>CM053572.1:68429579-68452941 GCA_028646485.1 Cryptoprocta ferox
GTCATTTGCAACTATCTTTTCCCATTCTGTCGGTTGCCTATTAGTTTTTTCGATTGTTTCCTTTGCAGTGCAGAAGCTTTTTATCTTGATGAGGTCCCAATAGTTTATTTTGGTTCTTGATTCCCTTGCCTTTAGGGATGTGTCGCGTAGGAAATTGCTGCGGTTGAGGTCATAGAGGTTGTTTCCTGCTTTCTCCTCTAGGGTTTTGATGGTTTCCTGTCTCACGTTCAGGTCCTTCATCCATTTGGAGTTTATTTTTGTGTATGGTGTAAGAGAGTGGTCTAGTTTCATTCTTCTGCATGTTGCTGTCCAGTTCTCCCAGCATCACCTATTAAAGAGGGTATCTTTTTGCCATTGGATACTCTTTCCTCCTTTGTCAAAGATTAATTGGCCGTACATTTGTGGGTCCGGAACTGGAGGGTTTTATGCTAAGTGAAATAAGTCAGTCAGACAAAGACAGATACCATATATTTTCACTCAAATGTGGATCTTGAGAAACTTAACAGAAGACCATGGGGGAAGAGAAGGGGAAAAAAATAGTTACAGAGAGTGAAGGAGGCAAACCACAAGAGACTCTTAAATACAGAGAACAAACTGAGGGTGGACGAGGTGGGGGGTGGGGTGGGGAATGGGTGATGGGCATTGAGGAGGGCACTTGTTGGGATGGGCACTGGATGTTGTGTGTAAGCCAATTTGACAATAAATTATACTAAAAAAAAGAAAGGTAACACTAAAAATTTTTTTAAATAAAAGTTTCTAAAAATATTCAAGCGCTAGTAAAAAGACAAAACATGCTACGTAACAAATCTAGAAATTACTGAATAAAGCGATCTCTAAAAGCCAAAAAGCCAAAAAATTAAAATATGGTGAATAAAATGTAGTTGAATCTCTGCCACTTAGGAAAATACTCCACAAGTCTAAGTAAACAGACTCACATTGTTTTGTGACTCCAATATTATGAATTCTTTATAGCTTAACAGTTAAAAACATGAATTAGATCTAAATTCAGATCCCCACTTGGTGATTTACTAAGCATAGGCTTTTGGATTTCATATTCCCATCTGTTAAAATCAAAGTAAAAGTATCCCACTCATGGTCTTATTGTGCAAAATAAAGGAGGTCATACACCTCAGTGCTTAGCACTTGCCTGACATATAGTAAGTCCTTCAGAATGTTTGCTGCCCTTATTTGTTTTTTCACAAATGAAGAGCTATGGAAATAATCCACATAGCCTTTCTGATACAGCCACAGTTTACCATAGAAACATGCCATACACTCACTGCTTTACCGAGAATGAAACTCAACAAATTAGTACCAGTGATATGTGTTACCCAAGAATGCTATTCAACTCTGTTTTTTAGACAGTTCTTAAAAGAAATTATAAAAGACTCTCAGTCTGGTATAGTTTAAACAACCTTCTGTAGAGGAAGAATGATAGAATGAAGAACCTCAAAGCGTTTGACACAGTGATTTTCTTCACTGTGGAGTATGTGGAGTAAAAATATGTGCTTAGGGTAGCATGTATAGATGTAAAAACTTACTGAGGATGAAGATGAATGTGAACTCCTGGAGCAAAAGCCGTCCATTCTTTGTGTGCCATCTGCAGAGCAAATCTAAAGACCAAAAATAAACATAGTATTCTCAGTTCTGTAGAAAACACTCATGATTCTGCTCAGATGGATTAATATGGTAAGGAAAAAACAAAACAAAACAAAACATGATAATAAGCCTATGGATCCTAAACATAGAGATAAACAAAACCATACTCACACTTGCCATACTATTCCACAGGTCCTCATTTTTTGTGTTTTTATAGCTATACTTCTGGAGATACTGTACAATAGCACTTTTAAATACATCAGCACTGAGATAATCCCTTAGCATATTCAGAATACAAGCTCCCTGTAAAGACAATGTCAGTCATTGTTATAGTTTAATCATCTAATCAGCCGTCACACTTTAAAAAAATTTTTTTAAAGACAGTAGGTTAAACCTGAACCTGTCTAGGGAGGGGATTGAACAGGGCTGTTTTCGTTCTTACTCAGTGCACTGGGGCCACTGTTTTTTAACAGCAACCAAGCCTCCCCACAGGGCAAACTAGCATTGTGGCCCACTCCCATTATTCACAGGTCAGTGAACAGTGGTGCAGAATAAACACTGAACCCTGAACCACCACCTGCCTTTCCCACTGCCACTCTAGTGCAGCAGTGGGGACAAAAGGTACAGAAGGTAGAAGCAGAGGCACCAGTTAAGGAAGAGAGGACTGTGTAGGCAGCTGGAGCACAGAGGGCAAGAGTAACAATGAGAAAAATTCCTAG
Source organism: Cryptoprocta ferox (assembly GCA_028646485.1). Classification (NCBI taxonomy): domain Eukaryota; kingdom Metazoa; phylum Chordata; class Mammalia; order Carnivora; family Eupleridae; genus Cryptoprocta; species Cryptoprocta ferox. Next base: position 68,431,898 of record CM053572.1, read on the forward strand.
ATACCCTGCGTTCCTGGGTTAAGAGCTCTTTTCCCCACCACCCCTATTCTTGTGGATTGTAGATCACAAACTCAAATGCCTCTAATGGACAAGTGACATAAATGAGGGAATTCTTTCAAGAGCAAAAAAAGTATTTTTGTTTAGGTTGTTTTTCCCCCTCCACCTTTTTTTTTAAATGTAACTTTCTAACTCCGAAGAACTTCCTTCATCTCCCCTCTGTCCCCTCAACTCACTTTCTGTATATACAATCTTCCTTTAAATCATCTTTTTTCTAAGCAATCATGATTCCATTGACCCTGAAATACCTTCCTACTTCCTTTTCTTCCTAGAAAGAAATCACCCTTTAAGAAGTACAAAATCTTTCTGAGAGAATTTCTTATGTCTCAAGGCATAGACAGTCCCTTTTTCTGTGACTCTAGCAGATGGTGGGGATAACGGTAAGGCAAAGTCTGGATCCCTGAATATCGACATGGAGTGCTTATCTCTGCCAAAAGAATGGATACTTTTTAAAGTTTTTATTGATGGGGCACTTGGGTGGATCAGTCAGTTAATAAGGTTCTGACTCGGTTTCCTCTCAGATCACTATCTTAAAATTGAGTTCAAGCCCCATATCAGGGCTATCGGTGCAGAGCCTGCTTGGGATTCTCTTTCTCCCTCTTTCTCTGCCCCTTCCCCCACTCACACGTGCTAACTCTCTCAAAATAAATAAATAAACTTAAAAAAAACACAAATATTTAGTTTTTTATGGAGGTATAATTTACATGTAACAGTTTCAGGTATATAGTGATTAAATATTTGTATATACTGTGAAATGACTACCACAGTAAATCTAGTTAACATCTAACACCACATATGGTTACAATTTTCTTTTGATGTGGACTTTTAAGATGTGCTTTTTGCAACTTCCCAATATGCAATACAGTATTATTAACTATAGTACATGCTGTAAGTTACATTCCAGTGACTTAATGGTTTAACTAAAAATTTGTACTCTTTTGACCCCCTTCACCCACTAATAACCACCAATCTGTTCTGTGAAAGGTAAAGTTTTTTGTGTTTTGAAAATACCACATATAAATGAAATCATATGGTATTGGTCTTTGACTTATTTCACTTAGCATAATGCTCTCAAGGACCATCCACATTGTCAAAAGGGCAAAATTTCATTCTTTCTTGTGGGTAAATAACATTCTGTTGTATATACATATCACCATTTTTAATCCATTCATTCATCGATGGACACCTAGGTTGCTTCCCTATCTTGGCTATTGTAAATAATGCTACAAGGAGTACGAAGGTGTCTTATCTTTGAATTCGTGTTCTTGTTTTCTTTAAACACTCAGAATTGCCAAGTCACATGTTAGTTCTATTTCTTATGTCTATTGTGCACAAAGAGCAGTGGAGATGCCCTATGTGTGTAGTTCCATTATATATATATATATTTTTTTCTTTTAGGGAGAGTTTGTGAGCAGGGGAGGGGGCAGAGAAATAGAATTTTAAGCAGACACTACATCCAGCATGGAGCTAGACACAGGGTTCAGTCCCATGACCAACCATGGGGCAGCCATTAATTGAAGAGACTCTCCTTTTGACATTTTATATTCTTGGCTCTTTTTTCACAGACAAAAAAATTGGCCGTATGTGTGGGGTTGTTTCTGGGCTTTCTAATCTGTTCCATTGAGCTATGCACCTGTGTGTCTGTTTTTATCTTCCCTGAACTACTGATGGAAACATTGAAGAAATAACCATTCTGTTTACTACATATAAAACAGCCTAGTACAATGATAAATGACATTCTCTGCCCGTTTAAGACAATGGAAATGGTTGGGAATGGAAGAACTGGAACATCAGAACCTTGATCTCATGAAGAAGGAACTATGATTTTAGCTCCAGGTTGCATTGCCAAGGGAAATACCCAGGCCCCATTGACCAGTGTCATTAGAATCCTTTTTTTTTTTCTTTTTCCTTGTCCAGAGAAGCCAGATATCAAGATTTTTACATAAAATTTCCCATTAGATGTTAGCGACCACTTCCAATTTGGTATTAAACACACTGTATAGGACAGTATTTTGCAGTTCAACAATACAAACCATTTCTGAAGGCAGTGAAAGGCAAGCTACATGGGACAAGGAGTTTTGCCTGGTACAAAGGTTATGCTCAATCAAGACCTATTTGTTGAATGATAAATAAAAGGCAAAGTTATTGTAAGCCATGAATTTTCACTTTATAACATAGTAAATGAAAACTGACTATAATATAATCTTTAGGATTACAAACCAACCTACAAGTTAAGCCTTAAAGAGTTAACTCCAGCCAGCATGGGGTAGCATAGAAGGCATTCAATCTGGGTTGTTCCTTATAAAGGGAAAGCCACTCCACAACCCTGTCTGTCATCTCTCCTCCCAAGTCTTTGTAAGTTTGATGTCCAAAATGTACCCTTATAATCCATTTTTACCTTTTCATAAGAAACTTCATCAAACATTTCCCGAATCTGAGCAGAATTCTCTATAGCTGTCGACACAGGGTGTGAAGAATTTAATGCATCTACTTTCATCACATTAAAACACTTGCCAAAGAAATATTCTTCCTATTGAGACAAAGATGTGATTTATTTTTAGATAAAAAAATATGAAAGGACGAATGTGTGATCTGGGCTAATAGGTTTATACTTTAAAGTTCTGGTCCAAACCTATTTTGTATTTATAGAGTTTACAAAATAAGACAGAAATGCTGTTTTCTAAAAAGCATCCTAGAAACAATTTTAGTGAACATTGTAGATTTTTTTCATCTTAAATACCTACCACTTTAGGAGACAATTTTCTTTTAACTTAAAAACAGAACTATCATGCCTGTAGCCAAACTCTGCCAAAACAACAAACTAAAATGTATAGTGATTCCAACATCTCCAATCATCTTATTTTAAGTCAAAGAAATTGAAATTTAAAACTATGTGGTCAAAAAAAATGGAGAACAAATTCCAAATATAATCTAATTTCTTAGGGCATATTACTCAACAGAATAACATACACACATAATCCTTTTTATTATTAAGGCTTATGTGGAAATGGGAAAATATTTATGATCCATTGTAGTGCAATAGTTATACAGATATTATAGTTATAAATATAAATTATGTGTATAGGAATACAAAAATGAGAAGTTAATATATGCCTAGGTCAAAATTATAGTAAGGTAAAGAATTGTTTTGGGGGTTTTGTTTGTTTTTAAAGTAAGTTTCTTTTTTATCTTTACTACATGTGATTTTTACAATTTAAACACTTTATTTTTAAAATAAACATGTAAAGGTTCCAAAGCATTAAGTTTTGGACTCCTGAGTGTAGGCTCAAAAATAAACAAGTGTGCAGTTACCTAAATCAAGTAGAATCATATTTGATTTGATAAGTAGGATCCTACTGAAATAAACAGCAATCTGTACATAATCCTTCAGGGAGCAACCTAATGGTTGAAGAAATGATATGCAACAGACAGGCTGTCATTGCTTCTAGTTTTTGATAATAAGGAAGGATAAGAATTTAACATAATTTCCTAACAATCATAGATTTGGAAATAAGCAATCCAATTTGGAAATAAGCATTTGTGTTATGTTTCAAGTTCACTAGCATTTTGGAAACCCAATTCCTATCTAAACTATCTGGGAGTTATTAATATTTCCATGAATTCTATAATCAAAGATCAGTAAGTATTTTCCAACAACACTGAACAAAATAACAGGATCATCCTGTTAAAAATAAGTAAATACTTCTTACGACTTTCAGTTCTGGATGAGTCACAGTGACAGACACAAACTCCATAAACTTCGCGAATCCCTCATTTAGCCAAAGATCATTCCACCATTCCATAGTGACGAGGTTCCCAAACCACTAAAAGGAAAACACTAGATTATTCACACATTTCTATGGAGACTGGATTATCTACACAGTTATGGACATAAGGCATTCAGAAGGAAAGATTTCATATGTGCAATGTCAGTATATAAGTAACATTTACAGAATTTTTATCAAAATAAGAAAAACCTTTCACCACTCATTTTTAAACATGGGACCTTATGCTTTAAAAGAAACCATTTGTCCAATGGAAAAAAAGACAAAGTAAAAACAAATCAATACATTTCATATATCAATATGAATAGTCTCTTAAGTCCCATAAAAGCAATATAGATATAGTTTCACCACAATTATTAAAAGTATGATTAATTTTGTGTACCTGGTGGGCGAGTTCATGGGACACAGTCAAAGTAATGCCAAGCTTATTTGATGCAGAAGACTTTTCAGCCTCAAACAATAGTGAAGATTCTCTGTATGTAGTCAGTCCCCAGTTTTCCATAGCACCAGCCTCAAAGTCAGGAATAGCAGCAAGATCTTGGGAAGGACACAAAAATGTATTACCAGTCCTTAAACTAGACTGCCCAAGCACACTAACTTTCAGAATAGATGGGGGTACGGATCAAAAGAAAAGAACATATCGAAACCAAGAAAAAAAGGCTCAGTGATTCACTAAATCGCTCTTTCGTTGCTTGACAAAGTCAGATTTGGGCCTTGGACCTCCTGACTCCTTTTCTAACTTTCTGATGAGGAGTTCAGGGATTGGATACTCTTAATAATAATTTCCTCAATTATCCACTTGACTTTGGATGCCCCAGACTCTCATTCACCTAAAATCTCAAACACACAATAATTTTAAGAGATCATTTAAGAAGGAAAATGCAGATTTTCCTTACACTGCATATATTTGTTCATTAAGAAAAATTTATTGACCACTCTCTATATTTCTACCAAATATATGCTAATAATGAAAAAGATGCAGCTTCTGTCCTTTGCCGTCTGCCCACTAATACAGTTAAGTTTGTCTTTCAGGTCAGAAGGTAAAATTATCACCATGACATGTGCCTCAGAAATCTTACCAAGATCTGCTTCTGCTATTATTAGAAATTTACTCTATAGATTGGGGGTGAGAAGGAGCAACCTTCTCCTGCTAGAGTTCTAGGACTTGAAGGGCTGCTGAGATAACCACGGGAATGCCAATTATGAGGATATAACCCATAGCTGAGGTCAATAAATGCCACAATTTTCAATCATCCTCCAAAATCTCTACCTTGTTTGGGTAAGGGATATGGAATGCTGAAATAATCCTCATAAAAGTCTAAAAGAGTCACTGCGGCATCCAGTGCATAATCTGCCTGATGTATCTTGTCTGGCACAGCATATACGGAAACCTGAAGAGAAAGCACAGTTGGTTACTCCAATGCCATAGTGGTTTCTCTCCATGTGGGGAATAAGCTTAGGAATTCCCTGAGCTTGCACCCATGGGTTAACAAGGCATAAAGAAAAATGGAAGCTACAGGATGAAAGCACAAAAGATTAGGAAACCAAGATTAGATATTCAGGGCAGAGGTGCCCCAACTTAGTACAATAGCAGAAAGCTGCTTTCTCAGGAGGGAAGGACCAGAATATGTAAATAGGTAAAAAGGACTACAGACAGCAGCAGGGCAAAGTTGCCAGGAGCGGAGCTTATTAGCAAAAGAAAGGTGCCTTGTTGACCCTGCAGTAGCAGCTCTGTCTTATCCTCTAGGCAAGCTAAGATAAACAGACATGATGTCTCATGCCTGCAGTAAACAACCATCTGCCCAGCACCAGAGCTTTGTTTTGTATTGACCAAAACCCCTAACACCGTCTATTTTCAAAACCTCCTTTCCCTCAAGCCCATGAGTTAATGTTCATTGTTTCACTGTCTCTTTGTGCGTGTCCATCACACTTGTGAGCCTTCTGATCCTAATAAAAACAGAGCGAGGACCCTTACTCGGGCTTCTTGTCTCCTCCCGATGTTACCCTTTCTTGCATTTTAATCCTGTGTCCACTCTTTTTCTGGACAAGAGAGAACTCCAGACCCAGAGTCTACAACAGATGGTTACCCCAACGTGATAGGAGCCGAGAGGACTACAGGCCAATGTGGACCGAAGCCAGGCCAATGCGGACCGAAGCCGACATGGTCAGGAGGCGGTGTAACTCAAAGACTGCAGGACACTATGGACCGACTAAAGAGCTCTAAGAAAAATGTACCGGATTACAATCTCTTCCTGATGAGGTAAGAGAAAAGCAAAACCATATTAGGATTCACTGCCATGGAACTTTTGAGAGATTTATTACAGGAGACTCCCAAACTCCAGAGCAGAAACAGTACATTCATATTTTATAACCATTGGGAAAGGTGGCTGGCACTATCCTCAATCAGAAAGCACTCCTTAAATTATTACTGATTACCTAGCAACACTGCCCTTGGTTCCCAAAACAAGGAACTTATGATCTTGATATTTGGGAATGAGTAGGGAAAACATTAAAAGCTCAGCATTCTGAGGGGGCTAATGCCTCTCCCCCCGATGGTAATCCTTACTTGGTCCACTGTCCATACTGCCCCTCTTCCCTTGAGTTCAGATGACGTATGTAAAGACATAGAATTACCCAAAGAGGAAAAACCTGAGCTTTTTTATAGTCAGCCTATGCCTTCAGTGCCTTTACAGCCGAAAGATACTCCCTCTCCCTCCAAAAGGTGGGCTGATACCAAGTCTCTAAAAACCTTACCAACTGGTTCTGATAAAGTCCTCACCCCAATACAAAAGTGCATTAAGAAGCCCATAAGGCTGGTAAATTCCAGCTGTTTCCTGTTGTCAGACAAAATGGGCAATATGTCCATGAAGGCCTGCTCTTTCCAATAGTAAAGGAATTGCAGAAATCAGTTCAGCTGTATGGCTCTACAGCCCTTTTACAATCAGCATTTTAGAAACTATTTGTGGCACTTATTTTATGTGTGCCTGGGGCTGGGGCTCTCATAAAAATCATTTTGACCCCAGCCCAGGATACTGTCTATCCCCAAGAGTTTGATGACACTTGCATGACTCATGCTATGCAAAACTTTGACACTGCTATTCCAGTGTCTTTTGAACAACTGTCCACACGGGATAATGTTCACAACTGAGGCAACGAGCTCAGCTTCCAATCATGGTCAGTAAAACAATGCACTAAAATAGTGCGACGTATTTTACATAGGCCATCCCTAATATAGGGGACTCTAACTCTCTCTCTGTTTCTCCCAATACACTCCACTTACTTTAACTACATGTGGGGGCTTCTTCCTCATTCATTTCCTGGGTCAATGACTATGATGATTAGAACCAACTGGCTCTGGTTAGTCTACCTCCGGATGGAGACTTTAAGGAATATTCCCAAGCAGCTGCTGAAACTCCTTTTGTTTCAGGGAACTTACCTGTCTTCTCTGGCCCAACATAGACTGCCTAATTCCACTAGTAGAAAACACAACAAAACAAAAATATATATCTGCTCATCTATCTGAGTCTATAGGCTTTAAGGACTATGGGAACTCTTTCTCTGCCCTCTGCACCTTTATCTGCCTTCAGGCCTTTTGGCTGCATCTCACCTTTTCTGCATGCCCTTCGCCCTCCTCCAGTTCTGCACCACCTGGGGTGTGGCCAGCTTATCTGCCTCTTCACTGCCTCAGGCAGCATCAGCTCCTCCTCCCCACTTTGTCTAAAAGCAAAAGGTACCCCCTTAGACTTAGGCCACCCACCTCAGATTTCCTCACTGTCTCCACAGGAAAAAATGGACAACAGTAAACTTTTAAGAGGACACAGATGAAATGTAATTAAGATAGACATGTCTTTTAAATGATCAAAATTAAATAATAAAACATTATTATACTAAGGTTCACTGAAGGTCAAATAAGCTCATGTTATCTCTGTTCCAATCTGTTAGCCAAAGGATGACTTAAAGTAATGGTTAACTTCATCTCATAGTTTTCATGGGTAATTGTTAAAATAGCTTTCAGGGTCTTTGGTAACCTGAAACTTTTACATTTTGCTTAAATGATAAATCCATTGGACATTTAGGCCTCTTTCAAATCAAATGGACTAAATCATTGCTTACTAAACATAGGTTTGTGCTTCCGGTTTCTATGACAAAATATTAAGGATATCTGTTAAAAAAACATGCTTTATGCTTAATGGATTCACAAGTCTGTCACCTAAAAAATTTCTTTTGTAACAGTTCACAGTTGGTTACTACTTAGTTTTCACTGGAGACTAAGGTTTCTAAGAGTAAAAATTCTGCTAAATGTAATTAAGGTTAATGGAAACATGGAAAGTAACTCTGTATATAAAAAATTAAGAGATATGTAACAAAGATAAAAAATGAGAATACATTTTTGTTAAAGGTAATAAATAAATAAACAAATAAATAAAATTTTAACAGAAAGCATAAAACCACAGGACAACACACCCCTTTTAAGTTGTTTTACTTAAGCCTTGGTTGGAACTACCAATTCTTTATAATCTACAAGGCCAAGCAATTGTAAAAATGAGCACATAGTAAGCTCAAAAACATGTTTAAAAAAACAAAAAAGGGGAGATACCCATGGCTGTCTGCATTACAACCTCTGCTCCTTGATCATGCTATGATTACTCTTAACTTTTTAAATCTTTACTAACAGCACCTGAGTGACACTCTTCATAATCAGATAAACCCTCTCATCCCATGGTGCTATACAAAACCCCTGAAGGGGGGGCCACATGGACTGGGCCCACTAAACCTCTCATCTGGGCTTGAGGAGGATATGCTTGTGTTCTTTCAAATTCCAGACCTCTGTAGATTCCCTCTAGGTTGATAAAGCCGTACCATGCCTTGGTGGAGACCCCCAGGATATCTTCCAATGAACCAGGACTTCCCGAGAATGACTGAATGAGAAGCCACCAGCCCGCCTTTTTCAACATGGAAGAAGCCTCTTCATTGACTCCTTATCCTAAAGCCACTCCACAAACACAAGTCCTTGTCCCTGATATAACATGGGGAAGCCTTAATCTAATGCCAGGCTGGCATCCTCATACAACACAATGGCATTGCATATACACCTGCCTCTCATCTGACAGCCATGATCTCCATCACTGACAGGAATTTGATACGGGTAACCCTGATTCTTCTCCTTGTCCTCATTTGTCCAGGCCAAGCTCAATATTCATATTGGGCTCATCTCCTTAACCCACCTATATTTGACAGCTTAACATTCCTAGACCTGGACAGTCCTATTAGCAGTAATGACACTGAGTTCATGGGAGGAGCCAATCTTAACCTGCCCTTCCAAACTGAACAAGAGCATTGGCTTTATATACCAAGACCTCAATGGTGGCTTACTCCAGCACCTCCTATGTGTGGTACCAAACTTAGCAACTTATCTGCTTGTCTCAAACTAAGAATCAACTGGCTTTTACATGTACAGCCCCAAATCTCTACAAGGCAGACAATTTTACCTTTTTCTCAGCCACAAGCTTTGACATACCTCAAAAAACAAATACATCTCAGACTCCTAATGTTCTAGCTTTCTCTAGTTTCAAGTATTCAGACCACCCCTGGAATAATATTCCTTGGACAACCTGTTATGGAGAGACTGAGCATAATCTTGGCTGGGGCAAGTGGACTATTATTGACAGGGGTCCACGAGGACATCTTGAAACAAAATATTCAAATAAGACCATATCCTTTGACCTATCTAGTAGGGAGAATATTTTTTGGAAAGACAGAGGCTTATCTGGCCCTATAATTTCTGCACATAAAGGGAAATTAAAAGGACCTTGGCTTGTTAATCTTTGGAAGTTAGGCCTTGCCTTCTTCACTTGTACTGTTAGCCATGGTGAAATTTATGTAAATCAACATATTAACATAACGTAGGCCTCCTGCCTTATGCCTGCCATAAACAACTATCTGCCCAGCACCAGGATTTTGCTTTGTATTGACCCAAACCCTTAACACTGCATATCTTCAAAACCCCCTTTTCTCTCACACACGAGTTAATGTTCATGGTTTCACTGTCTCTTTGTACACATCCATCATGCTTATAAGCCTTCTGGTCCTAATAAAAACAGAGCAAGGACCCTTACTCAGGGTTCTTGTCTCCTCCCGGGTATTAGCCTCTCTTGAATTTTAATCCTGTGTCCATTCTCTTGTTGGACAAGAGAGAACTCCAGACCCAGAGTCTACAACATCTCCAAAATTTTATGTAAGATGGACATCAACAGCTTCGTTTTGTGGACTATGGTTGCCACTTAGGAAAAAAAATTGGAAGTTTTACTTCTTGTATTAATGCCAACTATTTCTGATCAACTCCTCTTCTGAAAACTACAACATGCTGGATAACATATATATATACATGTCTTTTTAAAAATGTTCTCATGGCATAATGGAAAAGTAAAGAAAACTTAGATGCCAAAAATGAATAACAGTGGGACCCTCCTAGACAGCAGAGCCCTGCAGCCAGCTTTTGTCCTGAGGACACTAACCTAACACAGATGGACTTGAGCTTTGGTTTTCACAGCATTGAAGTCTCAGGGGATAGGAGACAAAGTCCAGAGCCTGCCCAAGGTGGGAAGCCCAACAGAAGATGCACCATGCGTAAAGCTGGACCCTATAGGACCATACCCTTTCTGTAAGGATAAACTAAAAATAGCCACTCCTTTCCTTCAAGGGGGAAAGATGCCTTTTTCAAGTCTTGGTACAATATCGGGGAGGGAAATCCTGAGTGAATCAGGAAGTTCAGCTTCATGCTGGTTAGTAAGTGGATTCACAACAACAATGTGGCTCAAAAACCTGAAGCTAATAATTTGATTTAAAGTGGTTCATGGGCTCATAAGTGCTCCCAGTCATCTGCCAGGAGCAAACAAATTCTCTCTGGAAGAACCCACCTTCAGCTCAGGTAGTATACGTTCAATATACACACAGGAACAAGACAGCATTCATAAGAACCAGCAGAAACAACAAGTCACAGAATGAGACACACAAAAACTTCAGATAGTTACTAGAATATAAAATGCTTAATGTGTTTAAAGAAATAAAAGGTCTAAATAAAAATACTAATATGTAAAAGGAGTTCTTGAACCTAATGCAAATGCATGTGTGTGTGTGTGTGTGTGTGTGTGTGTGTGTGTGTGTTGTGTTATGCCCACACCTCCAAGCAGTTCTCCAACACCACCTGGGTGTCCCACAGTTCAACTTGATTCTGACACTACCCAGAGATAGCACCAGATTCCACAACATAAAGGTTCAGTCTTACAAAACTGCCCCCAACCCCATTTCAGATGATATTCACAAGTCCAGGTTACCACCTGTGCTTCTGACCCACAGGCTACAGACTGGAGGTTGCCATGTCCCCCTCCTTAGGTTCGATTAATTTGCTAGTGCAGCTCACAAAACTCAGAGGAATATCTTACTATAACTATAAAAGGACAAAACTCAAGAAGAGATGCACAGGGCAAGGTATGGGAAAAGGCACAGAGCTTCCATACCATCTCCAGGCAAGCCACTCTCGCTGAATCTCCACACTTCCACCAACCCAGAAGTCCTATCTATGCAGGCTTCAGTGAAAACCAGCACAAATAAATGAGTTATCTTCAAATTAGAAGCCTTCCTCTCAAAAAAAAAAAAAAATCATTTGCATTCAGAGCCCAACATACAGTTGAATAGGTTGTTCCCTACACAATGGTACCCAGAAAAGGGGCAAGTACCCCTTGAAACAAGATCTTTTCTCCAGTATTCCAGTATTAGCTGGCACAAATGCTCTCCCCAGAGCCATTTAATACTCCAAGCGGACTGCTCTATTTTACTTCCTACTCAAGGCCAGAAACCCTCTGCTTAGGTAGTCAGTGACATTTACTTCCAAACTGCAGAAAGTGACAGCCAGAAGCAACCTGAGAAAACATTGCAGGATCTGCAATTTTTAAAGAAATATAAACTAAGTTCCAAAGGGAGCAGGGCCAAGGTCAGAAAGCCAGCTAACAGTGGGAGCCAGGACCATGCTCCAAGCTAGCCCAAGCCTCCTTGCATGTTTTTGTGTTAGAACTTCATTGTAAATATAAGCATCTATAACAATAGGATGCCAACCGTCCTGATTTGGCCAAGACTCAGGGATGTGCCCAAAATGTGAGTCTTCTAGTTTCAAAACCAGGACAGTCTCAGATCAGGACAAGTTGGCCACCCTATGTGACAATTACAGGTTCACCTTGATTCCACTCTTGGTCATCTTGCTAACAGACTTAAAATCTGAAATAATGAAAGCCACCAGGTAGGTGCTCATCTTCACAGTGACATCAAAATGGTCTTCTATGAGTCCTTCGGCAACAGTCACAGATTTAACCTAAAATCAGAATAAAATCAGCAAATATACCAATTATCCAATGCACTGAAAATAGTTTATAAAGAGAAATCTCCTCACCACCAGACATAATATTGAAGGTACACAGCACAATATTTATATAATTATTTTAAATTTTTTCTTTCTAATATCTGATTGTAATTTAGATATTAAAACCATTCTACTCAGTTTTTTTTTAATGAGACATAATTCACATACTATAAAACCCACCATTTTGAAGTATATAGTTCAGTGGTTTTTTTATTATATTTACAGAATTGTGCAACTATCATCACTAGATTTCTTATAAATACCCCAGATGGTTACAAACTAACTCATATTTGGTACTCATATTTGGTACATGAGTATTAATAATATGAATGGAACAAAGCAAAACTGAGATTCGTGGTTTTGCTAAGAGGAAGGCCACCTGACCATAAATACAGGCTTGAGAATTATCTAGAAACACAATGTCTAATTTGTTTTCTATACTGGGCAAAAATTTAACCATGTACAGCTTAAACAGAGCTTCTATTTTCCTAAAAAACTGAAAGTAACTCATGCTTGGGCATGACATGGCAAAGCTTACTACAAACTCTGATTTGCTTCACTGGAATCAGCTTTAGGTGTAATCAGGGAGCTGCCTTGCAGTGGGGTGGGGGTGATGGCAGTCTAGTCTAAGAGGTCTGCTCCCAAAAAGGAAAGGCTAATACCTCAGGCAACACACACCACCAGCTTGGAGAATGAGAGGAGAACGAGCTTGGGAAATTCCATGTTAGCACATGCACTTTTCCGGTAATCTTATTTCCACCTCTATTTCTGTGCCCTTGAGCTTCTTTTTCATACCTACCAACCACCAGTTATGGTGTGTGATGGCCATTCTTGGCTCACTCAAGTCCTGACTCTGATAGCTGACCAAGGTTTATTCTGGAAAAACTCCAGTTTACCTCTTCTTTTTAAATGTCTTCTACCCTAGGCACAATTTTAATTCCTGAAGTTGTGCAATTTACTAGGAAATTGCAGAGGAAATTTTAAGTCATTAAAGTTAATTAATTCAACTTTAAATGTGATTAAATCCTGCCCATTGCCCAAACACTTCACTATTCCAATGGTATATTTGCTTTTCCAGCCACCGACATGATCCTTTGAGACCCCATTGTCCTTCCCCTCAACTCCAGGTCTGCAGCCTAAGTTCAGGCTAATCCTGTAAGATTTCTGCCATTGGGAGGGCTTTCCTGTCCAAGACTCAAGATTACATTAGAGATTTTTCTTTCCTTAACAAATGGGTCCTACATACCCATGGATTTAGCTCCAGCATTTTTGTGAAGCCTTCGGAGCTCCCAGCCTACCCCCTGAAAACCTACAAATTTCTCCACCAATCTTTTTTGGTTATCAGTCATCCCCTTGATTCCACCCTATCTCTGTCCTTTATTCTCTTAAAGCTGTGATTCTGTAATTAGAGAACACATTCCCATCCCAGGGAGCAATGTCGTAATATTGGGGGATGGAATGGTAATTGGAACAAGCATGTTCTCTATCTCAAATTTCTATCAGAAAAAACATAATTGCTTCCTGTGTTTTCATATACAAATATGGGTGGAGTAGACAGTTCTTAGCTGCATAAATTTGTAGAAGAGTGCTCTTCACAGAACAGAGGATAGTCCTCTGAGGGGTCTGTCAGAATCTTGTTTGAGGAAGGGATTTTTAAGGTATTCAGTTGGGGGGGGGTGTTCTACAAAGTTTTTAGGGTTGTAAGGTACTGTCCTAGATGCTGGCTGTAGCTCTCAGAGTCCCTATGTGCTAAGATTTTGCCTCCTTGGTCAGCACAGGAATGAGCTGGTACATACACCCTTGAAGGCTCTGGGCCAAGTCTGTTCTACCTGAGTGTCATCCACAGCGAGCTCTCTGAACAAAGTCTGCGTGTACTTCAGGAGTTGAGAGGCACCAGTTGCAGAATGACAGCCCTGCGGATGAGATTTTCTGAGCTGCCAGAATCAGTTTGGGATCAGCGGCACTTACTGAGTAGCTTTATTCATGTGGCATGGCCGTTTTCTCACCACTTTTGAAAATCAGATGGTTGGGGTGCCTGGGTGGTGCAGTTGGTTAAGTTTCCAACTTCAGCTCAGGTCATGATCTCACAGTTCGTGGGTTCAAGCCCCGTGTTGGGTTTTGTGCTGACAGTTCAGAGCCTGGAGCCTGCTTTAGATTCTCTCTCTCTCTCTCTCTCTCTCTCTCTCTTTCTCCCCCCCTCTCAAAAATAAACATTAAAATATTTTTTAAAAAAATTAAAAAAAAAGAAAAAAGAAAAAAAGAAAATCAGATGGAACACTGTCCATGTTTGCTTTGGTATTGGAGGATAATGGTTTCTTTAGAGGGAACTGAGCTATTTATCACTACTTACCTTTTATACCATAATATTCCAGAAATATTACTTTTTTTCTGTCAGCCTAGTTTCATACATATAGTTACAAATTATACAGTTACTACTAGTATATCATACATAGAAATTATAGAAAATAACTATATATTAGAAATATAGCCTTATTTGAAAAAGTGTTCCCTTTAAAATCCTTTCAACAGATCATAAGAGAAAATGAACGCAAAAGTGCTTTGTGAAGAGCACTCTCATTTAAACCTGCTCTGAATCCTTATACAGTTGCCCTCCTGTCAATACCAATGATCTGGAATGCTACTTGTACTGAAATCTTGCAAGTTTTAGGGACAGTTTTTTCTTTGATTACAAATAAATTGTTGCTTGAAACAAAAGCATAGGCTGGGAATGAAATAAGAAAAGTCAGGCAATAAACCAAATAACATAGGTGACCTGAATGTTAACCATCACTGGGGTAATTCAAGGCACAGCCTGTCAACAGATGTTTCCTGTGAGTAGATGTATAGGAGTTCAGACTCACCAGTGGCATATTGGAGATGGCAAGGTGCCTTGGCTCCCTTCTGATCTTGACTGAAAAATTTGCTTTGAAGGCAGGTTCATCAAAGCAGGGAAAGGCCATTCTGGCTGCAGTAGGTTCAAAATGTGTTGATGCAAGTATTCTAAAATTATGGCAAGTGAAATAAAAATATAATATGAAGCACCAGGGACTCTAAAGTAGATGTATATTTGGTTTTAATTCCTAGAGATACCATATGATTATGGAGTTTACTCTCAAATCTTTCAACAAAAATCATAAACTAAGTAAAAGACAAATAAACAACTGGGAAAATTGACTGAAAGTTATCTGACAAAGGGTTAATAGCCTTGACAGATAATGAACACTTAAAAGTGAGTACTGAGTATACTCAGCAACCATGTGGACTAGCAGACGGGTGATAAACAAGCAATTCACAGAGGAAGGGTCTCCAAACAGTCAATAAACATACCAAAACCTGCCCAACTTCCTTAATAACCAATGAAATGTAAATTAAAGAGACATACCTGTGGCTTTTTGGTTCTAAAAGGATTGCCCATATACAGTATTGGTTAGGGATGAGGATTATGGCAAGGGATATCAAAAGATTGTAGACCCTTTAACTTAGCAATTTTATTTCTAGGCATTTATTCCAAGGAAATGATTTTCAAAGATCCTGCTATTGCTGAAAAGGTGGAAACCTAATCTCCATCATGGGGGATTAGTTAGATCAATGCACAAACATACGTTTTAATAAAGCCATTAAAATGATGTAGAGGGAGGATCATCCATATGAAACATCTCCTCAACATATTAAAATAAAATTCCTTATACAACAGAAAATATAACATTGCTCCATTTACATAATGTATATCCATAGCTAAAGAGAAGTCTAGAAGGATGATCCCAAAAATAAAAGTAGTGGTTATCACTAGGGGGCCATAATAGGGATAAAACTGATTTTTCAAAACATTCTTTTCGGTAGCATCTGACCTTTTTTGAACCTCAAAAGAATAATACAGAATCAGAAGAACAAGGGACTATAATCTACTAGCAAAGAAAATTTGACTTTAAAATTCAGCATAAAATCTCCCCAAATAGGGGCGACTGTGTGGCTCAGTCGGTTAAGCGTCCGACTTTGGCTCAGGTGATGATCTCACGGTTTGTGGGTTTGAGCCCCACACTGGGTTCTGTACTGACAGTTCAGAGCCTGGGGCCTGTTTCCGATTCTGTATGTCCCTCTCTCTCTGCGCCTTCCTTGTTCACACTCTTGTCTCTGTCTCAAAAATAAATAAACATTAAAAAAAATTTTTTAAATCTCCCCAAATAGATTAAAACCTTCTTAAAAACAGAACAATAGTAAGGCAGATGAGGATCCTTAAAAAGAGTTTTAACTGAGAAAAAACTTTTCTTATAGGCTGTGTGGGATGAATTACATCCTCTAAAAATATGTTGAAGTCTTAATCCCTAGTATCTGTGACTGTGACTTTATTTGGAAATAGGGTGTTTGCAGATGTAATCGAATTAAGATGAGGCCATCGGGTTGGGCCCTAATCCAATAAGATCAGTGTCATTACAAGAAGAAGGAAGCTGGGGGAATGGCTAGGTGACAACAGAGGCCAAGTCCAGACTGATGTAGCTGCAAGCCACGGAATGCCAATAATGGAGGCCCACCCAGACTAGAGACAGGTGAAGAAGGATTCTTCTCAGAGACGTAGACAAGAGTGGAGCCCTGTGACACCTGGATTTTGGACTTCCGGCCTCCAGAACTTCGAGTGAATAAATTTTTGTTGTGTTAAGGCACTCAGTTTATGGTACATTGTTATAGCAGCTCTAGAAAACTAATGCATAGACAGAGAATTTAAAATGTTTATTATATACCACAAAGCTAACTAAATAAACAGAGCTGAAGGAAAGAAAACTGAGTTAAAGCAGAATGAAAAGTGAGATCCAAAAAACACAAAAAAGAATCTACTGGCATTTTTAGCTGTATAAATGAAATACAAAATCAAAATGAAGGAAGGCATTCAACGATCAAGGACGTTTTAAAAGATAATCCATATGAAATAAATTTAGTATGGGGGCAGACCTTGAAGTTTTTAAGAAAATAGAAAATAAGTACCTTACTTCCCCTTCCTTGGTTCTGTAGGTGCTTTTATAAAATCCATTTAAATACTCAGAAAGAGCACCAGCATAGTCAATGACAATTGTGTACGGGAGCCCAACAACCAGAGGCTCGGGAGCCAGAAGCGCGATTTGCTCATGAGGCGGATATTCCAGGACTCTCAACGGTTCTGCAGTCAGTCTCTCTCCGACTCTCTTCTTGAGGGTGGCCTTAGATATTTGCAGGTGATGGCTATGCAGGATGATGGTACTGGTAGGCTGGCTGGCTGTGATTTCTATTTGCGTGGTTCCCTCAAAAGTTAGAGTGGTGAGATTTGCATGTATCATGAGATCATAATGAACAGGGCTGATGTGCTCAGGAAGTCGAATTTTATCCCAAGGGAATGGTGACCCATTACTAGCTTTTGGAGACGTGGTGTCTCTGCTCTGACACCAGGAAGGGGTTGACACAGTCAAGAGAATCGACAGTGAGGACAGTAGAAACGGCATGGTTCCAAGTGGCCATTTGACGGACAGAGATATCATCTTCTTGTTCAAACTACCTAGTGGCACAAATGTATAAAAGGGCCCCCACCCCACGAAAAAAAAATTGAGTCACTAAAATATTATCAAGACAGCATAATTTCACAATGTATCCACCCAGGATTAACAGACACAGATACAAATTTTCAAAAGGTTTAGGTCTTTTACTGAAAATAAAATTACCTTCCCTATATAATTGATTCAGAGAAGAAGTTTATGGTTAGCATCAATCTTAATATCTATTTAAAAAGTATCATTTGGCTTTCCAAGTTTAAATGAACTCTATCAGTCAGGGTTTTTTTTTTGAAGAACAAGCTCACTAAGTAGTTCATCAAATGGGTCAGAGTTGTCAGGACATTTGGGAAACCAGCCTCATAAAACAGGCAAAGATTGGGGTGCCTAGGTGGTTCAGTCAGTTAAGTGACTTCAGCTCAGGTCATGATCTCGCAGTTAGTGGGTTCGAGCCCCACATCAGGCTCTGGGCTGACAGCTCAGAGCCTGGAGCCTGCTTTGGATTCTGTCTCACCCTCTCTGTCTCACCCTCTGTCTCACCCTCTGTCTCTCACCCTCTTGTCTCACCCTCTCTGCCCCTCTCCTTGCTCACGCTCTCTCTCTCTCTCTCTCTCTGTCTCTCAAAAATGAATAAATGTTTAAAAATATATAGGGAGATAAATAAATAAAACAGGGAAAGATGTACACCAGAACCACATCAGAGAAACTGATCAGGTGACCACTCCCAACCACACTGGACCCACACTTGGAGGAAGCCGCCCTCCTGCCTTCGGATCAGATGCTGGCCACTGCTGCAGCCACTGCCAATGTGAGCTCTCTGTTGTCCCTGCAACTTGGCAGTACTTCTTTCAGCCAAGGTCAGGTATCCACATCACCAATCAGGGAGGCAGAAAAAGCAAAAATCTGGACTTCACAGCTTCTGCAGGAGGGGACAGATCTGGCTCCCCACCAAGCTTACAAAGTAGAGAATTACTAACATAGAGGCAGCACAGGAAGGAGACACAGGTGCTGAGTAGCCAGGGCTGCAGGCAGGCAAGTATCCTTAACAGTAACCTTCAGTAACAGTGGTCGGTGTCTTTGTCAAATTGTCCTACCAAAAGTTAATCTAATATTAATTTAGCCAGGAATGAGTTAGAGTTCACACCAATAGTCTGTGACAAACAGCAATCTCTGGGATTCTCTCTTACAATTATTCAACAAATATATGTTGAATGCCTGCTACATACAAGGCTGTGTGCTGGGTACTGTGTGGGATATAATAATACACAAGACAAATATCCCACAATCAAGGACTTCAAAATCTGGAAAGGCAAAAAGCATTCATACACAATGAAATGCAATAGAAAAAGTGTGGAGCATTTTAAGAATAATAATAAAAGACAGTGCTGGGGGAGAAAGGAGAGAGTGACTTTGTCTGCATAGTGATTCTGGGATGTCTTCCTGCAAGACCAGCATTGGAGGATGGTTTGGAAGGGTAGGTTGGATTTGGAAATGAATGGAGGGCATTAAAGGCACTGCAAGAAGAGGAAACCAGGGCAGGAGCTGAAGCACAAAGGGAGAAAGCAGAGGGCAGGCTGGGCAATCAATGTGGACAGAAGGAACCCCAGGAGAACTGCATGCAGAATGATTATTCACAAGGCAAGGAGGGAAGTGACTCCAAAATTACACTCAAAGGGTGCTGGGAGTCATGCTGCAGACTCTATTTTGCAGTTTATTTTAAAGGTCATAGGACACAAAAGGAATGTGAATTTTAAAAGTGTGGGCAAGCATGCCTGAGAACTGAGCATATTTCTCTTAGACAAAGACACCTCTCTGATGGGTGTCTGCCAGGAAAGGATCCCTGCCAGGTGAGTCTAGCTAATTGATCCTAATTTCCCCAAACTTCTCTGGCTCCTGAACATACAGATCAGATAAGAAAAGCAGCAATGCTACAGTGTGGTACATGGGATTCTACCTCTGTATCAGTGGTTCTCAACTCCGGCTGCATATTAACATCACCGAGGAGGCTTTTAAAATGACCAATGCCTGGATCCCTATGTAGAATAATTAGACTGAAACCTATGGTGATGAGGTCAGGGCATCAGAATTTTTAAAAACCTTCCTCTAGAGACTCTACTGGAGAGCCATGCTGAGAACCTCCCAGATAATCCTTGGCAAGCTCTGGTCTCACCCCTTGAACCCTACATGGAGGGATATAACTTCAAGGTAACAAATGATGAGCTCGCCCCAGGCCCTCATTCTCCATCCTGCTCCTCTGCCAAACACACAGTTAAAGGTGCCTACATCCCCCTCCCCCACAGAAAGGATACCAACACAGTGGAGACAATCACACACAAGGCACAAGAGAAGAATCAAAGGTTCACACCTATCCTAAGAACAGGGTTTTTTTTGTCTGTTTATGTGTTTCTCGTTTTTTGTGTGTGTGCATATAGGAGTCAGCTACAGGATGTTTCCAGCCATTGAGAAGTGAAGCAATTTGAAGAAGAAGAGTAAAGTTTAACACTAAAGTAGCAAAGAGTTCCCACTTCTACTTCCTCAGGCAGAATTCCAGTGCAGAGCCAAAATGATAAACTCCCTTTGAAGTTGGGAGAGGAGAAATAAAGGCATTTGTGTGATGCTTATATTTTCAATTTCTAATGGCAGTAGCTTTGTGGATGTAACCTGCGCCCCAAGACGGTAGAAAGTGCACTGAAGGGATCAGGTTCAGGCATGGGAGGACTCCAGAGGTCCTCAAGTGTTCTCCAAAAGTCCAGGAGGAAACCTAGTATTTCCAACTGGTTCTGAGCTGACAGCAAGGCCTACAGGCTGCTGAAGAAGTTGGCAGAGAGACCTCACGTCAAAGGTTTTGCAAGGTTGAGTCCATGGGGGTGGGGGGGTGTTCAAAGAGAACATGGCTGTGTCTCAAAGGGGGATGTAATGCCATGCCTGAGAGCAATGCCTGAGAGCCCAGCCTGACACCCTACGGCGCCTTAAGGAGCAGGGCCAGGCCCTGGCCAAGCAGATCCATGCTGTGCGCTACCTCGAGTGCTCAGCCCTGCAGCAGGACGGCGTCAAGGAAGTGTTTGCTGAGGCTGTCTGAGCTGTGCTCAACCCCACGCCCATCAAGCGTGGGCGGTCCTGCGTCCTCTTGTGACCCTGGCACTCAGCTTGGAGGCTGCCCCTGCCCCCCCACCAGTTGTGCCTTGGCGCCTTGTCTGCCCCCAGCTGTGCCTTAAGGACTAATTCTGGCGCCCCTTGCCAGGGGGCTCCCTGAATGCCCTTTTCTCTGAATGCCTA
>CM053572.1:68453441-68485389 GCA_028646485.1 Cryptoprocta ferox
AAGGTAAAATAACAAGCAGGCAGCTGAATACACAGGTTTAGAGCACAGAGATAAAGGTTTTCAAGGACTTTCCTGTACTTTACTGCATTTCTTTAAAGTTTTAAAAAGTATCTTCCTTTGGCATCTGATCTTACTAAATAAAGCATCTGTCAACAGTCAATGTTGTAGATGAAAGTGCAACAGTAACAGAGTTCCTAACTTTACTTCACTGCCAGGAAGAGTTCAAGTTACTTTAGAAACCGTATTTAGGCTGCCTTGCTGATCATGACTTTTCCCACTCACACAGAAGTTAGGGGCAACTGATCCTGGGTTATTTCACCCTTCTCTTTATTGAACACCACTCAATGTGAAATCTATCATCAAGGGGTAATGGGGCTTTCTTCCAAAATGTCCTGAACACGTAAATTAACAAGCATTGATAATAGTTTGTCACCCCTGGTAAACAATAAAAATGTTGAATTAACTTGAACTTTTTAACCAATTGGAAGTTTTCTGTTTAGGCCCACCTGAAAATGTGCTGTGTATCTTTACAATTCCAAATCTTTGGGAAAAGAAACAACACTGACCAATTTTTTTTAACCTCTTTGTTCTTGTTTCTGATTGTTGACCACGTCCTGAGTTGAGGGCAAATACTCTGGGCATTCACCAGAAAACTGAGCATTTCCTTCTGAACCTGGCCTACACAAACTACTTTCCAGAAAACGCTAAGTGTCTCCTCCTCTCCTTCCGTGGAATTAACTTGCAGGCCGGCCTGGCGAGTAAGGCACTTAGGCAGCTTTAATTTGCTCCAACAGGACAGCTTTATCTGAATACAACTCGGCTAGAGTCTGAGTGAAGGTTAGATGGTGGCTGGGAGCAAGTACAGGACAAGCAGGGAAGGAAATGTTCTTGACATTTATGGACTCTGATCCTTCAACACGCCCAACCCAGCAGTTAACCCAAAGCCACGTTCTTGCCGCTGGTAACTATCCCCAGGGGACCCTTCTGGACCAAACCCGCCGTCCACCCCGCCCCTCCGTGTGGCCCTGCTTGGGAGTCCGGTGGACTTCGAGGCTGGCAGGAACCCAGCCTCGAGGCGGAGCACCGAGGAGACTCCCGCCAGCCAGGAAGTGGCGCGGCCGAGAGAGCGCGCGGAGTAGGAGTACGGGCCCTGCGCCCCCTGCCTTCTCCCTACCGAGTGGGACCCAGCAGGCCCAAGAGCCCGCCGCCCTCCCTGCGGACCCGAGCCCGGGCCCCGGGACAACCCGGCCCCGCGTTCCCACTCCTCCGCCCCGCGCCCCGGGCCCTCGGGCCTCCCCGGCGGGAGCTCGGAGGTTGCTCTTCTCTAGTCCCACAGCCAGCTCCCGGAGGGATGTCCTGGGGACCGGCGCGCTGTACCTGGTGGTCCGCAACCCAGCCGACTCACCCCCGCGCCGCTGCCGCCTGCCTCGCCAACCCCGGAACAGAAAGTGAAAGCGGGGCCGAGGCCGAGGCAGGCAGACGCGATGTGCGCAGTGCCCTGCGCCCTCCCGGCAGGCGCGGGGGAGCCTCCAGCTGAGGCGGGAGCTGGGGAAGAGGAATCCGGTGCGGAGAGACCGCCGTAACCCAGCCGGGAATTCCTAAGTGTGCCACACGTAAGGGAAACAGAGGAGTTGCAATACAGGGGAGATCAGGCGGAAGGAGCACCCCTTTATGAACGCAGATCATTTTCTCTGAGTGTGTCTTTGAAGGTTGTTTTTGTTGTTTGTTTTTCTCCAATGGTTAGCCTTTGGCGCTCCCAGGGTTGAACGCATTAAAAAAGGGCTGGTGCTGCGGGAGGTGACCCAAGAGGGACTGGAGCTCGCGCCTTGACCAAGCCTGGACGGGCTCGACGCCGGTTGGACTCAACTGGTGTCCATCATCTAGTCTCTGCAAATGGACTTGGCCCGCCTCCGAAAGAAAAATGAAGCCAGAACAACTCTTTGTTGTGTGAAATGCTGAAACTTCTGGGCTTTTAATGGAGAGGGGTTATGCTAGGAGATGCCTACGAGGAGGAAGGGGATTAGATAGCCCCCTGGAACTTCCCCACCACTACCAAGGGGGCACTTGGACCCCTCCAAATTTGCTGCTCCCCATAGTAAAACGCTTCCTCTGCTTTTTCAAATCAAATGACCATTTTCTACGCTCCCCTTAGAACATTAAGACTGGATGAAATGTCAAAAGAAAAAAAAAACCTCTTTAAACAATCGAGGGTAAATGAAGTAATAAGACAGGAAAACGCAAGCTGTCATGCTCACCAAATGCTACAAGTTGGTCAGTGGACCAATCCCTCTGGGACCTTTTTTCTTATTATACTAAGGCTTTCTCCTCTTATTTTAGTCTCTTTCCCTTTGAGAATTTGGGGTACCAAGTCACTCGAACAGAATTTCTCAACCTTTGTTTTTCTCAATTTTTTGTTCCTTTTGAAAAATAAAAAAATAGATTTTGTTCTGCATATTCTCTCCAGTCAAGGGTATTTTGTGATATAAAATTAACATCCTATACCAAGCCCCCAAACAACGTGAGATCAAGAGAAGTTTTTTTCATTACAATTCAACCAGAAGTGGGCTTTGGGATCAGGTGATTTTTTTTCATTTGCAGTTGTGGCAGTAATGTCAGCGGATAGCTATAGCCTCCAAGGCCTCCAGATGTCAGTGAGTGATCCAGTTTGCTCACATGAGAACTTGTGTCCAGTAAACTCATGCATGCTTTGTGGGTCAGGAGAGGCAAATGGAAGGTCTCCTGCACAGGCATTTTAAATAATAGCAGGTGTTCCCTAGGAATCTAACAAACCGTGTCTCATTAGGGACTGTGATCACTTCCCAATTTCACCTGTTCATTGAAAGCAACAAATAATGCCAACCTCATTTCGTGTTTTGTATGCACAGAATTAAAAAGGGAGAAAGGAAAAATAAAACAACCAAAATGGCCAGTGACACTTTCAAGACTAATTTCTATGTGTATCAGTCAGGGTTCAATCACAGAGAAGAGAATCCATTCAACCTATTTAATTTAAAAAGGATTTGTTGCAGGCTTTTACATGAGATACCTAATCATTGGGAAGGCTTAAAAAACACACACTAGGGGGAGCTTCCAAGAACAAATTACAAACGCACAATGAAGAACGTGGCTACCATTGAAACTAGTCCTCTTGCCGCAACTCAGAAGCCATCTGTTAACTCGGGCAGTTGTTAGCACAGCTGCTGGCTTCAGAACCAGGTCATGATGTTACAGTCTGCCCCGCAAAATGAATCTCTCCAGCCCAGCTTCTCTTTCCACTTAAAACTCAGTTTCAAATTCCACTCTCCTACCAGTGCTTCTGTTTGGCAGAGCCTAATGCACACCCAGAACCTAGGAGAGGGAAGATCTGGGCAAAGAAGTATTTGCTTTCCAAACTCTGCAATGGAGTGAGGAATTCTGAAACAAGGTTGGAAGATGTACTGAGTAAGCCAATCACAATATTGACCACAAATAATAAACTATACCAGGGCTGAGCAAATAAAAAAACAATTATGAGGAGACCTCAAGTGATTTTGAATGTTTTATGGACAAAAAAATAATAATTGGAAAATTGATTGTAAATCTAACTTATGACAGGCATGGAGCACTTCTGAGTGTGATGTGTGTTTACCTCTGTGACATAAACACTTTGCCAAGCATCAAGTTACAATTTGTTATTTTTGAAATGCCTCTTGGTGCTTTTCTCCCCTTTTTGTCTGTTCAGCATCCATTCTTTCCCTCCTTCTGGTAAACGCATAGTCACATGACTCAATCTCAGTCTAGGATCAACAGGCAACCCCATTCTCTGGCCAGAGTGATTAGTCCAAGTGACAGAGGCTGGCTTGGTCTGAGAACCCAGAGGGGATCCCACAGGACCAGCCAACAGAGTCCTTGTCTTCATGCAGAATAGAAATCAAGCCAGGAGGAAGTGAGAGCAGAGTTTACTGAGAATATGGAGAGGATATAGATACAGACAGAGCATCTTGCAGACTCAGAAAGGAAAGAAGGGTGAGTCTTGTCTTTGCTTGAGGTCTAGGGTTTTTATTGAGAATTGTGGTCTGGTGTATGTGTCCTCTCAGACACCTAAGAATTGGTCAAAACAGGGTGGCTAGTGCTCAAGTGTCCTGCATGAGTCACTTATGCCCTGGAGCCAAGAGTCTTGGCATCAAGGTATTTGGAAAACATAAATGATGACCTCACCTGGTCACTCCTTATATGCTATCTGTTGTGCTGGAAGTCTCCAAAAAAACCCATTAACTCCTTGACCCTTACAAGGAGGACATATACTGCACTTACTATAAGTCATGTGTAAGGTAGGGGTGCAGGAAGAAAAGCAGGAAAAGGAGCAAAAAAAAAAAAAAAAAGCAGTTCTTCATGGAGTCCATACAGTTTCCCTGTCTCACAAGGACTGGCACATGACAAAAGCCAGGGCATTCAGAGGCCTTGCCCAGCATTATTCTGGCTGATGCTAGCAGAGAAGCCTCTTGTTTTCCTTTTTCTTTGTGGTCCCAATGCTGTAAGAATATGGCCTTAGAGTTCATGGCCAAATTCCCACTGTGGGGCATTGCCTATGAAAGTGAAACCCACACAAAAGAGGGAAAGAAGAAATTAGAGGCAGAGTTTGAGAGATTCCTTTGTTGTGCAGATTTTCTTATTTCATCCTCTTGGCATGAAACGACCTCCTTTCTGAGGCTAGTTCTTCAGTTTTGTGGGCCATCCAGCATCTTTCCAATAAACCAGCCCTTTTGTATTAAGGTTGGTTGAATTGGATATCAGCTGCATGCAATTTTTAAGAAAGCAAACAAATCATAGTCTCAATTTTATAACCCACTAGCTCCACTACTCACTTGAAAGAAGGTAGCGTAGCGTAGCGTCTTTCGTGTCCTGTGGGAAATGTAGGATTTTTTTTTTTTTTGTTTCCTATGCATTTTTTGAAGTTGATTAATCCAAATTCCAATGAAGCCTAAACCTGAACTACATTTCTAATCAACCAACTTGATTTAAGTAATTTTGATAATGTCACTCAATTTCAGATAAGCAGCCTTTAAGAACAACTCCATTTTTTGAAAGACTCATTAATAAAGCTGGAGCAGCACAATCACCAGGTCTTCACTCTATGATTGCCTGCTGTGTAGTCTGGAGAGCCACAGAAATTTCCCGGGCAATGGGGAGCAGCCAAAGGAAAAGTACTGTGACACCAGGAAGGGAGGAGAGCCTATGGCTCCTTGGGTCAGGCTTTGTTAGCGTGGGAGGTGTGTATATGTGACAGAGGGGAAAACAGGGAATCAAAACTTTTCCTACCTGTAACACTCAGGTGTGTTCTTTTTACTTGCCTTTAAGCTTCCTCAAAGCTCAGTTATACTGTAAGTTTGAAGGACAAAGAACCTGCCCCAGAATCTGTCTTTTCAGACACTACAGGACCAGATCAGATCAGCATTTAGAAATATGGCATATGAGTGTCACCTGGGTAGCTCAATCAGTTAAGCATCTGATTTCGGCTCAGGTCATGATCTCACAATGAGTTCGAGCCCCATGTCAGACTCTGTGCTGACAGCACTGAGCCTGTTTGTTTCTCTGTCTCCCTCTCTCTCTGCTCCTCCCCTGCTGGTTCTCTCTCAAAAAATAAATAAATAAGCATTAAAAAAATTTTTGGCATATGAAATAATCACTCTCAAAAGTAGTTTAAATTGGGGATGGGGTGCCTGGGTGGCTCAGTCAGTTAAGAGTCTGACTCTTAGTTTCAGCTGAGGTCATGATCTTACAGTTTTGTGAGTTCCAGACCCACCCTGGGCTCCATGCTGACAGTGAGAAGCCTGCTTGGGATTGTCTCTCTCCCTCTCTCTCTGCCCCTGCTTGTTCTCTCTGTCTCTCTCTCTCCCTGTCAAAAATAAATAAGCTTTAAATAAATAAATAAATAAATAAATAAGCGATGAGTTCTGAGTATTGACATCCACCTTTTTCTAAACACTGTGTGCATTCAACACAATATTGTAATATTTTGAGAATGATTTCGTTGCCTTCCAGGACATCATCAAAAAATTGAGCATATAGACTTTCATTAGCTATGGATTTAATATTAACAGTTTTGACTAATTGGGGGTGACTTGAATGTCTAGAAATTGAATAGTTGGTAATTTAGCCAAGGCTTGAATTAGAATTACAATGAACTGATACCAGAGAAGGAGCCACTTGACCATTGAGTGGACCTGCCCAACCATGCAGAACCCACACTCCAGTCCAATTCATCATCACAGGCACAGTCAATTTCTTAAGTGATAAAAATCTAAACAACAACAACAACAACAATAAAGAGGTACCTGGGTGACTCAGTTGGTTAAGGGTCTGACTCTTGATTTCAGCTCAGGTCATGATTTTACTGTTCATGGGATCGAGCCCCATGTAGGGCTCTGTGCTGGCACCTGCTTGAGATTCTCTCACTCCCTTTCTCTGCCACTCCCCTGCTCTCAAAATAAATAAACATTTAAAAAAATGAAGCTGCATTTCTAAAACTTCATTGAGGAGCTTGAAGGGGTCACAACGTTTCAAAATTCATTTTATTCCATTTTCCAGAAGAAGATATGTACCCAGATGTATTTAAAATTGGGAGTCATGCAAAAGCCTTCCAAGAGTGCTGTACAGACTTCTCTGGGGGCCGATCTAGAAGAATCGGGCCTTTAGTCCCATGGACCCAGCTGAAACACGAGGTGAAGAAAGAGCAGAGGTATTCCTTATCTCTGACCAGGTATTGGCAGTCATGTCCTATACCTAGATGAGTACCAAAGTCAAAGCAAGAAAAAGTCAAACCTAAGAGCTCTATGGAAACTGGGAGATGAAACATATAGTTCAGAAGGGAGATCTCAAAACAGTAGGAAATCTGAACCTGGTAAAAGCATGAGTGGCCAAAAAGGGCACATCTCAGTAATAAAAACTGGCATATTTTGAGCATTTCCTGTGTGTTAAGTGCTTGCCAAACACTCTACATGAAGTGTGTTGTTTAATTCTAACAACAACACTCTAGGGTATGTTCCATTTTCATTCCCATAGATAAAACTGAGGTTCTGCAAGCTAAGTAATTTATGGGATATATGACTAGGAAGTGACAGAGCCAAGTTAGTGCTGGGCCCAAGATGAATTCTAAAGATTAAGTGCTCCTGCTTTTCAAATCTCTCCTAGTGTAGGTTTACTTATGTAACATCTTAGTTTAGAAGGGATTAGTGAGAGGTAAACTCTTCCATGTGTGGTTATGACCTTGCCTTTAATCTAGTCACCCAACCTATGAGCCATTCACACATTATCATCTAGGACTTTTATTCCTTTACCCCTCAACCTTACCAGGGCCTGTCAATATTACTTCCAAAGGGGGTCTTGAATCTTTCCCTTCCTCTTCATTCCTATTGCTTCCAGTCATCTCACCTATGCCATTATAAATATCCTCTTAATTAGTACTTTAACTTCTAACTTCCTCTTCTTCAATCTGGTTCCTATACTGTCATCTGTCTAAACCACTATCCTATACAAGCATGGGACCCAGAAATCTAAACCAGGAAGCCAGAGTTTGTCAAGTAAGGGATTAAGAGAATGACTACTATGATGGGGGAGGGGAGAGGAGGGGTTGGGGAGGGAACCAGAATCAGAAACATTGTCCAGCAAAATTCAGGGTCAGAAACCTAAATAAAATGCAGAAAAGGTATCATTTCAACTAGAACCAGCAGAAATCGAAAAACTGGCTCTCAAGCAGAGAGGCTACAACTAGATTCAGCCAGAAAAACAAGTTGAGAAAGTGTGTGAATAGAAGGTAATGATTTCCTATATAGGACTCTAATACGTCTGTGGGTGGGAAGAGATGGATGCTCTTAGGAACATGCTAGTATACTATACTATGCTATGTAACAAATTTAGCCCCTGGAAACAACACACATTTACTGCCTCATGGTTTCTGTGGGTCTGGAGTACAGGCACAACCTATCTGAGTCCTTTGCTGAGGGTCTCACAAGGCAGCGATTAAGACGACGTCCAGGACTGTGGTCTCATCTAAGGCTTGACTAAGGAAGGATCCACTTCCAAGCTCACTTCATTGTTGGTAGAATTCATTTCCATTAGTTTATAGGACTAAGCCCATCAGTTTCTTGGGGCTGTTGACCGAAGTCTGCCCTCATCTCCCAGAGACTACCCGCAGTTATTTACTGTTTGGGGTCCCCCAGCATGGCTGTCTGCCTTCTCAAGCCAGCAAAGGAGGGAGCAACTCAGTCAAAGTGAGCTTTAAAATCTTAAATAACACAATCACATAACCATTTACATCCCATCACCTTTTAGTTAGAAGCAAGTGGCAGGTCTTGCCCATACTTTCAGGTCAGGGATCACACAGGGACATGGCTACCAGGAGGCAGGGATCAGAGGCCACTGTAGGAGTCTATCCATCACAGGTACCAAAAAGAATCTGACACCACTTGTTACCTTTCTACTTTTCCTCATGTCCAGTTTCATCACCCTAATCCAGGGCTACACTATTTTTCCCCTAGATACTACAACAGCCTCCACATTCTCCTCATTTCCATGCTTGCCTCCTCATAAGGCATTCCACAAAGCAGGCAAAGTGGACAAAATGGATTAGAATCTTAGCTTCTCAAGTGTGCAAAAAGCAACAAATTTTTAAAATTTTATTTAAATTAAGTTCTATTCTAAGATTCGTCCCAGCAGATTGTTGGGATATCCAGTCTCAATTATTATTGGCTTCATCCCAACTTTACCCCAGAGCACATCCATTGTCCCAGGATCTTAAGTGCTGCCAAATATCCCAGGGTCTTAAGCAGCCCAGTCTTGGGTTCCTACTGTTTACCATGGAGGTGCTCCCTCTCCTCTGAGTCCAGTGGATCTGCTTCCTCCAGGCAGTTCAGAGATCTCTTTGGCCCTAGGGTACATCCTTCCTAAATGCAGCATATGCCCAGCTTCTCTAAGATCTTGAGATCTCTGCAGGAACATTGTTAGCTAGTGGTACATGTGTTCCTTCTATCTTTGGAATGCACATACCTTCAACTTAACCTAGGTTGGGAATTTAAAAATTCCTCTTGCTATTTTCCCTTTCCTCTGCCCCTAGCTAAGTCACCAAAATATTTATCAAGTTAGATGTTGCTTTCAAGCAAGTTCTTCTTTAGGGTGTACAAATGACCCTGCAAAGGGGAAATTAAATTATCTCAGTTATCTACTTGAGATAGAGGACTAAACAACATGGGGAGAAAAAAACACACAAATTAATAATTTAATTAATTTTCTTTTACTATCTTCCATTAGTAATCCCACCCCTTCTAACTTCCTCCAAGTGGATGGAACTCAAGTTTCTATTCTGAAGCATCTTGGCCTGGACAGGAACTTTTATAAAAAATCGACACCTCCTTGTGGAGGTCAAGAGTCCTGGACTCCCAGGCTGGGCAGGTGAATGTAGACACTAGGTGAATTTCTCACTCCACCAGACCCACTTCCTAGAGACATTTCCCTTGAAGAGTCCTTCCTGGCACTGACTCCATCTCACCCAGACCATTAGGCCCAGACCCCGCATTTTCTGAGTGTAGTCAGCCTCAGATGAACTTATCTGCACCAGGTGAGACTGCAAACACAGGTCTGCCTTCCAAGTTGAATCTTCTGTAATGTCCCCTATTCTTAGGTTCGTGAATCCTTCTGTCACGAACCACCCCACAGTAACCACCTTCCCCTCCCCGCCCCCGCCAAACTGGGAGGTAGCCCACATTAAGGAGGAAATCCAGACCGTGGCTGCTCTGTGAGTTGCTAGGGCCTTTCCCCGTTTCTTTTTTCCCCTGTTAGATGAGACCCTCTATGGTCTACTGTCCTTTCCTCCACCCATACCTCAAGAGCCTCATTTCCCACCTTCCTCTCTGCACTTCAGCTACACTAGCCTTCTAGTTTTTCTAGTGTACTGTTCTCCTTCCAGCTTCACAACCTTACTACCTGCTATTCTAGCTGCCTGAATCCCCCTAGCCTCTGCTTCTCTTACTCTTATTCACCCAACTCTCAGGTGTTGCTGCTTTATCTCTCTGAGAGGGCAAGAGGGCATATGGGTGCCAACCACATCTAACCCTCTGAGAAACCAGAGTAGTTCCACTGTCTGATCCATCTCTGATTTCCCAAGATTACTCTGTACCCCAATCAAGTAATTACTTACTTAGCCCTGTCATTGCTAGGAGTGAGCTCCCACTTTTTAAATAAAAACAAATACTATGAAATATTTAAGAGATATATGACACATCTTTGACCCAGCACCCAGCTAAATCAATTAAACACTGTGAATATAGTTCAATCACTGAGGGTTCTCTCTGAGTGTCGTCTACAATGAAATTTCTGTTTTTCTCACAAGTCTTTGGCACTTCTATTTTTGACTGTCTTGGATTTCCCACAAGTCCCTAGCATTTCCGTTACTGGGTGTCCTGGATTTGTTTTGCTTCTAACTCTGAGCAATACATCTCTAGTCTTCCTATGGCTTTGGTATCCTGTTCAAGTTAGTTTCTTATCATGTGCTCCTACAGTATATTAATAGTACTATTTTGTGGGTTCTGAGCAACTCTTACCTCAACAGCCACTCTCTGGAAATCTATGGAAGGGTTCTCCAATCCTGGCATCCAAAATCTGGCTCCGAAATAGTCGGTATTGCCATATTAAGTCTCTTTCTTTCTGAAGAAATAGGACCATGGCTGGAGTTACTAAAATGGACACATCTGGGCTGGTTTCCCTTGCTTGGGCAGTTGAAGTGAAGATTCAGAGGGGTGTTGGGTTCAGTCATGCTGAGCTTAAAGCAGAGTGTGGCACCAAATTTTACTCCTGCGCAAAGCTGTTTTAAGCGCTAAATAGGAAAGATCAATGGGGCAGAATCCTCTGTACTACTGTCTACCATGACTATGTAATTGCAGACACGATCTTGTCAACCTGCTAGAGTGAATTTAAAGATTAAAATGCTGTATTCATACCCAAAGCCTGGTGCTCAAATGTGTAGCCAAACCCACTTAACAACACAAATTACCTCAGCAATTAGATTCGTCAAACATTCTACTGGCAGCCTGTTTTTGGTGCCCAGGTACCTGTCCCTGCCAGAGTTCTTGGTTAAGCCTGAACCAGGACCCAAATGTCTCTTCTACTCACCTAGAAGTTTTGTCCTCATATGTAAATTGTTCCTAAATTTCCTGCTTAAAACACCTTAATGGCTTCTCTTGACACATCCAAAGGTCTAAGGGTCTCAGTGATCAAATCCCTGTCTAACTTTCCAAATCATTATACCTCTTCTCTAATATCTTTTATTTTCTTTTATATCTCTTCTTTTTGGTAGGTTTCTACCATGCTGACATTCTTTCCACAAACATGCTGAACAGTTTTCTGCTTTACACATGCTATTCTCTTAGCCTGGAAAACTTTTCCCTCTTGGCAATGGTGAGATTTCAACTTAAACACCACCTTCTCTGACCCCCTTAACAAAAGGTAGTCACACATCCTTTATTATTTAACACAGCTCTAATCACAATTTTTTAACTCATTTTTAATGTTTTTAATGTTTATTATTTTTGAGAGAGAAAGACACAGAATGCAAGTCACGGAGGGGTAGAGTGAAAGGAAGATACGGAATCTGAAGCAGGATCCAGGCTCCAAGCTTTCAGCACAGAGCCCAACGTGGGGCTCAAACCCATGAGCCATGAGATCATGACCTGAGCTGAAGTGGAACCCTTAACCGACTGAGCCACTCAGGTGCCTCTACTCCTTTTTTTTTTTTTAATTTTTATTTCCTTGGTCTCTGGTCAGTCTCTTCAGCTAGTTCATAAGTTCCATGAGGCCAGAATCTATGTCTCTTTTTTTCCTAAGCACAGCGTTCACTGGATCCCATAAATTTGATAGGTTATAGTTTTACTTTCATTCAGGTAATTTCTTTTTTTATTTTTAATATTTTTACTAGTTTATTTATTTTAGAGAAAGAGCAAGAGTGAGCAGGGGAGGGGCAGAGAGAGAAGGAGAGATAGAGAATCCCAAATAGGCTCCACACTGCCAGTACAGAGCCCAATGTGGAGCTCGAACTCACGAGATCAGGACCTGAGCTGAAATCCAGAGTTGGACGCTTAACCAACTAAGCCACCCAGGTGCTCCCTTTTTAATTTCTTTTGAGACATATTTTTTGATGTATGTGTTATTTAGCAGTGTGCTATTTGGTCTTCAGATACTTTGGGATTTCTGGCTATCTTTCTATTATCAATTTCTAGTTTAATTCCATTGTAGTCTAAAAGCATACTTTGTATGATATTTAGTCTTTTAAATTTGGTAAACCATGTTTTATGGTCCAGACTGTGGTCTGCCTTGGCAAATGTTCCATGTGAGCTGGAGAATATGTATCCTACTACCATTAGATGAAGTGTTCTAGAAATGTCAATTAGACCCAGTTGATTACAGGTTATGTCCCTTTTTTACCATTGAATCCTTGGGATGTAACAGAGAACATGACCCATAGAATGTGCTCCAGAAGGTTATTGAATAAGAGAAGGATCAAGCAAGAAGAAGGGAAGAATGGATATGGAGATTTCACATATTACTCCCCTGATTCAAAGCTTTCAGTAGTTCACTATAATCCATATGATATATTTTAACAATTATTCTTCCTATTAAGTAGTAACATGTCACAGTCTGTTTACTCTATTTCTTCTGTTGTTACAAACACAATTATTTTATATACTACTGTAGAAGAGGGGAAAAAACTGCCAAAAAAATTGCAAGATGCCATCAACTTTGGAGATGTTTAAATATGAAAAAATGTGAGTCATGGACTTGATAAAATCTGGTAATTAGCTACATTTCTGTTCTACCTGATGGATGGATTCATAGTTTATTTATCTTTGTGTCCTCAGCACCAAACACAGTAAATGGCATTGAATAGAACTCAGTAACATTAGTTCAGATATTTGATGTGTCCCTCATTCCCCAACACCAGGCA
The DNA here is from genome assembly GCA_028646485.1 of Cryptoprocta ferox. Lineage (NCBI taxonomy): Eukaryota > Metazoa > Chordata > Mammalia > Carnivora > Eupleridae > Cryptoprocta > Cryptoprocta ferox. The sequence goes on from CM053572.1 coordinate 68,466,412, forward strand.
CCTGGCTCTCTTTCTTTCCCCAGCCTCCTACCTTTTGTGCTCTAAAGCTGTCAGTGTTCCTGGCTGGCCAGAGATTTTAATTTCTTTTGAAATGCATTGGATACACAAAAACCTGATGCTTTTTCACTTTTCTCATGACTTTGCTGGAGGCTGTTGGCTACATGACAGCTAAGTATCTGGGGAACTCACCAGTGTGCTCTGGAAACTACTGTGGGAAAGGGACCTCCTCCCCTACTCTCACTCCCTCCAGGCCATTGCATTGAGCCTTGTGACGGTTGCCAGTGTGGTTGTAGGCTCTGCAGGGAGAACTTTGGGAAGCTTCAAATAAGTTGTTAGTTATTCTTTTCTATTCACAGGGTGGGCCTTCCTCTAAGCTTTATTTGTTTTTAATATCTGTTTAGGAAAAACAAAAAGAAATAAGTGAAACTCAGGGATCTTCACCTAAGTCAAATAAATCCTATTTTTTAAAATCCCTTTTACACAGGACTTTTTAAAATTTAAGCATATTTATTTATTTTGGGAAAGAGAGCACAAGCAGGGGAGAAGCAGAGAGAGAGGGAAAGAGAGAGAATCCCAAGCAGGCTCCTGCACTGTCAGTGCAGAGCCCAACGCAGGGCTTGAACTCATGAACTATGACATGATGACCTGAGCCGAAATCAAGAGTCAGACACTTAACCGACTGAGCCACCCAGGTGCCCCTAGAACTTTTTTAAAAGAATGATCCCGGATGGGTATATTAGTGGCATTAATGTAGCCTCTTGGTTCAGCCAGCCTGAACCATTTTGTTTGTTTGTTTGTTTGTTTTAAACTTGTGAACTGGCTATGCATTCTCTAGTTGGCCAGCACATCATTTCCTAACCATTTTACTGTGATAAATTCATATACTATATTCCTATTACTCACTGGACCTTTCAAAGTATCTGAATTTTTGATCCCTGCCTTGAGGTATGGTTTTTCTTCTTCGGAAGGACCTCCACCTCACCAGTCCGATTAATTTTCTTACCCTCATTTTAAGATTAATTGGCCATTAGGGATGGGTCAGTTTCTCCAACCGTAAGGAAAACTATTCCCTGAAGATGAAAGAAACTGGTTATAGAGATGTTTATTAGATATATTTACTAGTGCTGAGGGTAGCTATAAAAATAATCCCTACTTTTTTTTTTTTAACCACACTCAAATACCCATGGTATTTATGAGGCAGTATTGAGAAGGGAGGGGGATGGATAGAATCAACAAATAGAGCCACAACATTAACATTTAATATTATATTAACAATTCTGGGATCTGAGACCACCTTGTAACCCAGCTCTAGTTCACACCATTCAAACACATATTCCCTGTGTTCTCTCTTGGGTTTAGTCCAGCACAAGCAGAGGAGGGTAGAGGTGGATAGAAGTGCAGAGTCTTGGAGAAGTTCTACTGAGTCCTTTAATTCATGACCACAAGGGACACATGGTCTTTCATCTCCCTTCTACCTCTCTTTTTAAGTCAGTTGGGGGTAGAGGACACTTGAGTAAGAAGTTAAAAATAACACTGAAATGTTTCCATCTGTTGGCAAAGTAAAAATACAAAAATCTTTTTTGGAACTGGAAGCTTTTAATCTTAAAGTAGTAATCGTAGTTTCCATTTTGCTTTTCCCCTCCACCTTATCTTTCCCCTGACTTCTACCCCCTGCATGCCACTCACCCCCCGCCCCAAAAAAAACAAAAGTTCCCAAATGCTGATCTGAAGAACACAAAGACTCCTGTATGGGCTGGAACCCCATGAGAGTAATAGAAAAGTAGTGAGTCCTGAGACAGTGACCACTATTTTTCCTACTGGGACAATTTAAAGTCAAATTTATTAGGTTTCATAATTACTCTCCAAGCAAGACTTTTTAATTCATAGACTAACCTATTTAAAGCTATTAGGGGCACCTGAGTGGCTCAGTCAGTTAAGCCTCCATCTCTTGATTTCAGCTCAGATCATGATCCCATGGTTCATGAGTTCGAGCCCCATGGAGGGCTCCGTGCTGACAGCATGCAGTCTGCTTGGGATGCTCTCTCTCCTCTTACCCTGCCCCTCCCCCACTTGTGGTATCTCTCTCTCTCAAAAATAAATAAACATTTAAAAAAAAAAAAAAAAAGCATTCCGTACCTTAGAGGTTCCAGGCAGCGCTGGAGCACCTGCAGCCTCAGGACTCTTTAAATCATGAAAAAACAAAATAGACAAATGAATGCTCCTTACCCGGAACAAATTTGCCACCTGAATATCCCCCTCAATATCCTTCAGCAGTGCTCCAAGGACCTCCAGGATATACTGGCTACCCTGGACCCCAGGTTGGCTACCCTGGCCCCCAGGCTGGCTACTCAATTCCACCAGCTGGTTATTCAGGTGCTGGCCCAGTGCACTTTCCTGTCCAACACCAGCCAGTGTATAATCAGCCAGGTGGACCTGCAGGGGTACCATGGATGCCAGCTCCACCACCTCCATCAGGCTGTCCACCCGGATTGGAATATTTAAGTCAGATAGATCAGAGACTGGCTCATCAGCAAATTGAGCTCCTGGAAGTCTTAACAGGTTTTGAAACTAACAACAAATATGAAATTAAGAACAGCTTTGGACAGAGGATTTACTTTGCAGCAGAGGACATGGATTGCTGTACCCAGAATTGCTGTGGGGCTTCTAGGCCTTTTACCATGAGGATTGTTGATAATATGGGCCGAGAAGTTGTAACTCTGGAGAGACCACTAAGGTGTGACAACTATTGTTGCCCTTGCTGCCTTCAGGAGATAGAAGTCCATCCTCCTCCTGGTGTACCTGTAGGTTATGTTCCTCAGACCTGGCACCCATGCCTTCCAAAGTTTACAATTCAAAATGAGAGGAGAGAAGATGTACTAAAAATTACTGGTCCGTGTGTTGTGTGCAGCTGTTGTGCAGATGTTGATTTTGAGATTAAATCTCTTGATGAAGAAACTATAGTTGGCAAGATTTCCAAGCAGTGGACTGGTTTTGTTAGAGAGGTGTTTACAGATGCTGATAACTTTGGTATCCAGTTCCCTATAGACCTTGATGTGAAAATGAAAGCTGTAATGCTTGGTGCTTGTTTCCTCGTTGATTTCATGTTTTTTTGAAAGGAGTGGAAACACAGAAAAGAAAGAAAGAGTGTGATAGGGGATTAATGAAAGCCTCCTCAGAAAGTGTGAAGTCCGTGTACTTATTGGGACTATGTCAAGGAAAAACTAATTGTTTTTTTTTTTTTTCTTCTTAACTGAAATGACTTCTAGTTACTGTGATTCCTGAAGCTCCTGGTATATGTGATGACTTTTCAAATTATAGAGTTTATTTTCTATATCACTTACCTATAAATGTATTTATGCATTTTGTTTCATACATTTTCTTTTTCATTGTGTATTTGAGAGAAAGGACATGGGAATTTTTACATTTAATCATGAAACTTCCTGTGCTAAATTGTTCTGAACTATAATCTGTTTCATTTTCAACTTTTACACCATATTAATTAAAGTGTTATTAGTGTAATTTTAAAATGTAAATGTGCATTTTATTTAATATAGTTCCAATTTATTTCACATGTAATGATTAATGTTATTTTGCAAATAATGTATAATTAAATAAGTTAAAAATGAATATAATTGTTTTCCTTTACAATTATGTTAAAGTAATACTTAATATTCATATTACCAAAGAAAAACAAAATGTGTATTTGTTTTTTGTTCAGCAAATCACAGCATATTTAACTTCTTTTATAAGCTAATCTGCTACCATAAAAGATTTTCATTATTGACAAGAAAATAAATTACTGATTTTTTTATGATTTTCAATGAAAAAAACCTGTCCTAAAGAGGACACATTAAAAAATTCACTCTAGAACTGGAGCATTGTTATAATTTTTGAGTTAATTATTTACACATGGAATGTTTAGCTCTTGTATTCATTCTGTCGATTCATAGAGCGTGATCGTTATAAGATCACTCAGGTGTTAAATAAAACATATATATTCCATCTGAGTAGAAACTTTAGTAATGGTCTGTTATTTACATGAACAATCAAGCAACTGAATTAAAAATTATTGATACAAAAAAATTTAAAAAAAGCTACAGTGATAGGTTAGGCCTGTTAGAAGTGACCCACAATCATCGTGTAAATTATTTTAAATTTTAAGCCTGCTATTCTCCTGGAATTTATACAAAAGTAAACATTTTCAACTAAGCACAAAAAGAACAGAACCATTAAAAACATAGACACCATCTCTGCTGTGTTTTGTAGTGTCTAACCCCAATACTTATTTCCTATCTATTACAAAGTCAAGCCTTTAATTGATAGGTCTTCTTCAGTGTGGAGATATAATTAACATCTAAATTTGTGTAGGTTTAAGATGTATAACATGTTTATTTGATAACTTATATAGTGCATATTGCCACCGTACCATTAGCTAACACCTCCATTATGTCATATAACTATCATTTCTTTTTTTGTGGTGAGAACATTTAAGGTTAGTAGTCTCTTAGCAACTTTCAAGTATCTAATATAGTAATACTAGCTATAATCATCATGCTGTGCACTAGATCCCCAGAATTTTTTCATCTTGAAACTACAAGTTTGTATACTTTGGCCAGCATCTCCCTAGTTTCTACATCTCCAGCCCCTGGTAACCACCATTCTACTCTCTGTATCCACAAGTTCTTTTTTTTTTTTTTTTTTGGATTCCATATATAAGTGATATCATATAGTATTTGTCTTCCTCTCTGACTTATCTCACTTAGCATAATGCCCTTGAAGTCCATCCATATGATCACAAATGGCCTTTCCTTCTTTCTCATGGCTAAATAATATTCCGTTATGTGTACATACCACAACTTTTTATCCATTCATCCATTGATAGATACTTAGATTGTTTCCATATCTTGGCTATTGTGAATAATGTTGAAATAAAACGTGGAGTGCAGATATCTTTTCAATATTCTGTTTTCATTTCCTTTGGGTATATACCAAGAAGTACGATTGCTGGATCATATAGTAGTTCTATTTTTAATATTTTGTGGAAACTTTATACTGTATTCTACAGTGGCTGCACCAATTTACATTCCCACCAACAATGGACAAGGGCTCCCTTTTCTTCACATCCTCGCCAACACTTGTTATCTCTTGACTTTTAGATGTCAGTCATTCTACAGGTATGAGGTGATATCTCATTGTGGTTTTGATTTGCATTTTCTTGATGATTAGTGAGGTGAACATCTTTTCATGTACCTGTTGGCCATCTGTATGTCGTCTTTCAGTTCCTCTGCTCATTTTTTATTCAGGTTTTCTTGTTGCTGTTTTGTTGTTGAGTTCAGTGAGTTCCTTATATATTGTGGATATTAATCACTTATCAGATATATAGTTTGCAAATATTTTCTCCCATTCTGTATATTGCCTTTTCATTTCACTAGTATCTTTTGTTCTGCAGAAGCTTTTTATTTTGATGTAGCCCTACTTGTTGATTTTTGGTTTTGTTGCTTGTGCTTTTGGTGTCATACACAAAAAATCATTGACAAGACCCAGTCAAGGAGCTTTTTCCCTATGTTTTCTTCTGGGGGTTTTATGGCTCCCAGTCTTATGCTTAATTCTTTAATCTATTTAATCTATTTCTTTAATTTAATTTTTGTGCGTGGTGTAAGATGGGCACCCCAATTCATTTTTCTGCTTGTGATCATCCAGTTTTCTCAGTACAATTTATTAAAGAGACTATCCTTTCCCCATTGAGTATCCTTGGTTCCCTTGTCAATTATTAGTTGAGTAAATATGCAGGGGTTTATTTTGGGGCTCTTGATTCTATTCCATTGATATGTCTATTTTTATGCCAGTACCATACTGTTTTAGTTACTATAGCTTTGTAATATGGCTTGTAATCAGCAAGTGTAATTCTCCTTTTTTGCTCTTTTTGTTCTTCTTTTTTAGGATTGCTTTGGCTACTTGGTGTCTTTTGTGGTTCCATACAAATTTTAGAATTTTTTTCTATTTCTGGGAAAATGCTATTGGAATTTTGATAAGGATTGTGTTGAATCTATAGATGGTTTTGCATGGTATGGGCATTTCAGTAATGTTAAGTCTTCTGATCCATGAAGATATCCAAATGGATATCTTTCCATTTGTTTGTGTCTGCTTCAGTTTGTTTGTACTTTCATCAAAATTTTATAGTTTTCAGTTTACAAATCTTTCACTTCTTTGGTTAAATTTACTCCTAAGTATTTTATTCTTCTTGATGATATTACAAATGGAATTTTTTAAAATATCTTTTTCGGATATTTAGCTTAACAGCTAAATGTATAAATAAATATATATATAAGCATATAGAAACATATATGATTTCTATGTGTTGATTTTATTCCTATTATATATATTAGCATATATATAAGCTAAATATATAAATAAATAAATATATAAGCATATAGAAACACATATGATTTTCATGTGTTGATTTTATTCCTGCAACTTCACTGAGTTTGTTGATTAGTTCCAATAGCATTTTGGTTAATAGCATTTTGGTTAAGATTAAGGATTTTCTATATATAAGTTCATAGCATCTGCAAACAGAGACAGTTTGACTTCTTCATTTCTGATTTGGAAGCCTTTTATTTCTTTATCTAGACTGATTGCTCTATCTAGGACATACAGTATTGTGTTGAATAAGAGTGGTGAGAGTGGACACCTTTGTCTTGTTTCTGATCTTAAAGTTAAAGCTTTTAACTTTTCATTGTTGAATGTAATAATGTAAGTTTGTTATATATGACCTTTATTATTTTGAGGCATATCCCTTTTATATCCAATTTGTTGAGGGTTTTTATAATGAAAGGATATTGTATTTTGTCAAATGCTTTATCTGCATCTACTGAGATTACCTAAAGTATAAATCTTTTATATATCATTACATGTAAATTATGACTACAAAGTAAAGATTAATACATTTAAAAAATCCAATTATTAAATGTAGATGTATTACTAAGAATATAGAAGGCTGTAGATTCATTATAAAAATATGTTAGTAATAATAATAATACAAACATTTGTTGAGCACTTATTAGGTGTCAGTCTTCCAATATTAAATTCTCAATTATGAATATTACTTAAGTAAATATGTATTAAGAGAAAAAATTAAATAAATGAGAATTGCTGACATTAGTAGCTTATTTTTTTAAAGTTTATTACAGACAGATCCTCCAGTTGAGCAATTTTGTTGCACAACACATATAGTGATACACCTATCATTTTTGGGGAGGCATTTGGATCATAATTACAAAATCCTCAGAGTAAAGAGAGAGCGAGAGACATTTAAAACCATTCTTCTGTGTGAGAGCTCATCCTGATAAAAGCCTAGATGAATGGGAATCTGTCCTAGTTTTTAATATTTTATATTTCAGCAATTCTAGACATCTGGGGCAGGGAGGGAAGGCCAATAAATTTCAAAATAATTTAGATCTTAAGAAATCGTTCACTCACCGCCAGTCACAATGAACAGTTTTCTTCTTCATGACATTGTAATTTTGCATTTTCATGACTTTAAGCAAACCCTGAAGTCCCCTAGGGTCCAATCCCAAATAACTTACACATATGTTTAGATATTATTGCCCTAATAAAAGATTCTTTGTTTTTTTTCATATACTAAATAAAATGCAGTGGATTTCCAAAATTCACCCGAGTTTATTTACAACACCGCATGCTACAGCGCTGGTAGTACCCCCCCCGCCCCATGCTGGCCTGTTTTGGATTTTACTAAATCCAAGAATGCCCTTAATGGGAAAGGAATTGAAAACATCGTTTTCCCCATAGCAACAAATGAACTAGTCATTTCTCTGATATACATTAAGACTTCCTGATTGAATTCTTCTCATCACTGTGATCTTTTTATCCATTCTAATCCAGTGACACTAATCATTTTAGATTCTGTGAATATAGACATTGTCATCTATAAAAAATTTTCTGGCTGACATAATAATCAGCTCAATATTGAATTAAAGAAAACACTAGGAAGTAGGGTTAAGACATTACAAATGTGGCTTAGTTTCCTTGAGGGCATCTGCCTTCCAAATTAATGATGATTCATTTTTATTATTTTTAATAATTTTATATGTATTTTTTGAAAAAGTAATATATACTCAGAGCACAAAAGGCCTACAGTACAAAATGGTATGCATGGAAAAGTAAATATCCCTCATCAGTGCAAATGCCATTCCCTGTTAGTGGGCATGTAAACCATTTTGGACAGCAAATTGGCATTAGCTAGTACAGTTGCAAGTGTGAAATTTCTACTTCTGCTAATGAAAGAATAAGCAAATTGGACTAGAAGAAGAAGAGAAGAAGCTAGCCTACTACACACACCTCTGTTCCCACTATAGATTTGTCTCCCGGAGTGTGATCAAGCTGAGGTTGAGGAGAGTTGTCACTTCAAATGAGGTTCAAGGTTTTTAAAATTATTATTACAGTAAACTGTCCTATATGATGACTGCAGTGAGAATATTTTGAGATAGAAGCATTTAGAACTTTTTCTTATCTGTGAATAACCAGAGGAAACTATGGAGCCTGTCTGTGATTTTATCCAAGAGATGGGGAAGAAGTAACTCTGCAGAGTCCAAGCATTTAGAAATAGGGGGGAGGGGGTGAAGAGTAAATTTGCTTAAACAAGAGTCCCACCTAACATACCAATTTTGCAGTAATTGATCCACTAGATTAACCCAAGCTCTCTATTCACTCTGGAAAACATGCTGACTGACAGATTGCTCAGCAAACTTAGCTCCTGGTGTGCCAGAGAGCTGTGTCCCCTCGCCTGAGGGAAATGCTGGCCAGGAGTCACTTGTATTTGTTCCCAATCTGTTTATGCCAATTTTGTCCTTAATATAGTTACTTAGGTTAATGAAATGTTATAAAACAAATGGGTGTTAAAAAAGAAGTTGTTGCGCAAATGAAGACCAAGCTGATTATTTTGGAAAGTCTTGATAAAGTTAAATGGAATTGAGTGTGCATATGACAACTGCAAAAGACTGAGAAAAATATAAAAATATAGAAGGTTGCTGTGTTTAGATTGTTTCACAAATGTCTCTTCAGTCTTCCTCTTAACTGAGCACTAAAGAATCTGAGGAAATTATTTCCAGGTCCTTTCCAGCTGTGTCATTTTATGATTTTTACACATGAATCTACATCACTTTCTACATACAAGGGAAGAATGTTGCTACAAATATATTAGATTTTAGATTTCTTCACATAAATGCTCTTGAAATAACTGCTTGGATTGAATTCATGATTCCTTTAGGTTAATAAGCTTCTGGACCAGTAAATACTTGGACATAAACTAAAAATATTGATTGTATTATTCCATCTGTGAATGATGACATTTTTATGATTGCTTTTGTCTGATCGACTATCTCTTTATGTTCCATGATACTTCTCCAAAATATGGGGTCCTAAGCTTCAAAAGTCCAATGTTTTCATTCCTGTGGGTTTTGATCACATCAATATTCCTTAATAAGTTTTTTTTGAAGTGTAGGTTTGCTTACTGAGGTCAAAATGGTGGATTTTGGAGAGGGAGTTTCTCAGATTAAAAAAAAAATTGAAACAACTTTTCTAGATAATACCTAGGGCCCTTCCATTTCTAACATTCTACAGTTCTCTCATTTTCACTCAAGGACTTTGAGCTCTCCTTTCCCTAAACCACCCATTTTGTAAAATACATAAAAATTTTTTAAAAATGTGTTCTCCATTATAAAGTCAATTCAAACTGTTGGTTCATTGATGTACTACTATATATAGATCACTACTTCAGGGACTAAGACGACATTAAAGTAAAAAGAATTTAGTCACATGGCTCCTGACCTCACTTTGCATAAGAAAATATCATACAACTTCATTGACAAGATTTTCTTTTTTCCATTTTCAACCGTTTTTGTGTCTTCTGTGTTTCCTGTCCATACATATTTTCTCTCTGTATTTGTAAATATAGTAGGACATTCCCAACATTAATGTAGTGTTAATAATTCCTTGCTGATTGTAGCAAAAAGTATATCATTTGAAGTAAAGTTACTAATGAGATAGCCCCAAGTAAAAATTATATATGAAAAACTAAAACTTGAAATCTTAGATATAGCTTCACAAAATGAATCAAAAGTTGCCCTAAATTGTTAGTATCATTGGAGTTTTGGCTCCTCAGTAATTCAACTACATCTCTAATTAGAGTGAGATTTGATTAAAGAAAAATGTTTTGAATTACTTCACTGTCACAAGAAACTTCTTCTTAGATAAGTTCATTTTCTTTTTGCTAGAATACATGTGTAGTTTGTCAACATGTTTAACTCATAGATTTGCAGTTAATAGGCTCGATTCCTATTCCAGCTCTGCCATTTTGTATCTTTAAGAGTTCATTCAGCTTTCTAGCCTGGATTTTATAATCTGTGAAATGGAAATAATCATGCCAACCATAAAGAGTGCTGCACATAGTGAGCGTATCATTAATGTTGATTCCTTATTTCATTTCAACACAGTTATCAGACCATATCCAATTTGAAGAACTTTAAATTAGTTGCTAAATTGTGGCCTGGTAAGTGGAGTTGTGGGTTTGATGAATAGACATTTCCACTGAGCCAGAACTTTCACATTTGGCCTGGTTAACAGTAAAATGAATTACATGAAGAAGAATAAAGAAGGATTTGGGAACATAATCAAAATAAAATTAATCCACATCAACGGTAGTTGTAATTTTCTGACACTCTTTAGTGAAGAAACAGACTTGGGGAAGTGATTGCTGGAAATGTTTGATGCTGTGAAGGAGTAGTTTTTTAATTTCACTCTTATTACTAAATTATTGCTGCGTTGTGCTTAACCCATACTGTATAAAACATTTTATAAAAATTTACTTCTATCTGATTTTTTTGCTATGAGAGACAAATTGTGACAAACCCAAGAAATATGAGATAATAATTACCTAGTAATAGGTAGTTTTTCAGACCTATTAAATCAAGATCTGATTCAGAGGCTACAAATGTGCATTTTAAAGAAGCACCCCATATAACTCTTATGCACAAAACCAGTTTAGAACCACCAGAAATAGGGCTGTTTATTTTATTATTTTGTTATTATTTTTAGTTTATTTATTTATTTTGAGAGAGAGAGAGAGAGAGAGAATATGTGTGTATGAGCAGGGGAGGGGCAGAGAGAGAGGGAGGGAGGGAGAGAGAGAGAGAGAGAGAGAGAGAGAGAGAATCCCAAGCAGGGATCCCACTCCAGAGCCTGACATGGGGCTTGAACTCACAGACCATGAGATAATGACCTGAGCCCAAACCAATGGTGAGATGCTTAACGACTAAGCCACCCAGGTGCCCCTAGGACTATTTATTTTAGTAATTGCTCTATGTTGAACCCTTCCAGATCATAAGGAGTACTACAGCACTGCTAGGGATATACTGGTGGTTGAAAAGTTTGCTTTGATATCAGTGAAAAAGATATCACTATGACATTGTCTGTGGCTTGATGTAAAATTATGACATTGCCTATTGAGAAAGGCAAATACCTTCTGTTGACTGACCCAGAAGGTTCAAGGATAATTAGAGTTGCCAAGAAGCTTATAACAAAAGCCACTTTGAAACTGCTTTGAGACTTGTTGAGTGATTCTTGCAGCATGATGGGATCCTCAGGGACCTGTCATGTGCCCTAAGAACATGGAGGCCAGGACACTGTCCCATTAGGTGCATGAATCATGATCTTGAAAGGCATAAATGAAAGCCAGATATAAGCTCATATGCTCGTCTCAAATACCAATTCTGTGATCAGGATTTCTCATCATATATCACTTAACAACAACAACAAAAATAGAATATCCCTAATAGAAATAGAAAATCTATTTGTATGAAACCACATAAAGGAATACAATATGCTTTAAAGATTAGCTGATTATTTTGCTATTTATTATCTCTGTGTATGATTATAAAGTCTAAGTTTACAGCGTGTTTTTTCTATATAACCATGTTTTAAATTGCACTATGAGAACTGTATTCAGTTGTAGAAACATGAATAAATCCTTCAAAAACCAGCAGGAGCAAGACTCACAAACAAGGAAGGCCCATCCTAATTGTTAGTTACCACAAACCTCATTAGGTAGGTCAGGGTCTCCAAAAGGAATAATCAGGCCTCTGGGAACACACAGGGACTACCTAAAGGGACACCCAGGCAAACAGGTGGCTCCCAGATGATCAGTTTCTAGAACCTCAGCTACGTATGCACCCTATCTGAACATGATCTGAGAACACTCCTGTGGGTTAGAGGTGATACAGGATCCCCTTTCCACCTTTGCTTTCACTTAAAAAAAAAAAAAAGGCCAACAACTTCTCTATGGGTAATCTTACTATAAATCAATTTCTAGAGGTTGATAAAACCTCCATGATGCAAATAAAGAGAAAGGTGAAATATTTTTGTTGATATTGAGAAGTGAATGCTTCTAATGATTGGGCAATAAATCCTTTTTTATTTCAAAATGATTTCCAAATCCTTGCTCTCAATAAAATTAAAGCAAAATCTAACTGCTAGATAATTAAAAATAATTCTTAATGATACATTGCTGTGTGATTTTTTATTTTGGCATCTAAATAGCAAGGAGCTCAAAGAATTGAGTGACACTTCCAGAACAAAGCATGTTACATTTTCAACTAATAACTTATGTGAACAAAGTTCCTCAGCACTTACATAAAAAATAATTCAAAATATGAATAAAATTGATGCTGAATCCTGACTCATTCTAGCAATAGTTGAGCACAGATGCATTGACTAAAAAATAAGACTAATTCATCTCCTTAATATATGCATGATATTAAATAATTTAATCACCAAAATTTGTAATATATTTACATTGTTTTGATCAATGGTGTACCAGTTATGATTATAATAATAGTGCAAACCAGAAGATATTTAAAACACTTAAGCCTTGTGGTCACTGGAAATTAAATTTTCATTTATATTTCCATTTATATGCCCATTTCTGTTTCAGGAAATCACAATCAGATAAAGACTTTCAATCATAAAATATATTAGGTTAAAATTCTGGGGAGGAAGTGAAGCGGTAAGGAAGGAGAAACATAACTGTTTAAAAATAACATGTTTATCTTTTTAGTATAAATATAGATATCAAATCTTTTGACATTCATACTACACTGAATATATTTTAAAATGTAACATGAGTTTTAAATGTCAATATTTACATGTCAAAATTTATATCATTTGTAAATATTAATAGTATCTAAGTATTTTAGATGTAGATATAAATTTTTTATTTTTTTAAAGAAATTTTTTCAAAGAATTATGTTTTTTAATTTTTTTAATGTTTATTTATTTTTGAGAGAGAGCAAGCATGAGCGGGGGAGGTGTGGAGTGAGTGTGGGGATAGAGGATCTGAAGCAGGCCCTGCCTGGACAGCAGGGAGCCTGATGAGGGGCTCAAACTCACAAACCATGCGATCATGACCTAAGCCAGAGCCGGATATTTAACCGACTGAACCACCCAGGCACCCCTAGATTTAACTTTTTTAAATGTTAGGAAGATATATAGCGTTTAAAAATTATTTTTCAGGACATGGCAGCAAAACAGTTAGAGACCACTGGTAGGCCAGTAGTAGTCTGCAGATGTCTGCCGATATTTCGATCCACAAATCTACTAATGTCTAGGTTGTTAAATGGGTTGCCACAGCTGTAGAAGTTAAGGCCCTAGCCCAGCCAGAGGCTCGGGCTGGGAGGTCTGAGGTGGACCAATTCCTGAGATGGATTAGGCAACCCTTGGGAATATTCTAACGCCAGTAGTCCAAAGATTTACAATTTAAGAAACACACTTTGATCTAGGCTTCCTTGGTAGCTTAGATATGTAGATTTATCTATTTGCATATGTTAGTAATATAATAGTCACTACCTTGCAATTTAAATCCTTAAATTTGTGGGACAGATTTGCCCTACTGTATTACTTTCTTACTGCTGTCCATTTATTTCCTTCCAAAGTCCATCCATGGCAACAGCTTGAAGCCATGCAAGAAGCCACAAAAACTGCTGAGGTTCAGTGAGCAGGACTTATCTTCTCTTGCCCTCCACCTGAACATTCATTCATTCATTCATTCAGGGCCTAGGGTGGGGCCTGAGGATCTGAAAAAGAATCAGACAAGCTCCTTGTCCTCAAGGAGTGATCAGTCAAGTGAGTGATTCAGCCATGTGAACAAATAATTTTAATACATTGGATAGATATCAGAACAGAGAAAAGAATGAAAGCCTTTGGGAACCCAAAGAAGCTACAAACTCTGCCTTGAAGAGTTGGAAAGGTTTCTAAGAAGAAGTGAGAGATCTGTTTGAGCCTAAAAGAGTAACATGAGAGCAAATCACTTGCTATAACACACACACGCACACACATTCACATGCACGTGTGCACATGCATGCGCATGCACAAGCACATACACACACATGCACATGTGCACACACACTCCTATTTGCATTGCAATTCTTACATCAACTATCTGAAATTTGTACAGAATTCATAGGTTAAGGGCATAGCTTCCCACAGAACTGCCCTCACTTCAGACATCAGTCACAAGTTTGGGGACTCCCCATCACCCACACTTCTAACCAATTGGCTATACACTTAGGGGTTCCCACGATATTCTTAGGTTTGATAATTTGCCAAAAATAACTCTTGGAACTCAGGAAAGCCTTATACTTAAAATTATAACTTTATTATAAAGGATGAAAATCAGGAGCAGCCAAAATAAAGGAACATATGGGTGAGGTTTGAGAGGGTCCCAACATGAAACATCTGTGTCCTCAGGACATTTCACTATCATGGGAAATGGATGTGTATCATTGACCAGAAAGCCCACCATCTACTCTACATCCAGAGTTTTTACTGGAGTTTTATTACGGAGGCATCACTGAATCACTGGCTAAGCGACAGAAGTCAATCTCTAGCCTCACTCTTCTCCTTAGAGGTCAGGCTGATATCATGTGGCTTTAAACCTCAAGTCTCTAATGACATGGTTCATTTTTCTGGTGTGAGCAGCCCCTATCCTGAGTCATCTCATCAGCCTTAACTCAGGTGTGGCCAAGAGGTTCACTATGATTAACGAACAGTCCTATTGCTCAAAAAATTCCAAGGATTTAAAGGATTTTCTTTTAGTTTTATTAAAGTTTATTTATTTATTTAGAGAAAAACAGAGTGAATGGGAGGGGGAGAAATAGAGAGAGAGAGAGAGAGAGACAGAGAGAGAGAGAGACAGAGAGAGAGAGAATCCCAAGCAGGCTCTACACTGTCAGCACAGAGCCCCACATGGGGCTCGAACTCACGATACCATGAAATTATGACCTAAGCTGAAACCAAAAGTTGGACACTTAACTGACTGAGCCACCCAGGCACCCCAAGAAATTCCAAAGATTTAGAGGTTATCTCTCAGGAACCAGAGACAAAGACTGAACAAATTCTTTATTATACAATATTATTCTTAAAATGGTTTCATTGTTTTCATTACCTTTAGGATATATGTCAACATGGTCTAGAGGGCCTTGCATGGTCATTTTTCAGCCTTCTTCATCAATCTTGTATTCTCCATCACTCCCTGTCCAACAGATACACTGGGCTTCTTTCAGTTTCTCAAATACATTTGCCTCCTTCCAACAAAATAGCTATTGCCACATGACATTTCACCTTCCTGAAACAATCTCTATCTTCAAATTTCTATAATAAATCCCACAAATATTCTAATATACTTCCAGAAGACTCCCCCCACCTCACCTGACTTTCTAGAATAGGTCTGAAGTCTTCCCAGTCTCTGGCTTCAGAAAATCTGAGCCTATCTTTCATAGCATTATTTACATTTGTAAATCTTAAGTCTTGTAAATGCTTAAATCTGTAATTATTTGTTTATTTCTTGTCTTCTCTGCTAAACTGGAAATTCAATAAGACCATGTACTATGTTACCAGGACTTAACACAGTACCTTGCATATAATACTTGCTCAATAGATAATTGCTACCTGAAAGAATGGAATCAATAAATGAGTAAATGCTATTTATAAACATTCTTAAGAACTCCTCTCTTTCCAGTAATGAAAACTCCCTAATCTGAACCATCTGTCTCAGAACTTTTCACTTTGACTTATTTAACACCAACCGGGTGCCTGACACATCAGTGCCAAGTTATTAATTAGAGCCATCTCAGTTCAGTTATCAGCCCCCAATTACATTCTTTCTCATTCTCCAGAGAGCAAGGCTGTCTCTGACCCTGGACACATCAACTGGTTTATTTTCACTCTTTCTTCCTTTTCCATGAAGAATCAGGGTCCACTTCACTGTCTGTAACATAATATAAAATTTAAGTCTGCCATATATTATAGTGTAAAAGTCTATAGATAATAGTTCTGACTTAGCAGCAAGGGACAAATATGTAAAGATTTCACTTAAGAATTCACCTAAGACTCTTCATGATGTTAACTCATAATCTCAGTTTTTCTCATTCCTGGTTGCATACTGGAATTATGTAGGGTGCCTTTTTAAAAACTGAGATATAACTGACCTATAAAATTGGATTAGATTAGTTATATAACATAATGATTTGATACATGTATATATTGTGAAATGATTACCACCATAAGATTAGTTAACATCCATCATCATATATAATTACAATTTTTTTCTTGTGATGAGCACTTTTTAAGATCTACTCTCTTAGCCACTTTCAAACATACAAAAACAGTATTGTTAACTATACTCACCTCATTGGGTTGCTTTTAAACAAACTCATACCCAGTTAAAGCAGAATATCTGATGCAGCCCAGGCAAAGGTCCCAAGTGATTATAATATGCAGTCAGTTGTGACCTACAAGGGTAGCTGCAGTGTTCATCACAGTCATGGCTAGGCACATAAATTTGCTCCCATCAAGAACAAATTTGAGAATTTCACATTTGAGAATGTCACATTTCCTAATTTGCTAATTGCTTAGCCCTGGTTAGGATGCAAATATATTACCTGAGAAAGAGATAGTAACTGTGCAGAAAGCTCTTGGGTGACTGACCAATTCATAAAAATCTCCTTCCCTGAGGACACCATTGATACACCAGGTTTGCTATGTTTATATATTACAACCCTATCTTCCTGGCCATACGTGAGAAATGGACACTTCAACCTTGTTATTCCAACAATCTCTCTTTAAAATTTGAATCGTGAAACAAAGTTAGAGCTGAATAACAGTATGCTAGAAATGCTTTTTGTAGCTTTTAATGATTTCCTTCATGTTAAAACATCATGGCCAATTTCAAGCTGTTAATGTAATACCATTTGGTTTGCAAAACTCCTGAAAATATAACAAGTGGTTCTCCCCAGCCGTGATGACCCAGCTCCAACACACCTATGGAGCTCTCATTTTAATGTCTGCCCCTCAGATAACATTCAAGTACACTCCTATCCGATTCCCTGCATTTTCTAGGGATAAGTGTTGCAACTCTTAAACTCAGAGACATTCCTCTCATTCATCTTCCTTCCAGTAAATACTTTCTTTTTTTGGCTTAAGCTATTTACAACCAGCTTTCCCTACATGCAGTAAAAAGACCCTAAAATAACGTGGACACTATTTAGTATATTAACATTTTAGTTTGAGTAAGTTCATCAGATGCTCCAGTTTTTGAGAGAAGTAGGAAACAGGCCACGCCTGGAAGAATTCCAGGAAAGGAAGGCTGAGAGAGCAGTTGGTAGCACAGGCTCAGTGTGCTTGTTGGGAGACACTAAAAGAGAGGGTCACCCTCCCCAGCTCATGCTCTGTCTCTCTCTCTCTCAAAAATAAATAAACATTAAAAAATTTTTTATTATTAATTAAAAATTAAATTTTTTTAAATGTTTATTTTTGAGAGAGAGCCAGAGTGTGAGTGGGGGAGAGTCAGAGAGAGGGGGAGACACAGAATCAGAAGCAGGCTCCGAGCTGTCAGCACAGAGCCTGACACGGGGCTCGAACCCACGAACTGTGAGATCATGACATGAGCTGAAGTCGGCCGCTTAACCGACTGAGCCACCCAGGCACCCCAAAAATAAATAAACATTTTAAAAAACGTTTTCTTTTTTAAAAAAGAGAGAGTCACAGGTGGAGTTGAAGACAGGTGAGTGCTAAAAACAGGCTTATTTTCAAAATTTAGCCCACCATGGCTTCTGGAACTTTCTACCTCCTTTAGAGAGAATTTACCAAACATTTCAAAAGGGCTATTGATTCAAACATTTTGGAAAGTAGGGTTGTTTATTTACAAGTATTCATCTTCAATTCCATGAAAGAAGCTGAGATGCTACAGCTTTGAGGAGTAGGGAAGAGAGGCAGGGAAATCAGAAATAACGAATGGGATAAAGACAATTATGTCTGAAATTTGTGCCAAATATGCTGGGGTGTTAAGGCATTCTATTCCTAAAAGTTTATAAACTTGTCTACAGAATGGCACATATATTGACTATGACAATCCATGTTAGTAGGGAAAAAAATGAAGTTCTAATGCTGCTAATGTAGAATAGAGAATTAAACTGGGAATAGAAAAATAAGGATATCAGTGTGAGGTAACACTAATTATAGTCATTTATTTAAACTCGTCACCATTCAGGCTTCATTATGTTGCAAATTATTAATTATATGCATATCAGTAAATATATTACCTATAAACTTGGTTCTTTTATTTGACTAATTTATCCTTATAATCCTTAGCCTACATACTTCAGGCTGATGTGGCAGAAATTTTTTTTTTTTTTTTTTTTTTTTTGCAATGAAACAAAAGGATCGTATTTTAAACAGATTTGTAGACAGGTACTTACAATCATACATATGTATTTATATGGCTTTTTTTTTTAATGTTTGTTTATTTTTTTATTTTTTATTTTTTACACTTTATTGTCAGGTTGGTTTCCATATAACACCCAGTGCTCTTCCCCACAAGTGACCTCCACCAAGACCACCACCCCCCATTAC
>CM053572.1:68485889-68505691 GCA_028646485.1 Cryptoprocta ferox
CTCCCTGTGTTGGGCTCGGGGGCTCCAAAACCGCCCGTCCCCTAATTTCCCAGATCACAGTCACTCACTCAGGCATCTTTGAGGTTGTCTTCTTTCTGGCATCTGTTTCTTCTTTCCCCCACTTGCAAATCCAAGTTTTATCCCTTCAGTCCTTCTCAGTTCAATCCATATGGGCTTGCGCGGATTACAGAGCTCCCTGCTTCTCCGCCATCTTGTCCTCTCTCTGTGGCAGAAAATTATCAGAACTGAGGCACCTGGGTGGCTCGGTCAGTTAAGCATCCATCTTTGGCTCAGGTAGTGATCTCATTGTTCCTGAGTTCCAGCCCCTCTTCAGGCTCTGAGCTAACAGCTGGGAGTCTGAAGCCTGCTTCAGATTCTGTCTCCATCTCTCTGTCCCTCCCCTGCTTGCTCTCTGTCTCTGTCTCTGCCTCTCTCTCTCTCAAATATAAAATAAAATATAAAAAAAATTTTTAAATACAAATTATCAGAACTATTGCTCATATTCTGACATTCTCTGTGTGTCCTTGGGTATTCACTGGCTCCTTACAGTCTTCCCTTTCCTCAACTGAAAATAACAATTAAATTAGATCATGCCTGAGACCCACTGTAGCTGTAATAGTCCATGAATCTAAATATATTTGGATATGGAAATTTTCATGTATTGTTCAGAGGGAAAGAAGTTATGTAAATACATGGTTTTAAATCTTCTGATTTTCTCATTTAGGAGGGAAGACAAGGATTCTAATTTTCCAAATATATAGAATGAATGACAGGAGTCTCCCAATGGAGGTATTGTATCAGAAAAGAAAAGAAAAATTTTTTTTTCTTTGACATTCTCATATTTTAAATATTCTTGGTAATAATAGTCTCACAAACAATCAGGGCATAATTTAACCCCTGGAAGAATCCATTCTTCATGCATAGTAGAATGTAAAACAGAAAGGTAATAGAATGGTCACAGAGATGCTTACAGAGATGCTTATATCAGTGTTCTAACTCAGTCATAAAAAATAGAACCCAAGGAAGATCTCCAGGAATTTCAAAAGGTTTTTAAAGCTGCCAGTAATTATATTATACTTTCCTGGTGCAGTCTTAGATATTAGTGTTTATTAACTGGGAAAAGAGGCACATACAAAGGCTCAGGATCTGTCCTACTTTAGCAGCTTGACCCTTTGTATCACTTGATTTGGTGGTGATACATACTAAAGGTTGAGAACCACTGCCCTGACCTATTTGCCCCTCCTTGCCACTGTCTTTGACCAGTGGTTCTCAAAGTTTTCTGCATGTTGGAATGACTTGGGAGACTTTAAAATATCCTGACTCCTAGACTTCTGGGGAAGGTGGCAAAGTAGGGGGATCCTAGCCTCATCTCATCCCACAGATACACCTAGATAACACTCACATCAGTGTATATAACCCAGAAAATGACTCAAAGATTGGCAGAAAAGACTCTTCAAAGCTAACTATAGAAAAGAGCCCATATGAAAGAGGGTAGGAAGGGCAGAGACACGGTCAGGAGTCAACGTGATCCACGGGACTGTCCATGGAGGAGGAAGAGACACCACAGGCTTAAAGAAGAGAGAGGACCAGACCTCACACTAGGCACCTGAAGCACAGAGAAGCCCCACTAGGAAGACCAATCCCCAATGCATGTGGCTTTGAAAACCAGAGGGCCCTAACTTTGCAAGTTCTTACAATCAGTGAGCTTAATACATGAAACTTTAAATATTAGTAGGCTCAGATCTGGCAGAGCTAGAGGGCAATAGGAAACTGCCCTTAAAGAGATAGCATAGCAAATAGCCCTGCTGAGATATAGCATAGAAGCAGCAGTTTGGAAAACTTCTGGGGAAGATTTATTTACTAATCTCAGAGTGTATACTGCAGAGGCATGGATCTTTGAGATACTTCTCCAAAAACAAAAGAGCTGCAGGTGCAATTTTCCTCACCTGCCCCCCAAGACTACATATACAGAAATGAGTACAGCTTGAACACTCTCCACCTACCTTGCTAACAGCACTGTCCTTCCCCTGCATTCTCCTGTGGAAATGCCTTCTCCATCCCAATTTCAGCAGATGTTTTCCTGTGTAGGTGCAAGTCCCCTCCTGCAGCAAACCTGGGCAGACCTTGATGCACCATATACCCAGCCTGCTACCACGTTCTCCTATGGACCCTCCCCTTCTAGCAAGCCTGTGGCAGGAATCCATGCAAAGAAGTACCACAAGCCTGGCAGTGTGCAAGCAGCCCCAACAAGGGCCAGCACTACTCCAAAGTAAAGAAAATCACACACACCAATCAGACAGTGACACCAGCAGTGGGCTGGGGGCTGACATCTGGTCTGACTGCAGGACACACTCACCAACAAAAGCTTCTCAGGGGACAAAATAGAAAAAGTGTCCTGTTTGGTGCTACTACATTTTTGGCACCAAACTCAAGTTTTTACTAAACTCAAGTCGTAGGCAGCCTTCAGTCAGCCCTAAGTTAGGCCATTAACGACACAGGGACCAAACATTGCTTAGAACAGGCAAAGAGAGCCATTGCAGATGACTAGACTGAAGGTAAATACACCTAAGTCACAGAAGTAGGGCACACACAATACATACTGGAGACACCCCTGAAGTTCCAGGTTCTGATAAACAGGGGATATTGCACTGTAGGGCACTACAAGACCTCTTCTTCATAAGACCATTACTTTCAAGAGCAGGAGACATAGTTGACTTTCTTAACACATAGAAACAGACACAGAGGGTTAGACAAAATGAGAAGACAAAGGATTATATCCCAAATGAAAGAAGAGGACAAAAATCACAGCAAGAGAGCTAAATGAAACACAGATAAGAGAATTTAAAGTAATGACCATAAAGATACTCACTGGACTTGAGAAGAGTGGTGGACCTCAGTGAGACACTTAATAAAGAGATAGGAAACATAAAAAACAATCAATCAAAGATGAAGAACTCAATAACTGAAATCAAAAATCCATTACAGTGAATAAATAGTAGACTAGAGGAAACAAAAGAATGGATTAGCAACCTGGAGGACAGAGTGATGGAAAGCAATTGAGCTGAACAGGAGAGAGAGAAAAGAAAAATAAAAAAAGGAAAATAGATTAAGGAAACTCAGTGACAAGACCAACTGTAATAATATTCACATATAGGAATGCCAGAAGGAGGAGAGAAAAGGGGGAAAACTATTTGAAGAAATAATCGCTGAAAACTACCCAAATCAGGGGAAGGAAATAGAAATCCAGATTCAGGAGACGCAGAGAGCTTCCACCAAAATCAACCCAAGGAGGTCCATACCAAGACACATAATAATTAAAATGACAAAAAGTAGTAATAAAGAGAGAATATTAAGAGCAGCAAGAGAAAAGAAAACAGTTACATAAAAGGGAAACCCCATAAGGCTACTAGCTAATCTTTCAGCAGGAACTTTGCAGGCCAGAGGGAGTGGCATGATATGTTCAAAGTGCTGAAAGAAAAAATCCTGCAACCAAGAATACTCGATCCAGTAAGACTAGCATTAAGAATAGAAGGAGAGATATAGAGTTTCCCAAACAAAAGTTAAAGGAGTTCATCGCCACTAAACCAGCCTTATAAGATATGGGGAAAAATGATAATAAAAGAGGGGCACTTGGGTGGCTCAGTCAGTTAAGCCTCCGACTTCGGCTCAGGTCATGATCTCACAGTTTGTGGGTTCCAGCCCTGCAACCGACTTTGTGCTGGCAGCTTTGGATTCTCTCTCTCTCTCTCTCTCTCTCTCTCTCTCTCTCTCGCTCTCTGCCCCTCCTCCACTTATGCTGTCTCTCCTCTCAATAATAAATAAACATTGAAAAAATTTTTAAAAAAATAAAATAAATGTTAAAGGGGACTCCTTGAGTAGAAAAGAAAGACCATATGCAGGAGTAAGAAAAATAGGAAGCACAAAAGCAATAAAATTAAGTATATCCTAAAGAAATCAGTTAAAGTATTCACTGAATTAAAAAATGTAAAATATGACACCATATACCTAAAACATGGAAGGGAAAGAGATAAAAATTTAGTGCTTTTAGAATGGATTCAAACTTAAGTGATCATTAACTTAACATAGACTGCCTTATGAATAAGATGATATATATAAACCTAATGGTAACTTCAAATCAAAACCAGTAATAGATATGCAAAAAATCAAGAGAAAGAATCCAAGTAATCACTAAAGAAAACCAACAAACTGTGAGAAAAAAGAGCAAGAGAAGTAACAGAGAGGAACTACAAAAACAACCAGAAAGCAAGTAACAAAATGGCAATAAATACATAACTATCAATAATTACTTTGAAAATAAATAGACTAAATGTTCTAATCAAAGATGTAGGGTGACAGAATGAAAAAAAAAGCAAGACTCATCTGTATGCTATCTACAGAAGATACATTTCAGGCCTAAAGACGCATACAGAGGAAAGTAAGGGGATGGAGAAGCATTTTCATGCCAATGGAAGTGAAATGAAAGCTGGGGTAGCAATACTTATATTGGACAAAATAGTCTGTAAAACATACTGTAACAGGAATCAAAGAAGGGCACTATATAATCATAAAAGGAACAATCCAACAAGAGGATATAACAATTATAAATATTATGTACCCAACATGAAAGAACCCAAATACATAAAGCAGGTAATAACAAACATAAAGAAAGTAACAGATAGTAATACAGTAATTGTAGAGGACTTTAACACCTCACTTACATCAATGGATAGACCATCCAAACAGAAAATCAACAAGAAATAGAGGCTTTGAATGACACATTGGACCAGATAGATCTAACAGGTATATTCAGAACATTCCATCCTAAAACAATGGAATACACATTATTTTCAGGTGCACATGGAATATTCTCCAGAGTAGATCATATATTAGACCACAAAATAAGTCTCAACAAATTTAGAAAGATAGAAGTCATAGCATGCCTGTTTTCTGACCACAATGCCATGGAACTAGAAATCAACCACAAGAAAAAAATTGGAAAGAACACAAATATAGAGAGGTTAAATAACATGCTACTGAAAAATGAATGATCAATGAAGAAATCAAGAAAGAAATAAAAATCTTCATAGAGACAAATGAAAATGAACAGGAGGCAATGGTTTAAAATTTTGGGGATGTAAGAGCACCTGAGTGGTTAAGTCGGCTGAGCATCTGACTTCGGCTCAGTCATGATCTCACAGCTCTTGAGTTTGAGCACTGCATTGGGCTCTGTGCTGACAGCTCAGAGCATGAAGTCTGCTTTAGTTTCTGTGTCTCTGTCTCTCTCTGCCCCTCCCCCATTCATGCTCTGTCTCTCTCTCTCTCAAAAATAAATACATTAAAAAAATTTTTTTTTTAATTTTTGGGATGCAGCAAAAGCTAGTCTAAGAGGGAGTTTATAGCAATACGGGCTTACCTCAAGAAGCAAGAAAAATCTCAAATAAACAACCTAACCTTACACCTAAAGAAGCTAGAAAAA
Source organism: Cryptoprocta ferox (assembly GCA_028646485.1). Lineage (NCBI taxonomy): Eukaryota > Metazoa > Chordata > Mammalia > Carnivora > Eupleridae > Cryptoprocta > Cryptoprocta ferox. Next base: position 68,491,366 of record CM053572.1, read on the forward strand.
GAGGAACAAACAAAGCCTATACCAGCAAAAACAAGGATATAATTAAGATTAGAACAGAAATAAATGACATAGAAACTAAAAACAAAACAAAACAAACAAGCAAACAAAAAAACCAGTAGAACAGATCAATGAAGTCAGAAGCTAGTTCTTTGAAAAGATCAACAAAATTGATAAATGTTTAACCATATTCATCAAAAGAAAAAAAAGAGGACTCAAACAAAATCACAAATGAAAGAGGAGAAATAACAAATACTACAGAAAAACAAACAATTATAATATTATGAAAAATATATGCCAACAAATTGGACAACCTAGAAGAAATGGATAAATTCCTAGAAACATATAACCTAACAAAACGGAATCAGAAAGAAATAGAAAATTTAAACAGACTTATTACCAGTAACAAAATTAAATCAGTAATAAAATAAAAACTCCAAACAAACAAAAGTCCAGAACCAGATGGCTTCACAGGTAAATTCGACCAAACATTTAAAGAAGAGTTCAGGGGCTCCTGGGTGGCTCAGTTGGTTAAGCTTCTGACTTCAGCTCAGGTCATGATCTCATAGTCCATGAATTCAAGCCTCAGATCAGGGTCTGTGCTGACAGCTCAGAGCCTGGAGACTGCTTCAGATTCTGTGTCTCCCTCTCTCTCTGCCCCTTCCCTGCTCACAGTCCCATTCTCTCTCTCTCTCTCTCTCTCTCTCTCAAAATATAAACATTAAAAAAAATTAAAGAAGAGTTCATGCCTATTCTTCTCAAACTATTCCAAAAAATAGAAAAGGAAGGAATGTTTCCAAATTTTTTCTATGAGGCCAACATTACCCTAAACCCAAACCAGATAAAGACACAACCAAAAAAAAAAAAAAAAAAAAAGAACTACAGGCCAATATCTTAGGTGTAAAAATCAACAAAATATTAGCCAACTGAATATAACAATAAATTAAAAAAATCATTCACGGGGTGCCTGAGTGGCTCAGGTGGTAAGCGTTCAACTTCGACTCAGGTCATGATCTCACAGTTCGTGGATTCAAGCCCCACATTGGGCTCTGTGCTGACAGCTCTGAGCCTTAAGCCTACTTCCGATTCTGTGTCTTCTTCTCTCTCTGCCCCTCTCCTGCTCACACTCTGTCTCTCTTTCTCTCAAAAAAAAAAAAAAAAAAAAAAAAGATTCACTACAAACAAGTAGGATTTATTCCTTGCATGCAAAGGTGATTGAATATTTGCAAATCAATCAATGTGTTACATCACATCAACAAGAGAAAGGATAAAAACAATATGATCGTATCAATAGATGCAGAAAAATAATTTGACAAAGTACAATAAATAGTCATGATAAAAATGCTCAACAAAGTAGGTTTAGAGGGAACATACTTCAACAAAGGTCATATATGGGGGCACCTGGGTGGCTCAGTCAGTTGAGCATCCAACTCTTGATCTTGGCTTGGGTTTTAGTCTAAGGGTTGTGAGTTCGGGCCCCACATTGGGCTCTGTACTAGGCATGAAGCCTACTTTAAAAAAAAAAAAAAAGGTCAGATATGAAAAACCCACAGTTAACATAATACTCAATATACTCAGCATATTCCATGGTGAAAAACTGAAAGTTTTTCCTCTAAGATCAGGAACAAGACAAGGATTTGCACTCTCATTACTTTTATTCCATGGAGTACTAGAAGTCCTAGCCACAACAACAGACAACACACACACACACACACACACACACACACACAAATAAAAGGCATCCAAATCAGTGAGGAAGAAGTAAAATTTTCATTGTTTGCAGATGACATAAAACTATATATAAAACGCAAAAACTCTACCAAAAATTACTAGAACTGAAAAATGAATTTAGTAAGGTTGTAGGATACAAAATCAACATGCGGAAATCATTGCATTGCTATATACTAATAATGAAGTAGGAAAAAGAGAAATTAAGAAAACAGTTCAGGGGCGACTGGGTGGCTCAGTCGGTTAAGCGTCCGACTTCGGCTCAGGTCATGATCTCGCGGTTTGTAGGTTCAAGCCCCGCGTCGGGCTCCGTGTTGACAGCTTGGAGCCTGGAGGCTGCTTCAGATTCTGTGTCTCCCTCTCTCTCTGTCCCTCCCCTGCTCGCACTCTATCTCTCAAAAATAAATAAACATTAAAAAAATTAAAAAAAAAAAGAAAGAAAACAGTTCAATGTACAATTGCACCAAAAATAATAAAATACCAAGGAATAAATTTAACCAAGGAGATGAAAGACCTGTACTCTGAAAATTATAAAACACTGGTGAAAGAAATTGAGGATGACACAAATGGAAAGATATTCCATGCTCATGGATTAGAAGAACAAATATTGTTAAAATGTCCATACTATTCCAAATAATCTACAAATTGAATGCAATCCCTATCAAAATGCCAACAGCATTTTTCACAGAACTAGACCAAATAATTCTAAAATTTGTAAGGAAACACAAAAGACTCTGACTAGCCAAACCAATCTTGAAAAAGATCAAAACTGAAGGTATTACAATCCCTGATTTCAAGATATACTACAGAGCTATAGTAATCAAAACAATATGGTACTGGTACAAATATAGACACATAGATCTTTAGAACAGAATAGAAAGCCAAGAAATAAACCCATGACTATATGGTCAATTAATCTTTGACAAAGGATTAAAAAAATATGCAATGGGAAAAGATAGTCTCTTCAACAAATGGTTTTGGGAAAACTGGACAGCTACATACAAAAGAATGAAACTGGACCACTTTGTTATTCCATATACAGAAATAAACTCAAAATGGATTAAGACCCTAATTGTGAGACCTGAAACCATTTAAATCCTAGAGCACAAAACAGACAGTAACCTCTTTGACATTGGCTGCAGCAGCTTCTTACTAGATATGTCTTCTGAGGCAAGAGAAACAAAAACAAAAATAAACTTTGAGACTTCATGAAAACAAAAAAACTTCTGCATGGGGAAGGAAACGCTCAAAAAACTAAGAGGCAACCTACAAAATGGGAGTAGATATTTGTAAATGACATATCTGATAAATGGTTAGTATCTAAAACATATAAAGAACTTATACAACTCAATGCCCAAAAATACATAATCCAATTTAAAAATGGACAGAAGACAGGGACACTTGGGTGGCTCAGTAAGTTGAGCATCCAACTCTTGGTTTCGGCTCAGATCATGATCTCATGGTTTCATAGGTTTGATCCCCACATGGGGCTCTGTGCTGACAGTGCAGAGCCTGCTTGGGATTCTCTCTCTCCCTCTCTATCTCTGCCACTTCCCTACCACACAGTCTCTGTGTCTCTCAAAATAAATAAATAAACTTAAAAAAAATAGAAGACATTAGCAGACATTTCTCCAAAGACATCCAGATGGTCAACAGACATATGAAAAGGTGCTCAAGATCACTCATTATTAGGGAAACACAAACCAAAATTACAATGAGAGATCACCTCACACTTGTCAGAATGGCTAAATTCAAAAACACAAGAAACAACAAGTGTTGGTGAGGATGTGGAGAAAAAGGAACCCTCTTGCACTATTGGTAGGAATGCAAACTGGTACAGCCACTTTAGAAAAGAGTCTGGAGATTCCTCAAAAAACTGAAAACAGAATTACCATATGATTCATTAATCCCACTACTGGATATATACCCAAGAATACAAAAGCACTAATTTGAAAAGATATATTCACCCCTATGTTTATGGAAGCATTATTTACAATTGCCAAATTGTGGAAGTAACCCAAGTGTCCATCACCAGAAGAGTGGATAAAGAAGATATGGTAAACACACACACACACACACACACACACACACACACACACACACGACTATTACTCAATCATAAAAAAAGAATGAAATCTTGCCATTTGTAACAACTAGAGGGTATAATGCTAAGAGAAACAAGCAGTCAGGAAGAGCCAAATATGATTTCACTCACATGTGAAATTTGAAAAACAAAACAAAGGACCAAGAAAAAAAGAGACAAACCAAAAAACAGGCTTTTAATTATAGAGAATGAACTGATGGTCTCCAGAGGGAAGATGGGCAAGGGCATAGGTGAAACAGACGAAGGAAATTAAGAATACACTTATCTTGATGAGCACTGAGTAATATATAGAATTGTTGAATCACTATATTGTACACCTGAAACCAACAAAACACTATATGTTAATTATACTGGAATTAAAATTAACAAAAAAATCCTGACACTGAAGCCAGACTCTGTACAAATTGAATCAGAATCCACAGGAAGCTAGACATCAATACCTTTTTTAACTCCCAAGGTGATTGCAATATACTACCCAGTTTGAGAGCTGATATCCTCTACCAGTTCTTAAACTTTAATGTACATATGAGTTTCCTAGAAATCTTGTTAATATGTAGATTCTGATTCAATAGGTCTGGGATGGGGCATGAATTTCTGCATTTCTAACAAACTCCCAAGAAATGCTGTTGCTGCTGCTGCTAGTCCAGGATCACACATTGAGAAGTAGAGTCATGGACAACTTTATATTTTGTTCTCTTTCCCAAACCCCTGCATCTTCTCCCCTATCCAGACAACCATAAAATGAATCAAAATTTAGAATTCAGAAATAGAGAAACAATGGTAAAAGAATTAGTTGATTTGGAGACTGCTACTGCTGATGTAAATAAATTTAAAAATGGAACAAATGATGAATGTAAGGTCCTATTCGGATGCCATTATCAGATGGTCATTATAATGGGATGATGACTGTCCAGGAAAATGCCATTTAAAAGTTAAGTCGAGGGGCACCTAGGTGACTTGGTTGGTTAAGCATCCGACTTCAGCTCAGGTCATGATCTCTAGGTTTTTGAGTTCTAGTCCCACGCTGGGCTCTGTGCTGATAGCTCAGAGCCTGGAGTCTGCTTCGGATTCTGTGTCTCCCTCTCTCTCTGCCCCTACTCCACTCATGCTCTGTCTCTCTCTGTCTCTCAAAAATAAATAAAAACAGGGGCGCCTGGGTGGCTCAGTCGGTTGAGCATCCAGCTTCGGCTCAGGTCATGATCTCGCAGTTCCTGGGTTCGAGCCCCATGTCAGGCTCTGTGCTGACAGCTAGCTCAGAGCCTGGAGCCTGTCATCAGATTCTGTGTCTCCCTCTCTCTCTGACCCTCCCCTGCTCATGCTGTCTCTCTCTCTCTCTCTCTCAAAAATAAATAAAACATTAAAAAAATTAAAAATAAATAAATAAAAACATTTAAAAAATTAAAAAAGTTAAGTCTATATGAAACAAATATTTTATAAAATGTGGTTGACAAAAATAACGTGAAAGCCAATATTTTTAAGTTAGAAGAATTGAGAGAAATAAATGTATGCTAAAATATTGCTTATGCCAAACTTTTCCTGATGACATCTTCATACTGTAATAAAGAACTTGAATTTGGGGAGAAGGCTCCTATGAATGCTTTAGGCTTAATTTTGTGATTACTATATATTACAACATTGAAATAGAAGTTTCCTCAATCTATTGAAATAAACCTTCACTTGACTGAACAATAATAAGCAACTAAGTAAGATTGATTTCCATTACATCTTGCTGATTTTTAAAATAACTCATCTAACTTTCTGTGGAACATATTCTTCTTCATGTTATATATTTATTTAGCAACCTAATAACACTGGGAAGACTGATACATGTGCAAATGAATTCTGTGAAATTGAACTAAGCATACTTGCTTCAGTATAGCTCTTTATGCATGCTTCTGTTATCAATTTTTAACTTTCATATGTCTTTTATATGTAAACACCATATTTATATATATTCTGATAATTATTTTTATGACATATGTAGTGTAGATATCCCAAAGTGTGTTCCATAGAACACCAAGACATAGATCTTCTACCGTTCTATTGAAATAACATTGGGAAATGCTCCATCATTTCTTTCTCTTGGAGCTTTATACTGAATTATCGGCATGCTACTAAAGGGTCTGTTACTAAAGTTTCTTGTGCGAAATAAAAATAAAAAATTAAACTCCTCAATTCTTGCACTGCTTTCCTAACCTATGAGTCCATAGAACTCTCCCCATGGTCCACCTGCCCCCACCCATGCACCACACATTATTATCCTGTGGTGCCCATTTTATAAAATGCTGCTCTAGAATCATAGACCTAATAATAGAGCTGAGGGGGTCAGAAAACATTTTGGCATGTTCAGTTTCTTTTGATTTCTTTCTACTCCCTCAAAAATATTTATTTTAATATATAAACAGCATCCATGAAAATTATTTTTGATAAGAAAGGCTTTGGGTAATTAAAAGCCTGTGATAATTAAACTATGGTCTATATTTAATTAATGCTTTATAGTAACTAAACTTTTCTTCTAACCGAAGTCATGACTTTGAGATTTGATTATCTGAAAGTAATTTTCTAAGCAATAAATCTATCTCTGTTGAAGCATGAGCTTGAGAAGTGGGTGAACTTCATCAGACTGCACCGTGACTTACATTGTATGTCTCTTTTCACTGATGAAGAATGAGCAGGGATACCAGAAGCTACAAGTGAATTAGATTATAAACAAAACACCAAGGCAAAAAAAAAGTCTAGAGCCCTCTGCATACTTAGGACACACAGCAGTGTTTGGCATGGGTTACCACTACAGTTAAACAGGACTGCTTGATTGATCAGTAATGTCAAACATTTTTTTGATGCTGCTTTTCCTTGGTTTCTTTCTTTTTTCATGGGTTCCACAGGACCCCTAGGTCCTGTGGGTTTGTGTCCATGCAATCTACAGGCATGATGCAACAGACCTACACCCAGATTCTGATCTCACTTTCTGTTTTCAATCCAGGACAATAGGTACAATATCTGTTTTCTAGCAAGCCTTCTCTTGAGCCCTGGAATGGGAGCAGTTACAATGACAGGTCTCTCTGGTACGGAAGGAGCAGAGGAGCCAAAGAACACAATGGTGCACCATATGCTGTGGCCAGCAGTGCAAGATTGCTCTCGCTGAAAATGGCAAAGAAGCATTAGCCTTTTTTCAGGAAAACTGAGACACAGGAAAGAGGACAAGAGCCAGAGGAAATACCAAAGAAGAAAAAACCAGGAAGAGTAAAGGAGACCAATCCCAAACACAGCACCGATAAAAATCGTGGTACAGGAGGCAAACAGCAAGTCCTCTGACAGCTGAGAAGAGAAAAAGTAATCAACTTAGAGGGGTTCTGTTATCTGAAAAGGGGAACAAACAGCCTCCAAGGCCTCAATGAAAACGTTCACTTATTTACTCATTTGTTCATTCATTATTCATCCATTCATGCATGCATGCATCCAACAGTGAGTTCCCTCTGTGGGAATCCTACACTTGATTTTTTTTCCAGATTCCCACTCCTTCTATTGTAATGGATCAAGGCTCTTACATTCCCTGATTTGCTGCAACAAAGAGAGTGTCAGTACATTTTTCTGGCCTTATATACTCAGGAGCATCATGTCTGACACAGATAATGCAGATGAACATTTTTATGAGAAGGGAGTGATAGTAAGGATGAATGCTGACTGAAGACAAGAGTGCTGTCTCTAACCTCCCCAAAATGTGTGTACCATAAGGCCCCATCCCCGACCTCCAGGTAGAAAATAAAAAACCTCATGAGAAAGACAAAATCCCAGAATTCATTAAGAAAACCATGCTTTGACTCCTGAATTTCTAAATTGGGTGGATTTGGAACTCAAGATAGTTCAGTCAATTCAAATGACTTACAGAAAAAAATTTTTTTTTGCATATCTAGATTTGTGGCTCAAGAAACTTATGTTCTCAAGTTTGTTTTGAAGTAAATATTGAAAAAAAACCATTCTCAGAATTTTCTAGTTAAAATTTTATAACAAGTTATAGGACCTCTATTTAACAACCAAAAATTGATATTATGTTCCCATAAATATAATTTAGCACTTTCCTACTTTTGAAAAAATAACTTATTTTAGATGCAGAGTCTCATATTTAAGTCTGACAATTAAAATAGATTTTTCACAAAACCATATTACAATCCCATAATTTTAAATTTAGTTTTACAATGTTCAGATGGTAATGTGAATGGAAATGGTAACTCAATTACTTTTCAAATAAGTACCTTGATGAATATATTCATTTTCTCCTGACAGGGAATTATTATTGCCTTAAATTTAATCTTAGTTCTACACATGCTGCATGGATTTTCATGGCTAAACTGTTTTAAATTATCTTATGATTCATCTACCTTGAAATATGAATCCACTCTCCCCACAATAAGACAGAATAATATGGAGAAGATGGTAGATTACTTTAAATTTGATTGTCTAGAAATATTTTATTAAAACATTTCTCTTACATGGCTAAAAATCATGCCCCTTGAGTCACTTTATGGGCAGAGTTGGGAGACTGGACTGAGCTGGTAGTATGTACGCTTGTTCATCCATTCAACAAATACAGAGTTAAGCAGCTAAAGAATTGAGGCCAGAAAGATCACTAAAGCAAAGAAGAGCAAATCAGTCTTCAAGTCTAGAAGACACTGAGGAAGGAAGGGACAATCTGTATTCTCTAAGGACAGGACTGGCACCAGTGATTCCAGGGGAGATATTGTTTGCTGTCTCTCTGGTTTGAAACAACCTGTGGACAGAAGGTAGGGGAGAACAGAATCTAGACTGTAGCAGAAATAGATGGGAAGTCTGCAGGTAAATCTGATGATGTGAGTCTAACACAGGCTACAATTGTCTTAGCCTCACATATATTAAGAATATGTACACTATTGGGGCATCTGGATGGCTCAGATTAAGTCGGTTAAGTGTCCAACTTCGGCTCAGGTCATGATCTCATGATCACAATCAGGTGGCTCAGGTCGGTTTATGGGTTCAAGCCCCGAGTCAGGCTTTGTGCTGACAGCTCAGAGCCTGGAGCCTGCTTTGGTTTCTGTGTCTCCCTCTCTCTCTGCCCCTTACCTGCTCACGCTCTGTTTCTCTCTCTCAAAAATAAATAAACATTAGAAAAAATTTAAAAAAAAGAATATGTACACTATCAAGTTCAGAAAAATTATTCCAAAAGTTACTACCAATGCTTTGTATACTTACGTCTAGTTAGAAGTGTGTAAAGATAGGCAAATGCCAAGAACTAGAAGATACAAAGGCACCTGGTAGGTAAGAAGGCCAACTATTATCAACTCAATTTAGCCCAGTGGACCCATTTTCCTCCATCAAGGGATTGGATAATCTGAGTTGTATTTATTCACACTGTAAATTAGGGAACAAACTTGTTAAGGCGAATTTCTTTTCCCACACAGGCCAGTGACAGATGTAAATTTGGAACTCACGGTGAAATGTGGCTTTGGAAAGATTGTTTTTCTCAATGCAGTGTTTCAACATTTGTTTACTGAGCAGAGTGCCTAAGGTAATGGGAGATAGTATTTCAAGTTTGAAGTCCAATCAACCTCAAAGTACTTAAAAGTACTAAGAAAAGATAATTTTCCTGTACCTTAGCAAGGTAAGCAAAGTGGTGCAGACTCTTAATAAAGGTAACAATTGCATTTGTGTCCAAAGGGAGGAAGCATTCACTTAAAAAGAACAATAGGGCAAATGGGTGACTCAGTCAGTTGAACAGTTGAGTGCCTGACTCTTGATTTCAGCTCAGGTAATGATGCCAGGGTCATAGGATTAAGCCCCACACTAGGCTCCACTTAAGTGTGGAGCCTACTTAAGATTCTCTCTCCCTGTACCCCTCTCCTCACTTGCACACTCTCCCTCTTAAAAAACAAAACAAAACAAAAAACAAACAAACAAAACAGTAAAAGATGGATTTTGAAGGACATTATTTCATTGGAGAAAATATGTAGTCACTGCCATTTTTACCCCATCCTGAGTTCAATAATCCTGCTAACTTGTTCCTGAGCAGTCTTAAATACACACACATACAGCTGTGTTACCTGAGCTAATTACTTAATTTTCTTAAAATTTTCTTTTCTCATCTATAAAATGGGAATAATAGTATCAACCACCTAAATCTGTGGTGAGAACAAATAAGATGATCATGCAACACATTTAGCATAGTGGTCATCTAGCAGGTAGCAAATATGAATAAAAGATTGTAGTCATTGATGCAAATTATTACTATGTTTTTAATTCAATTGACACCACAAAATGTAAACACAGGTTGATAAAGTGGTCTACAGCCCGTAATTTTACTGGATATATAAGCAAATTGGATTAAGCAGATTTATGCATTCAAATCAGTGAAGACCAATGTTGCAAAAAAAAAAAAAAAAAACCTGTGCACTCTTGGTTTTTATTTTCATCTTTTGTGTTCAAGCGACAAATATAGGCATTTGTTCCTAAAAAACTTTGCAGTAAAAATAACAGGATCTGTGGGGGAAAATAGCATTAATGTCAGAATACTCAAAACTGATACAACTTTGAAACCAATGCCCTAAACAAAACTAATTAAAATACTAATAAGAAATGATACTAGAACAGGTAAATTTCCATGGACGTTTGCCAAAGAATCTCAGTCATTCCAGCCTTTGTGTCCCTTTACCCTGGAGTCATGCTTACTTCCTCTTTTGAAATGGATGTCCCTAAAGACAGGCACTTCCACAGAAATCAGTTTAATCAAAATTTAAAATACAATCCAAGAGTAGCTTTCACACAACTTCTGCACAACTTCCCCAATTCACTGACCTCATTCTCCAATTCATAAATCATGTATGTGAAATTAATTAAACCAGGAGGCCATTAGACTGAAGTCTTCTAATACCTTAGCAGCCTAGGCAGTCCCAAACCTAAACCTGTAAATGCCTCAAGGTTAAGAAATGGAAACCTAAGGACAACCAATCACAAACCAATGACAATCCTAATGACCAATGACAAACCAATCACAAACCTAGGTACAAACCAATCACAAACCAATGACACTTTCCCGAATAATGTAACTGCATAAGCTATAGCCAAATAATTTTCTTGCTTTGCTTCCACCTCTTCTCTCTAAAAGTGTTTCCCCTAGATTCTGTCAATGCAACACTCCTGACTACTTGCAGTTTGATCCTGCAAATTGAGTGTTGCTCAAATAAATGCTTAAAATGCTTAATTTGCCTCAGTTTATCTTTTAACACATCATATATGTGTAAATTAGTATTAAAGAAAAACACACTGTAGGAGAATAGGCTGTATGTTTGCATCATCATGGCTATGATAACGAATATAATGATGGTACTCACCACCATACCCTCTTGCCTGTGGAAAAATACGGTCAATCAATGATGAGGGAAGTTGAATAAATATCCAGTGAAATGGAACTGCAAGAATATAAACAGTAATTCTGTCAAAATACTTTCACAGCCTACCTTGTATCTCTCACTCTTGAAACGTATGTGTATCAAGAAGGTTTTGGAGGAAAAGTCTACCCAAATGGGTATGCCCAGATTAATGCCCCTGGTTGAGCCTCCCTAGTGAATTGCATATCAACTTCTGATTTCAGGGTAAGGACATAAATCACAGTAACCACACACTTTGTTCCCCCAAAAAAGGAACGATGACATTTTTAAACTTTGGCTCCCCTCCAATCTAAGAACATTGCAACCAAACTTTGGCTGCCCTTGGATCATTTCTACCTATCACTTACTCAACTGCTCGAGCCACACTTAGATCTGTTTTTACAGTCCAGTGAATTTGAGGCCCAAGACATCCCCTTCTTGATCTTATAGGTAAAAAGGAATACAAAGATGCAGAATAATGTAATTTTCAGTTTTCTGGTAATTAGTGCAAACACATTTATGCATACATGTGTATGCATGTGTGTTGGTGGATACTGTTTTCCTTCTCAAGTATAAACCCAACATATCACATGTGGACTATCTATCTGCCTTTCTATCCCTGCACATCTCTTACTAGCACAAAGTGCAGAGCTGGGCTCAAAAATAGGAAAGCTACATAGTTTTCTAGGTCACAGAGTTTTGATGTGTGTCAAAAACCAGGGCTGATAGCTAACAGGTATGCACATAATAGTTGTTCTAGTCATTAAAATGTTGAAATACTTCCATATAGTCTCCCTGGGCCCACAGGTCTCTAGACCATCATCCTGGTCTCCCAAGTTTCTCCCATACAATTCCAGAAGGTTAACCTCTCATGTGCTCTCAAAGCATCCTGTCTTACTCCTGGTAAGCTTATCACATCGGGTATCCTAATCTTTTTGTTATCCTGTTTCCCTGACTGGAAGTGAGTATTTTGAGAGAAGAAACTGCATCTTGTGATCATTTTATCCTCAACATCTAGCACAGTGCCTAGCACATAAAACACTCAATAAATTTTACTGTAATGAACTACAACAAGCACAACATAATAAAAATAGGTAATACTTCCTGTAATAATGTCATATGGTGACAGATGGTAGCTACACTCGTGGTGAGCACAGCATAATATACAGACTTATGGAATCACTATGCTGTATACTTGAAACTAATGTAACATTGTGTGTCAACTATATGTCAATAAAAATACTTTTTTAATGTTTATTTTTTATTTAATTTATTTACTTAAGTTTATTTTTGAGAGAGAGAGAGAGAGAGAGAAAGAGAAGGCACGAGTGGGGGACAGAGAGAGATAGAGGGAGAGAGAAAGAGAATTCCACTGTCAGCATGGAGCCTGATGTGGGGCTTGAACCCACAAACCACGAGATCATGACCTGAGCCAAAGTTCGACACTCAGTTGACTGAGCCACCCAGGTGTCGCAATAGGAAATATTTCTAATGCAACCCTGAAAAGCAGTTATGTCCTCATCATTCCTATTTTACAGATGAGAAAACTGAACACAGAGAAATTAAGTGACTTCTCAAAATTACATAGTCAAGAAATTTAGATGTGACTTGCAAATCCAGGTTGGCTGGTTCTAGGGATTATATAATTGCAACTGCATGCTCTATGCCCTTGCTTTTGAGTTAGAGGTAGAATCATAGCAATAATACAGTATCATTTGCCATAATTTCAAAATAACCTTAAATTTAAAAGCCACATATGAATGAGAAAATGTGTTTTATATTCAGTTTATTTTAGTCCTGAGTGAATACACGTAATTCATGTCCTGGACTAGATGGCAGGTCTGAAGGGACCAGGATAGAGAAAATGGAAGAAAATAAGTGAGGCCAGAGGGAAAAAACAAAAATCATGTCCAAAGCATAGAGTCAAGGTCAGGTACTCACAATGTATTAAAAATGGGTCTGATGCAAGGATAGGGGTAGGAATCTCAGAGAGCAAGAGCAACGAACAGCAGGTTGAAAGGGCAAAGAGACTGAAGTCTAGCTTCTAACATGTTTTTCTGTTAGACCACATTGGGAGATAATTTGTATCTAATCATTTTTTACAGCAAACATTGAGCTACTTGTGCAATTGTAAATCTCCTTTTTGCTTAATTGCACCTAATAAACTTAAATAACTTGATGATCAATGACAGTCATTTGACTTGTAGATTTATGCCAAAGAATATTGAGTGTTTCTCAGATATCTCTGAAGCTTAAATTTGGGTGACAGTATTTGTCTTTAGTGACAAAGTTAACTAGAACTATACTGCATGAAAAATTTCCCCCATGCCAGCATTTTACATATTATATGTGCTGCCTTAAAAAAGCCCAGAGAATCTTTTTTTTTTAATTTTTTTAAATTTATAGTTTATTGTCAAGTTGGTTTCCATATAACACCCAGTGCTCTTCCCCACAAGTGTCCTCCACCATAACCATCACCCCCATTCCCTTTCCTCCTCCCCCTTCCTCCCTCAGTTTGTTTTCAGTGTTCAAGAGTCTCTCGTGCTTTGTCTCCCTCCCTCTTCCTAACTCTTTTTCCTCCTTCCCCTCCCCATGGTCCTCTGTTGGGTTTCTCCTGTTAGACCTATGAGTGCAAACATATGGTAACTGTCCTTCTCTGCCTGACTTATTTCGCTTAGCATGACACCCTCGAGGTCCATCCACTTTGCTACAAATGGCCAGATTTCATTCTTTTTCATGGCCATGTAGTATTCCACTGTATAGATAAACCACATCTTCTTGATCCATTCATCAGTTGATGGACATTTAGGCTCTTTCCATAATATGGCTATTGTTGAACGTGCCGCTATGAACATTGGGGTCCATGTGCTCCTATGCATCAGCATTTCTGTATCCCTTGGGTAAATCCCCAGCAGTGCCATTGCTGGGTCATAGGGGAGTTCTACTGATAGTTTTTTGAGGAACCTTCACACTGTTTTCCAGAGCGGCTGGACCCGTTTACATTCCCGCCAACAGTGTAGGAGGGTGCCCGTTTCTCCACATCCTCGCCAGGATCTATAGTCTCTTGATTTGTTAATTTTAGCCACTCTGACTGGCGTGA
>CM053572.1:68506191-68523401 GCA_028646485.1 Cryptoprocta ferox
CGAGAGACTCTTGAATACTGAAAACAAACTGAGGGGGGAAGAGGAAGGGGGAAAGGTAAAGGGGGGTGATGGTCTTGGTGGAGGTCACTTGTGGGGAAGAGCAGTGGGTGTTATATGGAAACCAACCTGACAATAAACTGTAAAGTTTAAAAAAAAAAATTAGTAATGCAACCTCATAGGGCTGCTTAAGGATTAGATAAGATAATTCATGCAAGACACTTAGAACAGTGTCTGGCACAGAGTAAATTCCAGTAGATTTATCATTGCTATCTTACAAATTTGAGCATAAAGAGACAATGTTGAAAGTTGATAGAATCAGAAACCGAGGTTTATATGTATTGATAAAAATACAAAGATAACAGAGGAACTAAAATAAAAGTAATAAAACTTGGAGAAGGAGGGGAGCATGGGGAACATAGAAATGACCTAAATCTTCATATTTCAAACCAGGGAGTCAAAAGATCCTATTTTAAGATATAGTGGCCCCAAATATTATTTAGAATTAGGGAAATAACCATCAATAATTAAAAGAGAAAGCTTACAAAGGGTTGCTTCTGGGAAGTGTGACTGTAAGGAGTAGAAAGAGATTCTGTTGCTTTTCATTATAATTTTTTCATATTTGATTTTTTACTGGGCATATATTATTATGATTTTTATAAGAAACATTCATACCCATATGTGTATTTGCATTTACATGGACACAAGATGCTTCAAACAAGGACAAGAGTTGTTTCACTCCCTGGAAGCACCTAACATGACACTTTGCCAAAATGTATACACAATTAACATCTTTTAAACTAATAATGCTTCCTCACTCACCTGTATTTAAGTGGTTATTTGACACTGTTGCCTTCCAAAACAAAAAAATTGCCTTACAGTTAACAGAGTAGCTGAGCTGAAAGTCGTTTAACTTTTGCTAAATATATCAAACCCATACGTCTTTCTTTCTGTTTTACTTTCGATTAGCAAACAGGTGCTTCCTTCTTCACTAAAAGTAACACTGGATGTTCTGAGTGCTTCAAGGAAAGTGAATGTCCATTGAAAATGACATTTTTCTCAGTACAGAAGAAATGATCATGGGAAAGGCTCATATTTACTTTCCTTCTCTTTGTATCCATCAAGTTGGTACAAATTGCACAGATATATTCTATCACATAATAAACAGAAATCATATTTCAGCTGTGCTAGAAGAGTTTAAGGTTATTTTACATAAAATATAATATTTTTCACAAAATAAAATGTAAAGCAAAATGTCAGAGGTCAATCAGTTATAAACAAGACTTGTATAAACCCTTGGAGGCATAAAGTGCTTTGAAAAGGAATTCTCCCTCTCAGTCAACCCTACTATACCTGATAGTTTGGATTTGGATTTCTTGAAGATGCAAGTTCAAACATAATTCCCTTAGAATATTGGAAAGATTTGATATGTTGAACAAGGGAACAATATGAGTTTTTTTTTAAGCGACTTAGATGTAGGTTAAAACTATAAAATTTTCTTCTTAGAAATTTGTACAATTGCGTGTATTCAGTAGGAAAATTCTTGATTAAGCTAGTAATTTGAGTTTGGGAATTGAGCAGAGAGCTAAAAACATTAAGAACAAATCTGCAAGAGAGAAACACATAAGCATGTCACACAGCGCCAAAGACCAAGAGAGTGGTAGAGAGACAGTACCAGAGAAACAGAAGGATTTTGCCCCATTCCTCCCAGGTGCTACCTCCCCCACTGATCCTAGAAAAGACCCAGAAAAAAACAGGAGGTGGAAAACGAAGCAGGAGTGGGGAGGGGGGGAGTGTTCATGGAGCTGTTTCTTATCTCAACCCTCATCGACTAGTGTCTGTTTGATAAACCTGGTTGCACAATAAAGAAAAAAAGGAGGAGGAAAAAGAGGAGAAAACTAAGTATCTTTTCTTTGGCTAGTTTTTTTTTTTTAATGACAAAAAAATACTTTGGAGGTAAAAATAAAAAATATCCCTCTGGAAAAAAAAAAGAACCAATCCTGGATTAATGCTAATATTTTATTTTAATTTACCTTATATGCTCTCTTTCTAGCTGTTTCTATAGTTTTTTAGTCAATAATTAACAAGTGTGAATAATACCACTGGCTCGATGAGGATCTGGTCTCTGAGAGAACACAGACTTCTTTCCCCTTCGACTGATATGTGACCTCCTTGATTCTCCTTATATCTTCTATGTGAGTGAAATGCTTATCCAAATAAAAGGAAAGGCTTCTGAATTTTTAAAAAAGTTTTTCAATGTTTATTTATTTTTGAGAGAGAGAGAGAGAGAGAGAGAGAGAGAGAGAACAGGGAAGGGGCAGAAAGAGGAAGACACAGAATCTGAAGCAGGCTCCAGGATCTGAGCTGTCAGCCCAGAGCCTGATGCAGGCCTCGAACCCAAGAAGTGTGAGATCATGTCCTGAGCCAAAGTCGGACACTTAACTGACTGAGCCACCCAGGCACCCTTCTAAATATTCTTATAAACAAAAAAAAGCACTCAAGGTCTGTGTCTTGTCGAAAAATTTCTATTTAAAAAATGTGATTAACTTTAAAGCACCCAACCACTATGGGTTTAGAGGGGGGCCCAATTAGTCAATTTCTAATATTCCCACTGACACAGTGAAGGCTATATACCTCCAAAGCATAGTTATCCAAATATCCAAATTTGATTTATTGGAATCCTATGAGTTTTGACCCCTAGTCCTCAGTTTAACATATCATAAATCCAAACCTATGTATAAATCTGATGATCTTAAGTCTGGCTTGTGCATTAGTCTAATTGCTTTTTGGACTGTGTAATTTGCCACAAGATGTATATCTGCATTAAGGGTTAGTGCTAGGACAAATGATTCTCTTCAGTTACATGTGTCACCACTAGATGAGGCTACCACTGCTTTTGCTCTCTTCCCTCAAGAGAAATCATTACTCTAAGTTGCCTTGCTTTGAGGATAAGGTGACCAGTCTATTTTGATAATTTCAATAAAATTCAGAGAGCTAGATGTTAAAGTACTCATAAATGCCTTTTAAAAATATAATCTATGACTTCTTTAGTTGGTAACTGTTTATTTTTAAAATATACGCATCATCGCCTACTGCACACTGATTTGTTTTGTAACAATTATTGGCTTGAGGGAGGTACAAATATAGGACATCTGTGGAAATAAAAAGCCTATATTTCTTCTAAGATACAAACTGGGAAGTTGCTTACTGAACATACTTTTACAAGTATAACCATGAGCCCACCCACCTTTACTTAGTTTATAGATGTATTAGTGCATACAGGTGAATCTAGGATTTCAATAGGAGAGGGTCACAGGGACAACAATCTAGCAGGAGGGAGGAGCTGGAGGTGGGGCTTGTTAGCAGCTACATTTATATATAAAGAACATGATCAGGTGATTCTCTGGATTGTTCAGGGAGAAGGGGGTGGTGAGTGTTGGGTTAGAGAAAACTAACCATGAGCAGAGTGAGAACTACTCAGTTGTCTATCAACTTTGTGCAGCTACTGTAAGGGGATCAGATATCTAGCTGGATTGAAACAGTTCTGGTAAATGAGGAAGGTGTCCAGGCAAAAGCACCAGTAAGACTCTTTCTGAGGCTTAAGTGAGTCTATGGGGATGGGGGGAACCATGGAAAAAAGAGAGGGTCCCTGTAATTGGACCAGTGCTCATGGTGAGGACAATTATAAACACTGACAAAATACAAAAACATCCTCTTTAAAGCCTCAAAGACTAAGAGTTACCGATCCAAGATTCTAGAGAGGATGGAAATCCAAGAAGCATTTAAGGATTCTTTTGCACCAGAAGCATTTACAGGTTTGGAAAAAAAGAAACTGAGAGAATGAGCTAAGCTTTTGACAACCTCACAGGACCAAAGGAGGCAAAATCTGAGTCTAAGACCTGCTGAGCTTAATAAGAAAGAGAAAAGCGGTCCCTGATATCCTGGTACTCACAGCCAGGCCTTGGTGTTGACCTGGTGGACACAAACAATTTCACAGAACATCATCAGACACATCCACTCCATGGCTAGGATGGATGAAGACCAAAAAAGGCTGATTTCATCATCATGTTTGAACACAGGCAAAACATGAACACTGTCGTCACCACAAAAATTACCAAACACCTCCATACCCTGACCAGTAGGAATGATTGCCGTTTCTTTACAAATTACAGCCTTAGTCTTGATCTAATCTTCCCTCCTTGTTAAGATACCCAGTTACAGAATTACCACCACCCTTAAGATCATCTAAACCAAACAGCTCGGCTTCACTAAGCCTTCCTCAATCACCTGACACATCCTTTAATACGGCCTTTCCAACATTTTCCTTTTGAGATGCCCATGTTTCTCCATGAGGGGTGATCCCTCTTGCGGCAATGAGTAAAAAAACTCAGCTTATTTAAAAAATCACTACTCAAGGGGCACCTGGATGGCTCAGTCAGTTAAACAGCCCACATCAATTCAGGCCATGTCGTGAGTTCGTGGGTTTGAGCCCCACGTTGGGCTCTGTGCTGACAGCTGGGAGCCTGGAACCTGCTTCAGATTCTGTGTCTCCCTCTCTCTCTGCCCCTCCCCTGCTCACTCTCTGTCTCTTAAAAATAAATAAATGTTAAAAAAAATCACTACTCACCTTTTTATGTAGTTGGGCAGCGACCACTTTTATCATTTTAATATTCTTGAGCTTTGTGCTGGGATACAGTTAACTTACTTGAAAACAATTTGATCCTTTTGGATCTTGCTTTTAAGATTTGTGAGACAAGGCTGAAGCCATGCTTTATGTACGGCTATTGCTCCTTCCTACAGAGGCAAGGCCCCTCTTTGTGTTCTATTTGTTGGCTTGTCGATCTTGAGGTTTTCCATTCAGAATGATGGATACAGGCACTGTTTTCTGCCTGTGTGGGGGAGCCGGGTAACATTACTTTTAATCCTTTCCAGTGGTTCAGTCTCTGGCTTATGAATTTTCTGCACATGCATGTGTTGATCGATGATCAGCTGAATATTCAAGGAGAATCTTCAGCAGATCTCTGTAGCACCTTGTCTCTCTCTTTCTCTCTCTGTGCGTGTGTGTGTGTGTGTAGCTCTGTCCTCTCAGTATTTTTCCTATGTACTTGAGTTTCCCAGATTCTCAGCTGCGTATCCTCAACATAATAAGCTGGGATTTGCCCCAGGTCTCCCTCCACGCACAGCTGCGTGGAATCCCACAGGGCAGTAAACTGGGACAATCACTGGGCTGACCTCATTTGTTTCCTTCTCTTCTGGGATTGACCACTGCCTCTAGTTATCTGATATGCTTTGCTTTACAAACTGTCTTGTGTCCATTTTTTTGTTCGTTTTAAGTGCAGGATAAATCCCAGTCCCTACTCTATCTTGGCTAGAGTGAAAGTTCTAATAGACATCTAAGCTAAATCTTTAAATAGTAGGAAGCCAAGCAATATGTTTTGTTCCAGTCAGTTGTTTTTATCATTTGGAAGCATTAAAATTTCCTTTAAAATAAAGTATTTAGGAAGATAAGAACCACTCTGGTTATTTTGCAACCATTTTCCTCTTTGAAAATGTGTCATTGGTTTTTTTAGGTAATATTTAGTTAGAAAATGACAGAAGCATCAGAATTCTTCATTTGGCACTTAAATAAAAGTTTTTTATGTGGTACAATTTCATTTGTCTAATGTCAGGTTTGTCTAATGTCAGGTTTGCTTCATATTCTGTTCTGCTTTAACAGTGTAAGATTTTTAGTGTTGCATTCTTCTGTTTTTGTTTTTAATAAATGTTGCAGAAGGCATACTAAAGGTACCAGTTTTTGAAAAACATCTTCCTGTCAGCTACGGATTTAAAATTCTGACATTACTCTGTTCTCGTTCTCTGCTGAAACTGAATGAGCTTAAAGAAGCTTCAGAATGTGTTTACTGGCTGAACTCCATCTCCCCAACCTCACCTCACCCCACCCCCTCCATATTGTGCATAGGCCCTGGGTCTCTGTAGTATCAGAAACTTTCTTTTTTTTTTTAAATTAAAAATATCAAAACCATATTATAGACTCTCCCTCTTTATTAGAAAATAAACAGAGGCATAGCAATAATTCCGTGAAGAACTTTCAGCAGATATTTAGAGATCCTTTAGAAAAGAGTTGCAAGTCAGAAAAGAGGAAGTGGTTTTCAAAACTATGTTGGCTGGGTATACAGAGTGATAGCATCAAGCAGAGACAAAGGTACTTACGTTAAGGGGAGGAAATTCAACAGCCACACTAGCCAAATGGGAGGAGTTTCAGTAACCCGTCCTTTGTCAGGAGGCTATTTATCAGTTTGTTTATCCTGAAATCTCACCACCTGCAACACAGGCAGCATTCGGAAATAATTTTTAAGGCATCTGAGTGCCTGAAAGAATGTCCAACTGGCTTTATTTGTTCATTTTTCAACTTGAAGCATTTTAGAAGGAACAATCTTAACACAGGTCTAGGGTGGTGGAGGTTGGGGATAGCTGAAGGTAACCAGAGAAAGTAAATAAAAATTTGATAATAATGGAGAAATTGAAATCAACTTTGTAGGGTACTCACAAGGATTGAAAAAGATATAGCAACATGGGGTTATTTATAACATCTCGTTTGCCTTTTTTAAATGTTTATTTATTTTTGAGAGAGAAAAATGCTCGTACAGAGGGGGAGGGGCAGAGAGCTAGAGGAGTACAGGTAGGATCTGAAGCAGGTTCTGTGCTGACAGCAGAATACCTGGTGCGGTTCTCAAACTCACAAACCATGAGATCATGACCTGACCCGAATTAGGATGCTTAACCAACTAAAACACCCAGGCACCCCTTGAGGACAGCATTTTATTACAACATAGCATAATCACTGATTATTGCTATAAAGGTGACATGCATGTAAGCAATTTTAAAGTTTATAAAACATTTATAAACTTTTTCACATATTATCTCAAACTGATTCTGACACTGACAATAACCCTCTGTAATAATCACGGAAAGTATTATTGTCTCTACCTTAGAAATAACAAAGTGACCTAGTTTAAGAAGATGACATGTTCAATTCTCTTGATTCTAGGTCCAGTTTGTAATAAAAAACTTGAGTCATTAAAGTTTAAATCTGTTGAAGATATTCAAAGGGGATGGAAACATCTATAATATTCTTGATAAATTTCCATTAAAAATTATCAAAAATCTTTGAACATTTTGACATGTATGTTTCAACTTTTAGGAAAATTACTTTTAACTCATTCATTCTCACTTGTTTGATGAGGGCCTATGAGATAATAACACCCTGTGCCTGGAAGAGGTGGAGGTGTGTTGTTTGGCCCCTACCATTTAGGAATTGATCATTTAAGGAAGAATATGAAGCAGAAACCTGTTAGCAGAAGATAAGGGTGAGTAGCACTAACTAAAGTGCTTATAGTTAGTCAGGGACTGGAAGGGAGTGTGTGTCACTTCCAAGGTGGCATTTGCCTTGTGATAAGTAGGTTTATACAGAGGACTCTGAGAGAGATGTATTGCACATAGAGTGCAGCTTTAATAAGAGGAAGAAATGCTGGGCACACCCATAAATGCAAAGTTCCCTTGCCTGCCTGAAGCATGGAGTGAGCATAGGGCGATCTGAAAAGAAAAAAGGAAAAAAACCCTAAAAATATTGAAAACTCATCCACTCATTTGGCAAATATGAACTGAGAAGCCAGGCTCTGCTCTATGCTCTGGACACTCATCAGTGAGCAAAGTAGACAAACTCCTGCCTTCAAGAAGCTTATGTTCTAGTGGAGAGATAAACAAATCAATACATCATGAAGTATCAGGAATTGATAAATGCTAAAAAAGAAAAAATAAAGCAGGACGAGGTGATAGACCCTGAGTGGCAGGGGTAGATTCAGGTAAAAGTGCTCCTGTTTTAGAGAGAGCCAATAAGAAGAGTCCGAGTGACAGAGAGTTCAGAAGACCAGGGCAAAGTGAAAGAGTGAGATATGTAAATTCCCTAGGTCATAAAAATCCCCAAGCTTCTTCTCTTATTGGAAAAAAAATTTAGAAACCCTTTTTGGTGAGAAATAGTTCTAAGTAATAGAACTAGACTATGAAGTCACCAGGATTCTAGGATTTTGCAGCTTAATCCCAGAATCCTGTTTCCTCATTCTCCCTCATCACTTCTGTTCTCATGGGCAGCGCAGAGTTCTGAGAAAACACACAACTGACCTCAACCCTGTGGCAGGGAGTGTCATCAAATTACCCCCAGCTCCCTATATATCCTTCACCCCTTCTCTCCCTTCTGTAGAATTAGCTATCCAAGAGTTGGCCAGTGGTGACTCTTGTCCTATGTCCCCTTTCCCCCACTCACCTGTTTCCAGCCAAACTCACAGCCCCATGGTGCCCCTCTAACTACACCAAATGCCACTCCCAGAGCCCCATTCAACCCTAGGTATAGGCCACCTCCTTGATTTTTGCTCATTCTGCTTTATCAAACTGTTCATTCAGGTTGAAATGATAAAATATAGAAAGAGGGGAAAAAAATGACTTGAGCACTAACTAGGATCTAATTACATCAGTGGTTGAATGTTGAGCCAAAGCACAGACTGCAAACTCAAATGCACAGCAGGACAAGGCACGAAGACCAGTGTATATAGAAGGTCCGTGAGACAACAAGAATAAACCTTGTTATATTTCACTTGAGAATAACACTTGTGTAAGTCTATTGCCCTTCAATGTCCTAGGATCTAAACAAAACAATGATCCAGAACATGAAAGAGTCCGTGTGGTGCATAGACTGTTGGTTAGCCCACCATGGTCTCCATATGGGGACCTGCATCTGTGTGGAAACAGGAGGAAACCATGGAAAGTTTTTAAGCAGGGGGTGGCATGATCAATCAGTAGTGTACAGGATGAACCTGCTAGCTGGCATCATACAAGTAAACTGCCAGATCAGGACTTGAGGAGCCAGGGAGACCTGTTTGAAGGCCATTGTGAGGAATAAAGAGGACCTAGACTGCTTTAATGACTGTGGGAATATTTTTAAAGTTGACTAAAAAGAGATTGAAAATGAGGAATCAAAATGACTTGGTAATAAAGTGGAGAGGGCAGAATCAAAATAATTATATGGTCTAATCACTGATAATGGAGGAGAGCTTGAGCAGGAGGAATACTGGTGCTTTCTGGACTAAAGTTCTTGTCCTAATCCCCATTCGAACATACACTAATTAACCAGCCTTGCTGTAATCAGGAAGTATGCAAAGTTCTTTTTTAAAAATTTTTTAATGTTTATTTGAGAGAGAGAGAGAGAGAGAGACCGAGCGTGATGAGTGGGGGAGGGGCAGAGAGAGAGGGAGACACAGAATCTAAAGCAGTCTCCAGGCTCTGAGATGTCAGCACAGAGTCCAAGGTGGGGTTCAAACCCCATGAACTGCGAGATCATGACCTGAGCTGAAGGAGGACGCTTAGCCAACTGAGCCACCCAAGTGCCTCGGAAGTATGCAAAGTTCTGAGTCTAAACAGAAAATGAAATCAAAAGTAAATTCCCCTTCATTTAAATCTCCATCAGTGTGGATCAACATTTCCCTAATTTTTCTTAAAACTCAGAATTTTTCAGTGAGAATAATGACCTGAACTTAAGGTTTAAAACTGCTGCATTGAGGAAATCTTGTAATCTAAAATGAGGCTCTGGGAAAAGGGGGTGAATCTGGCATTTCCGCCTTGGAAAATATGTGAACTTAAGGTTGGGAATTGATTTAAGAATCCTTCTGTTGTACCTACTCAACTCTTTTTTGGAGATCTAAATTTAGCCTTCCCCAAACATTGGCTGCAATTCCTATGTCTTCGATCCCAGGATGTTTTGTTCACTGCAATGTTACTGAAGGTGGCAGATAATATAAAGGAAAGTTCCCAAGACCAAGGGTCAAAGGGCTGTATTTTAGTCCCAATTTTGCTTCAAATTTCCCATGTGATTTTGGGAAATTCACTTCCCCTCAGTTTCTTTAGCTGGACACCAAAGACTTATACTCGCTGGCCTTTCAAGTCCTTATCAGATCTAACATTAAAGTCTATATGAGTAAATGGCAATGACTTTCTCTTCAGTCTTACCCAATAAAATACAGCTTTCCTGGAGTATGTCTGTTACAGGTGGTGGAAAAAACTAATCCTAAATTTAGCCCAGAGATTCCAAGTTATAATAATTTAATATTTTACCTTCATTATATGCTTTATATATACTAATTGTGGTGCTATGCCAAATTCTTCACATGAATTATTTCATTTAATTCTCCTAAAGTGAGGATGTTATGATTATTACACTGTTTTTTTAAGGTGAGGAAACTAATGCTCCAAAAATAAGAAAATTTGCCCAGAAATCATACAGCTAAGTGTTCTGGAACTAGTATTGGAATCTAAGCACTCTGATTCCCAAGCCCATGACCTATCAAATAAGCAGTTTCATATTTTAAACAATCAGAAATTTAAGCTAATAAACTAATGATGGTTTTGTGTGTCAGAGGTTCTTGGAACACTGACCTTTGGTAGCCATGATTTAATGCTTACCTAAAAAAGAGAGAAGTGTTTTTTTTTTAAATAAAAAAAATCCCCAGCTTTATTGAGATATAGTGGAATATAACATTATGTAAGTTTAAAGTGTACAGAGTGTTGGTTTGATACATTTATGTATTGCAAAATGATTGCCACCATAGCATTAGCTAACACCTCCACCCCATTACATAATTACCATTTCTTTCTTTGTGGTGAGAACATTACAGATCTACTTTTTGAGGTATGCTGAGACTCTATTCAACATTCAAGTATAAGATACAGTAGTATTACCTAAAATCACCATACTGTACATTAGATCTCCAGAACTTGTTAAATCTTATAACTAGAAGTTTATACCCATTTCCCCCACTGCACAACTCCTGGTAACCACCACGCTACTCTCTATTTCTCTGAGTTTAGCTTTTTAAGATTCCAAACATATGCAATGTATAGTATTTATTTGTCTTTCTCTGTCTGATTTATTTCACTCAGCACAATGTCCCCAAGTTCCGTCCATGTTGTTGCAGACGGCAGTATTTCCTTCTTTCTCATGGCTGAATAACATCCCATTGCAAGAATATATACCACATCAGCTTTATTTGTTCATCCATAGATGGACGCTTAGGTTGCTCCCATATCTTGGCTTTTGTGAATAAGAAGTATCATTATTTGTCCATTCGTTTCTTCTTTTTTGTTGTTGTATTCTGGTTCCTTTAACAATATCTGCTTGGTGACATTAGTATTACAAATTAGAAAATTAAAATAAATGGTTGGATAATTACTTCTGAAGAACTTGTTAATGATAAAAAAGAAAAGGAAAGGAAACCATTCATGGATTGGGTTGGAACTGAGAGGAAGTAAGTAGAAGCAGCTGGCAGGGTGGGAGTCAGAATTGAATTATGTAAACTAACAGTATTGTTTGTCCTAATTTTATATTTTATAGTTTACCATTCTGATAAGAAGAAATCATCTTAATTCTATTAGAGGCAGTGAATTCAGTTTGATATAATTTCATTTTCAAAGGTAGACTAAGATGACGAGCACCAAAACAATTTTTAAATATTCTCACTAAGAATATTATAAACTCAAATTTTCGTTCTATGGCTTTAGATATATTGGAATTATGCCAAGCTTAAATACCTAACTTAACTAGCATCTTTTCCACCCATGGCCATAGAATAAGGCCGTTCAGAAGAAGTTATTTATTGAAAGAGATGAAGTTCAATGCTATAATAATAATATCTGGTATCCAAAGAATATAGAATTTCTTTGTGACTCATTAAGACAGAGACCAACCGTGCAGCTTATTTTCAGGTGTCCAAGATACTCTTAGAACGATGTAGCCAAATGTTAAAAACATTTAACATGTAATGAATTTGCATACCTGCCTTATGTTCATTGCATAGGAATATAGAGGGAATTCTATACATGCAATTTTGAGGCATAGTCCCTTTGTTTGACCTCTAAAGGATTTTTATTTGTAATAACCAAATGATAGCTCAATTTCTACTTTATTGTATGGCTATTGGCTTGATTCTGACAATAAGTAGGTTTTCCCCATTCACATATCCACTTTTATTTTTTAAAGATTTGTTTATTAATTGAATTCTTTTCCTACATGCTATGAATTTTTTTTCTTCTACATCAAATTCACTCATTGATCAGTGTGACGTAACTGGAGCTAGTGCAGTGCTGGAGAAAATTGTGAAATTTAGCCTGGATATTCATCTGTCTTCTGGAGAATAGGTTTAGCATCCATTCTTCTGAAATGGCTAAATCATGCAGAAAACTAATACTTATATTAATAAAATAAATAACAAATTAATTCTATATTAATTAATTAATATTTACATGGATCAATTAATCAATTTACATGGAATTTTACTGTTCAACCATCATACTCAAAATATGCATTTATTCTCAATTTTCAATGCCATCTATTGGTCAGTTCAACAAGGACCCTGGGGCATTCCCAGTAGCCACCAACAGGGAACCATTTCTTTTGAATGAGTTAAGGCTCCCTGGCATGGTCATTACCCTTCACTATGATTGGTGCTTCCAAATCTTACCTCCTTGGACTTTGTTGTGTCTGAGAAGATTGGTCAGAGATACACACAATATATCATCTTGCACAGCAAAGATCTTAAAATCATGAATATCATCCTTCAATCAGAGGAAGATTTGAGATACAGGAAACCAGGAAAAAAGCTGAATGTTTTGAGTTATCCCGGTCATCAACAAATTGCACTGCTGGTTCCAGAGAAACTTACAGCTGATTTGAGTTACCCTATGGCCATTGACTTCTAGGCCAAGTTAGCCGATGGTTGAAGGGTTTCATAAAAGCACAAAGAGAGCTTGCGGTGGTAAAATAAGGTAAGACACTGCTCTAGCTCTTTAGTCTCTTGTTATTACATTCCTTATGGGTTACATGCCTTCGCCAGGAGCACATTTCAACAGTAATTTATGGAAAGCTAAATACCTGTGGGAAACTTGGAAGAAGAAGCAGCGCCATATTTCTTAAGGAAATCTTGGTAAAGATGGGAACAATGAGTGCAGAAGCATAACCAACTAGAGGGAGAATCACTAGGAGAAAACACCAGTATGTGACTGTGCTAGGAGGGAGGATGTCATGGATGGCACAGAAAGCTGAAATAGGGCAGGCTTCCCAAAGGAGGTGAATCTTGATCTGGGACTAGAAGGAAATGCTAGTGATATTTAGGTTGAGAGAAAGAAAATCAAAGTGTGTGTACATTGCCCAGGAAATGGCATGACTCAAATCCAAGAGGCAGGAACAAGTCTGGAGAAATAAGAAATATGGTCAATTTGATCAGCTCATGTTTATTGAGCACAACATGCTACATACCAGGCACTGTTCTAGGCACTGCATGTATAGTGGTGAGATATATGGCAAGGGACAACCAAGACAAGAAAATAAATTAAATGGACAAGGTAAGTGATAAATGTTATGAGGGAAATAAAACAATGTGCTATAATAGAAATAAAGGGTAGCTGGGGATTGGGACTAATTTATCTAAGTGGTCAGAAAATCCCTGCCAAGGAGTTGCATTTAAACTGAGAACAGTGTTTTTTAAAAAAGGAAAAAATCATGAGGACATCTTTGGATCGAGTGTTCCTGGAAAAGGGAGTAGCAAGTGCAAAGGGTCTGAGGTTGGGCTGATTGACCAGCATAGCTTGAGGACAGTGACAATGGAGAAAAATAGAGTAGAGAGGGGTCATGCAAAGACTTTGAGCCTCTTGCAAGAAGTTTAGACTTTTACTCCAGTGCCATGGAAATTCATCAGGAGGTTCTGGTCCGGTGTATGATCCATAAACTCAAGTGTATGTTGAGAATACATTACAGATAGGAGAACGTAGAGGACAGTAATCATTTAGGAGGTCATTGCAGTAGTACAGCCAAGATGTGAGGGTGGCTTGGGCCAGGCTAGTGGCAGTGCTTCTGGAGTAAAGTGATTAAACTTGGCATTTGCTTTGGAGGGTGAAACAGACAGAATTTGCTCATATATTAGTTATGTGAGATTAGAAAAAGAGAGGAATCAGTGGTGCTTCATAGTGGATGATTTTGTTGTCCAGGGCCAGGGTCCATCTGGGAGGGAAGAAGAGTTTGGTTTCAATGCTTTCCCACCTTTTATCAGGAACATCAAATTGCCAGTCAGAAAAACCCAAATACAATGGCTTAACTACATAGAAGGTCATTTTTCTTATGCACAAGAAGTCCAGAAACAGGACAGCTCAGGTTTGCTACAGCAGTCTTCAGTGCTATCCAGGACCCAGGCTTCTTCTTTCTTTCTGCTCAGTACCCTTGGCATGTGGCTTTCCTCCTAATACAAAATGATTTCTGCACCTCTAGGCATCAGGTCCACAATGTAGGCAGGAATGAGGGAGAAGGCGGGGAGAGGAAAAGGCAAAAAGAAACATTCCAGCTGAGTGTGATTCCTTTTACAAAATTTTCCCACCCAACGACTGACCAGGCCAGAATGAGTCATACTGACCCATCAAGTTGCAAGGGAATGTGAAGAGGTGATTCTTTTATTTGGACTCACTATCTTCTGAGTAAAATCAGAATTCCATTGGAAGTGAAGAAGGAGAGTGAGTAGGTGACTTTAGCAATGTCTGCTACATACCTCTTCTTTCCCACCTCAGGTTCTCACTACCCTCTGAGAACTCATGTGCCCCCCGCCCTGCTCCGAGTCCCCAGCAGTGCACTTCTGACAGTTCTTCGCCAGGCCCAGGTCTTTGCCCCTCCCCATGGGGACTCTTCATTGCAGCCTCAACTCTCATGTGTCTGTTCTCAGGCCAGCATAGTATTGGATAAGAGCTTTATCATCAATTTCTTCTCCCTAAGGCAACAACATGTGACCAGTGATTTTTTTTTCATTTTTTCAAGTGACAAAGAGTCCACCTAAAAGAAATATTTTTTAAGGATATCATTTTGGAAGATGTGGGAAACTGGAGGGGGAGATTTTTTTGCGTAAAGCTGGAGGACTTTTCAACATATCTTGCAAAACTAACTTTAGGCTATTTCTGGCTCTTATGATTAATTGGCTCTCTTCATACTCAGTCCCCTAGTAGGTCTAACATGTAGGATGATTTTGCAGGACAATGTCAACAGACTCTTATGGATACCTTTCTCTCCATCTCTCTCTCTCTCACTGTCTCTCTCACACACACATACAACTTAACCTAAAATATAAAAATAATCTAGTCAACAATCATTCTTTGAGAAGTAAGAAGTCACTACTTTATATGCAGAGCTAAAATTAATGGTGCAAATAGCAGAAAAATATTAGATTTTTTGCTTTCCCAATGTAGACTTACTATGAACAAAATTTCACGATAGTGAAAATTATTCTAGGCATGTGGAATTCCTTTACACGTGGTAGCTGCTACCAAATCCAAATAAGGCCCAAAGTTCCAAGCAAACCACTTAGATCCCCAGCCTCATCTTTCCAATCTGTATTGTAAAAACAAAATAAATTGAGTCACAATTATCCTGACAGCCCCTCTTTTTTCCCTCCGGGTCCCTCTTATCTTTATCTGACCCTAGAGATTTTTTGATTCTCCCCTCCTTCTCCAATAAAAATCTATTCTGCCAGTTTGTTTCTTAAATGAAGCTTTAAGTCAAAAGAATAAAT
This sequence comes from Cryptoprocta ferox, assembly GCA_028646485.1. Classification (NCBI taxonomy): domain Eukaryota; kingdom Metazoa; phylum Chordata; class Mammalia; order Carnivora; family Eupleridae; genus Cryptoprocta; species Cryptoprocta ferox. The sequence continues at coordinate 68,521,836 of CM053572.1, forward strand.
CTATAATTCAATTCCAAGCATTATCAAGGTGATAAGGTATAGAGATTTGTCAGAATATCTATGTACCTATTATAGTCTGAGAACTGGAACTACTTTGCCGGCACGCAGAGAGAGCTAGAAATTTCTGGGAGTTAGGTCCCCAGTGGGATAGAGATGGTACAAAGTATGAAAACCCAGATCCTTGCCTTCAGTAGGGGAAAACTTAAAGGTATAGTTTCCATTCCAGAGTTTCCCCAGAGATCAGGCTGAAGCTGGACCCAACCTGGTGTTTTCCTCTACCCTGTCCTGCTTCCTTCACTCCATACTGGTGTCTTCCTGGAGACAGGTTTTTAATAAATCAGGGTCTGCTTTCTCAGAACACAACCTGAGACATCACTCATATTCACAGTTGTTCAAATCTCTGATTAAGGGCCCCTCAGGTTTAAAGATGGTACTGAACTACTAATATTCTAGTCAAATTGATTGAGGATGCCTATCTCAGCCATTTAGTGGCTAAGGATACTGGTAGGGTCATTCAAATTCTTTGAGCCTCAATATCCTTGTCTACTATGAGTATGAAGGAGATCATGTAAGTAGAATGCCCAGCACTATGCATTATTCATGATTGACAGCTACTAAATAAAAATTTTACCCATTTTATTTAAAAAGGCAGCCTAGATTCACTAAGATTATAGTTGGAGAAGTTTGAGAAGTCAAATATGTCACCTCCAGTTTTGATAAGCTATGTTCTGAAGGTATAGTTCGTTTATTTTCATGGTTTCACTTGTATAATCTAGCTGGTGGCTTCTTCATTTCACTGAATAATTACAATAATGGACTTTGAGCCCACGCATTCATGGATGGTTTTCCCTTGCTTTAATGAACCATTGTTTAAAGCCAATTTTTCCACAAATAATCCAGTGAAGAAATGGGCAGAAGACATGAATAGACACTTTTCCAAAGAAGACATCCAGATGGTGAACAGACACATGTAAAGATGCTCAACATCACTCATCATCAGGAAATACAAATCAAATCCACACTGAGATACCACCTCATACCAGTCAGAGTGGCTAAAATTAACAACTCAGGAAACAAAAGATGCTGGTGAGGATGTGGAGGAATGGGAACCCTCTTGCACTATTAATGGGAATGCAAACTGGTGCAGCCACTCTGGAAAACAGTGTGGACGTTCCTAAAAAAATTAACAATAGAACTCCCCTATCACCCAGCAATAGCACTGCTAGGGATTTATCCAAGGGATACAGAAGTGCTGATGCATAGGGGCACATGTACCCCAATGTTCATAGCAGCACTTTCAACAATAGCCATATTATGGAAAAAGCCTAAATGTCCATCAACTGATGAATGGATCAAGAAGATGTGGTTTATTGGGGCGCCTGGGTGGCTCAGTCGGTTAAGCGTCCGGCTTCGGCTCAGGTCATGATCTCACGGTTCGTGGGTTCGAGCCCCGCGTCGGGCTCTGTGCTGACAGCTCAGAGCCTGGAGCCTGTCTTCAGATTCTGTGTCTCCCTCTCTCTCTGACCCTCCCCTGCTCGCGCTGTCTCTCTCTGTCTCTCAAAAATA
>CM053572.1:68523501-68611781 GCA_028646485.1 Cryptoprocta ferox
ATATATATATATATATAAAAAAAGAAGATGTGATTTATATACACAATGAAATATCACTTGCCAATGCAAAAGAATGAAATCCTGCCATTTGCAGCAACGTGGGTTGAACCGGAGGGTATTATGCTAAGTGAAATAAGTCAGTCAGAGAAAGACAGATATCATATGTTTTCAGTCATATGTGGAACTTGAGAAACTTAACAGAAGACCATGGGGGATAGGAAAGGGAAAAAATAATTACAAACAGAGAGGGAGGGAGGCAAACCATAAGAGACTCTTAAATACAGAGAACAAACTGAGGGTTCACGAGGGGGCGGGGGAGACAGGAAAATGGGTGATAGGCATTGAGGAGGGCACTTGGGATGAGCACTGGGTATTGTATGTAAGTGATGAATCATGGGAACTTACCCCCAAAACTAAAAGCACACTGCATATACACTGTATGTTAGCCAGATTGACAGTAAATTACATTAAAAAATTAAATTTAAAAAAATAAAGCCAACTTTTCAATCAAGATAAGAAGAGAAAGAGGACACAGGACACTATCCAACAGGCCAAAGGTATTTCCACTTTCAGAAACTTTAGGGGAATCTTTCTTAAACTGAAACTTGGTCTTTGTTGCCTTTTTTTTTAAAATATTTCTTGTTTCAAGATTTAAGCCATCAATTGGTTTTATATGTTGACATATTATATAATAACCCAATCTGTCTAGAATTTAACTATTTAGACATTCTATTTAGGACGTTGTTATACCACAAGCTTTTTTAAAAAAAGAAAAACAAAAAAAAACCAAGTGACTTATATTTTATTTGTATTCATATGGATACAGTGTTCTTTTTACATCTGTGTTACTTGGCCAATGATGAGATTCAGAATCACCCAGAGCAGCACTTCTCAAACTTTAATGTTCAGATGAATCATCTGAGGATCTTGTTAAATTTAGATTCTGAGTCGGCTTTTGGGGTGAGTATCAAAATTCTGCCTTTTTAACAAGCTCCCAGGTGAGCCCACTGCTGCTGGTCCGGGCATCACATCCTGAGTGGGAAGAATCTAGAGAACCCTGCCTGGACCCCACCCTAGAAATTCTGCTCTAATGGTCTGTGATGAAACTTAGAAATCCTTTTTTTTCTTTTAAGTTGTAGGTAGTTCCTAAAAATATATATGAAAATTATTTATTTTAGTTATACATGTTTTTAGTTGAAAGAAATGTTTGAACACTTTATTTGTACTCAGAATTCAGAGACTCTGAAAGATAATGGCAGACCCCAAGCCTCACTTAATATTACCTCACTAATGGTGTGCTTGCCATTTGTGTTGTTGAGCAAAATATAAAATCTTTCCCAACAGCTCCTTGGAAAGTGAGACAAAAAGAGAGGCTCTTCTGACAGTACTTCAGCAAAATGAGCAGGCCAGAAAGAGCCAGGCCATCATAAGCCACAAGTAGCCCTATTCCATTTTTCTCTCAGTCCTCCACAGTGACTGGCCTCTATGGCTGAAGAGGAGAAATGGGTCGGTAATACTAGACACTGAATTTCCCTAGAAAAGTAAAAGTATTTGCTCTGAAATACTGGCAGAGTAGATCGAGAGGGACAAGTGACTACACTCCATGTAACATATCCTAGTTTTTCCCTGATCACACAGACAGCAATTTAATTAGCCTACTCATTTTCACGTAAAAATGTTCAATTCTAGTTGAACTCCAAGTCTGCTTTCTAACTGAATGTTCATTTAAGGGCAGTTCAGTCCCTTTCCTGGCATCTTTATTATTAAGGTCATTTTTCATATGAATAATCATGGAGGGTAAAGTAAATATATAGCTATTAAAACCTTTTAATTAAAATGTGATGCAAGCATAATTGCCATTTCATTCTATTAGAATTAATTTTTTATCCTTAGAAACTTCCAGTAACTTCTTGAATTTAAGACATATAAGTCAATATTTTGAAAATATTTTATGCAATCCTTGAATATCTGCATTGTCTCAAGTGACTTGTCCAGTTCTCTGGATCATACCTTTCCCAGCAAATGCTGGCTTAACTTTTTGCTTTTCGGTGACATGTCCAACCGAGACTTTCATGGTTAGCCAAAAAAGGACAACAAAATTAATGCTACAGTCTTACTCTCTGGATAATAGCTGCAATAATTAAGAGGGTTCTGGGAAGAAGCAACACATGCTAAGTTCTCAATCTTAGTTAAGAATACAAGATTTAAGGGAAATGACGTAGCTGGCCAAGCACTAGTAGAGGCAGCATATGTTTTGGGCATTTCATTGTCCCCTTCATTTCTTAAAGGAACACACACTTGCTGGTGATACTTGTTATGCAAGAAAAGTTCTGCCAACATTGAGAAAACAGCTAAATCTTGTCTAGCAACAAGTGTTCTGTACTTGGAGCTTACATCACCAGTCCTGGAAGAACTTACAGTAATACCCCATACGCTTCCATTTAAGGCGATGTTAATCTACATGGGTCATTCCAGGTTTGTGAACAAAACTCAGCCTCTATGGGCCACATTTTTATCTGGGGGGAGAAATCAGAGGGAATGACTGTCTGCCTCCTAACCATTCGCGCCACCAGTGTCTAGTGTCACAGACTTTTGCTCCCTCATAGCCCTACAGCCTTGTCTCCCTCTCCTCTCCCAGCTCTAGCACACTTCACTCAATGGTTTTTACTGAGTTTGGTTATAAGACTACAGTCATAATATCCTCTCCCTAGCCTGTACCATGATCCTAACCTCTTTTAGAAGTATGTGTTCATAGAATTCTGGTTGAATCAGACTCCTTAAAAAAGAGATCATTGTTCTGCAAAATTAACTTGTAGGGTAGAAATAAAAATTACAGACCTGTATATACTGCTTACCTTTCTTAAAGTACTTGGCCAATGTCATCTGCTTTATTTAAACTGAAGGACTCATTTTTAAAAATAGAATTCTGTAGAATTAAATAGCACAAACATTTTTCATTTAAATAGGCTAGGCAGTTTCTGGTAATACTTCAAGCTATTTTGTCTCACCAAAGCAAACTGCAATCTTATACAAACAGATAAAACATGTTTAACAAGCCCTGGTTAGTGCTGTCACAAGCCACATGCCTTGAAAGGGGTGTTGGGAGGGGAAAGCTGGTCTAAGAGTTGTTACCAATTTAAAAAAAGTAGAATTTTCAGATTACTGGATCTGTATGCATTCCGTATTTTGGGGCACTGTACCATGGTAGAGACCTTCTCTGGGACAAGCCATCCTGAGCAAATAAAGATGGAACTTAATAATTACTCAGTGAATTTGATAGATGTGGCTGACTAGTCTGTAGGCTTAAAACTTCTTACTTCCACTGTAGACAGAAGCTTAAATTACTAATGACCTCCTTGGCCTGCCTGCTTTCATTGCTGATCCAATGAAGCAAAGATAAAATAAGACTATGACTCAAGCTGTCACACAGCAAGTGAAAGAATGAGCAATGTCTTTGGAGTCACACGGTCACATCCACATCTTTGTCTTGCTGAGGAACTAGCCATGTGATCTTGGGCAATTCAGTTAACATTTCAGAGACTCTGTTTCCTCACCTGTGAAATAACACCTACCTCACACATAAATAATAAGAGGATTAAAAGATAATGAAAAGTATCTCACTCAGTTTTGTTTTCCATTTCCTTCTGCAAGAGAGATTTTTTTTATCATATAATAAAGGGAAAGGAGACATTCTTTGATATTTTTGCTTTGAAGTGCAGAACTTGAATTTATGCCAGTGTTGGAGATTACTGCATTTCAAGGAAGTAGAAACATCAAAAATATTTTCATCCTTTCAAGCAACAAAATAAGATTTGGCATCACTTTGGGATCCCAAAAGTAGTACATTGTGCTTCAAGGAAGTCCAAGGACAAAAGAAATAAAGGGAGGAGTGGTCAAAGAATAGTATGATGGCCCACTGATCTCCTATAATGGCATCAAGTATCCTTCAAAGTGTCAGAAACTTCCTCTAACTTACCTGGCTTAAATCATAGACATTTTACTCTGGTTTACAAATACTATTTTTTCCCCTTCACGTAAGTTAAGATGATTAAACTAAAGGAGGCCTCTTAGAATATCATTTTGAAACTACAGTAAAAATGAGTACATACTTTGTAGACTACATAGTTTGTGATTTTAACTCTGAGTGGCACAACCTCGTTAGAGGTCAAGATGAGACTGAGTTCTAATTTTATACACTGTCCTGAGAGCAATGAGTTTTCTTTACTTTCTTAAGCTTTTTTTCTTATTATCAAAATATCATGCTTGTTTCACAAAATAGAGATAGGCAAAAAATATATAAATTACTCATAATCCCATCATCAAGATATAATTACTGTTAACATTAGTGTAAGCCTTCCAAATATTTTCTGTATGTATGTCAGTACATGAGAGCGTATAGAGTAATTGAATATACCTATGTTTTACAAAATAATGTTGAAGATTATTTAACTCCATTTTCAGCATAGTATACTATAACAACTGAATGACATTAAATGTTTTTCTATGATATTACATTAAAAAATGCTTAGTATTATACTGCAAGGAAGTACCAAAATAATTTTAATCAGTATCTTATTTTAAGACATTCACGTTGTTTTTAATTGTTTTCTATAACTTTTTTCCTTAACAGGAGGAAAAATTCATAAATTTTAGAGTCTTCATTATTTGCAAAACTTTATAATACCCAATGATTATCTTAAAGAGTTTTGCAAATATCAGTAGAGCCATCATCATCACCGTCATCATCACCATCATCATTTCCTGAACCTGAGGCACCAAAATAAAAACAAAGAACTATAAAATATGCTTATGAAAAACAGCTATAAAATGGCTATTTCAATTTATACACATATTATAACTGCAGATGTGTAGATATATTTTATGAGTGATGCATCTACATACATAACACAGCTTTGCTGCACATAGATACAGGTGTGCATAGATATAGACATACAAGGGGTCAGCTGGCATTTACTTCAAGAGGGCAGGTTTGGTTCAGCTATCTAAGTTTCACATCCCAGCTCTACAATTTTCTACGTGGGTAGCTTGGAGCAAGTTACTTAATTTCCATGTGTTTCCATCTTTTCATAATGTTGTTGAGAGGATTAAATTAGATTTCACATGTACACATTTAGCACTGTGCCTGATAAGGCATCAAAAAATGGTAACTATAAATATATCCTTCCTATAAAAGTTCCGAGGGACTTTAGGTAATTCAGAGCATGAAAGCAGATCATGAAATGAAAGTGGCACCATACTTGAAACCCTATAAAAGTGGAATATAGTTTTATCTTTTCCACTTAATGACTATTTACTTTGGGGGAATCAATGAACATATGTGGGCATTTTGGGGTTTAAAGTAAACTAGATGGAGAGGTGGATCCAATAGCTTTTTGAAGGCTTTTCACCTTATGGACCTATGTTTTATGTGACTTGTGCTGGTAGTCAGAGCTCTGAAAGGTTAGCACTCAAGTACTGGAATGCATGAGAGTGATGAGGTAAAGTGGGATGTCATGAATGATCAGTTAATATAGCTTGAAATTTAAAGATAAGTACCTAGGGAATGGATTATAACAGGAGTCACAAGATTGTTTATAATTTTTAAGACTGACTTTTGCTGTAATACTTTATGGAACATCTTATCCCCTATCAATAGCATGCTTAATTGCATCACAATAATTTCCTTAAAAATATAGTCTACCTTTCTTGAGTGAGGGTTGTTAGGAATGGAATCGTGCCAAGGATTTGTGACATTCGAAAACTACTTCTGATCAACATTTCCAGTTGTCCATCTATTCACCCCCAGAAAAATAGAGTCAAAAACATTATGCTTTGGGAGCATTATTAAAGTTACTTGATTTTTCTGAACATTCCTTTGATATCAACTATCCACTCCCCAAACTGAGTAGGTTCAAATTCCATGTCATTGCCTTTATTTTTGCTTATAGATCTTGATTTGATTTCTTTCTGTATACATGATTTAAATGAGTACTGAAGAGGTTCAGTTAGCCCAGGAAGCAATAATTTGTACCTCACAGATGTTTCTTCACTGTAGAAAATAAAGTATTTATGAGGAGTTAAAGTAGTGTGAGTCATTTTTTATTCTTTTTCAGGTCCATATTTAAATAGCTGCATTGGGGACTTCTGGGTTGTTCACTCGGTTAACTGTCTGACTTAGGCTCAGGTCATGATCTCATTGTTCATGGGTTCCAGCCCCACATCAGGCTCTGTGCTGACAGCTCAGAGCCTGGAGCTTGCTTTGGATTCTGTGTCTCCCTCTCTCTCTGGCCCTCCCCCATTCGTGCTCTGTCTCTCTCTCTCAAAAATAAACATTACAAAAATTAAAATAGCTGCATTGCATGTTAGATTTAACTGGATGAATTTAACTGGATGAGCCCCTGGGTGGCTCAGTTGGTTAAGCAGCTGACTACCTTGGTTTCAGCTCAGGTCATGATCTCATGGTTCGTGAGATGGAGCCCCATGACAGGCTCTGTACTGACAGTGAGGATTTCTTGGGATTTCTCTCTCCCTCTCTCACTGCTCCTCCCAAGCTTGCTCTCTCTCTTTTTCAAAAATAAATAAACAAACAAACAAAAAATAATAATAACTGAATGAATTTTTCAGAGCATACAACTCTTTTCTGTACCATATTTGTTCAAGACCAGTAACCTTTTATAAAGTTGCCAAAGATTTATGTAAACAGCTGAAAATTGTCTGTCATTCCAGAGTTTGGAAAATAAGAATGTGACACAGATGAAAAAAAAAAGACTTGGAGGAAATAGATAATTTGAATGCGGTAGTAGTAGATCTTTATATAGGAAGATACACATAGTCTATCTTGGATTAATTTTCTCTTAAAAAATAGAAGTATGATTTTAATAATGTTGCAGAACATATTAAACCGTGACTTAAGTTTTATAACATAGATAGATCAGTTTTTAGAATTTCTGACAGTGATAAAACCTTTTTTTTTCCCTTGGGGACATTAAAACATACTCCTGATCATGTCTTTGCTCCCCTTAATCCCAAATTCTGTGCAGTTTTTTTTTTCTTAGAGGAGGTAAAAGGGACCATAAAAAGACACCACCAAGAGCTTATTCATACAGTTCCTGAGTCTCAGTGCATTATTACAGTGCAGGCTCTATATGCCTTTTAGTACAGATATACTAAATTTACCCATGATCCATTACTGTCCTCTATATCAAAAGTCAAGGAAAGATCCAATAAGAACCATCAACAATCTTACATTGTTCTTGAAAAATGCAGCCTTGAAGATGATATGAAATGGATTTTTAAAATATGTAGTTTAGGAAAAATCAAATAGATGTAAGTATCTCTAATGACTATGGAAAATAATCCAACTAATATAAAATCATCAGTGCAATTTACAAAAGGAATTATTCCCACATTTGAAGTGCTAATGAATGCTAATCTTTATGGGTGCTAATTTGTTTTTGATTGTCTTATAAATATTTGCTTTTATCCACTGGTATTAACCAGTATTAATTCCAGACAATGTAATTACAAGCCAAGTGACTTGGTTTATTTCAAACTTAAAAAATTACTTTTCTTTTTAGTCAAACAGTACTTTTCCAAAATGGCCTGGCAGAATAAAAAGAAAAAAATTCCAAGATTAAATATTAGCCAGAAATTTTCCAACCAACATGAAATCAATGCCAAATGATATACATACACACATACACAGATATAATATAAATTAGTACATTATACCTGAGTTGCTTAAAGATGATTAAATTTGACTTTATTTCCTCAAGACTTTGTTAAGAAGTAGAGGAAACATCAGGACACTTGGGTGGCTCAGTTGGTTAAGTGTCCAACTCTTGATTTTGGCTCAGGTCATGATCTCACAATTAGTTACTTCAAGCTCTGTGCTTCTGTCTCTCCCCCCCCCCCGCCCCTCCCCGACTCATGCTCATTTTCTCTCTCTCTCTCTCTCAAAATAAATAACAAATAAACTTAAAAAAAGAGGAAATATCACTGTTGAAAAGGAAATTGAGGTCAGAAATCATTGATCCCCACAGCTTTTTTCCTCTACTGCCTTGGAAGAATATTTGCTCTTAATAGAGGCCATATGTTCTTCAAATACTAATTGAAATACTGACAATAGAGATTGCTTCTTAAACACATTTTCCTGAAGTTAAAATCCTATATCTCTTTTATAAAAATGAGTTCATTATATGTTTTGATGAATCTTAATCCTACTAGAAATTTTTGATACCTTTCAAAGTTTTTGAGTAGTTTTAATATAAAATACAATATGAGTGTTTTTAAATAAGGCACTCAAGGTATTTTCAGAATTTAGCACACTTAAAAACAAATGGCTAAGTGTCAATAGGTTACTTCAGCTACAACCAAAACAATCCTATTATTGATAGAATTAATAATCAGTAATACTGTGTAACAATCTGAGTCCTAAACAAAATCTTATGATTCCCTTAAGTACCTGCTACTTAATGTAACAAGGTGACTTCACCAAAGACATTTTGGCTTATATTTCTCCAAAGATCATTGCCATAAATCAAGGATGAGGTGAGATTGTACTAACTATGCGAGAAAAAAAAACTACCCCACAAAAGGTTTTATTTTCTTCCTTAATATGAAATCCAATAACTAGGAAATGTTGGGAGGATAAAACGGAAGCTGGAGAGTTGGAGGCAATAAGGACACAAAAGAAAGAAAAGTGAAGCAAGAAGCAAAAGTGTGGTGGTAAGGGAAGGCAGAGAAATCACTACAAGGAAGTTGTACAGAGAGAAAAGAGTAACAGAGAGGAAAGGCCTTACCTACTGAAAGAAGAAAGTTACCACCCATTGCATTTTTTTTGCAATAATCTTTACATTTGTTTAATTTCTAATAACATTGACTCTTTGCCTCCTAGTGATTTGGCAACCTGTTTACAATGGAATGGTGGATAGATATTCGGCTCAATGAAGGTTTTGCAACATACATGGACCTCATCTCTCTTAATGCTACATATCCACAGCTGCAATTTATAAGTTTACAATTTTTGTATGTCATACCATATACACAGTTCAGCCCATAACATAAATCCCTCACCCAAAAATCTATGGACAGAGAGCTGAAATAGCACAAATATACAGCTGTGTATGTGGAGTAAGAGGAAAGAACATCATTGTCCATATCCAATGGTATAGGACAAGAGGGTGCCCATGGCTAAAGAGCCTGTGCAGAGTTCTTGGCACATAATCTGAAAATAAAGCATGATTGGGGCCTACTCCTCCAGAATTTTCAAAAGGCCTATTCACTTCCCCAAAATTTATGGAAAGGTTTTTTTTTTTTCAAACCTTAGGAAAAATCCTAAGGCATAAGAAGTCTAAACACTACATATCAAGGTGGTTTGTGATGGTTAGTTAGCTCTTTGGGGTAGACATTTGGTCCAGTATAGTATAGACAGAGTGTCTTCTTATTTGCTATGTTTTGAATCCTTAGTGAAATCCCAAATCTTCTTATATTCTCACTTATAAAGCACACATAATGCATCTATTTTGCAGGGTGTTGAAAGGAGCACAAATGATGGATGTAAGGTCCTGGCATATAGCAAGTGTTTCATTAAATGGGAACCATTTTATTTTTGTATCCAAGGGCTTGGTACATGGTAAACATTCAAATAAAATCTGAAGGAGTATTGCCTTTATACTTTTATGAAGTAGAGAACTGATAAAAGGGGAATATATACAGGGAAAGAAACTTAACAATCAATTGTAAAGAATATTGATGGAATACTTGTAAGAATATCTTACTAAGCCTACGGTGTTTTCTGTTGCTTTAAAAGTGTCAAATTGAAAGTGACAAAATTTTCTTCTCTATTTAGGATGATGCTTTTGTGGATGTTTGCTTTGGAGTAATTGAAAAAGACCCATTAAATTCATCCTGTCCTATTTCCAATTAGGCAGAAACTCCTATTTAAATAGAGGAAATTTTTGATGCAGTGCCTATGAGAAGGTAGTAACTGCTGTGGGCAAGTGAAAGCTCTGCTTTTAGGAGAAATATAATGAGGGTCATGACACCAGCAGTTGAAGTTACTGCTTCCAGGTCACTGCCACTTGTTACACTTTTGTTTTATTTGATGTTCATTTTTCAGACATTATACACGTTCCATAAAATTTAAGCTTTCTTTAAAAACATATTATACTACTTTTTTTCTTTATCTTCTTGTTTTTGCTTTCCTCCCTTCTTCCTCCCTCCCTCCATCTCTCTCTCTCTTCCTTCCTTCCTTCCTTCCTTCCTTTCTTTCTCTCTCTCTCTTTCTTTCTTTTAGGGAGCTTGTATTTCAAATATGCTGAAGAATCTTCTGAGTGAGGAGAAATTCCAGGAAGGAATTATTCACTACTTAAAAAAGTTCAGTTATGGAAATGCCAAAAATGATTTGTGGAGTGGTACGTCCAATGTAAGTCATACATTGGGTAACAGTAGACTGCTGTTAAGCCTAAAATGTAACAGGCTAATTATGAAGATTTATAAATAGTTACATTGTCAGTCAACCAATATTTATTCCACTTTCCACATTGCCTGGGTCCATAGAAAGCAGCGCCTTCCTTGTTCCTCTGGCACGACGCTAAACCAGGATGCCACCACTGGGTTAGTTGCAGTACTTGATATTTAGCCTCCTTCTCTGTGATTCTTTTCTGTGGTTAACCCTACACTTTGATCTCCCCATTTTTCAAAATCTTTAATGACTTTGTAATTCCATTTTTTAGTATTTATTTATTTATTTATTTAGAGAAATGGAGCGAATGAGTTGGGGAGGGGCAGAGAGAAAGGGGGAGAGAGAGAGAGAATCTGTGCTGTAGTGCAGATCCTGACTCAGGGATTGATCTCACAACTGTGAGATCATGACCTGAGCTGAAGCTAAGAGTCAACTGACTGAGCCACCCAGGCACCTCTGACTTTTTAATTCCTACCATAAATACCTAATCTTCTCTACCCAAATTTTAAGGTTGAACTGTACTTGCTCAACTTTATTGTCCAGTATGCATTCTCCATTGAGCGAGACACATCGCCCTCATAGGAAGAAATCCTGCTTAATCCCTATGTCATCATGTCTTTCTTTCTAGTGCCCTTGCTACCTGAACTGTGCTTTCTTCTTTCCAAGAATTCAAATGCCAACCATCTTTTGAGTTCTAGCTGAGATTTTACCTCCTCCTTATAGACTGCTCTAACCCTCATTGCTTTGCCTTTCTCCTAAATACCTAGAAGTGCATTTATGAATCTGTTCCATAAAGTCACATTCTGTTTTATTAGTTTAAATGACTCAATAATAAAAATGATAATAATAATAATAATAATTGCTTAAGAGCAAGAATTTTATCTAATCTTTTTTTAATGCCATGCACTAGTGTTTAATAAAAAGTTGATTACTGATTCAAGAAATCTTGGTCTCTGTCATTGAGACTCATGTAGTATAATAGATAAGACAAAAAAGAAAACATGCAGTCAACTCAGAAATTATTAAAATATTCTCAATGTTCAACTGTGAGTGAAATAATCTTTTATAGAAGTATTGGACTGGCAAAGCTCATGGATACAGGTAGAAAAACCCTAAGCCATTGTAGACAGAAGAAGTCCTCTCTTCCTTATAAACACTTATGTCCCCCGGGGACAGTAATAACACTGTTCCGTATTTGTATGGCACTTAACAGTTTATAGAGATATTTCTAGTACATAATCTCACTTGATATTTTCTATGGCCTTATAAAGTCTGGACCCTCTTGGTCTAATAATTCATGTGTGTGGTCAAAGGAACAAAGTCAAGTCATTAAACATTTTTTCAAAGTAGCTCAAATCTTTTACTCACATTTCTTGAAAATCATAAAAAGGACTAAAATACACAGTGTTTACTACTACCTATAAAAATGCTTTTAATTCACTTGCACCACCTCCTGCTGATGTTCTAGATGCTCTCTCTTCACAGTTCCTCCTAAACTTCTCAACAAGCCACACATTGCTTTTCTCTCCCATCCCTCTCCTCCATCTTTTCCTTTGCAATCTGTGTGTGTATGTATGTGAGTGTGTGTAGACATAAACCTTGTCTTTCTTCAACAACGAACAATCTCCCTTTGGTGTGAACAGTGGGTGTAGGAAGGTAGGGGGGAGATTAAAGGAGAAATTTGGCCAACAATTGCAGGATTCTTTTAGGCCAACTGTGAATATTCCTATAATAATTTTTGTCATATCATGCTTATTAGCTATCTCAAGAAGGTAAGATAGGCATTCTTATCTCATTTTTACAGGTAGAAAAGTAATCTTAAGGGAGAGATTGGTGCCAAGTCACATATACACCAAGCAATGATGGAGTCAGTACTTAACATCTGTCTTCCCACTCCGAGTCCAGTATTGATTCTCTCAATTACAACACAGCTGCCTTCCCATTACCAGGAAAGTCTCCCTTCTAACCCTCCCCTAAAGGTCCTCAGTTCTAGTTGACCACTTTCTGATGCCAAATGAAACTGTGGTATGAAACTGAAGAATTCCTGAAGATAACTTACTTAGCTTTGTGTCATGTAAAAACAATTCTAAACATGTTGTAGCAACTTGGGAATTAGAGGAGTTCTTTGTTATTTTTCATAAAATTATTTAAATGCATTTGAGAGTCTCACACTGTGTGTGTGTGTGTGTGTGTGTGTGTGTGTGTGATTTTTCCATTTACAGTTCCTTTTAAGCATTAACCCCTGGTTATTTAAGGGTTGATTGACAACTTGTTGATTTCTTTAGGTCTCATTTTAATTCCAAATTCAAAATTTATTATGCATTCTCTATATGCTACTGTGGTAGTCATTGGGAATGCTGAGGTAAGCAAAGGCATTCCCCCTCCTCAGTCAAGGAATTTGTGATATGATAGGAGAAGCTTAATACTAGACCCAGTTGCCAAAATGCTAAATAGGGGCATGAGTAGCATGTACAATAAAAGAATTAAGTAGGGCTTCCCTAGAGGAAATGGAAGAAATTAAATAAAATTTCAACAAATTGGTACATTCCTAAAAGTTATTCTACTACATTTTACTTCTTTTTTTAATTAAAAAATTGTTTTAATGTTTATTTTTGAGAGAGAAAGAGACAGAGAGTGAGCAGAGGAGGGCAGAGAGAGAAAGAGAGAGACACAGAATCCGAAGCAGGCTCCAGGCTCCGAGCTGTCAGCACAGAGCTTGATGTGGGGCTCAAACTCACCAACCATGAGATCATGACCTGAGCCGAAGTCGGTTGCTCAACCAACTGAGCCACCCAGGCGCCCCTACATTGACTTCTTTAGAAAACTTTATATATGTATATTTAAAGCTTATGTATATGTATACATAAATATAAAGTTTACTATATATATATATATATATATATATTTCATTGGTCTAAGTAGACATGGTCAGGAACATAGCAATTCATGAAAACTTTTTTAAAAAGTCATCTTCACAGTGACCATAGGAAGTCTGCAAAAATTACTCTTTTTCTTTTATGTATGTAGGTAACTTTTGTTACTTAGGACAATCATCGCCAAATGACTGTGCTCTTTCTATCTTGTTTTATAAAGCTGTTTAGGTAATTTTACATCTGGTGAATTCTGTTATTCTGATTCTAAGATGACAAGCAGCACAGTGAGTAAGTAGAAGCTTACACAGTAGAAGAGATCTGCATCACATGACCCGAAATGAGTGTGTGGAGTAGCCCAACTGTCCCTTTAAATAACTGGAAAGGAAGAGAGACTCCACAATTTTTCTTGAAACAAAGCTGACTGAAAAAGGAATGTTCAGGCCATTTAGGGGGATGATGCTGTTACTACTCTATTTTTGTTATTATAATTCAGCTTTCCCACACCCCCCCTGCTAGCTAAAAATATCTCAGCTCAGAATTCCTCTGCATGGTTAGTGCCGCACTGGCATCCTCTCCTTTCAGAAAAATGCCAAACTAAATATTTTAGGTTTGGAAATAGAGTGAATGGTTTTCTTGAGGTGCTGTCTTTTTGTTTACTTCTGGGAAGTTATTGGAACACTGTAGTAGAGCAGAAAGAAAAGTGACCATGAAAAAAAAGAGAACTCTTTTTTAAATGAGTCATGATAATCCCATAAACTGTAGTTTTTAAAGGAGGATTCAGCATAATCCAGCAATCAGAAATGTTTACAAGAAGCTAGGAAACTGGAGGTTGTGTTTTCCATTCAATAGGTATCTATTGATGTAATATTGCTCTTTTGGAATATTTAAAGCTCACCTAAAGATAGACATTTCTTTACTAAATACCCCTACTGTACCATTATTAAAATGGAGAGGTGTTTTGAGGGGAGGGGGGCCGGGGGTTGAAATGGAGCAGGAGAGAGGCTCATCTCAAGCCCTTCCTCTGGGACTTTGCCACCACGTGTCAACCTTCTCCCACATATAACTCTCCTTCAGTTAACTTGCAGAGAGCAGGCCTGGGGTGGGCAGCCCTATTCCTGTCCAGTTCCAGTTCCCGCCCTGAGACTGCAGCCTGAGGTCTCCCCTCCTCAATAAGCCTTGTTTCTGGTGTCCAAGGAGATCCAAATTTCTGATCTCTGGTTTCTCTCCTCTGTTACCAAACTCACTTGTTATTTCAGCTTGCCTTTCTGGAGAAGATGTGGAGGTCAAGGAGATGATGACTACATGGACTCTGCAGAAAGGAACATTCCCCTGGCTAATCTGCAGATCCTAAATTGTGGCATTGCTGACCACTAACAGTCACTTGGCAGTGGCAGGGATTGGGTGTGGGTAGCTCTGTTGAACAAAAAGAAATTATACTAAAGTTAGATCTTAATCTCTTAAGGCTTTTCCTGAAGCTTTTCTTTGGTTATTTGAATTAATATCAGGCTGTCAGAATTTTTGGAAATGTGAAAGGAAGATTGGATATTTTTTTTCTGCCTTGGAAGAAAACAATCAACAGAACTTGTGATATGAGATTTGGATAGCAAATAGCACAAGGAAATGTGACAGAGCTCAACTAAGTGTATATTGCTGCACCTTTAGAATCATATGGAAGAATTTTTGCATACCCAAGGACCTGAAAGTCTTAGCCTATAAAATTTATAAGGCCACTGATAGTGTGAAAGATGGGTCATTAGGTGACCTTTATAGCCAATCTGAGTCTGACAATATGAAAATTAAAATGGCCATTCATTTAGTCTGTAACAGTCTTTATTTCTAGGTACCTTTGGCATATTCCTTTGACCTACTCCACGAGTTCCTGTAATGAGATTCATGGGCACACTCTAAAATCAAGGACAGGTAATGAACTAAGTAGCCAAATAGGTGTTTCAATTATGAAACTAAACATGTTCTTGGCTATTTGGGGGAAAGATACTATAAGTAAATCTAATAATGAAAGATATATGTTTGGGGAAGTTCTCATTTATCTGTATAAGTTACTAAAAGAACTCTTTAGCTAGAAAGTTTGAAGTTTCTATTCAGTGGGAAATTTTCTTGTACTTTTAGCATTTAGAGATAGGTTTGTATTTATATCAATAAATAACGGCTTTCTATCTTATATCTCTTAATAACTACTAACTAAGCTCTTATGCCACAATGCAAAAATATGTATTAAAAAAAATCATGCACTTTGGAACAAATTAGCCCTGGATTCAAATCCTCACTCTGTCACTTATTAGATGTGTGACCTTAAAAAATTTCTTTATTCCTTCTGAGCCTCAATTTTCTCATCTTATTTTGAATGAAGACCAATTCTCACAGAACTATTGAGAGAATATGGTAATGTTATTTCACCATGTAGTATAATGTCTGTCCTATTAAAAATACATAACACAATTTTTTTAAGTTTATTTATTTATTTTGAGAAATAGAGAGCATATGTACTCATGCAAGTGGGGGAGGAGCAGAGAGAGACAGAGGGAGAGAAAGAATCCCAAGCCAGCTCTGCACTGTCAACACAGACCCTGGCCTGGGGCTTGAACCCCCGAACTGCGAGATTGGAACCTGAGACAAAATCAAGAGTCGGGTGCCCAACTAACTGAGTCATCCAGGTGCCCATAACATAATTTCAATTTCTCTTTTGAACACCTTACTGAAATGTGAGAGGGCTTCCATCATAATGTCATGTTCAACCTGGAATCCTTATTTCGCCCAAAATAAGGACTGGACAAATGGGTCACCTATTTACATGCACATATTTCAATGACTGGTAACTAAACCCTGAGACAAGGTCACAAATAAATCAAGTCAAATTCCAATCATGTTTACCATCTGGTTCACCGGGCCTCTTAGACCTGCCTAGATACTGCCATTATGTGTGATCATGGGCTGATTAGTCATTAGTCCATTGAGATGTCCTATTTGAGATAACTGTAGGATTGGCGTAAAGATTTGACATGGCCCTGAGGTAAGAACCAGATGCCAGGTATAGTTCCAGTATAGAAACCCCCACGTTGAAATGGGCCCGGAGCGAGAGGAGGTACACGTTCAGGCAAGGATTGTTGGTTTCTCGAGGCTAGGTGATTAAGCTCTTTCGGACAGTTGAG
Organism: Cryptoprocta ferox; assembly: GCA_028646485.1. Taxonomy (NCBI): domain Eukaryota; kingdom Metazoa; phylum Chordata; class Mammalia; order Carnivora; family Eupleridae; genus Cryptoprocta; species Cryptoprocta ferox. Next base: position 68,540,007 of record CM053572.1, read on the forward strand.
GTCCATGAGAGAATGACCATGAGGTAGTGTAATGCACGATATACATGATATGTATTATGCAATATTATGGATATAGTGTACATGCCTAATATTCATGGGGACAACCATTTAATGCACGATATACATAGTATGCCTTACATAACATTACAGATATATGTACATGCCTAATATCTTGTACTTTAGCAGTCATTTTCCTATGAATGAATTTATTTATTAATTTAATAAGACTATAATTCACACATACACACAAAACCATCCAGCAGACTGTGAAAATGAACATCATCATGACTCTTCCAAAACTTTGTCTTCCTACTGATTAATTAGTAATAGCATGAAAACTAACAGTTTTGGAGATGTTCCTGGTATGTACGTTGATAATATAATGGCTATGGCAATTTCCTCCTCCTAGATACTCTGGATTTATCTGAAATGACCAGTTGAGTGAAATTCAATGTGGACTCAAATGGCTACTACACTGTTCACTGTGAGGGACATGGATGGGACCAACTCATTACACAGGTGAATCAGAACCACACACTTCTCAGACCTAAGGACAGAGTAGGTCTGATTCATGATGCATTTCAGCTGGTAGGGTAATGCAAAATTTCATCTGACTTCATAGGAAGTAACTGATTCATAATCAAATATGTTAGATTTCAAAATCAAATATTCAGTGTTGGTCATTCACATGAGATGGATCTGAATGAAGGTCAAATACTAGGCCAATGCCTACCTATTGATAAGGTGTTTTGACCCATACAGTGTTTAAAAACTTAATCCCACATTTTATTTATTAATATTTTTAATGTTTATTTTTGAGAGAGAGACATAGAATCTGAGGCAGGCTTCAGGCTCTGAGATGTCAGCACAGAGCCTGATGCAGGGCTCAAACTCACAAGCTATGACATCATGACCTGAGCTGAAGTCTGACGCTTAACCGACTGAGCTATCCAGGTGACCCATTTCCAACATTTTAAAATGTGGGGAAATTTATATACAAATCCTGACTTATGAAGTCTCTTTTCTAAGTGAGAAGATTTGGCAACTGTGGACCTTCATTCCCACAAATAGGAAGGTGCAGTGGACAGACCCTTCCTGAAGCCAGGCCATGACTGCCCCGTGTACCAGAGTCCCAAAGTGTACACAAGGGGCCTGCTTCGCTCACTTAGGGTGAAGCCTCTAAGCATTTAAGCTTTTGACTCCAGATTTAAAGTTTGTTTATGTGAGTGGCTTGCTGTTTTCACCAAATACCTATGTAATATGTTGAACAAAAAGTATAATATAGTCTTTCCCTTTAAGATTTTAAATGTTAAATCTAGTGCACAGTCCATTCATTACTTCTCACATTGAAGAAATCAATATGAAATTGAAAAGGAAGTGGAGGAGGAATTGGCTACTTATGTTTATTCCTCTTCAGAATTTCCTAGAAAGACAAAGTATTTTCTTTCTTTTCCCATTTATCATCAGCAGAATAATACATAGAAGAAACCAGTTCATAAAATCAACAATGGGAAAAAAATTGGAGTATTGTGAATTGTAAGCTTTTCCTGTTCTGAGAATTACTATACTCAGTTTATTCAGTGTGACATATTATTTCCTTTCAGATGTTTATTTAGGTCAAATTGAGTGAGAGTAACCAGCAGGATACCTCTCAGGAGAAGCTTCTCCATACAACAGAATTTCTAGTTAGGAGAAACAGAGAAATTGCGAGCTTAATCCTCTGCCCCACAGGTCTTAATAACTAGTTGTAGCAGGGCACACTGGAGGCCAGGATTTGGAAAAACGCCATCCCACATCTGAGTGGATACATGATAGACTAGATGAGAAGTAGGCTATGGTTCATTGAATGAGGAGGTTTGTCTGTTCAAAGAAGAAACTGAGTAGATTGCAGAGAAAATAGATTAAAAATTTAAGAATAGGAAGACTGAAGAATATTGACAGTTTAGCCAATGAAAGCCAATCTTTCAAGTAGTTGCCAAGTCTTCTTTGCTATTTCTAGCCCATTCATGTATGGGCTGTCTAAATTTAGCAGAAAGAACCCTATAGTTATTAATGCATCAGTGGAAAAACAATAAGATTTGGGTGGACAGGTTAATGAAGTTAATTAAGAGTACAAATTTTGGTTTAAAATAGATGGGTTCAAGTACTACTTCTTTAATTATTGTTTGACCTGAGGCAAATTACCTAAACTTTTAAAGCCTAAGTTTTTTAGTTTTTAAAACTTCTCTAGTCTTTAAAGTTACAATTTTAAGCAATAATATCTAATAAAAAGAGTTAGTTTGAGGATTGCATAAAAGAACACTGATAAAGCGCTAAGCACGGCACCTGCTCAATGTTGGCATTATTAGTATTATCTATTGTAAATTGTTTTAAAGATCGTTTGTTGAATAGGAAGATGAAGTAAAAGCACAGAAGTGCATTTCAAATAATGGAAAGTTGGAAATCAGCAGAATGTGAATTTGTGTATTATTATGTTTGCAACTACATAGAAAAAAAATTAGCTAAAAAGTGGGGGGGAAAAGAAGAGGAAATATTCCAAAGTGCTATTAGTGAATGTGTAGGGTATTGAAACTATGAGTCTTGTTCCTCTCCTCTCTAATTTACAACTGTTTCATTATTTGCTTATATTAATTTTATGATAAAATTAACTCAATATGAAAGCCATTTAAAACTCTCATAATAGGTCTAAATATTTTTACTTGCAAAAAAAATGCTACTTTCCCTCAGGAATATTTATCTTGTCCTTGCCTGCTTTGTCAAATACCTATTTAAGGGTTAAAAGAAGTTATCAGCAATCATATTTAGTTTGAAGACAGAGTTTGACCAAAGAATGGATATTTGTTTAAATTGTTTTTTTTATACTAACTAAATATAATTTAACACCTGGATCTCATCTGAGTTGAGTGGAATTAAAATGGCAACTTTAATTTCCTTACAGAAAAACTATTTTTTTCTTTTAGTCCCACACCATAAAAAGAAGACCCAAATTGGTTCTTTGGGAATATAGTTTTATTTCACAAAAGTACCATTTAACTAAAATTGTATACTAATAAGTATATAACTAGATATAGATTTTTCCTTTTGGATTAAAGTATACACTTATATGTGTGTTTGGTTTTTAAGCTGAACAAACATTCAGGTAACATTTTGTGCAATGATTGGTGGTGAGGAGCTAGATTTTTATTAAACAATAATTATATAAGAAGAAAAGAAGTCCTCTTAATAAATATTAAGATTAATTTTTTTAAAAGTAGGTAGGTATAAAAGTAAATAATGATGTTTGTTTTAGTAAGAAACAAATTAGGCTGTAACAAATAAGAACAACAGGATTAATAGGAAGTGATTTTTGTGTTCGGTATTCTCTATTAAATCGCGACCCTGGGATATTATACCTAGTTTCCCTGTTGTTGATCCTCGAAGGTACAGCTGCACTCTACACTATGACATTACACACATGGGAAGAAATAGTGACATTTGGTAGGTTTATGTTTTAAAAAATATAGCAAACCATAGGATCATAGTTCATATGGTCCAGCCCTCTCTGTCTTCAGACAAAAATTTTGGAAATTTTTCCAGCAGTCTATTTTAAAGCAGAAGATCATTGTGCTTAAGAAGAGTCAAGTCACAAAGAAAGTTGGTTCTTTTTCATTTCCCTTCTTTCTAGTTTCAGTTCCCTCTTTTTAGATAAGAATTTAAAATTTTAAAAACCCCATGGAGGTAAGGCATTATGTTAATGAAAAATTCAACAGAGACATTCTTTGTTCTGGAATCTGTTTCCATATCAAACTATTGTGGTTAATCTGGGAGTCGGATGCTGGCATGAATAGTTTACAGACCATGTGCAGACACAAGTTCTTTTAGAAACATATGCGAGAATCACTTTGCAAAAATGACAATATGATGGTTTATTTCCTCCACAGAAGAGACCCTAATGTTTTGGTATTCACAATAATAGTTTTGTTGTTTGTTCTTCTCATAAAAGAAACTGTAGAGAAGGCATATAACTTTGGTATCTAAATAGATTCTAATAAAAGATGGAAATTCTTGTTTCGTCCCACTCAGAATAATTACTACTTCTCTTAGGCTCTAGGAAAGGCATTAAAAAAGAAAACATGCCACCTGTCCTCAAAGTTCCAAATTCAAAAAAATAAAAATAAAAAAAAAGTTCCAAATTCACAGGGAGGAACAACTCAAATCCAGAAATTAAATTAGAGAATGAGATAATATATTAACACTTTGATATTATTTGGTACTAGATAGTAATATTAGCTACTATTTCATTTATAAAGCTCTTACTGTGTGCTAGGGATTACTCTAAGTGCGCTACATATATGAGCTCATTTAATCCTTACAACAGTAGAAGCTACTATCATATTCAAGTATAGGGAAGGCAACTGAGGCCCAAAGAGGTTATACAATTTATCTAAGATCAAACAGCTCGTCAGTCATCTGGCTATAATGAACAGCTCCTGTCATTGTTTTCTATATCATATTTATATTAATGTTAGGAATACTGAGAACTGTAAGATATGTACAAACCACACTTGTTTCGTACTTCAGTGCAGGAAGATTGACCCTAGACAAAACCCTTGACCTGACTCGCTATCTCCAGCATGAAGTGAGCATCCCTGCACTTCTCAAAGGTCTGGAATACTTAAAATTGTTTTACCATGTGATGGACAGAAGGAGTATTTCAGATGTCACTGAAAACTTCAAGGTTTGTGTCACTTCCAGAAAATTCATTAAGTAAATATATAGTGTCTGGAGGATCAGTGAGACTTGGTCTGTTTGTGTGAACTCCTGGGGATAAATCTTCCAGAAGCTGAGGGAACTGGGTGATTGAGCACAGTCAACACTGAATGGTTGGAAATTCCTTGTTCCTTGTCATAACCATCCTAAGAGGATCCTATCAGGATTATGAGCAAAATATTCTTCCTAAATGTGATTTTATCTTTTATTGGTTGATATTCCCCCCTCAGATAGGAAATTAAATCATATTTTTAAAGAAGAAACTCTGTTTAAATATGGTAAGTGGGGTCCAGAAAGAGAGAAGAAAAGTACAAAGATAAGTTGTTCTGTGTTTGGGGAAGATTCATGCAGACAGTTTAGAATTGACCCCGTTTGGTGGGTAGGAGCTATGTGATTACTAAATTTAGCCTCTCTGTAAATCATCCTGTGCTTTCTGCAGCATAGCCTTCTCCGATATTTTAAGCCAATGATTGACACGCAAAGCTGGAGCAACGAGGGCTAATTGTGGGACAGGTTGCTTGGCTCGACCATCTTAAAACTGGCCTGTTACCTGAACCATGCTCCCTGCAACCAGAAGGCAACTGAACTCTTCTCTCAGTGGAATTCAGTGGAAAATTAAAGTAAATCTAGACATCTGTCCTGTTCTTTGTTCCTTTCACTTTGATGCAAAAGTCTTTGATCAAGCCAGACATTAGATCTAAAACCTTTCAGTGAGGACAGGGGGGAAAAAGCCATGCTGGGAATTACATACCCATGTTTCATGTTCCCATATAGCAAGTGCTCAATAGATTTTGTGGGAAGTGAGGTTTAGGTCCTTTTAGAGGGAGAGCTAAAAATCATTGGCATGGTAACAGAAAGATAGCCAGAGGGGAGAAACAGGGGGTGCCCAAGCTCCAAAAGTAATGTCTTTTAAAGATAAAAAGCAATGTGAAATGTACATGCAGTCAAAACACCAGTGATCATTTGTTAAAACTTGTTTTTTTTTAAAGGGAAGGATACCTTTAAAATATATATGTATTTACTTCTTCGTTAATCAATACCACAGACCGAATTTTGACCTCAAATCTCGTCTTTGATGGAAAACTGATGATTTGGGGCATCAAAAGTGTGTATATGACGGCAAAAAGGATTGCAGTGGTTATTATAATCAGAAAGATGACCAGTGATCATATGGATTATGTTGCCATTCAGTTTAGCAGTTTGCAACCCATAGATACTAACGGATGCCACAATATTTTCAGTGTAAGTTTTGATTTCCGTCCAATACCAGATTTCATAGTGTTATTGTTAAAACTCTCACTCTAGAGTTGAATGCTTTGAGAAATCAAATTTGTGTGTGAATTAAGGAAAATTCTTTCCTTAAAACTGAAGAAAAATGTCATTATTTTAGTAGCGAGTAATGTGATGGTGTCCATTTTTCCTGTGCCAGATTGCTGACAGGCTATCATAATTTCTCTCCGTATAACTAAGTCTCAGTGAGCTTTTTGAAATCCTATCTTGAATTCTTCTTTTTAAAAACATTAATTCCAGTTTTCTTCTTTTAGTACTTTTCTGGTCATTGTGATTAAAATCAAAAATCAGTTTTAGAAAAAAGGATCTCTTAGCTCTATTTTTCTCTTCTTTTTGTTCATGTTTGAACAGGTTGTATGAGTAAGGCTAAAATGTAAACATCCTGCTGTCATATAACATAATTCCATCTCTATACTGGTTAGAAGAGGGATGATCTTACCTGCAGCAACCCACCTATGGGTTAGATATGATAGCTCAGCATGTTTAATCCAATGCAATACTTATGAAAATATTGTGGGTAAAGCTCATTTATGCTAGTAATCAATAACACATAATTAAATACTATAGATTTTCTTCCCCTAAACATCAAAACTGCTAGTATTAAACCATAATGAAGAATTTCCTTATATAAATCGATTACTTCATTCATGTATTGAAAGTATAATTCTTTGCATGTTGCCTGTGAACCCCCACTGCTTGTAGGTACCAAGGATAAAGTAGTAAACAAAACAATGATGGGTCCTACCTTCAAGGAACTTATAATGCATTTGTTATGAATTTTCATACATTTGTACAGTAAATATACTAAAATCAAAACAATGTAGTTTATAATTTAATTGCCTAGTCTTTGTTATGTGATTCATCTGGCACTTGAGATATCTAAGCATATATAGTGGAAATAACACAACATTAGAATCATAGGTTTAAATCTCATCTTCAAAATGGCTCATTATGTCACCTTGCACAAGTTGCTTAACCTTTCCAAGGTTTATTTCCACTTTTTAAAAATCAGGATAATAATGATCTCACTAGGTAGCTTTGACAGTTAAATATGATGTACAGAGGCCAGTACAATCCCTACCATATGGTCACTGCATGATAAATGCAAATTTCCTGCCCCGTTCCTACTTCTCTGTTGTGTTTTTTTCTAAGCTATCAAAATGAATACCAGTTATTACTGACCTAACAATATTTGGAATTAAAAACCATAAACCAAGTTAGAATCAAAACTAGTTAATATTCTATAGGGCAATAAAACTCCAAAATTGTGGTTTCTTCTTTATGCGGACAGAATATAATTTTATTATATTTTATGAGTTTTACAAATTATAAAATGACTGAACCTAATCAATTGTGCAAAATTACAGTTTTCTAGACCAGAGAATCAGATGACTCTCAGATCGTCTTGTTAGAAGATAGTCCTAATGTGGGAATTAAAGCAGGAAATAATCACATTTTTTAAAAAAGATCACATAGCACTAATACAAATTATTCAATTCTAGAATTATGTATAAACCACTGCTTTTATATGTCAGAAATAATCTCTTGTATTTATTGATTCCATAAAGTTTCTATTTTCATCTGAGTAAGTTAAAATTTTATGATTATTCTCCTTGCTAATATTTTATCATCGGTGGAAAAAAACCCCACAAATAATTTGGAAAGTAAAGTTACATAAAATAATTTTATAAAAGTTTGACAGAAAAAATGGTTTAACACATTAGGTAATAAAAATAACTCAGGGGAGATTCTGTTATAGCAGTTTAAAATTATAATAAGAAGAAAAGAGTTTTTTGTTTCATAGGACTTTTTTTTTCACTTCTGTTCTTCTTATTACAGCATTCCAACAGATGTATTGTATTCCATGGGTGCTCAAACAACAGTAGGATGGAATTACCTTTTAGAACAATATGGACTGTCAATTTCAGGTGCTGAAAAAACAAAATTCTGTATGCATTGTCAACCAGCAAACAATAGGAAAAGTTAATGACGTAATTGCACTAATTTAACTAAATTGTTAAAAGTAAACTGATACAAATTCAATGAAGTCACTAAAATATTGGTCACTAACTTCAAAGTCATAAAATAATTGAATCAGGATTTGATTTGCTTTGACTTTACTTCATCAAAATATATATTGACAAAATGCAAATAGTGAAAACAAATATTCCCTAGTTATTAATCAGGTGACTCATGCTAGACAAACATCTATGTTTTACTTTTAAAACCTTGGAGAAAAATTACCACAAAATTACATTTTTGTATACAAGATATTGTACAAGATGCTAATTAAAGTTCTTTGAGGGGTGCCTGGGTGACTCAGTTGGTTAAACGTCTGACTTTGGCTCAGGTCGTGATCTCACGGTTTGTGAGTTCAAGCCCCGGGTCAGGCTCTGTGCTGACAGCTCAGAGTCTAGAGCCTGCTTTGGATCTGTGTCTCCCTCTCTCTCTGCCCCTCCCCCATTCATGCTCTGTCTCTCTGTTTCTCAAAAACAAACATTAAAAAAAGTTTTTTTAAATTTAAAATTATTTGAAATCATAAGTGAATAAAATTACTACCAGAAAAAAATTAAGATTTCAACTGGAACATTAAAAATCTTAGCCAGTAAAGAATTTATTACTGTTTGGGTAAATTATAATTTTATCATGCATCTTTTTCTTCCATTTTCTTAATATATTGGTAGCCTGAGTTAATTTCCATTACATAACACATACTATGGGAAGTCAAATAGCCTTTATTTCTTCAGATTGATTGAACTAAGAATGGATGGAAAAGTCAACAGGACACAGGAGTTGGGCCTTTTCTTCATGCAATCTCCAGATATCCAAACTGGCAGCAATTAGCCTGGAATTTTTTTAAAAAAATGGGACTCATCTCCTTACAAAGTTGGTATTCATTTATATCCAATGCATGTTCTTCCACCTAGATGGCTCAGTCACCTGAAATCAGGTATAATGACGTGCCCCCCAAAACATATGAATGATCCTATTTGTTCTCAAATAGTTTGATGAACTCTGTTAGGTTAAAAAATTAAATAGTCCAAGTTACTCTGTTAAGGTGTGAGGGAGAGGAATGAGAAGTGAATGGGAAATAGATTTCTCTCACTCAGGCAAAGAAGAGTTGCTGGGAGCATGTGTGAGCTGAGTTAAGTCCAGTCATCAGCTCCCTCATCCTGCTCCTCCTAGCTTCCTCACCAGCTCAGAAGAACTAATGTATAGTGAAGTGAAGCCATATATAGTGCATCAAACACATTTGACTTGCTTTGTTCATACAGTTTGTTCTAGAGGGAAATTTCAGGAATTTTGATGAGAGCTAATCCCCACTCTCAGTTCCCCTGTGGAAATGGCACAGTGGAGAGCTTAGAGGTGCTGAAAGAAATCTGATTGGAAGTGTTTGGGGAGCCTCCCTACAAAATTCGATTGGCTCTGAGTCTTTTCTGGGGTTTCAACTTTTGGGAGAATCAGAGCTTTCTCCAGCATCCTCCTGGGCCTAAAATATCCCCCAGAATGAGCCAATAATGATTCAATTTCATTGGAAGATACAGGATGGCTTTGCTTCCTCTCACAACAACCCCTGCTAAGGAACTCAGCCATTCCTCATCCAAATCCAAAATGTCACTTACAAACTATATGGAAAATACCCTGACTCCAAGAGCTGTGCAGTTTGCTCTGTTCATCTTAGTGTCCGTTTATGTCTTTGATTCCAGTCATTCCCAATTCCTCTTCCCTCTCATTTGTTATCCATGAAGGACTCAGAGTCCTCTATAAAGCGTTGTGTAAGCAAAAAGAGCATTTTCACCCCTCTCCCAGGCCTTTAAGGGATTGACGCTCACACGGGACTGAAGAGAAGCTGCTTTTAATATATATATAATATAAAATGTGTGTGTGCGTGTGTTTCCTTAAAAACTCTACAAGAATCATTTGTTGGGTTGTTTGCATGACTATCAGTTCCCTCCTGAAATAATCAGACTTTTTCTGCAAGCCATGGATTTCCTTTGTCACTAGAAATGATCTTCCTGCCTGACCATGTGCATGGCCTAGACTTGGACTCATTTCTGGGATTTATCTGTGCTCTGCTTTTCAGCATGAATCTTTGACTTAAGGTACAAATTCTCTATATAAGACATCAGGGTGAAGGATACAGTCTGTGGCTGCAAATGACAGTTCTACAAAATAACACTGCCCCCCAAAACTCAGTGTATAAATGCAGTAGATTTCCAAAATGGGATGGGGATGTGTGCAAGACAATAGTACATTAGAGTGCAAGAAGAACGTATTACTGCATATACTAGTTTCTATGCTATTAAATTTTCTTTTTAACCTACAGCATTTTGCATGCATATAATTCACGAATAAAAATATGTATATTGGGAAGTTCTTGGACGAAAAGTCTTTACCAATGGAGTATGTAATAAAAAATATAGACAATGCTGCTTTCAGCATAAATATAATTTTAATATAAACATTACTGAATAAGTGACTCACAGTTCCTAAAAAGGCTTTATCTACATTTTTATCTAGTGGTCAAATTTGTCACATTTCATAGCTTTGGGATTTTACTGGATAAATAAGTTATTCTTATGGTAATTAATAATATATATTATAAGGTACAAACTTAGACAGTCATGAATGCCACATATTTTAAAAACAAATGACATAAACATAAGCTGGTATTTCTATTACATTTATGGGTTTCCTTTTAATCTTCAGATAAAAAAATATCTCATTTGCCATGAGAATGACCATCTCTCTCACAACATCTCACTTCTCTTCCAAGGATGAGTTACAAGAGGTTTGTGACTCTCTACTGCTAACAATTTAAAAATAAATGTTCAGGGGTGCCTGGGTGGCTCAGTCAGTTAAGTGTTGGACTCTTGATTTCGGCTCAGGTTGTGTCAGAGTTTGTGGGTACGGTTTGTGGGTTGGGTTTGTGGGTTTGAGCCCCACGTTGGGCTCTGTGCTGACAGCACAGAGTTTGCTTGGGGTTCTCTCTCCCTCTCTCTCTCTCTCTACCCTTCCACAACTCACGTGCATACTCTTTCTCTCTCTCAAAATAAATAAATAAACTTAAAAAATAAATGTCCAAGTTATAAAACTGAATACAAACTTAGATATAATCTTGTTTAAAGTTCTCATTTTATTAAAAGAAAATAAGTGGTTTGTCCAAAGTCACGTAACAAGTAAATGGAAGGGACAGGTCTATAACTTCTTAAACTACAGGTGTTTATAGCATTCAAAATAAAAATTTCCTTTGAAACATGAGTCTTTGCATATTATTTCTTACATAGTACATCATCACGGAAGTAACAATGCTGAAGTTTGGAAGAATACTTAAAGGTCTTTTAACAAAACTAGTGTTACTGCTAATTCTACTTTTTTTTAAAGCGTTCTAATGTTTTACATCTTTCCAAAATAAATCTTGAATTATTTATCCTTTAAAGAAACTCAGAATTCTAGAACTTAAATCCTGGCTCACGACGTACTCTATGGCTTGTTCGATCGCTTAAAGTTTTTATCCACTTGTGCTCACTTGTAAGATGAGGATTTATCATTCCTGTCTTACGTTATATATTTGAAGATGAAATGAGATAATAATTATACACAAAAAGAGAAGAAGAAAATAACCATTTAGAGGTTGGCAGAGAAATTATTATTCTGGTGTTTGTATAATTTGCAAACTGTTTTGAAACCTTTTGCAAGAGCAAGTGTTGTACGAACTATGTCAGTAATTTTTTTCTTGCTTATTTTTCAGGTAAAACTGAAGAGATTCTTTGAATCTCTTAAGGCCCAAGGATCACATATAGATATTTTTCAAATTATTCTGGAAGCCATATCCAAAAATATTGAGTGGGAGAAGAATCTTTCCACTCTGAGGACTTTGGCTACTGCTTAGTATTTAAATGGTCAGTAGAAAGAGCACATCAGATGTGGGCATGAAGTCAGCAAAGCTCAAGTCAAAGTCCTGGATATTTTGTCTAAACCAGTAAGAAGCCTCAACAAATCAACCAGCGCAGCTGCCTGCTCTCAGCTGTTGTTTCTAGCTGATAGATGTATGTTGTTGAGGTAGGGGAAGGACAGTTCAGTAGCCTATTTAAATGTAAACCTCCTGAATAATGGAGCTATGTGGAGATGTATAGACACAGCTGTAATAGATTAGCAGCACACACTATCTACATCGCCTTACATCATGACACCTTTTTGTTTCTTTGATGCTTTTTCTAATCTTGCTTAGTAACCTGGAGTTTGCCCGAACCATTTTATCTTCAAGGAAACATAGCCAATTCTTTTTTTAAAAAATTTTCATTTGCATCCCTTCATCTCGTCACCCTCTTCTTCCTTCATCTGAGCCTGAATAGTTCATTTAATTTTTACCATTCATGGAAAATCTGAATCAAATTATGAAGTAAAAGGATCAGGAATACAGAGAATTTGCCATCAAATCTCAAATTATTAGAAACTAGGTGTCAGGCTTTATCAATGGAGGGCAGCCTGACGTGAGCCTCATACTCCCAGAGAGCCTGAGAGACAGTCTTCTGAGGTTTTATTTATTTTTTTTTACATTTATTTATTTATTTATTTATTTATTTATATTTATTATTGAGACAGAGAGAAACACAGCATGAGTAGGGAAGGGGCAGAGAGAGAGGGAGACACAGAATCAGAAGCAGGCTCCAGGCTCTCAGCTTCCAGCACAGAGTCCGGTGCAGGGCCTGAACCCACTAACCGCGAGATCATGACCTGAGCCGAAGCTCAACAGACTGAGCCACCCAGGCGCCCCTACATTTATTTGTTTTTGAGAGAAAGAGAGAGACAGAGCATGAACAGGGGAGGGACAGAGAGAGGGACAGAGAGAGAGACACACACACACAGAATCCAAAGCAGGCTCTAAGCTCTGAGCTAGCAGTCAGCACAGAGTCCGATGTGGGGCTCAAACCCAGGAAGGTGAGATCATGACCTGAGCCGCAGTCGGATGCTCAACAGACTGAGCCACCCAGGTGCCCCTACACGAATGCATTTTTAATACATCATTAGAAACTTGAAAAATTAGACTGTACTGTATTTCTGGTTAACTCTTGGTTTAAGGTAAATATTTTAATGAATCATCATATTGTATACCCCAGTTTTAGCATTTCTTCATATTTTAAGAGAAACTCTTGATCTCTGAAATGTTTTTTCTAGATGCTTCTTTTAATTGTCTTAATAAGGTATGTGGAATGAATAAAGAAACACCTAAGTACTGGTAGTATATTTAATAAATTCATGTTCCCACATATGAATCAATATGAAGATATAAACACATTCTGGAAAGATTTGAATCAATATACAGATGACTGACTTCATTAAGGGAAGCTGGGGTGTTGAGGCAGGGCTAGGGTGGGTAAAGTGTTATCCGATCTTTCTTGGACTGATAGCTTGAAGGTTTATAGATCTTTCTCTGGTTCCACAGTCAGAGAAAGGATACAGTTGGGATGGTCCAAGAGCATGACCCAATATACATTTTGTTAAGATTGTTTGCAAATAATTTTTTGGAATCTTTGAAGCATTTTTGACTTCAGATTTGATTCAGTCATAGTCCTACCAAAGTCTGTATAACATGTGATATCACTCTGGAATTATGTGTACTTTTAAATAAAGAAACTGAAAAGTAAAGAATATTATCCCCCCCCAAATAATATGTAACTAAGCAGTAAAATGTGTATGATCTCTGTGCTGTCATATTTATTTCCATAAATACGTAAAGTTCTTTCTTTTGTATAGTAAGTTATCTACCATAAATTTCCAAGTTTTTTATTCTCTTCCTTTTAGTTCCTTATTTATATGCATTTGTAACTTCTCAGGTTCTTAACAATTGAGTACAGAAGCAGGTGTGGTAATAGAAGTAGCGGTTTTATTATTTGTTGAGAATGAACATGAGAATCACTGGGCTAATAATGTTTTAACAAATCAGGAGGTTTTTTTTTTAAAGAAGTGTATTGTACTTGGCGTGGTATTTCAAAACATTTATGGTAGATGCCAAACCCCCAACACAAACTAAGACTTGGCTAAAGTTAGTTTTACTTCCTTTTAACCCAAATGAACAAACAAGTTGTGAAAAAGTTATATACAAGATGAATAGATGTTGGAGAGAGCAGACACAACTTCATACCTCGCTGAATGCCTGCAGAGTCTTGGGAGAATTTTGTGGTATCCGAAGCACATTCAGAATGAGAAATCTTCCAGATCATAGGTGCCCAGAACCAATGTCTTGCTCCATTTTAGGCTTTGTTTGGGGGATACTTCAGCCCTCAAGAGTCCTGCTTACCAGTATGATAGGAATTTCTTGTCTTGCTTCATGTATATAGTTCTGCATTTTATTCCTTGCTGTGTCATTGGGTTTATTTGAGGTTCCAGAGAAGTAAGCACTCAGAGATCTGATTTTCTGAGGGAAGTTCCTAGGTTTTTGTTTTGTTTTGTTTTGAGTGGGGGCGGGGTTCATTCCATCCTAACTACAAGAAGTACCTCCAAAGAGTCATGGAAGCTAGTTTTCCAGTTGAACATTGATGTCTACCAAACATTTAAAATGGCCACATTTTGATTCTGCAACACCCCTTAATTAGATTAATTATTGACATTTCTTCCATTTAACCATGCACCACTGTCTTTCATTTCAGCATGTAATGGTTTACAACTTTTACATTTACAGCCTTAAATCATTTATCTGTTATATTGTCTACTTCCTGAAATTTTGATCTCATCAAATTCATGTTTCCAAATCATAAGGAAAAATGGTGAAAACTATTATGAAAGAAGTAGTTTAGCTGGATTGAAGCACATGTACGTTTTATGTAATTTAATACTTTGATAGTGCCAGATTATCCTCGTGAAAGGGGAAGTTAATTAACTTTCTTTTTACCCATGTATCCTGTGCTTGTCAATACCATGTGTTAATCTTTTATATCTAGTAACATTTTCCCAGTAAAGTATAGCTTCCCAGTATGCCATAGTTTCCTTTGACTGGCATTTGCTTGATACATCTTTCTGTATCCTGTTACTTTGACTTTTTTCTATATTTAGTTTCAAATGAGTCTTTTGTAAACAGGCTATCCTTGAATTTTGTTTCCTATAATGTTTCCCAACTTGGGCAAGCTCAGGCTTTCCCATCTGTCCTTTCCAGTCTCAAAGGCATAAAAACTGAAGCTTCAGATGCCCTCCAGGTGAAAACTGACTTCAGCCTTCTGCTTACCCCTCAGGGTTCCTGCCTTCAATTAGTTTTTGATCCATGACTATTTCTCAGTAGATTTCCAAGTCATCCATACATTCAAACAATTAAAAAATATATTTTATTCTACATTTTTAATTATTCTTAGCAAGAAGTTCGGTCAAGGTACCTAATCTAGCATATTCCCAGAAGTTATAATAATTTATTCTCTGATGTGCAAATGCCTAAAACTTTTACATAAGAGGCTCCTTAGGATGGAAATTGGTCTGCAGTATTGACTTCATAGTATTGATTTCTCATAAATAAAGTTGTGGGATGCCTAACATTGTATCAGGAAGGTAGCAGTATAAACACATCATTTGTTCAGGATTTAAATCAGGAAAATCTTCCAGTATTCATAGGGAGAAATGGCTAGAAAGTCTGGGAAATGTAGACTTAACTAACAAGGTAAAAAAAAAAAGTGTCTATGTTTCAATCACTTATGCAAACTTTACTTTGCAACCATAACTTCAAGATCTTTTGCTACTTTTTTCTCTTTTTCCAAAAGTTTTCATCTTCTACCATGTTCCCAAAGTCAGGAAACCAGTTTTCTATTCTCGGCACATGATTAATTCTCACTTTTAGGTATTTACACATATGATTTCCCACACTTCAAAGTTCATTCCTCCCTCTGTTGAATTATGCATATCTCTCTCTTTCAATACCTCATTTCAGGTTCATGCTAAAATCACGTGTAGTCATCCAAACAATACCTCAGTTACAATTACAAGCCTGATTTTATTTTATTTTTTCAAAGTTTATTTATTTAGAGAGAGAGAGAGAGAGCAGGGGAGGGGCAGACAGACAGGAAGAGAGAAAGAACACCAAGCAGGCTCTGCACCACCAGCGCTGAGCCTGACATGGGGCTTGAACTCGTGACCAGTGAGATGGTGGCCTGAGCTGAAACCAAGAGTTATATGCTTAAGCGACTGAGCCACACAGCCTCCCCTACAAACCCCATTTTATTTTATTAAAATTTTTATGTTTATTTATTATTGAGACAGAAACAGAGCATGAGTGGGGGAGGGGCAGAGAGAGAGGGAGACAAGCAGGCTCCAGGCTGCCAGCTGTCAGCACAGAGCCCGACGCGGGGCTCGAACCCACAAACCGTGAAATCATGACCTGAGCCAAAGTCAGACGCTTTAACCGACTGAGCCACCCAGGCACCCCTAAAATTTTTTTTTCAGTGATAATTTTTTTTTTTTTTTTTGAGAGAGAGAGAAAGACAGAGTGTGAGCAGGAGAGGGACAGAGATAAAGGGAGACACAGAATCTGAAACAGGCTCCAGGCTCGGAGCTGTTCCACAGAGCCCGATGCAAGGCTCAAACTCATGAACCGTGAGATCATGACCTCAGCTGAAGTCTGATGCCCGACAGACTAAGCCACCCAGGTGCCCCAAACCCCATTTTAAAGTAGACAGAGTAAACTCTCTATGAAAAGACTTAAGGCATACAAAGAACATTATTTTTTGGTTTTAAAATTGTATTTCTCATTAAAAACTATTTTCTAGTAAACTGAGCTTGGAAATTCTTTTGTTGCTTGTTTGTTTATTTTTGAGAGAGAGAGAGAGAGAGAGAAGGTGCAAGCAGGAGGGGAGGGGCAGAGAGAGAGGGAGACACAAATCCGAAGCAGGCTCCAGGCTCTGAGCTGTCTGCACGGAGTCCAACACAGGTCTGGAACCCAGGAGCAGAGTCCTGAGATCATGACCTGAGCCTTAGTCGGAAGCTCAACCGACTCAGCCACCCAGGTGCCCCTGAGCTTGGAAATTCTAACTCATTTCTCATATTTTGAGGTTGAGTTGAGAAAAGGATAGGTAGAACACTCTAAACACTCAAACATGGAAAGAGGAAGGGATGGGGGTTGGGGAACTTTTTCTAAAAGAGAAACAACTGTGTTCATGGCACAAGGCTATTAGCATATGCTTTTATATTCTTTCTATTCATGCTCCAGATGTAGGTCCAAGGACTAATGTAGGAATTTTAGAAAAATAAAGAGAGCTTTTTCCGCTGGCAAGGGGTAAACAGGTACAGATACTCAAGCTGATAAGAGAAAAGGTCTGGTCTGAAACAACTACGTACAATTCATGTGAACCAGACAGTGCCCACAGGAGCCAGGCCCTAGGTCCTGGGCAAATTAATTCAACTTATACTCAGAGACTAAATTAGGGTTATTTAAACAACAATGAATAAGTTGTTGGTTCATGAGAGAGGCTGGAGAGCATTTAAAGGTTTGTATTTTTTTATTCTTATTCTAACTTGTGCCTTACCTATGGGCAACTGTTATGACACTACTGATCAAAAGTACGGTTTTATTTTATTTTATTTTTCAAAGCAGTGTTTTAAAAATAATGTTCTATAGTCTAGGAAAACCATTACCTGGTAGAAAAAGCATCTTATTCTCCTAGTTTCAGATAACTGTTTCTCTGGGAAGCCTGGCTGTTTGGATTTTAAGGCCACGGGGAATATATCAACTATTGTCTCCTGCATCTCACTGAGGACCTGGGTAGAAATAACACCTGCAGTGTTGGCCTTGCAAATCCAAATCTAAAAAATGCTGTCTAAAAAAGGAAGCCTCTTGGACTTTTTTTTTTTTTCCAAAACACACCTTCTCTTATCCAGTTGCCTTTTCTTCCATAATTTCACTATTACAGATCCATTCCTTTGGGCCAATAAAAAAGTATTATATTGTAACTCATTAGTCATGCTTTAGTGTAACTTTTTAATTTTTTTAAAATTAATACTTAGTTCTTTATAGCTAGCTGAGAAAAGAGCTCTAAGGGGAGAGAGAGAGAGAGGGAGGGAGGGAAGGAGAGAGAAACCTGAACCTGGGAGACAGGACTGGTGTGGGTGGGTTTGGGAATAAGGGAAATACTCCAGAAAATACTGGTTTGGTAGGAAGCTCTGGAAGGCAGTATCTGTTACTTACTCAAGGGTGTGGTACACAGATAGCATTTGATAAATATTTGTTGACTGTGTGAAGCAGCACCTAGAAGTGCTGAAGGAAAATAGAAAATAGGACCTAGCAGAACTCAGAGACACCGCCTCGTCAACGTTGCCCCAAACTGGTCCTGCTAGTATACATGTATACTTCTGTGTCACGTGTTATGCATTATGTATACCTCGTGTGCTTGTCCTGACTGGCTCAATGTACGGTAAGCACCTTAAAAGCAAAACTGTAGCTCCTGTTCTGTTTTTACTTCTCTTTGGTGTTGTGCACACCATGGGCACTCCACAAATGCTGCTGACTGACAGCCTGTGCTGGCAGCTATCAGCCAGAGGGAGGAAATAAGCATCTGAGTCATCCCAGAGTCAGCCAAGAATCACAGCAAAGTGTAATTTTCTGCATAAATATTACAGCACCTTCTCATGTCCAAAAACAAACAAAATCTGAAGGACACATTTAATGGGAATGAACCTTAGAGAGGCTCTGTTTTAGCATAACTGTTAGAAATAAAGGAGAAGGAAAACTGAATCAGAATCTTCAGGACTGTAAACATCTCCCTAGAAAGAGTAGGTTAGTCAAAAATTCCAGCTAGAGATAATTTCTAAAAATATCTTTCGAATCTTCTGACTTTTAGAGAAGTCAGAATGGTTGGTTTTCATAGCCTGGAGCAGGGCCCACCATCCCTGACACTTCCTAGACTGGCTAGGCCCCAAGTGATGCAGGACTTAAATATCAATATCAAAAACTCAGTTTCCCCAGGACATCATTATTTTAAATTATCGGATTGGAATATATCAGCATTGTACAAATTTTTTGTTTTTGCATCGTACTTTGCAAGTCTAAACTTTTTTTTTCCATGCGATACACATGGTATTAAAGTTTCACAATTCACATCTAATAGTAATAGCAAATACATCCTTAGTACTTTTTTGTACCAGTTTCTGTCCAAAGCACGTTTGGTGTGTTAATTCATCTTTTTCTCACAATAACCCTAAGAGGGTGGTACCTGTCTCCTCAATCTATAAAGGAGAAAATGAAGCGCAGGGAGGTTAAGCAACTTGCCCCAACCACAGAGCCAATGGTTTTTAGGATATTCTCAGAGTGCACATGGTCAATCTAGAACATTTTTTTCACCCAACAACAAGCCCCATATCTATGAGCAGTCACTTCCCATTCCTCCCTCTCTACAGTCTTAGGCAACCACTAATCTACTTTGTCTATGGATTTGCTTAGTGTGAACTTTTCATATAAATGGAATAATGCAATATATGGTCTTCTGTAACTGGCTTCTTTGATGAACATTTATGTCATTTATACTTTCTGGCTGTTAAGAAAAATGCTTAACAAGAACATTAATGTACAAGTGTTTGTATAGACATAAATTATCAATTATTTTGGCTTTATACTTAGCAGTGGAATTGTTGGGTCATTTGTTAACTCTATGTTTAGCTTTTGGAAGAACAGCCAGACTACTTTCCAACACAGCTGTACCATTTTATATTCCCACCAGCAGAGTATGAGGCTCCAATTTCTCTTCATCTTTGCCAACATTTATTATGTCTGCCTTTTTGATTCTAGCCATCCTATGCCTGTGCCTAGCCATATTATGAAGTGGCATTTCATTGGGATTTTGATTTGCATCTGCTTTATGGCTAATGATATTGACCATCTTTCCATGTGTTTATTGGTCATGTTTATGTCTTCTCTGGATAAATGTTTATTCAGATCTTTTGCTCATTTTTAATTGATATATTTGTCTTTTATTTTTGAGTTGCAAGAGTTCTTTATATATTCTAGATACAAATCCCTTGTGAGGTATATGATTTGCAAATATTTTCTACCATTTTTTGGGTTGTCTTTTTACTTCTTGATACTGTCCTTTGAAGTCAAATCTTTCTTGATACTTATCTTCAACTTTATTTCTGTTAGAAAGATGCTGTTATAATGAGTTGAATTGTGAACCATCCCCTCCCCCCAAATTCATATGTTGAAGTCATAGCCCTCATTATCTCAGAATGTGACTTTACTTGGAAATAAGATCTTTGCAGATGTAATTAGTTAAGATGAGGTCATACTGGAGAAGGGTGGGCACCTGATCCAATATGACTAGTTTCCCTCATTAAAAGGGAAAATATGGACACAGGTGTGCGCACAGGGAGACTGCCATCTGAAGACTGAAGCTAGGATAGAGGCCTGGAACATATCTTTCCCTGATGACTTCAGAGAGAACATGGCCTTGCTGACCCCTTGATTTTGGGCTTCTAACCTCCAGAACTATGAGGCGATACACTTCTGTTGCTTAAGCTTCCTAGATTGTGATAACTTTTACAGCAGCCTTCAGAAACAAATATAAATTCCCAATTTATTTTTCATTTCAGTAGTTATTTCCAGATCAGAATTTGAAGTTTAATAATATAGCATTTCTTGGTTTGGAATCCTTATTACATTGATCAATTATATGAAAAATTACATTGAATTGGGCTCTGTCTTTACTTTTCCTGTGACAAGTGTCTTAAGATTTTAAGAAATTATCAAAAATATTATTAAAATATATCAGCATTTATAACCTTCAGTTGACATTTAGGCTGCCTACTTGATATTTTGGTTGCTTAACCCTCCCTTTTCTCTTCTGAATAATAAAAATGATTTTGCCCAAGTCCCCCAACCTCTCCCATATGAAACAGAGAAGTGATCCTAAACTCAGCATTCTTAAATTCTGCTTTGTTTAAGAAACCATTTATAGTAACCCTGGTTTTATTTCCATGGATTAGTTTAGAATGTACAAAATGCAGTTTTGGCAATTGAAACCTAGGAAGAATCTTAATGGGGGGTTTTTGAGAAAAGTTTTCTTGCTCTTGAGGAAGAGACACCAAAGAAAATGTTCCTTCTGCCTTCTCTGATGCAGCCCCCTTTTTGTCCACATGACACCCAGTCTTTTGGAAAATTGCTCACAGACTGAACAGAGTGAGAAGCTGGGTTCTTGGTGAGGTTGGGAGCTGTGACTAGAGACTGTTCTATCTCTGTACTTATATGAGATGATAAATTTCCTTAATGTCCATGCTAGTTTGATTCAGCATATTGGTTCTTATAGTTTAAAGCATCTGAATTACTATATAACTGTTCCTTTCTAATAACCTTCCAGTTTATTTAGCTGAATCTTTTTGCTAATGTCTAAGCTCTACAAGAACTCTGTTGGATAATTATTCTGCTTTCCTTAGTGCTCTAAACATTTCTTAATTTGTTATAGCTTCAGACATCACTAATTGATGCAGAGCATGTGTGTAGCAAATAGACTACGGATGTAATGAGATACTGACTCCTCCTGTCCTTAAAGTGACTGGGTAGAGTCTGGAGTAGCTGGAAACCTCATGGTGGTTGCCTTTGTCCTGGAAGCAAGCATCATCCTTCATGTATTCAAGAGTGCTGAATAAATGTCATTTACAGATGTTTATACTGAATTAAGGTATTGTTTAGCTTATTTCAAAATAATTAGAAAACATACTTCATAATGCTAAACCTAAAGATCACACGGAATATCAATAAATAGGAATATCAATTAAATAATTAATGGAACAGTCTTTTAGCAGGCTGAATCTAGTTATATTTCTCTTGAATCCATATCCCTTTGGTGTATTACTGTCAAGGGCCCTAAATTTCCTGTGGAAATAGGAAAGCAACAGCAAGCTTTAGAGCACTGGTTTAGAACACAGACCACCTGACTTCTAGTCTGTGTCTGCCACGGGACTGTGAGTAAATTCTCCAACCTCACCAGAATTCATCATATCTCTTAAATTGAGACTTAGATTAGTTGATCCATGGCAGACCAAGTTCTTTATTTTGATTTAAAAAAATGTTGCTATATCCATTGATTAGCAAATTTGCTGCCTCTTTATAAATAAATGCTATTTGTTACTCAAGGAGCTTATATTTTTTTCCTTTCATGCTATTTATTATATATTATATTTAGTCCTCCAAATTTTTAGTTTTCAAATGTTAAATGGTAGACAGCAAGAATTTTGAAAATAGATGGGTATATAGATAATGTCACACTATCTCCTCTGATAATGAATAATAATTTCATAGTAATTTAAAGTATTATATCCTTAAAGAAGAAGCTGTGTGTAGGAGAAGAGGAGGTGAAAGACTGACACATAATCAATAGCAAATTTGTGAAATCGTGTTCCTTCAAAAAGTCTTTATGAAGTCAAATGTAAAATGGTATCCAAACAAACAAAAATACCCACAAAGAAATCCCAGAATAAAGCAAAACCCTACAATTTGAAGATAGGTAGGATTCTGAAACATTTTAGTTGTTCCCCTTTTTTTTACCTCCGTTACAAAACTACAAGTTTTAAATGTCCTTAATGTGTGTGTGTGTGTGTGTGTGTGTGTGTGTGTGTGTGTGTGTAGGAATCAGAGGCATGGGAGGCAAGAGGTTGGCAAAGAGCATAAAGAAGTTATTTATCTCTTTTTCAAAGAAATCTCAGAAAGACATGATGACCCACCTATATTTGCTACTGCAGTGGTGAAACATTTTTACCACAAGTCTCTGCAGAATTGAAGTATTTAAGACAAAACACAAGATAACGTGTTTCACACTTAAAAGCATGATAGAGTCTAGCTTACAGGTAAGGTGAGATGAGGTGATTTAACACTCTGTGGAGTTTTAAATATCTCTGATATTTAAGTGCTTTGATTGCAAAAATAACTCCAAAAGAACACAACATGACCTAAAGTATAGGGACAGGTCTCTTTTTCTGAGCAATATAAGATGCAGAGTCCTTTTAACAAAATCCAGCTCTGCGTATACTATATAATATCTGAGCACTGATGGCACCAACCCTATGGTTCACTTCCTGTTTGGGGTTCTTAAGTGGCTGGGGGAGAAGGGAGCCTAAGGGCTCTGATTATCTTTAACACAGTAGGGAGAGAGTAGCTTTGAGGTATCCTATGATAGACATCTCCTCTGGACTAATCACAAACAAACCACTCAATATAGAGATGTTCTCTGGCAGAGTTTTCAACATTCCAAATGAACTAGAACTCTAACTACCATTGCATCTGTTCACATATTCATTCATAAATTATTTATGGCATACTTATCTTGGGTAGGATACAGCGCTTAAAAAGGCAAAGACCCTGCCTTCATGGAGCTTACATTCTTGAGAGGGAGATTGAGAATAATGTAACCACGAACAGAAACATTGTTTCAGAGAGCGATGAGTACTGTGAAGAAAATAGAGCAGGGCCCAGTCTTTAGAAAAGACCCTATGTTTGTGGCCATTTTCCACTGCGTGGTCAGAAAATGATCTCTGCAGAGGTGACGTTTGAGCTGAGACCTAAATGACAAGAAGATACCAGCAGGCAAAGTACAAGGCAGAAAGGATTCTTCTTGAGCAAGGAACATGCAAGAGGAATGGTTAACAATGCTGGGTAGAATCTGGGGACTTCCAGGGACTGAAAGAAGGCCTCTGTGGCCAGAACATCGGTAGCACGTGTAGATAGGTTCCAGAGTTTGAACAGGAGTTTCACTTTTATTGTTACTGTGATTGGTATCCATTGCAGGTTTTAAAGCGTGAGTGGAAAGTGGGTTATTTAATGCAATTGACATTTTAAAATACAATATTGCACTTCGATTTTACTTCTTTCAAACCTAATTTTTAATTCCGTTTGGGTCAAACGGCACCCCCCGGCATCCCTGTTTGCCCAGGCTGTTTGCGCTCGCCGCCGGCTTGTTTGCACCCGGCGTCCTGCTTTTGACAGCCACGGAGGATTGTGTGACAGTTGGCAGGCGTAGGGAGGCACAGCCAGAGCCAAGTCGCTGCAGGGGCCAGGGCTGCGGGAGTGGAGGAGGGGAAGGAGGCTGTGGCTGCCCGCTGGGAGGGCCAAGGCTTTCGCTGCGAGCGTGGCGGCGATGCCACTTAGAACAAGGCATAAGGAAGCGGTTCCCCACAAACTCGGGCTCACTGGGCCCCTGGTTGTTGCATCCCGAAGGTTCGCCGGGTATACCTGGATTTGACATTTGAAAACAATGCTGGCTCAAGATTGGAGATAATGGCGCGAGTAGCGGAGGCGGCAGCGACTAAGGGAATTTCCGTTTCTCCAACCTTGCTCCGCCAGGCATGGCCGGGGGCCCCAGCGGCTGCACCCAAGGGAGCCGCAGGTGTTGATTTAAAGCTCGGCTCCGGCAGGCCTTCTGCTAACAAACTGCGGCGCCCGCAGCTCGTGGAAATCCAGAGCCAGGTTTTGTGATCTGCCTGTATGTAGAGGCCGCGCCTGGAACTGGTGGTCAGAGGACTGGAACCCGGGAGTTTCGGACCCTGCGGGGGTCTCCGCCCTCCTAACAGTTGGCTGCCACTCTGTTGTGGGCGGATAACCGACAGCCCCTACTCCCTCGGTGCTTGGTGAAGTGAGCAATCTGGAGCCAGTCTCCCCAGGGAAATCGAAGCTTCGCATTCAGGGGAGCGACCTCCGCCCACACGAGGAAGCTCTGCCTTCAGATCGCCGTCTCATTGGCACCTCCAAGGCCTCTTTTCACCACGCCGTCCGAATTAGCTATTCACTCAAGCTCCATCACATAACCGTTTAATGCTCAGCGGGACAATTCTTTCAGTCTTGTGTGTCTTCTGTGTCTGTTCATTGTCAATGGAATGTCCACTACGCGGGACAATGGTCGTTGTTTTTTGGGCGCAGTATTGGGCTCCGGCGCCTAGGACCTGTCCGGGCCGGGACGCAGTAGGCGGTCACACTTCCTAAATGACCGAATACCATCACCTAGCACAGAAGAGCTTGAGCAGCCCCACTTCCTGGAGGGGCGGGGTCTCATCGGGCCCCGCCCACAAGACTGCCCCCAGCTCTAACCTGCTCCTCCTCTTCCTCTCCCGAGAGGCGGCCTCCGTCTGTGCGGTGTTTTTCCCTCTAGCCTCCCTCCCTTTCTGCAGCTGTTGCAAAAACCCGGAGCAGCGGAACATCAGAGCGGCGGACCGGCGCCGCCCCTCGCAGCACCTCCCCGACAGCACTCCGCGGTCGCGCTGGGCATGCTCAGTCGACAGGGCCGCTTCAGTTCTTGGAGTAGGAAGCTAGGGCGATTCGGCTGTAAGGAGCCGCGGCTGGGGGAAAATGGATCCCTTTACTAACGGTGAGTAGGCAGCCGGAGGCGTCGGGGCCGGGACTCTCTGGGGAGCGGAGGGACATTGGCTGTCGTGACCCGCGGGGTCGGTGGGGCTGCAGTAGCCCCCCACTGTGGGCTTCCCACGAGGTTTGGGGGCGGTGGAAGCCGACTGGGGGAGGCAGCTGGAGGCTGGAGTTGGGGGGGGGTGGCGGGCAGAGGCCGGCACCAGGGTCTGGCGTGAAGGTCAGTGCCACTGCCTGTCGGATGGCGCCAGACCCGCTGAGCGGCCAGGTAGGCGAACAGCAAAGTTTGGGTTGCTTTGCGCAGTGGAGGGGAAAGTTGGCCGCCCGGGTTTGCCCCTGGATAAGGCGGGTGTGGGTCTCGGTTCTTCTGCCGGAAGGGTTAAGCCTCCGCCACTGCCAGACCAAACTTCTGTGGTGTACCGAGAGCTGTCCCCCCTGTCCTTCCGCGAGTTGCCGGCGTGACTTTTCCTATAGGGCGGGGTGGAGGGTGGAGGGCTTTGCAGATTAATTTAGTGGAAGGAAGGGAAACTTGCGGAAAGGCTTGCATCGTCCTGTTCGGTGCCCAGTAGGTGCCTGCCCGCATTGTCACCCTCCTGTCTGTTGCTGAGGCACTCCGCAGGGCGTTAAAGCTTCCCTTCCCGGGCTTCCGATAATACCACTGTTTGAGTCGAAGACTCGTTAAATATCAGGGGTCTGTCATGGTGATACCACAATGTGACTCGAGGGGAGAGTCAAAGCAGGAGCCGACAGGATGCCCTGCAAACAGCCACAGCTCTGTACTGAACTGGCAGAATAAATCTCACCCTAGTTAAAACCGATGGCTTTTGTTTGGACCAGAAGTGCCAGAGTCACAATATAGGGGTGAGATGCCTTACCATTTTGTGGTGTTGAGTATATGGATTCCCTTTTGGAGCAGAAAGTAGGAAAACCGCCTGTAAGGGAGAATTCATACTAAAATTAGACGATTCAGTCCCTGGTTGACATGTGTTTTCTTGCGGGTGGTTGGTTACTTAAGGTAGACAGTTTGTCGTATTAATAGAAGCCAACATCTACTCCTGGTTAGGTGGGTCAGTTGCCACTCAAGAGACAGACAGTGTCCACTATATCCCAAACCCTAGCCAGACTTTGTCGTATGCTGTGCTTCATTCATGGAACTGTGAATTACTCGAATTACTCGTTCTATTCTCCTTGTCCTTAATTCAGAATGCTTTATTCTACTGCCATCTTCCTGTCTGTACTGTCTAATTAGACTTAATGATGACAACTTTACTTCTGAATTTTCTTTCTCATTCAGAAATAAATTTCTATTTGTTATTACTATGGCTCTAAGAATAGTCGGATAAAGGTACCAAGAGAATTAAGGAAGATTTGAGCTGAAAATAAACTTTGAGACTATCTAGTATTTTAGTGTAAAATATGTTTGGTACAAATCATTAAATCCTTTCAAATGAATATTCCAAGGCTTTTTCTTTGTCCTGGGTAAAATACTTGGAGCTTCATGTTTGTAGGATTTTAAATGTGAACTTTCACTTAAAAAAAAATTCCACACAACAAGGCTGAGTCACCCATTTGGTCAAGATTATTGCTATTTGATTTGGTGGATCTGTGCTTCCAGAATTAAGGTACATTCTCAAATCTGTGAACTGGGGCCTTTTCTCCCCGCTTAAAATATGTTCCTCTACATGTGAATATTTGCCAACTGTCACATTTGAGACGAGAATGGAAAAGTCCCAGAGAAGAGAACAAAAAGGAAGCGTTGCTTCAACTTTTATGTAGGAAACTGGATTTTTAATCCTTTTCCTATCTGTCTTCCAGATTTTCAGAATCTGCTGGAGACAGTTTGACAGTGCATCATTTTAATGTGTTAATCACTCCTTGAAGGCTTATCTAGTGTCCTTTACAAAGATATAGAAACTACAGTATCTAAAGTCAACAAAAAATTAGCTGCTAGCAATTTGAGGTGCTTTTCAGGTTTAAGGTTGACTGGTTATTTATTTCAGAACTTTTGAAGGATAGCTGTAGAATTTTCTAGTGTCTTTAAACAGGACTTGGTAAAGTGGAAAGTATGTTTATCTTTGTACTTAATCCTACTGAGTACAAAGGATAGGTACATCTAGTTCTTCTCTCCTAGGTCTGGGTGTTTTGGTGTAGAGTATTTCATTATCCATAGAATTTATAATTACAGGATTTATTGAACTTGATATTGGCTTTTGTTGCACATTCATCCTCTTTTAATAAAATCTTCACCACTTTCTGATATATTCCTACATAGATCGATAAGTGTGAGAGTTTAACAAAAACCATTTTCAGCAGTTCAGAACCACATATCTTCCAATTAAAATCTCGTCAATGGTTGCACTCTCTGACCTAGAAATTTGTAAAGGAGGCACATTTAGTTTCTGTTTTGTCTTTTTGACTGTCAGTACTCATCTATTCCAGTACATCTTTCTGTGCTTTCCCAGTTTTCTGTCAAAACTTGCTGTTGGCGTGGCTCATTTTTCCTGGGCACTCCTCTCTGCCTGTTGATAATGGGTTCATTTGATGAGTATCCTGTGTTAATCTGTTCAGCTAACATACTGCTGTAATCTATTTACTATGCTTACCTCCAGAAAGGGCTTATAAGAAGGGACCCTAGTGTTAGGAATTACCATTAGGCTCAGGAGATGTTTTTGATCTTGCCCTTGGGAGGGACTGCTGACTATTACACTGAAGACTCGATATCCAGTCTGGCTTTGGACTTTTGGTGACTTTTTATGGGAAGAAAGATGCACTGGACCAGTGCTCGAGATTGGTTTGGCGGTAGCTATTATGTCCTGTTAGGCAGTTAGAGATGAAACTCTTAAGAAGTAGTAATTTATATATTACCAAAAGCAAAACAAAACATTGCTGGCAATTCTCTAGGTCTTTCAATAGATGTACTAGATTAGGGCAAGTAATTATTTTGATGACTGTGTAGCTTTATTTGTCTTTATTTCTTTATTATCATTTACATGTAGCATTAGGGTATTTCAGAATAATTTAAATTCATGTTAAGAAATGTAAATGCCAGGGGTCACTCTTAGAATCTGATTAAGGAAGTGTGAGGTTAGGCCTAGAAGTGTACACTTAATTTTGAGGATACTAGAAGTATTCACCAGAAGGCAGCTTTGAGAACTTTATTAGGTAGACAGATTCAGGATTTAGAGGCATACTGATGGAGAAGGACTTCTTTTCCTGGCATATATACATATATGTATATATGCCACATATGTTTTTGTGTATAGATATTCATATATTTTCCCCCTATGCTTTCTAGATTGTGGTATCTAGAGGATAGAGAAGCATTGATATTTTGAAGTCCCAGAACTGTAAACATAATTTAGACAGTTGGTCATTTTTTCTTATGAACAAAGCCCGAAGAAATCACTTTGGTATTACATCCTGGTATATGATCAAACAGGGGGGATTTACCTGTCATAGTAACTGGTTTTGTGTTTGTTTTCAGATTGGCATCCAACTGAAAGTATTATCCAACTTCCAAAATGGGAAGTGTGGACAACAAATTAGATATTCATAGGTTATAATATAGTATAAAATTGTGATTTCATCTTTTTTTAAAAAATTTTTATTTTTGAGAGAGAGAGCATGAATGGGGAGGGGCAAAGAGAGAGGTGGGGACAGAGGATCCGAAGCAGGCTTCACGCTGACATCAGAGAGTGCATTGCAGGGTTCGAACTCACAACCATGAGATCATGACCTGAGCCAAAGTTGGTCACTTAAAGGACCGAACCATCCAGGCACCCCCATCTTTTTATCTTACAAATAACAGTTGTCCTATAAGTTATGCATTTCTTTTTTTTTTAATTTAGCATCATCTGTCAAAAATATGAGCTTACCACATTTTGTTTATATATATTTCTTTTGTTCTGTGATAAATGACCATATTGAAAGAAAATCCTTAAAAAATGGAAGATCATAATTTCTCTATGTGATGAAATATAAGTTAAAATATGTTTTTATCCTTTGTCTTGAGTTTTCTATTTCAATTAAGTGAATAGGAATCAAATATTAACATGATTTAATATTCTAAGGTTGAGGCTATAACTAGAAACTATCCAGTTTTTAAGGAAAGCAGTGGGGGGATAGTCCTTTGCTTTGTATAACAACTTCCAAAACAGAGTGTCTTGAGACAAACTGCATATTTTAGGAGCAATTAAAATCAGTAATTATTGCTTATCTATAGATGATCCTTGAGAACTGAAAGATATATAACCAGAGAGATTGGTTATAAGGAAATTACCATATAGAAAATAAACCAAGGGTGATTTCCTCTTCAGTAATTCATTTAAACACTGTTGTTTGAGTGTCCACTTACAAGTAGATTTTCTGCTGGGCACAGCTGCAAGAAACCTGCAGACCTGTCATCAGATAATGCTGACCTCAATAAGAGAAATGAAATGGAAGAGCCTAGTTTTGCTTTCATGCTAATATAAAACTAAGAAATATAGAAGAAACAAAAAAAAAACTTTAAGATAGTTTTCTAATTATGAAATAAATGTATGGAATTGTCTTAGAACCTGTTCATGTAACATCTGTCACCAATAAGTTCACATTTCTAATGCTTTGGTATAGTACTCCTGTTAAGAAATGAAAACGTTTTGAACCCTCTCTGTGAAAGCATTAGGAAATTGTGATATGAAGGAATTTAGCCAACATTACCCCTGAAGTTGTGATGGAGCTACATCAGGCCCATGCTCTTGACAGTAGAAATTAGGACAGTGTAGCTGCGTTCTGTCAATTAGTTACCTCATGTCTTGAAAACTGTAGGAGGTTTGAGCTGGAGTTAATAATACTAGTAGATCTTTCCATAATATTACTGGAGCAACCAGAGAACGTCTTTTTTTTTTTTTTCCTTTAATTTGAATCTCTAGCTATATACCTTTTCTGAGTGTTCATAGGAAACCAGGAATGGGAATGGAGGGGAGTTTTGGAGTCTTTGTGGTGGTTCAGCTCCTTGTATATCTAGTGGCCTTTGTAAAGAAAGCTGCTCGTTGCCCTGTGATTCTGTGCAGTAAATATGACAGTAACAAAATAGTTCTTGTTCCTGAGTCTATGGAAGGATGGTCAGGATTCCCTTGCAACCTGATTTATTGTTGTAATCCATTTGTGATTGTCCTGGGAGCACCTGTAGGACTTTGAATCCAAAGATCTTTAGGGAAAATTGGGACTTAAGAGAATTAGTGACAAAGATGAAAGATGGGTAGAGATTGAAGGTAAAGGGGGAAACTGATAAGGCAGAGATTTCCAAAATGGTCATACCTCGAATGTTGCAAATCTTTGGCTGAAAAGTTAGTTTAGTTTGGAGAGCAGGACACTGATGTATGAGGTCAAAAAATGGAGGAGTTGGGTTTGGAAAGGGCAAGTAGACAGAAGGACTGGTTAGACAAAAAGAATTGAGGGGTGAGGGGATGAGTGAGTTAAGAGTGGCATTTAGCAGCCCTGGAAGGAGACAGAAAACATTTGCTGCAAGTTAGTCATACTATGTTCTTCTCTCTATCATAGTCAGAAAATGCATAGTCACTTGTAAGTTAAGACTGTTCTCTTTCTTGAATGTGAAGAATATAGAGCCATTGACTTAAAAAAAAGTTTATTTATTTATTTTGAAAGAGAGAGAGGAGAGAAAGGAGAGAGAATCCCAAGCAGGCTCCACACTGTCAGCGTAGAGCCTGAGGTGAGGCTCAGTCTCATGAACTATGAGATCATGACCTGAGCTGAAATTAAGAGTCAGATGCTTAAACTGCTGAGCCATCCTGGTGCCCGTAAAGCCATTGACTTTGTAGGACCGTTCTAATAGTAGTCACTGTTTTTTATTACCTGTTTTTGCTTCACTTTTGTACCGATGCTTATCAGTGAAGAATGAAACAGTTTATTTTTTAAAAATTTCAACCTTAGCATTTAAACTTGGAGGAAACAAATTCATTTACCAAATAAAGAAAATTCAGGCTTCTAAGGGAGTTTGAAAAAACAATACAGAAGCAAATTCAATTGTAAAAGCCTCTTTGAAGTCTTTTCCTTTTGTGTGTATTACTGCTTAATGAAGGTCTCCTGGGCATTCCTTCCACATATTTCAAGAATGCAGTCACCAAAACAAAATTTAAGCCTGTTGTCTGGACTTTTGTGGATGGGGGGATTGGGGGGACCAGAGTTTTCTCTAGCCCCCTGGTACTATCGGGGAGGCCAAGCCAGTGATCTGGGTTAAAGGGAGTTAAAGCCTTCCTTATGCTTCTCTGGGGAGAATTTCACAAACCGGGCTAAAGGAGAATGGCAAGTACAGTGAGAGAAAGGGTATCTTTGTGCGTTGGGTGTTCTCCTTTCCTTCCTGGATCTTGCAGCAAATAATGGCCAGTGCTGTGTGGTAGTGTTTCTTAGACAACTGTCTCAGGCATTCACTGTCCTAAGACCAACTTTCAGGTGGGCAGGGAGGCTTTGGGTCATGGTATTTCTCACAGCTGAAACTTAATTTCTAAGATTTAAAGTGGTTGTTAGAACAATCATCTCAACAGCATTGCACCACTCCCAAGTTCTCTTCTGAGGAAAAGTGCATGGTGATTAGTGGGAGTGATTGAGGAGAGCTAATTGTTTTAAAGATCTTTCTTTAGCTTGGTATTGGTAGTGTGATTTGAAGGCAGAAGTGGTTTGATCCTTGTCTAGTTTCTTCTCATTCCATAATTGTCAGACTGCCCTCAGTGATCAAGGGGGACTGCTGTGGACCTTGGAACCTGGTGGGAGGAATGAGTATGTCCAAGATTTATCACAATACTGTTTGTGAGTTTGGGCTGCTTCCCCTTTATGCTTATTAGCAGATTTTCTCTGCCCTTTAAACCAAGTGCTAAGTACCTAATAAGCCCTTTGGGCCACTGACATTGTCCTCAGTATCCAGATTGGCTGGTTAGATTAAGAAAACAACTCAGACTGAGTGTATTGAGTGTTAGTAGGAATAGGAAATGCTTTGCTCTTTAGAAAGGCAGCCTCACTTCCATATTCCTTAGTACAGGTTACTGTGAGAGACTTGGTAAGTTTTCATTTGGAGGAGGCACACAGAAAAATAATTGAATGTAGAAGGAGGGTCCAGTCTGACTTGGGGATTAGTTAATAGTGTTTTGAAGTAGGTAGAAATAAGCACATGTTCACTACAGTGTGGCTAACTTTGCTCCAGTGCAGTTCATTGCAGTTCGGTATGTAGTTCTGTTTTAATTAACTGCCAATTCAGGAAACACTTGAGATTAAATACTTGAATTCACGCACAGAAGCTTTTCTTGGCAGATAATGAGATGACAGTGACTATTGGTGGACAAAAATGTGGTTATAATCCCAGATTTTTGGATAATCACCACTATATTTTTAAATGGGTTAATGATAGTCAAACTAACCTTCAGCAAGTTTTAAATTGATGACAAAGTTTTTGCTATGAAGATTTAAGATTATCATATACCTTGAATTTTATCAGGCTGATGAGTCAGATGGAAAAGTATTTCAGAATTATCAGCAAAGTAGTTCTTTTTCAAATCCCTCTGACATTAGGCTAGCAAATTTATTTACCACTTGAGGTGTTTTCTAGCTCAAAAGCATTCTGCATACATTGAAGAGTCCTCATAAATTTTCTTTGCAGATCTCATTCAGTGATAGACATTCTCTTTAAATCACTCACAGGTATTTTTTATGCCTAATGCCATTTTTCATTTTATATAACAAATTATGATAGGTTAAGATTCTTTTGAAACTATATCCAAATAGTTGATGAAATTAAAAACAAACTTTTTAGCTTTAGATATTTAGAAAGTCTTTGCATTTATGTAGATTTACCTGAGAGATTGATGAGCATAAATATTTAGGCAGCATTGACAATTTCAGTTACCTTTTTATGGCTAAATCATTCTCAGAGGTGCCTTAAGGAATTATCAAGGACTGTGGGACCTATGTTGTAAGGAAATATTTTTTAAAATACTATATATGATAAAGATTGTAAATTTGATTGGAGGACAGGTTCAATATAAATATAAACATTATGGTAAATAATTTAGCCTAGAAAAGGAAAATAAAATTGAAAACTAAGCTACAATAATTTTATTTTTCCCCATAAGAATATTAGCTAACTTTTAAGTGAATAAAATGGCATATCTTTTTGTGAATTCTGATCATTATGACAGTACTGTGTACTGTTTGTTTGTATTCTTTAGTCCATGGGATATCATGTTGCACTTGTTAAATTGATGTGTTTTAGGTGTCCTTTGGCCAGAATTTTAAGTAGAGTATTTCCTCTGTGGAATTGACAATGTTTTTGAATGGTAGTTGTTCAGTAGAATTAAATGGTTATTGTTAGAACTTTGTACATTATTGTAAATTTTATATTTTCTTGGTTCTTTATTCCATTGTAACTAACAACTAGAGAAATACAGAAATGAATATTTGTGTGTATATATATATGTGTGTGTATATATATATATATATATATATACACACACAGAATTTATTGTACAAAATTTTTTTAGATGAATGCTTTGGCTTAAGTCTGTTTTATTGAAAGCAGGTAATACCGGGATTCAAATGTACTTAATTCTTTTTTTTGTTGTTGTTCTCTCTTTTTTTATTCTGAATTTCTTCCTTTTTACATCTTGCTAATGCTTTTCTTCATTTCTTATCTTTAATAAGACTAAAAATATTACAAACCAAAATGAGCGTTCTGTGTCTCCTCACTCCATTCTTCTTTTGGGGAGTCAGCACTGGGGATCAGAGAAGAGGACCAAAGGGAATATTTTAATACAAATTTGTCTTGCATACCATTTTAAAATGCATAAGTTAACAAGTATTTTTTAAATTTGTTTTTGACAGGTCCCTACTTACCTCTTTTTAAAAAAAATAATAGTTTTTAAAAAGATACCTCTCTCAAATAAATATATTAAAATATACCTTCACTATGTGCTAACTTGTTCCAAGCTTTATTCTATTTTTTTAATTAAAAAAATTTTTTTAACGTTTATTCATTTTTGAGAGACAGAGCACAAGTGGGAGTGTGGCAGAGAGAGAGGGAAACACAGAATCCGAAGCAGGCTCTGGGCTCTGAGCTGTCAGCACAAAACCTGATGTGGGGGTTGAACCAGGAGATCATGACCTGCTCCAAAGTTGGACGCTTAACTGACTAAGCCACCCAGGTGCCCTTTAATTTTTTTTTTTTGATGTTTATTTGTTTTTGAGAGAGAGAGAGAGATGGAGAGAGAGCACTAGCGTGAGCAGGGGAAGGACAGAAAGAGGGAGGGAGACACAGAATCTGAAGCAGGTTCCAGGCTCTGAGCTGTCAGCACAGAGTCCAATGCAGAGCTCAAACCCATCAGCCACAAGATCATGACCTGAGCTGAAGTTGGACGCTTAACCAACTGAACCACCCAGGTGCCACCCAAGCTTTATTCTTAAAGCTGGAGTACATGTAAGAATGCAGTATGGTCTTTGCCCTTGGAAAGCTTACATTCCAGCAGAATAAATTTTGAAAAAAGGTATATGAGCACATAATTTAGTACACTCTTTGAAAATGGTCAGATTTGGAGGAGCACTGGTCCTGTCCCATACTTCTTTCCTTAAATATTTTTGGTTTTATACTTTTATTTTTTTCATTTGGAGATCTACCCATGAATCGACATCCTTTTGTAAGACTACTATCCTGTAGCATAATAATGCAGAGTAATTCATATGGCCTGCATATAAATCCTGGTTCCTTATTCATTGGCTCTGTGACTCTTATTTAAAGATATTATCAAGCTGTTATAATATGTTTAGTTAAAAAACTAAAATGTGCACAGAAGCTCAAAACTTTTTCTGATATCAGCTGAGGTCTTGGAGACATGGTGATATGGCACATTCCTGCCATAGTGAGATTTTGAAAGTTGGGCAACAAATGACACTTCTTGTATCTTGCGTAGTAAGGGCTTTAGGTCAGTACAGGAGGATTCTTTCCATTTCATATTTGTTAACAATTATGCATTTGTAACACTTCAGAGAAGCGTTGCCTAAGAGTAGAGGAACCATTCATTTCTACATCCAGTTTAGTTCTGGTTCTGTCAAGCAAATGCAATAAGCCCACCTCACTATTCATACAAGTAGGACTTGTTTCAGTGTTAAATCAGATATTAAATATATTTTGTCTCTTAGGTGGGGTTGAAACAGTTAGGAATTCAAGACCAAAAGTGGTAGTGTTAACATGAAGGTATAGAATAAAGGTACTTCTTTAACTGGTAACAAGGCCTGTATTTCATAGGCATCAGGAATGCAAACAAACATGTCTATAATATAATGTGTTTAAATCCATACCTGTTTTGTTTATGTCCTCACAGAAGCTTAATAAGAAACTAGTTTTACTAGTGAATTTATAGTTGTGCTAGTACCTGTGACACCTGCCTTTTATTATTATTTTTGCTAAAGGAATGTAACTTGGCAGCACCTCTTTTTGGCTCTGAGAATCTGTTGTGAATTATGGCAGTTTACCTCCCTACCTCCACCCTGCCAGAAGTCTCTGGTCTGTTGTTGATGTTTTTTTTTTCTTACAAAGATAATATCCTGAACTTCTGAATCATATAAGGTAGTGATTTTGACCAAACAGCAAGGTGAAGGAAGTAAGAAATAATCCTTTAAATGGCTTTATGGCTGAATTGCATGGGAACAGAGTAGAGGCATTCCTCTCCTTGAGTCAACAGTTCTTCCTAGGAAACCTCAGTGTTCAGAAAATAGTGTTTTCCCACAGGAATAAGTTATTGGAGTTCACGTTTCTTCCCAAGAATGTTCAAAGAAGCCTAAATGGTATATTATGAAAGCAGAGATACCATTTGTTTTGGACTCCATTTTCTGAATGGCGAAAACCACATTTCCTGTTCTGTATGAATGTACATGCTTGTTCAGCCACGAGCCATCAATTACATATGACAGAAAGCACACAGTTGTCCTATATTTGGCTCCTACTTGAGTTGGTACCCAACATAGTGCTTCACACATTAGATACACATATCAGATGCTCATTAAATGTTATCTGAGACTAATACTACTGCACACAACTCCAGAACAAATTTTACGTAACAGTTGTGTTTTGTTTTTACTCTTTCAATTTTTGGCCCTCCCCCTCCCCCGCCAAGTAAGGTTGAATTTCAGTGCTCTTTTCCTTTTTCTATAAATATCTTTATGGCAAGTAGAGTAATTCCAAATTACTTTTTAAAAAATATTCTTATCTGTGTTCATTCAGCTTTCTTTTCCACTGAAATGCCTTTCAAGCACTTCCTTTTACAGGCCCTGTGCTTTGTACAGGGAAGGTAGTGCTAAATGAGAAATGGTCTTAGTGTTTGAGGGGAAGCAAGATGAAGGTTAGCAGTTTTGCATTTGAGACCAAAGTGATGCATTTAAATCAGTTTCTTTTCCTGCAGGGCTGTGGGGCCTTCTGACTGGCCTGCTCTTGGGTACTTACTTTGCCCTTCATTAGTGTGCCACAAAAACAAATCCCAAGCCAATTAGATGAGACTTTTAAAAAGCAATTTCCTACTATCCCAGAATTGGTAAGAAGGCATGAATTGGCTGTGTATAAGCATTCATGTGGCCTTATGGGTAGAATAAAGTAGGTGAAGCTGCATCATGGCTGGCAATTAGGCAGAGCCATTGAGAGGCAGGGTTTATTAGTTGACACAACAGACTAACTAACAGTCTAAGTGTATTACAGCATGAGCTGAGATATGAAAGCATGAATTTTAGACATGACACTAACCAGGAGGAAGAAAATGTGGATGTTTCTGTCTTGGAGTTAATTAAAAGATAAAAATTAAATGAATTTTGAGAAAAAACCTTAACTCCTTAGTGGCCACGTAACATAAATTATGATATGTAAACCCCCCCCCCACTTACTCAGTGTATTTATGGAGTTACAATATAGAAATGGTATAGGCAGTGTATTAGCTCAGGCTGCCCTAACAAAATACCACAAGATTGGGTAGCTTAAAGCAAAGAAATGCTATTTTCTTATAGTTATGGAGGTTGGGAGTCCAAGATAAAGGTGACAGCATGGTTGGTTTCTGGTGAGAGCCCCCTTCCTGGCTTGCAGATGGCCACCTTCTTGCTATGTCCTCACATGGCTTTTCCTCTGCACAGAGCTCTGGTGGCTCTTCCTCTTCTTATAGGAACACCTGTCTTACTTTGCGCCACCCCCCCCCATGACTTCATTTAACCTTAATTATCTCTTTAAAGGCCTTGTCTCCAAATACAGTTACATTGGGGTTAGCATTTTAGCATGTGAATTTTCAGGGAAATAGGCAGTCACATTTTGGACTGTTTGTTTATCTCAAGGTAAAGAAGATTATATTTTTCCATAGGAACAAATTGTTGGAGTCTACATTCCTTCTTCCTAAGGATGCTGAAAGGAACATAAATGGTTCATTTCTTTTCTTCTAGGATGATTCAAAACCCCTTGTCCCCTTGTATAAAGTTATACAGACCATCTGTATTTATTTTTCTTCATGTATTTACCCTATATGCTTTTTCAAACAATATAATGAAACTTCAGTGCGTGAATTATGATATCTGGAGAGTTTGGGAATTTTTTCTTTATCTTCAAAAGCAAGAGTTATGCTTCTCAAGTCTTTTGGTCTCAGAACCCCTTTTATAGTCTTAGAAATTATTGTGACTCTCTAAGAGATTTTGTTTAAATGGGTTATATGGCTAGATATTTACTGTACTAGAAATTAGCACTGAAAATTTTTTAAAAAATAAAAATAAGTAAATTTCATAGTAACTATAAAAAACCTTTTTTACATGTTACCGTAAATGACACTTTTTAAATGAAAAATAGCTATTCTCCAAAACAAATTAGTAGGTGGAATCATCTTACATTGTTGCAAGTCTCTTTAATGTCTGGCTTAATAGAAAACAACTGGATTTTCAGATTTGCATTCAGTCTGTTGTATCACGTGTCGTGTAGCCGATGGAGAACTCCCCTATATCTATGAGAGAATGGGAATGAAAATGACAAAAAAACATCTCAATATGAAAACAGTTTTGGCCTTGAAGACCACTAAAAAAATATCAGGGATTTCCAGGGGTACCCATAATACACCTTGAGAACTGTTACTCTAAACTTTAAACCTGCCTTTTACAGGGGCTGGAGAGGAATACCTTAGGAGTCTACAATGGGTGGAACATGGAACTGATGGAATTGGACACAAGTGTCTTAAGATAGATCTAGATCATAGGAGAAGGAAATGTACTAGCCGGGCATATCTGAGAAGCCACATTCAGATGCCTTGGTTATTTGAGGACTCTACGGTCATTTTATTTCAGCCCTGGATAGTTCCAGGGAGGACACAGATGTTTAAAAATCTATTCAATTGTCCTTTAAAAAATTGATTTTTATCTATATTCTGTTTATATTTAAAGGGATTTCAACAAGCTGCCCCCCTTTCGCAGTATCCCCTCCCCCCAATATAACACTTAATATAGATGCATCATTTAACTTTTCAGCACTTGAGTGATGTTTTAGACTTATCTTAATTATAATGAGTTAAAGGCCTACGAAGTTCAGTTATTTTTGTTTTCTGTTTGTCTTGATCCATGGAGTCCAGAATTTTATAAAACCCTTTGTCCCTTACTTACCCTGCCATAGAATGATCTAGATCTTTAAGAGAACTAGAATCAACCTTCCTTTTTTTCTCTGGGCTCTCTGGGGCCATGATTAACTAGAACTGATGTACGTAAAACTGTCTTGCCCCCAAAATAAGACGTATGGTAAACCGTGATTAAATGTAAATATGTACCCCTGGCATGTACACATAAGTTCAGCCAACTGAGCGAGAGTTCTATAAAAATACTTGATATACCCACCCATCCTAATGCAGCCATTCGAAGTACTTTGAAATACTTCATGTTAGAGAGAATTAGCCTTATGTCTCTTGGTGTTTAAAATGTCAGGAATACTTTTAAACAGGAGACTTTCTATGTTTGCTTTTCTGTGAGTTGACAAAAAGCAATTTTGGAACAAAGGCCTGAAGTCTGGTGTCTGCCAATGAGTAGTTATTGTTTAATACACGTATCAGGTTGGCCTTTTTATAATTAAAATCAGAACACTGAAATGTTGCATATTCCTGATTCTCGGTGTTACCTTTTTAAAATTTAAAGTCAAAGCCAAATCAGAAAGCTTTATAATGTATCCCTCCCTCCATCCCCATTCCTAAGCAGTTACTGACCTGCTTTCTGTTAACATAGATTAGTTTACTTTCTAATTCTCTAGAATTTTATATAAATGGAATTATATATATTTTGTATACATTGAATCATACACTGTCTTTTTTGGCCTGGCTTCTTTGACTCAGCATAATTTATTTTGAAACTCATCCATTTTCCATCAGTAGTTCCTTTTTCTTTTTTCTCTTTTTAAATTGCTGAATAGTATTCTATTGTATTGATATGCCATACTTTGTTTATCCATTCACCTCTTAATGGACGTTTGTTTCCAGCTTTGAGTTACTATAAAGAAAACTGTTGTGAACACTCAAATACATGTCTTTGTGTAAACATTTGTTTTTGTTTCTCTTAGGTAAATACCTAGGAATTGATTGGTTGGGTTACCGAGGAGCTGCCAGTTTTAACTTTTTAAGAAACTGCCAGCTGTTTTCCATACTAGTTTTACCATTTTACGTTTCCATCAGTGGTGTATGAGAGTGCTTACACCTTACATCCTTACCAAAATTTGGTATGATTAATTTTTTAAATTTTAGCCAATCCAGTGTGTGTATCTCATTGTGGTTTTTATAGCATTTCCCTGATGACTACTGATGTTGAACGTATTTTCTTTCTTTTTTTTTTTTTGGCAGTAGTTCATCTTTTTTTGTAAAATGGCTGTTCAAGAGACGGTTAGAGGTTATAAAAGTTGTTTTTGTATTCCAGATACGTGTTTACACAAAGGTATAAATATATTTGTATGATATATAACATGTATTATGTATATTACACAAACATATATAATAATAGTTCCATATATGTAAAAACAATAAAGATGTTACTCTTTCATTTTCTGGCTTCCATAGTTTTCTGTTAAGAAACCCATGGAGGGGTACCTGGCTGGCTCAGTCTGTAGAACATGCGACGATCTCTGAGTTGTGAGTTTGAGCCCCATATTGGGCATAGAGTTTACTTAAAAAAAAAAAACAAAAACAAAAACAAAAACCTCATGGTAATGTGAACTGGTGTTACCCTATATGTAATAAATCACTTTTTTCCTATTTAGTTGCAAATGTTTTTTTACTTTTGGTTTATAGAAGTTTGATTGTTTGTGTCTTGGTTTGGTTGTCTTTGATCCTTTTTTTTTTTTAAGGTTCATTGAACTTTTTGAATTTATAAATGTATGTCTTTCACTATATTTGCAAAGTTTTGGGCCTTTGTTTCTTAATAATTTTTCTGTCTCAATATTTTTAATCCTGTCATTTTGGGACTCCCAGTTACATATATGTTAGTCCTTTTGATACTTACTTACAGGTCCTTGTGGCACTGTTCATTTTGTTTTTCTCAATCTTTATTTTCTATGTGTTCTTCAAACAATAATTTATCGTCAAGAAATATTTATTTTCTGGTATGTGAATCTTAATCAAAATGGATCTTCAGTTTAGCTTATGAATCCCCTGAAAAATAGCTGGAGTAAAGAAAGAGCTGCAGTGAAACTTGGTTCAGTGAATAAATCTAAAGTACAATTTAAAAAAAAATCTCACACAATATGATTTGCTGTAAACTTTTTTTTTAAGTTTATTTTTGAGAGAATGAGCAAGCAAGTACGGGAGAACAGAGAGGGAGTGAGAGAGAGTCCCAAGCAGGCTCTATACCGTCAGTACAGAGCCTGACGCGGGTCTGATCTCACAAACCAGTGAGATCATGACCTGAGCCAAAATCAAAAGTGGGGCACTTACCTGACTGAGCCATCCAGGTGTCCCACATTTGCTGTAAAATTTTAAGTTGCTAATTGAAATGTGTTTTTAAGCAAATTAGCCAATTTGGTGTTTGGGGTATGGTAGTGTCATTCCTCTATTAGTATTCTTTTATCATTTAGGACAGTGAATTCTCAACAAATAGCAGTGCAGTTATTTTTCCCCAATGATGACTATATGTTGAGACCAGTTTTTGTAAGAAGATAGAAAAGTAATAAAATGTGTTAGAAATATTTGCATTAAAAAACAAATCTTAAGGGGCACCTAGGTCGTTCAGTCGGTTAAGTGTCCCAGTTGGTTAAGTGTCCGACTTTGGCTCAGGTCATGATCTCACAGTTTGCGTTAGGCTCTGTGCTGACAGCTCGGAGCCTGGAGCCTGCCTCAGATTCTGTGTCTCCCTTTCTTTGTGCCTCTTCTCAGCTTGTGCTCTGTCTCTCTCTCAAAAATAAACGAACATTTAAAAAATTGAAAAACCTACAAACTTTAAAAATTAGTTAGGGTTCATCTTTTAGCCAGAAAACTCCTATATTTATAATTAGGCAGATTCTGTCATCCCAGGTATCACATTTTACAGTATTAGGATTCACCTAGTACTATAGGATAAAAGGAGACAGCAAATAGATTTTCTCAAAAATGTTATACAGTAGAACATGAGAAATTTCCCTCAGAATATAATTTTTTCTATCATATCTGGTCTCTGTTTTGTCGGACAACAGGATGGAACCATGTTGCCTAGTCTTGAAATGTCAGCTTGTCTGTTTCCTGCAATGATTTTTATTTTTCTGGTTTGGTCTTAAAGTCTTGATAATTCATTTTATTATGAAATGTAAAAACTCATTTAGAAAAAGGCATTTCATAGTTTGCTCTTTTCAAAGGACAAAGAATATCTAGAATAAAGTAATAACCGTAGCATCCTGTAGACTTGCTATTTAGGTAGATGAGTGCTTGTACAGTGTTACAAGTTCTATTATGTGAAAAGGACTCATAAAAAAAAAACATGTCAGCTGTGGTGCAAGAACAAATGACTTCTCTGAGGTTGCTTAACCATTTCCTGTAAGTCTGAGAAAGTGGTTGTTTTCAAAATCATTGAGCTGAACTTGGGTAGATCTAAACTTAGCTGTGCAGTTCTGTGGGTTAAACTCACTTGTTGTTTCACTTCCATCTTCCTTGCAGAAAAATAAAAATTTAAAAATTAAAAAAGAAATCTTGGTTTCATTCATTTTTACTAAGTAGCTGCGTAACTTTGAACAAAAGTTAATTATCTATAAAATATAACAGGCCTAGAGTGTCTCATAAAGAGCTTCTAGTTTTGTAAAATAGCAAAAAATAAAGTTTCAGTAAAATGGGTAACTGTGTTGTATTTGCATAATTTCAGAATCCTAGTGAAAGAAGGGAGCAAGTTTAATTTACTGCTCAGGATGGAGTTGTAACAGGGAATGTAATTGGGCAAAATCAAATAGTACTTTTT
Source organism: Cryptoprocta ferox (assembly GCA_028646485.1). Taxonomy (NCBI): domain Eukaryota; kingdom Metazoa; phylum Chordata; class Mammalia; order Carnivora; family Eupleridae; genus Cryptoprocta; species Cryptoprocta ferox. The sequence goes on from CM053572.1 coordinate 68,582,800, forward strand.
GAATACCTACTACGTGCCTGGCTGAGAGAGTTGTAGAAACTATAGATAGTGTCAGTGTTTGACACATGGCAGTAGTTCTCTCAGTCTCTGACACCATCCTAAACCCTCTTTGCAGCTCTTCAGCTCTGACCTAGGGATGGCTCTGTGACCACCCAGCCCAGATCCAGAGGCTGCAAAGACATCAGGCGTTTCTCTGGCATGTGGGACCTGGTTTGACATTCCCAGCCTACTTTAAGTAGGATTGAAATTTGGCCATGCCACTTACTAGCAAGTTATTTAACCTCTCTGATTCCCACTTCTTCATCTATAAAATGTTGTGGGGATTAAATTAAATGATACGACATATGTAAAATGCTGATTAATAATACCGAAAGCTAGTAATAATTTAGCACTTTAATAAGTTCTAGGCTCTGTTCTAAATGTTTTATACATATCTCATTTAATTCTCACAACTCAGTGAGATAGGTACTGTTCTTATCTCCATTTTACAAATGAGCAAACTGAACTTCGAAAGATGAACTAACTTGCTCAAGGTGACACAGGAATGACAGAGGAGTCTAGTTTCTGAGACATTCCTAACTACTCTGCTGTGCCCAGTGCATTGTTAACACATGCTAAAGCCTTTAGTGAATGTTGGTTTTTATCATCACTATCTGTGGTGGTGGTAAGATGATGGTTTTGATAATGAACTTGGTCTTACTGTTTTCATTGTTTGTCCTGGTCTGGTGCTAGAGCCCCAGGCAGAGCATCCGCACATCTATTGATGAGGGAGTAAGAAACTATGAAGTCATGTACTTCAAGTTTTCCTCAAATCCCTTAGGCTTTGGAGGGAAAGCCCACAGTTGCACACAGTTTTTGTGTAAAGAATGCTGAGTGTTCTGAATACCGGATGTTCTATTCTTATGTGTCTGAGTTGAAGTCTAACCATGAAACCCTGCTTGTGTTCCCATTTCCAAGATGTCACAGAATCATAGAGCTAGTATGTGTAGTGTGATCATAGGGGATAGTGTAAGAAATGTATACCACAATATTAATAGTATACTTTGTAGAGGATGGATAAATCATTCATCTGTTGCTGTGTAACAAATAACAATACTTAAATAATAACCATTTTGTTTGCCTACTATTTTATAGGTCAGCAATTTGTACTGGGCTCAGCTGGATGTTTCTTCCACTGATCTTGCCTGAGGTCACTTGTAGCAGCCATCATTTGGCAGCTTAATTTGGAACTGGAAGATTTAAAAGAATATAACTGGCTTATCTGGCAGTTGGTGCTGCCTTTTGGCTGGGCTTGTCTTTCCCTGTGGGTCCTCATCCATAAGGACTCTAGCTCAGATTTATTCTCATGGGGCTCTCTGGTCAGCAAAAGAGACATAATGAAAGCAACAAGGCCTTTTAAAACTAGCATTGGAAATTTTACAGTGTCACTTCTGCATTCCATTGATTGGAGCAAGTTGTAAGGCCATTAGATTCAAGGGGTGGAGATATAGACTCCACCTCTGAATAGGAGGTTCCAGGGGAGATAAATAGCACTTCTATCCTGGTGTCCAGGTTTCCTGATTTCACCATCCAGGGCCATTTCTAAGTTTATTTATTTAGTTTGAGAGAGAGAGGCAGAGAATCCCAAGCAAGCTCTGCAACTGTCAGTACAGAGCCTGATGTAGAGCTTATACCCATGAACCATGAGATCATGACCTGAGCCAAAGTCAGACGCTTAACCAACTGAGCCACCCAGGCGCCACCAGGTCCATTTCTAAGACACCTCAACAGTGTTGATAATTTCTCATCATTTTATTAACTTTAGATCTTGATAGATTAAAACGTGATCTGTACATGTTCAAGGGGGTTCTCCTATTTTTATAGATTTAAAAAATAGAAAATCTAGATACTAAAAACACTCAACATACCCATAACTCCCAGAAATAACCAGTATTTACATTTTTATTTACAGTGTATCCAACTGGATGAATATTTATTTATTTAAAATTCTGTAACCTGCCTCTTAATACTATATTTTGAATCCTTTTCCATGTTTAAAATAGGTGTAAATAACTTATGATGTAAATAATTTTTATGTCTGCATAATACTTTATTAGGTATGAATATACCTTTGTCACATACTTCGATTATTTCCTTTTTGTTGCTCTGTAAACAAGACTGCTGTAAACATTTTTATACATGTATTTTTCTGCGGTTACTCTTAGGATGCATTTATCTTCTGGAGATACTTGGTCAAAGAACATATTTTAAGTTTGACATGTATTGATGAGACATGATTTTAAACATTCTATGGTTGAAACTTATCAGTAAATATAACTGTAGAGCGAAGTTCTTAAGTGTTACAGAAAGATTATTATTTTTTTAATTTTTTTAATGTTTATTTATTATTGAGACAGAGAGAAACAGCATTAATGGGGGAGGGGCAGAGAGAGAGGGAGACATAGAAGCTGAAGCAGACTCCAGGCTCTGAGCTGTCAACACAGAGCCCAACGCAGGGCTCGAGCCCACAAACCACGAGATCATGACCTGAGCTGAAGTCGGACGCTTAACAGACTGAGCTCCCTGAGTGCCCCTAGAAAGATTATTCTTTAGACATTCACAAGTGGATGTACCCATTATGATTTGTGTTTGGGGAAACTTAGATGTTTGTGTGCTCGCGATTGTTGGGATGAACTACTAGGGTGAACCTTAAACGTAGATCACTTTCCCTTTAACATGAAGTCAAATATAATGAATAACTTTGAAAACCTAGATAAAAATGGAAACCATAAAAAATACATTGCTTTAGCATTTCAAATCAAAATATGTAAACTTAGTTACTAATATTGTCTTATTTACTGACTGAACTTTTTATTTTGCATACCTGTCCACTGATTAGAGTTCTGCATATTTCTTCTTGTATATGTTATGTGCTGTTTGTGATGCATCTGTAATTTACAGGTCTTTATTTTTTTTCAAGTGGTTTGAGAATTTAGACACTTGGAAGCCTGGGGGCAAAATTCTTCTGTAGGGCCCTCCTCCCCTAATCTTTTTGTTATACTTGCTAATACCTAATCTGGCAGCTGTGTTATTTTGGGGACTCATTTTTGTGGGATCTTTCTGCTGCATATTCAGCTTTCATAGAAGCTGTTTTCATTCTTTTTTTTCATTTTATGTAATACTTACTACATAACTACAATTATAATTTTAACTAGCGTAAATTGATTGGAGAACAATAATTCTTAGCAAGAATATAACTGCTCTGGTGGAGACATAAGTGCTTGGATCTTCTAGAGTAGCCCTTTAGGCATTCAGTGGACACTTGGCATCAAAAAATGTCTTTCAGGGGGAATGAGCAACATTTATTAATTTGGAGGTTTAAGTAGACATAAGCTAAAAGAACATCTACTTTGTTCAGGTAGAAAATGTTGTTTATTTACTGAAGGAAATGACTCTTCTCTCATTTTTTTTAATTCTTGTTTTACGATTAAGGTTTGAATTAAACTACAGGTGTTTATTTGTTCCTCTCCTTGACCCTTTACATTAAATTCTGTATCTGAAGCATTTCATGGCAGGATTCTTTATGTGCTATAGCTCATGTTTGCATTTGATACTCTTTGGTCATTGGCGTTTTGAGAGAGAGAGAGAGAGAGCGTGAGCGGGGAAGGAGCAGAGAGAGAGGAAGACAGAGAATATGAAAGAGGCTCCAGGTTCTGAGCTGTCAGCACAGAGCCCAACACGGGCGGCTGCAACTCTGGAACATCGAGATCATGAAAGTCAGACACTTAACTGACTGAGCCACCTGGGCACCTCTCCTTGATAGATATTTAAAATAATGTGCTTCATAGCTGCAACATTAAACTAGCAAGCTCATCTTCTTTGCTGTTTCCCTCCCTCCCTGAAGTGTAGATTTTTTGCTTGTAGGACTACAAAACTGCACAGAAAATAACAGCTGTGATTAGACTGAGTAAATATAATGTGGTGTACAATTTGAAGATAGTGAAAAATTTGTTGACTGAGTGTTCTAGTTTGGTTAAGTAAAATTGATGTCTATGTAACGCTGCCCTTTAGGTTATTTCAATCACAACATGAGCATTATATAAATTTAAATTGCCTTCTTATAAATTGTAGCTGTCATTGGTTATCTGAGTTTTATTGTGTAAATGTAATTATAGTAAATGAGCATGGCCTTTAGATGCACTTAATCCCTAGGGATATTTTGGGAAAGGTTGTAGTGTCTTTATAATCAAGATAGCCCTTTGGTAAATATATTAGAAGTCAAATATGACTTAAAATGTAAAATCTGTGTACTAATATCTCTGTGATACAGAATTATCTCAAGTTATCCTGTTCCACACTGGCTGAAAGCCTCTATGGACATTGCTGTTGCTGATCTTACAAGACATCAAGAGGCCAGAATTGTTGCCTATGTTATCATTTAGTATCTATGGCACAGAAGACAAAATGGAGTTTCTGGACTTTACTTATTTTATCAATTTATCTAATGACGTGCTGTGAGTGGCATTTAAGAATCATCTTTTATAGTAAAAGGTGTGTTGGGGGGGAATTGTACTGATGTATCTTAAAGCAAAATGCTAGTGTGCTTGGCTAAAAACAGATGTGTTTATTGACTTGAGATTTTGAAATTCCTACTGTAATTTTTCAATATATTAGCAACAAACTATGAATGTGGCACTTCATAGTTTGAAAAGTGTTATGACCCACTTATTTTATGTAACCTCTATGATAGTCTAAGCAGACAGGGCAGTTATTTTCTACATTTCATGGGTAAGAAAACTGAGGTCCCAACAAGACACTTAGTTCTGGACCTAGAACTAGAATGCACAGGTTCCTCAGCACTATACTTTATGTCTCCTAAACCATAATTCATTTAAATTATGTACTGGCTTTGAAGAGAGAGGAAGAAATGCAATAAGAAGTCTGAAGAATTCAGGTCTAGTAGAAAAGAAAGGCAGTGACTCAGAGCCCATAATCACTGAAGTAGTACAAAGCCCTGGTGGCATAGGACCCAACCCCACAGGAGGTGTTAGAAAGATCTTCTTAAGCTCTTAGCTAACATATTAATTCTATCTTATTCGAAACTTCAGTAAACCTGAGTTCAGCCTTCAGAGAATTTATGAGTGGCCATGGAGGTAATTTTCATTAATTAATACTTAATTTTAATGTGTTGGGTGTTAGTACTTTCGTTTCAACATTTATTACAGGCTTTTTTTCCTGCAGGGCACCAGGGATATAAAGATGAATGGGAAAAGAGCCCCTCCTTTGGAGGAACTGTTTAAATGTGAAGCAGAATCTATAATTATAGTTTACTTCTGCAGAAATTTCCTTCTCTCTAGGGTAAACTAGGCCTTGAAATCTTTCCAAGCCTTCTCACCTTCAACCTTTAAATCTGTAATAAGCAAAAAGTTACCGGATTAAAATGTACCCATTATTCTAGAAAAATGTATGAAGCAGGTTTTAGAACTAAGTATTTCCTCCTAAATGTGAAAAGCCATATAAGCATGTAGTGTGCACAACTTCCATTTTCCAGGTTTGAAAGGCTGCCAGGGGTTTGTAGTATGGAAAGAGCGAGGTGACTCATGATTTGGGAATGATTGTTTTGATCTCTCCCTGTAGTCTCTAGAACATTGGCAGGGCGGCCAACATAATTAACACTGCACAGTCTAATTATAAACACAACTGTGTGGACAGCGGCTACCAAAGAAGAAAGCCTGTCCTGGATAAACAATCCAGTTGGCAGGATTACTTTAGAATGATGACTAGATAATGTCAAGGTTACTATAAATCAAATGGCTTTTCCTAGATTGTCTCAGGAGTTACCATAGGGGAAAAAAGTATTGTCTGTGAAAGTCTCGCTGGGTTATTTTTTTAAGGGCTCATTTTAAGCATTTCTTTATTATAGTCCTTCTAACCTTTTCATCCTAAGAGAACAGCTAGGCATTTTAATTTTTATGGTGTACTATTTTAGGGAGAGTAGGGGATTGGGTCACAGGAGGACATTTGTTCTAGTAATAGTTGAATTGATTTTAAAAAGGTGAAAGAAACTAGGGATTTAAAAAGATTACATTGAAGTAGGGTAATAAAGAGTAGGAAAAGAGAGACCCGTGGGCTGAGGAGAGTGAAGTGGGTGGGCTAAGAGTACAAAGGTGAAGCAGCCACAACAGCCACGCGTGTTACACGTGTATGGTCTCACCTACTGGCCAGAGACACAGCAGGCACTGTGCATGGTTGTATGTGCTTAGGGATTTGTTGAAGCATGGCTGAGAGCTAAGGAATGATTTAGTTAGTTTAAATATAGGTTTGGCAGTTGGGTCCCTGAAATTTAGAACAAAGGTTCTGGCTATGGAGATTGGTTTCATGAAACTGTAACATGAACTATTGCAGGATGGTTGTATTTCTGCAGAATGAACCTCAGAGTTGTGATTTACTCTAAATAAAGTAAGCACTTGAAAGCAAATGCTTAAAAATGAAACCCCCTTTTATTTTTTTGCTTTTTCATTTTCTTATTGACTTAATTTTAGTTAAATTTCAAATGGACACTTAAAAAAAGATTTTTCCTGTAGCCTTTGTGTTGCCAGTTCACTTTTGAAAACTAGTGAATATGGTGTCAAGAAAGGTAGAAGCTTTGCAGCCTTTTCTTGCCCTTGAATTTTAACTTGAATTTGAATATTGTTGGTGTAGGAGCAGCATAAAGTAAGAATTTATCCTTTTACATTAATTTGTTTACACATTTGATCTTAAGTCTGCCTTTAAATGTATAGTTTCTCTTAAACAGTTTAGAAGAGGACTGATTTCTCTTTGTAAGTAAAAATATACAAAAATCTAAATACAGAAACAGGTGAGTTAAGCACAGTTTTGTTTTTTGCAGAAGAATACTTTTTACTTTGAAAAGATTATAAGAGGTTTCCTTTAAATAATAGCTCTCCAGGGGAGACTGGGTGGCTCAGTTGGTTGAGTGTCCGTCTGACTTCGGCTCAGGTCATGGTCTCATGGTTCGTGGGTTCAAGCCCCACGTCAGGCATTGTGCTGACAGTTTAGAGCCTGGAGTCTGCTTGGGATTCTTTGTCTCCCTCTCTCTCTGCCCCTCCCCTGCTTGTGCTCTCTCTCTCTCTCTCTCTCTCTCTCTCAAAATAAATAAACATTTTTAAAAAATTAAAAAAATAGCTCTCCAATTCCTTTTAAATACTTGGATTTACAAAAAAAAATCTAGCTTTTTATTTTAAAGAGAAGGGGGAGAACATACGGATTTTTCTAAATTTCGGCATAGCTAGCATTATCACTGACTAAATGATTTTGTTTGCCAGGTACTCTTGGAGGAGGGACAGATATAAGATGTTGGGGCTTCTGAAAGAGAATCTCTGTATGTAGCCCAAGACCCAGTTCTGATTTGTCCGTTACATGAACCCAGGACCCAGTTCTGATTTGTCCATTACGTGAACCTAACCGGACTTTTGAGAAGTGAAAAATGGGTTTTGGAGATCCACAAGGACCAACATAATGTTGATTTTAAGACCACTTTCTAGGAGAATATGATTAAGAGCCAGTAATACTATTTTCCTGCCCTCCAGCATTTTTTGGTTTATTAGTTTTCTTTTGTTTCTGCTTTCTACATTATTTGTTGCTGCTCTGTTCTTTATTATTTTTTCTTCTTAGGTTTGCTATTCTATTCTTTTTAATTTCTTAGGGCAAAGACTTATAGATTTTAAGCCTCTTTCTAATATAGATATTTAAGGCAGTAAATGTCTCTCATTAAAAAATATTTATTTTAAATATTTTCTGAATTCCTTGTTGTTTATTCTTTGATTTATAAATTATTTAGAAGTTCATTTTCTGTTTTCCAAATATCTAGAGATTGTCTAGATAATTTATTATTTGGGGATTTTCAAATTATTTCTACTGTGGTCAGAGAACATAGTCTCAAAAAACTCACTCTTTTAAAGTTTATTGAGATTTATTTTATCGCTCACAGTATGGTCCACTTTGGTAAATGTTATATATGTATTCTGCAGCTGTTTGGTGTAATATTCTACAAATGTCTTTTAGGCCAAATTAGTTGATAGTATTGTTTAGATAGTCTGTGGCCCTACTTGTTTGTTATCTACTTGTTCTGTCAATTATGAAGAGAGAGATGATAGAATCTCCAATTATGGTTGTGGATATTTCTGTTTCTTGAGTTTTGCCATTTTCTTTTTTGAATTTTTAAGCTTTCTTATTAGGTACCTACATATTTATTTAAGCTTGATGAATTTCTCCTTTTATCATTATAAAATTTTATTCTGCTTTGTTAACCTATTAGCGTCCTTAAATTTAAAAGATATCTCTTATAGACTATGTAGTGGAGTCTTGCTTTTTTTAATCCAGTGTGACAATCTCTGTCCTTTATTTGGAATGTTTAATCCACTTACAATTAATGAAATCATTTATGTGGTTGTGTTTAAATCTACCATGATTTTGCCATTGTTTTTATTTGTCCCTTTTGTTTTTGTTTCTTTTTTAATGCCCCCTTTTGGATTAATGGGGTATTTTTTAATATTTTGTTTTACTTCATTGGCTTTTTAGCTATACATCTTTTAAATTACTTTTTTATTGATTGTTCTAGGTGTAATAATGTGCATCCTTAACTTATTAAAGTGTGTTTATTGTCAAAATTATGCCATTTAGCATTTTACACCTGACCATTCTCTCTTCTTACTTTATACTTCCTACTTTTCACTGGACACTTAGCATTTTCCCTTCTCAATTCATAAATATAATTTAATACAATTCCTCTTATTTACCCCCTCTCTTCTTTGTGCTCTTGTTATCATATGTTTTATTTTTATAAATATTAAAAATTGCCCACATATTCTTGCTTTAAGCAGATAGTTTTAATGTATAGTCTTTTAAGGAAATTTTAAGAAGAATAAAGGATATAAATTTTTATTTTTAACAACTTACTCATCATTTGTGGTATTCTTTTCTTCCTGCAGATCTGAGTTTCTGTCTGGTACCATTTCCCTCCAAGTTTTATAGTATCTTGTAGTTCACATCTGCTTGAGATTAATTCTGTCAGCTTTTATTTATTTGAAAGATCTTTGCCTTATTTTTAAGGGATGTTTTCACTGGATATAGAATTCTGAACTGGCAACTTTTTGTTTTTTCTTTCAGCCCCTTAAAAACATTCTCACATCTTCTCGCCCCCATTGTTATGGTGAAAAGTTAGTATTCTATATATTATTTTCTCTTGTATGTAACATATTGTTTTTGGGCTTCTTTAAAGATTTTATCTCTGGCTTTCAGCAGTTTGACCATGAATAGCTAGATATGATTTTCTTTGTATTTATTGTCTCGAGTTTGATGAGGTTTTTGGATATAATAGTGTTTTCACCAAACTTAATAAAATTTTAGCTATTATGTCTTCAGATATTTTTTCTGGTTTATTTTCAGTCTTCAGGGGCTCCTATTACATATGTGTTAGACCATCTGATATTGTCCTACAAGTTTCTGATGCCAAGTTCATTTTTCTTCAGTCTTTTTTTTTCCTTTATCAAATTGATAATTGCTAGAAATCTATCAAGTTCATGGATTCTTTCTTCTGCTATCTCCTATTTACTATTAAGTCTATTCAGTGAATTTTTCATTTTCACTTTTGAAACTTCCAGCCCTAGAATTTCCTTTTTGTCTTCCATTGATTCGTTTTTGCAGTTTTAGTTTTTCTGCTGAGATTCTCATCTGTTCATATATTCTCCTTTGTTGTTGCTATTGTTGTTTAAAAGCATTTACCTTTAAGACATTTTTCAAACAGCAGCTCTGAAGTTTTTACTAAATGCAGTATTTGGGCCAACTTAAAGTCAGTCTCTAATGACTTATTTTTTCTTATGGGTCACATTTTTTGTTTTGTTGAATGCCTAGTGATGTTTTTATTATGTATTGGACAGGGTAGATATATTGTAGAGATGCTAAATTTCTTTTTTAAATTTGTCTACAGTGTTGTTTGTTTTAGTAGGCAGTTTAGGTACTGGCTGATCACCTTGTATAGGTTTGCTAGGGAAGTTCTGTGGAAAGCTCGAGTTTTTTTCTCAGGCCCCTCTAACTTAGCATAACTCTTCCCCCAGATTGTTTTTTCCCTATGGGTTTTATTAGGGCTTTAGGGCTTGGTTTTAGATGCGGGTCTAGAGTTCGTCTTATTCTACAGTGTGCTTTTTCTCCTAAAGTGAAGCCTTTCTGCAGAATGTTAATGTATTCTCTTTATTCAGGTTGGGTTAAACTAGCAATGTTTCCCTATGCTGCTTGACCTCTAGTATTTCTATTCCATATTAACCTCATTACAGCCACTCTTTTGGAAGCCTTATGTAGTTATACTCAGCATTGGTTAAGGACTCTCAGGGAACCCCTGTACAAACTTCAGTGGTCCTCCCTGTGTGCATGTCCATCCTCCCCAGTGTCCTGTCTCTGCCACTAGCCCTGCTCTGCTTGGACTCCAGCTCAATATACTACAGTTAGAAAATTGTCCCAGGGCAGAAAACCAAGCAAATGTAGACTCACAGTATTGCTTGTTTATCCAGTAGCTAAAAATAGTTGCATTATTTTGTCCAGTTTAATAGTTGTTTATGAGAGAAAGAAAAGTCTGGTACCAATTACTGTGTCATATTGGAAGTGGAAGTCTCCCACAGCATTTTTGTATGTGTTGAAATGAACTTTAGAGATAGCTTGAAAGGGAAAATTAAATCTTAGTCTCTCTTCAAACTAAATAAAGTGAGCTTATGTTGCTTATGAACTGACCATTTATTTCTCTCTGATCTTCCTGCCTCCCACCCTTAGTCTCCCATTCACTGTTGTCTTCTCTATTCACCAGAGACACAAGGAGGGAGAGGGGAACAGAAGAAAGACCTTACTTGGATCATGCATCCTAGGTTGTGACCTTGGGTTTATCAAATAGAAAATTAAATGTGATTTTGAAGCAGCACTATGTAAAAGTAGGAATGCATGCAGTACTTTCTGTGTTAATATTTTATGACACTGCTCATACACTGAAGTGTAAGCAAACAGGATGTATCAGGGAATGGGGCTCCTGGGAACATCTTTAAAAATTTCCCCCTTTAGGGACTACTCTTCAGATTCTGGTGAGAAAATGATATATCTAAACTTGTAACTTAACATGAGCATTGTGATTAATAGGAAGAGGTTTTCTTTGAGTGCTTCTGTGGCAGGGGGCAGGGGGGGGTTGGTAATGTTTATTAATGTTTGTCAGATTAGATCCATACAGAAAAATCACTGTTCTTGTTCTGAATTCTAGTTGTTTTCTTTCCTTTTTAGGATTAAACTTTTAAAAAATAGAATTTCTTTTTGATTGCAGAGGATTGCTTATTGGGGAAATAATTTTTATTTTTTAACTTGATAACCAAATTTTTATTTGATAATTAGCTGTCACTTCAGAAATTTAATGAAGTTTCTATTTGGAAATGATCTAGAAAATATAAATGCTGTCTCATGCTTGGAGCTTTCACCTCTGTTTAAGTATGTCAGAAAGGCCTCAGAAGAAGCATAATTCCTTACTGTTAAGGCCCAGTTAGAATATAGCAATCTTGCATCTTCTCAAAAAGCCTTACTGAAATTAGGCCTATTCTTTTAAGTTTGTTTTGTCTTGTTGATTTCAAAATAGACCCCCATTTCATTTCATTTTCTCAGGAAATGTGGTGGTAGTTTAAAGGGATTAAAGTTTGTGGGAAGTTTTCTTGTTTTAATTCAAGTTGCTCACCATGTTGTTTGCCATAGCTTTTTCTGGTGTTTTCTAAATTGAACCCCTCAGTTAATCATTTTCTCTCTTGCCAGCACTTTCCCTGTAGTTTCGTACCATATCCTCTCTACATACTTAACCCTGGATTAACCCAGCTGCTTTCTCTACTCTTTAAAAATATCTTTCCATTTATATTTTTCCTTTTAAATTGTGGTAAAATACACATATCTGCTTTTTTTTTTTTCCTCTTTTAGACTTGGACTGGTAAGTACTGCTAAAGGCATTTATGGAGACTGGTAGTATGACAAATTCTACTAAGCTTACTGAACTTCCTTGTCCCTGGGTCATCTTTCCCTGGTCCTCTGTCTTAGCTTTTGTACTTTATTTTTCTCTGTAAGCCACCTATCTTTCCCCACAACTGCCTTCAGGCAGATGGCCTTGATTCCTCTGTCACAGAGAACACGGAGGCTCTCTACTGTTGATGTCCTCAGTTTTCCATGCTCTTGTACATTCTTCTTCTCTGTCTTCATCTTCTGTCTCCCAGGTTCAGAGAAGTGGCTAATTCCCACCCAGGTTAATCTCTTTGCTGGAGTTCTCTTCCTATCCCTGTGGGATATTATTCCAACATTTCCTCTCATCTACTCCTCCACCTGCACATTTTGTCATTTTACTTTTCCTTCATGCTTAAGTTATTCCCATCTTAAACACAGACAAACAAACAAACCAAAAAACAAAACAAAGGGACTTTTCTCTGTGCCATATTACCTTTTAGTTTGACCCTGTGCTTTTTTTCTTGATACACAACTATGTACCTTGAAAGAATAGTCTGCAGCCCTTTCCTTCCCAAGTGGCTTTTCCATTCTTTGGGCTGTTAGGCTTCCATTTCTGCTATTCTGTTGAAGGTGCTTTATGAAAGTCACTGGTTCCCTAGTTGCCAAATCTCATAACCTCTCTAGGCCTAATTTTACTTGACCTTTCTAAGACAGTTAATGCTGACCACTTCCTTCATGAAAACTTCCTTTATTTTCTGGGATGCTACTGTCCTAATTTTCTTACCTCTAGTACATTCCTTCTTATTCTCTTCTTCTGCCCCTCTTCCTCTGCCCACCTCTTCAATGCTGATGCTCTCTGACTCTTACCTCCCTCTTAGTAGTCTCACTCATCTGCATGATTTTCATTATGTATATGGAGGTGATTCTGAAATCTGAATCTTTCCCCACAGATCCCTGTTTTGAGTCCAGATCCACATAACATAGTCCCCATAACAGTCCTAGAAAATAGTAATGTTTTTCACATTTATGGGTGAGGAAATTGAAGCTAAGGATGTTTGGTAACCCACTTGAGATCAAGCAGTCAGTGGAACAGGCAGGATTTGAAGTGCTTTCTAAACTTAGGTCTTTATAACATGCTGTTAATCAAACATCTCCACCGGGCTGAAAGATGTATTAAGTATGCCGTATCCCATACCAAATGCCATCCTATAACTCTACATTGACCCCCCCCACACACACAAAAAAAAAACAAAACAGAGAATTTGAATACCTATATTCTCAATCTCTGTGAATGGCATTCTTCTTCCATTTATCCAGGCCAGAATGTATATTGGGAATTGACATAGACTTCCTCCTATCACTCCATCTTACAGACCTGTCTGGACCAAGGGAACATTAGTTCCTTGGTATTCTCCCTTTTTAACATGACTTGTAATCATTCCCTCCTTTTCACTTCTGCCGTCAAAGTCGAGAATTTCCTATCAACCTGGATTGCCATTACATTGACATTCCTTCCCATTGTCAACCAGCTGCAACCTATTGCTTCCCGTTTTCTGAGCTGAAGAATCAAGGTTTTTGGTTTTCAATTTTTAATCTGTCACATAAATTTTGTAGCATTTTAAAAAATGAATCATTGGGAAACAAATGAAAAAAGACATGCAAACTATAAGCTTCATTTTTTAAGTAATTAAATTTGATAGACATAAAATTATTGACAGATTGCTATAAGACTTTCTAAGTATTAGTGTATCCTGACACATGTATCCTGTCACAGGAAGAGAGCAAACAGTTTGTGGATTGACACTGATCCAGGAACAACATTGAAGAGCACCAGTTCATGGTATCTAATGAAAAGAAATGTATTCCATTTTCTTAGATTATTACCACATGACCTATGTTATTTAAAACTGGAAAATTTCAACGAGGACATTCTTTGCTTTTGGTTTAAAGATAGCATGTATATGTGGATTTAAGAGGTTTTAGAAAATTTCCTGTTTCTATAGGATCCCTTCTTCCTATACAAATAAATCCCAATAGAGCAATGGGTACTCATGTTACATTGTATACAATTTAAGGCTAAGATCAAAGTGTACTGATGAAAGAATCCAAAGCAACATTTTCTTAAATAGGTTTGAAGTACAGTCTTCATGGGTTACATATTAACAAGAGTGATTTCCCCTGGTTTGGTATATTTAACTTGATACTGTACACATATGCAAAAGTCTGCCTCTAATGTGCAGAGGAGTTGATGTAGTCCATTTCTAAAAGATTAAAATTCTACACAGGTATTAATCTGAATGGGTGATAAATAATAAAAGTAAGTTATATGGATTTTGGCAGATGTCTGCCTAAATCCCTATCAAAATATTTGAAGTAAGTGAAATGCAGACAGGAGATGCTAAAATGGTTAGACAGTAGAATACCCCTTGGCTTTAAACAAGGCTTTGCTGAGGAATCAAAACACACAAAAACAAATTTCTAAGGGAATGTTAATCAAGGAATGGGTGTGCTCTAAATATAATTGGGATTATACCTAGAATTAGTTTAGAAATTCATTACATAAAACCATACTGTGCAGATCTCATTGTTGTCTACATCACGGCTGACACAGAACAAAACACAGAACAAAACTCTTAGGCAAATGTTAAGAGAATATAATTTTCCCATATGAGGTAAAAAAAAAAGTCAGGAAAAGCCTTTTAGACATTTTGGAAAAGCAAATTAAGCAACTAATCTTCAGCACTGTACTAGGACTAAAAACTACCATAGAAAATTTCTAACCATTAAGAGTTCATTAAGAGTTAAAAAAAATTAAATTCAGTTATACCAATATTTGTTCTGTCAGTGAAGTAGATGAGACCCAAACACAATTAACCATCAAAACAAAACAAAACTTAGTCATGAGAAGTAGGGGCACTATCTGACGTTTAAAAGATTAAATTCCGAAAGCGGTATGTTATATAATTACTCTTCTTCCATTTCTAGGTCATTCACAGCAGATGGAAAGATGGCAGCTTGCTAACTAAACCCACTTTTGATTAGAAAGTAATCAAAAGTTTTATTCAAAGAAAACTTTTTATAAGTTTTTTTTTTTGAGGGAGGGAGGGAGGGAGAGGGAGAGTGAGAGAGTGAGAGAGTGAGAGAGAATCCCAAGTGGCTCCACAGAGAGAGAGAGAGAGAGAGAGAGAGAGAGAGAGAGAATCCCAAGCAGCTCCACACTGTCAGCACACAGCTGGACATGTGGCTTGACCTCAGGGACTGTGAGCCAAAATTAAGAGTTGGGCACTTAACCAACTGACCACTCAGGTGCTCCAGGAAATTAGTATTTAGTCTTGGCTGCCTGTCTTTGTTACTAGCCTGCTTATTTAACTTTCTTGTTTCATGACTGTGGTATACTTTTATTTAAGCCTAAGTTTTTAATGGATGATGCAAGAAAACTATAAGCATTTTATTTAATTCAGTAGCTCCATGATGGAAATAAGCCTTAGTGCTAAAAGAATTCTTAGATTAAATGTGGTTTTGCTAGTAGGCATTTTATTATGAGATTTTTTTTTTTCTAACTCTGTGCCTCGTCCTTGTGTTTTGGTTGTTTAGATCTGCTTCAGCTCCCCAGGAATATGATTGAAAACAGCATGTTTGAGGAAGAACCGGATGTGGTGGATTTAGCCAAAGAACCCTGTTTACATCCTCTAGAGCCCGATGAGGTGGAATATGAGCCCCGGGGTTCAAGACTGTTGGTGCGGGGTCTTGGTGAGCATGAGATGGATGAGGACGAAGAGGATTATGAGTCATCTGCAAAACTGCTGGGCATGTCCTTCATGAACAGAAGCTCAGGCCTTCGGAACAGTGCAACCGGCTACAGGCCAAGCCCAGATGGGACTTGTTCGGTACCCTCTGCAAGGACCATGGTGATCTGTGTTTTTCTTATTGTGGTTGCCGTTTCTATAATCATAGTGATATATTTACTACCCAGATGTACCTTTACCAAAGAAGGCTGCCATAAAAAAAACCAATCAATGGGACTGATTCAGCCAGTTGCAACAAATGGAAAGTTGTTTCCGTGGGCACAAGTCAGGCTTCCCACCGCCATTATGCCACTACGCTATGAACTTAACCTACACCCAAACCTAACCTCTATGACATTCAGGGGTTCTGTGACAATTTCATTTCAGGCTCTTCAGGCCACATGGAATATCGTTCTTCACAGTACAGGCCATAATATTTCAAAAGTGACCTTTATGTCAGCAGTTTCAAGTCAAGAAAAACAAGTTGAGGTCTTGGAATACCCATTTCATGAACAAATTGCAGTTGTTGCCCCTGAAGCTCTTCTTGAAGGACACAATTACACCTTGAAGATAGAGTATTCAGCAAATTTATCTACTTCTTACTATGGGTTCTATGGAATCTCCTACACAGATGAAAGTAATGAGAAAAAGTATGTAGCCCTCTTAAGTGGTTCTACTTCTTTGCTTTGTGAAGGCTTACATAATGTGGATTCCTTTGCCCATACCAGATACATTAACTGGAATTTTTTTTAATTTAGTAGGTTATGTGCAAATTAGCGGAATGGTGACTTGGAAGCATCTCCTATTTCTTTTTCAGTCAAAGCCTTGAGTACCTAACATGCTCATATATGTCATATATATCATGGTGGGAGTGGGGCATGCTAATGGAAGGAAATTGATAAAGATTTATATCAGTTACATTCTTGATCACCACAACTTAAGTTATTTTGAGCTTTTCATATCTTAGATGAATCTAGTTTTCAGTCACCTTACAAGATCTCAATGGGAAGCAAAGAAGAGGAGTATGAATTAATCTTTAAGACCTATTTTCCTAATGTGCAGAAATTTTAGGAGGTGCTTAGTGAGATGGAGAAAGAGGGCAGGAAGAACTGTTGTATGCTTACATATATCATATTTAGTGTACTTAATATTTGCTGTTCATTAAAAAAAGTCACTCTAAGTTGGATTTCTGATGGAATTTTAAAAAATCTAGGACAAACTTAATTTAATTTAAAAAAAAAGTGACTCAAAAGTATTCTTCTCCCTATTTATGTATTTTACACTCTAATCTTAGTATTCATAGAATGTAGTTCGATTCTATGCTGATGCTGAAGTGGCTGATGCTGGCCACTTGGCAAATGTATGTTTATGTATTGAGAAAAATAGAAATGAATATTTTAAATCTATCTTAAGGAACTTTTTTGATCCATCTTAAATGGAGAAAGACAATACAAGATCTGTACACCTATTCAGATAAGTAATTTTTCTCTTTGCCTTTACTTAAAAAATGGCATACTGGCTTTTGCATGAGATCTGACGTTAAAAGCAAATTTATAATTATAATGGCAGCCCATGACTTCTTAGCTTTACTTCTACTTTTATAATCTTTATCATCTCTATGAATTATGAATTAGAGGATATACATAAAAACAGTGCAAACACACCTTTAAGACAAATCCAGTAGTCACCTCTTTCAGTCAGATTATTGACCTTGGAGTCCCTTGGGCCTACTACTACTATATAATGGAAGGAATAAATGTATGGCAGAGAAAGCAGATTTTGGGTATGGTCAGTTGTTGACTCTTGCCATGGGCTAGATTGAGTTGTGGAAAATGCTAGAAAAATAGAGAAGATAATTTCTTGAAAATAAGAAATAGAATATTTTTAACAAGTGTTTTTAAAATGTTTTTTTGAGACAGAGGAGAGAGAGAGAGAAAGTGTGAGCCAGGGAGGGACAGAGAGAGAGAGAGGAAGAGAGAATCCCAAGCATGCCCCACACTATCAGTGTAGAGCCCAACATAGGACTCCATCTCACAAACCATGACATCATGACCTGAGCTGAGATCAAGAGTTGGACGCTTAACTGATTGAGCCACCAGGCGCCCCAACAAATGTTGTTAAATCTATTAAGACAGGGGCGCCTGGGTGGCTCAGTCATTGAGCGTCCGACTTCAGCCCAGGTCCATCTCACGGTTCGGGAGTTTGAGCCCCACATCGGGCTCTGTGCTGACAGCTCGGAGCCTGGAGCCTGCTTTGGATTCTGTGTCTTCCTCTCTCTCTGCCCCTCCCCAGCTCATGTGTGCTCGCTCGCTCTCTGTCAAAAATGAATAAAAACTTAAAAAAAATTTTTTTTAAATAAATAAATCTATTAAGACAAATGAGTGTATGAAACTTTTCTGTTACAGAAAGTATATAAATCTGTTAACCTGACTGCTTCAGTAAAATGAGTGCCCCACATGATTGTGTATCTTGATGGAGGATAAATTTGAGAAGATTATTTATGCCTTTCAAGGTGTCTGAAAACTATAATTCAAAGCAATTTTTTGTCTTTTTCCAAATTTTGCATAGTTTTGCTTAGTTCTATTAGAGAAATTTTTTGTATCCCCCTCCACCAAATATAATAAAAATAATTATTTAAATAAGTAAATAAAAAATTAAGGGATATACTCCTTACTGATGGGGAAATTAGAATATATGTAAATATCAACCATGTATTTGTGGTAAGGGAACTTTACCTATGTCACCTAAGAGGGGGAGATGGCCAGTGACCTTGGAGATCAGTCTAGAAGTTGTTGATTATATATTTAAGATTCTAGACAATAAAATGATGCCGAAAGAACTAGTAAACAATTTATGATGGGGATGTGTTTTCTTTCTTTGTCCTTCAATCTCTCAGTGTCTTTTTCTTGAACACTTCAAGCATCTTCTTAACTGGCTTCTAATCTTGTCACCGCTTTCCCCTCTTCTTGCCACCATCTTCCGCACTGCTGCCAGACTCATATTTCTAGAGTACAGATCTAACCATGTTGGTCTTTGATTTGAGAGCCTTCACACTTCCTCTTTTCTGATAGGATTTAGTTCAAGATTCTTCCAGATCTGGCCCTCATTTTATCTCACAGCCCTCATCTGCTAAAATGAGCTTCATGTGCACTTCTCTGAGTTCCAGTGATAATAATGGCCCGTAGTTACTGAGAACTCAAGTGCTAGCAACTGTTCCAAGTATTTTATATGTTTAATCTTTTATCATGTCAACCCACCAAGAGGTGGATATTAATATTTTATTCATTTTACAGATAACAAAGCAGAGGCATGTAAATAATATCTTATGGTTAGCAGGTAGGAGAGGGGGAACTCCAGCTCCAACTCATGTTAACCCCATTCTTAACCACTATGATGTACTGCCTTCCTAGTTCACACCACGTTTTCATTTACTCATTGTTATCCCCAGTGGTTAGAATTCTCTTATGTGACCCCCGGCGAATTCATGATTGTCTTTAGCACTACTGGAGCTAGTGCTCAAACTACAGCCAGTATTTGTGAAAGCAAAGGAAGTCACTAATGAAAGAAATAAGCTTCAAGTTATTCAGCATGGATAGGATAGATTATAAGTATCCTCAAGCAGCAGCCTTCTCAAAGAGGCTTTTATGTAAAATAGTGATTAGTGCATCTCTTTCAACAATAACTTAAGATTTTCTTTGTCTCAGAACATTATGATCCAATTTTTATCCAAAGTGATCGTCTAAGTAGACTTTTTATATAAATGGTATGGATATCATTAAACTTTATCCCCTGGTCCCTTGTGGCCCTCTTTCACAATTTTCTATTAACTAGGTAAGAATTTAGGAGTGGAGTGAAGAAATTGAATATTAGCAACATAGCATGTTTAAATTGTTTCATATATGTTGATTGCTGTCTTTCATGTAGTTTACTTAATAGAAACAGTTATTTGGGAAAATCCTTATCAGGAAAACACAATATTGAGTGTGGATGAAAAGGTATGACTGTCTAGCATTTATAATAAAACATCTATGTTGGCAATTGTGGCATACAAGTAGTTTTTATTTTGCGTAGTCTTATTCGAGTCTAACAAAAACCCTAGGTGTTTGGCAGAGGATCCTACCTCAGTCTTAATTTAATGAAATAAAAAAGGGATGGGGTGGCTCAGTGGCTAAGGTCCAGCTTTGGCTCAGGTCATGATCTCGTGGTCTGTGAGTTTGAGCCTTGCATTGGGCTCTGTGCTGACAGCTCAGAGCCTGGAGCCTGCTTCTGATTCTGTGTCTCCCTCTCTCTCTGCCCCTCCCTCGCTCACACTCTGTCTCTGTCTCTCAAAAATGAAAAAATGTTAAAAAAATTTTTTTTCAAAATAAGGAAATTGAGGTGTGTGTTAACTTGCTCACACTGTCTCTCAAAAATGAATAATTGTTAAAAAAAATTTTTTTTAAATAAGGAAATTGAGGTGTGTGTTGCCTGAACTCATATGGCTGATAAAATGCAGGGTTTGGGTCTTACTTCAAATCCCACATTCTTTTCTGTGTAAAGTGGAAACTAAACCCTAAGCAAGCTAGGACATCTTGTCCAGGGTGGTGGTTGTATATGTGCCATATTGACTAGTACCTGAAATATGCACAACAGGGCCACACTTGCCCTGATTATTCTATGGCCATGTTTGGATAATTTCCAAATGTAGATCTGTTTTACTCCTCTGTTTAATTGGAAATCTGATTTTCTCCTCTTTTTTTATGCTTTTCTCCCAGTTTTTTTAAAAATTTATTTGTTTATTTATTTTGAGAGAGAAAGAGAGCATGCATAAATGGGGTAGGGACAGAGAGAGAGGGAGAGAGAGAGAGAGAGAGAATCCCAAGCAGACTCTGCACTGTCAGCACAGAGTCCGATGCAGGGCTCAGACTCATTAACAGTGAGATTATGACCTGAACCGAAATCAAGAGTCAGACGCTTAGCTGACTGAGCCAGCCAGGTGCCCTCTCCCAACCTTTAATTAATTAAGGACTTTCGTATGGGTTAAATTCTCAAATGTTGCCGTGGTGTAGGAGAGGGAGGAAGTTTTTTTTTTTTTTTTAATTCATTTCTGAAAAGCTTGAAGGAAACTAGCATACTACAGAGTAGCTAGTTTTTTTTAGTCTTCATGAAAGTTTAAGTAGAAAGTTTAAGGTTTAATGTGGTGAAGCCAGAGTCTGTACAGGTGATAAATGGCAATTAATGACCACCCTTCATACTGAGTATCCATCTGAAACCTTTTTAAGACCAACTGCAGACTACCTTTGTGGCTTCATCTCTAGCCATCTTGGACAGCCACCTCCTGTCCCTGGGTATCCATTGCTGTCTTTTTTTGTGCTTCCTGCTCTTTCTAGAGTATACTTTCTTCCCTTCTCTACCTTTTCAAATATGCCTCACTTCTTAAAATTCTCTTCAAAGTTTGTCACGTTTCCGTATAGTATCACAACTGCAAGTCAGAATTTGTTTCCTATCCTTTATTTCTACTGCTTTGTTTTCAATATTAATGACCTACCTGATTTGAAGCCTGGCAGGTTTCTCTTCATCATATAATCTATGTCTCTCCCAGTTGATTGCAGATCCTTTAATGACTGGGATTATACTATGCTTATCTTAGTATCCCTAGTACTTGGCAAGATACCTTGAATAGTAGGTGCTCAATAACTATTGAATGAATTTGCATTTGTTTTAGGTACTTTGCAGCAACTCAATTTGAACCCCTGGCAGCAAGATCTGCTTTTCCTTGTTTTGATGAACCAGGATTTAAAGCCACATTTATCATCAAGATCATAAGGGATGAGCAATATACTGCTTTATCAAATATGCCTAAGGTACTGTTCTGTTCCTTAATGTAAAATCTTTGAGTGGGTCTCTTTCTTTGTTCTGAATACTTGAATTCTTCTTTGTGATACTGTTGAGAATGAGTAAAATCATGTATATTCTTATTCTTTCTTAAAATGCTTAAATAGAAGTTAAAATATATGTTGGAATTAATTGAGAAGTCAGCTCAAGGAGCACTTGAAGAAAGAGAAAGATCTGCTGGATATGAAATGTGTGGGCAGGAAATGTGAAGTATGTGCTATATGTTAAAGGTGTGCAAATATTAATACTATATGAACTAGTGCTAAAGATCACAGTGATGTTTTCTGAGACTTGGTGAATTTGCTTTTCTAAATAGTGATGCATGATAATGTTGAATCATGATTGACCTTGGTGTTTTATTGGTTATTGAAAAATCATTATTATAACATGAAGGTTTAACAAGAACATGAACCTCTTTCTTGGATGTAAATTCTGTGTGGGAAGCAATGGAGATGAAACCAAGCAAAATTGGTTTTATACTAGACAGAACTTAGGGTTGATTTTTTTTCCTGACATTTGAGTGGCCATGTGGAACCTGATGGGAGCCTCTCAGAACCCATGTGGCTAGGGGAGAGGAGCAGCCACATCTAACAGACTGTGAAGTCAACCTTTGTAGGCAGGGGAGGATGAGATCAGTCTTTCAATAGAGACATCACTTCAACAGCTCCATTCGTAGCCCTACTCTTCACTTTAATCTTCCTCTAAAAGTGGTGAGATGCCAACCTGACTAGTATCCCCAAACTTATCTTAATTCATAGTCAGAAAATCTTGCAAGGCTGCTCTAATCTTGTTTCTACTACATACTTCGTAGTGACTTAATCACCTTTGATCCCACTAAGCTTTCTTGGGGTCATCAAGATGGTACTTTAAAAAGCTGTTTCACATCTTTCAGAGGGATATCCCAACTATAGCTCCTTCTTCTGTGTTTGTAGCAGTATAGTGGAACGTTCCTATATGATAAGGAAGGATTTTGGTTTTGGAGGTATTTTAAAAGGAAGAAACAGAACCCTGTTACTTACTTTCTTTAAGTTACATTTATTTAAAACCATCTTTTGAAACTAAAAATTCCTTAAAGATTTTCACTGTATTCAGTATATTTTCTTTTCTTTTCTTTTTTTCCTTTTTTATTTGAGAGAGAGAGAGAGAGAGAGAGAGAGAATCTTAAGCAGGTTCTACACTTAGTGCCAAGTCCCGACACGGAGCTCTATCCCACGACCCTAAGATCTTGACCTGAGTTGAGATCAAGAGTCAGATGCTCAATCAACTGAGCCACCCATGTGCCCCTACTCAGTATATTTTCATGATAAACGATGATAGAACAGAATGAGAGTAAAGGGCCATGCTCTGTTCAGAATAAGAATCACGTTCTCTTATTCTGAGAAATTAAAATATGCCAACATCTTCACTACTTGTTTTGTATTTGAATATTTAATTTCTTAGTTTATTATGGTCATTTATTACCATAGTTACAGAACTGTTATCTTTTCCTTTTTGTTTGTAGAATTCATCAGTCATTATGGAAGATGGACTTGTTCAGGATGAGTTTTCTGAGAGTGTGAAAATGAGCACTTACCTGGTTGCTTTCATTGTTGGGGAACTGAAGAACCTGAGTCAGGATGTAAATGGAACCCTGGTATGTTGTTGTGGTAATTGTCTTAAAAACCTATTAAACAAGAGGTAAAAAGGAATTCTTTAATGATTTCTGGTAATGGAAAACAAGCTTTTAGATCACAACTCTGACATTTTATCCCAGAAATGTTGCTTTTTGCTTAGTTATATTTACTTTTATTAATTGAATACCCCAAAGTCAATAATATTCAAGTTTTTTTAAATTGTATTTCTATAAAAGAATTCCAGTAAGACAATCGATGTATAACAAAGCTTCTATAACTGTGCTGTACAATATGGTGGTTACTGGCTTTATGTGGTTTTTAACATTTAAGTCAATTAAAATTAGATGACAGCATCATGGCTGAATAAGGTGTCCCTCATTCATGTCCTCCCATGCCAGCAACAATAATTTGACATCCATCCATGGACAAAAATGCCTTTGTGGAAGCTGTGGGATCCAAGGCTAAATGCCAAATGACCTGGGAGGCATCTTCTGCACCTATGCATCAGGTACTAGGCATACAGACCTTGGTCCTGGCTGTTGACCCTGTAGTGACCTGTAAATCAGCTCTAGCCCTCTTGGCTATAGTTTGGGAGCACCTGAAAATACTGTCTTAGATAGTAA
The DNA here is from genome assembly GCA_028646485.1 of Cryptoprocta ferox. Lineage (NCBI taxonomy): Eukaryota > Metazoa > Chordata > Mammalia > Carnivora > Eupleridae > Cryptoprocta > Cryptoprocta ferox. Next base: position 68,606,683 of record CM053572.1, read on the forward strand.
CACTTGGAGAAAATAGCCTTTGTGGAAGTCTGCATTTCTAGCCAAAAAGTTCAGCACTCTGTTGGAGAAAAAAAGAAATACAAGTTTGGATGCATCAGTGAGGGCAGTTAGGTAAGACTGAAGGAGGTGACTGCCACGTCAGATGTGAAGACATTAACACAGAACTTCAAAGAACATGAAAAATCAAGAAAATACAACAACATCAAAGGATCACAATAATCTTCCAGTAACCAATCTCAAAGACATGAGGATCTGCAATTTACCCATTAAAGAACTCAAAATAGCTATTTTAGGGAAACTTAATGAACTACAAGAAAACATGAAAAGACAATTCAGTGGAATCAAGAATCAATACATGAACAAAATGAGAAGTTTAACAAATATAGAAATTATAAAAAGGAACTATACAGAAATTCGGGGGCTGAAAAATACAATCAATGGAATGGAAAAAAGAAAAAAGGACTAGAGAACATCAACTTCAGAATGGATCAAGTAAAAGAAAGAATTTGTGAGTTAGAAGACAGGAAAGTTGACATTATCCATCCAGAGAACAAATAAAAATGGAAGAAAAGAGTGAAGAAAGCCTATGTGATTTATGGGACACAATAAAAGAAATACTTTGTGAATTATTGCAGTTCCAGAAGGAGAACAGATGGAGAAGGGGGCAGAAAGCTTTTTCAAAGAAGTAATGGCTGACAGCCAAAAGAGATCCCTTATGAGACATGTTACAATACAACTTCCAAAAATAAAGAGAACTTTAAAAGCAGCAAAAGGAAAGATGCTTGTAATTTACAAGGGATAAGCCTGTCAGTGGATTTCTCAGCAGAAACCTTAGCAACCAGAAGAGAATCAGATGAATTAAACTGCTGAAACAACTGCCAGTTCAGAATACTCTTGTCTGACAAAGTTTTCCTACAGAAATGAAGGGGAGATAAAGATTTTTCCCAAACAAAAGTTGAGGAAGTGCTTTATCACCAGACCTCCCTTAAAAAATGCTGAAAGGAGTACTTCCAGGTGAAATGAAAGGACAGTAATTAGTAATATGAAGATATGTGAAAATACACAACACACTGGTAAAGGCAAGTATATAGCAAAATTCAGAATACTCAACACTATAATATGGTGGTGTATGCATCATGTAAAATGCATAAAAAGCAGTTCTAAGAGTGATGTTTAGAGCAATAAATGCCTATTTAAGGAAAAAGAAAGATCTCATATAAACAACCTGCCCTTATACCTCAAGGAAATAGAAAAAGACCAAACTAAACCCAAAGTCAGCAGAAGGAAGGAATAACAAAGATGAGAGCAGAAATAAATAAAAGAGAGGAGTGCCTGGGTGGCTTAGTTGGTGAAGCATCCAACTCTTGGTTTTGTCTCAGATCATAATCTCACGGTTTGTGAGTTTGAGCCCATGCTGGGTTCTGCACTCACAGTGTGGAGCCTGCTTGGGATTCTCTCTCCCTCTCTACCCCTCCTTCATTTGTAATTTCTCTCTCTCAGAAATAAACTTTAAAAAAATTAAAAATAAATAAAAGAGATACCAGAAAAAAACAGTAGAAAAGATCAGTGAAACTAGAGCTGAGTTTTGTTTTGTTTTGAAAGATAAAAATGACAGCTCTTCAGCTAGACTAAGAAAAAATAAGAGTCAAAATCAGAAATGAAAGAGACATTATAGTTGATACCACAGAAATATAAGGAGCATAAGAGACTACTATGAATCATTATAGGCCAACAAATTGAGTAACCTAGAAGAAATGGATAAATTCCTAGAAACATACAACCTAGCAAGAATGAATCATGAAGACATAAAAAATATGATTAGTATTGAGTAAAGACTCATCTTTGAGACTCATCTTTAAGTGTTACACCACAGATTTAGCCCTTGATTCAGATGTTGCAGCCTGGATAAATCTAAAGGCTCAATCTAGGAGAGTCAGGTTTGCTTCAAGACCAGCTGACTACCATCCTCTCCATGAGGCAGTTCGTTCTTTCCCCAGCTGGGATTAATCGTTCCCTCTGTGATCTTTCATAGTATTTGAGTTACATCTCTGTTGTAGTTATCACACTCTTTGATATAAACCCCCCAGCACTTTTTATTGTATCCTGAAAAGAATGCAATCTTGGCTTTTCTTTCCCCTCTATCCCTCCCACCCTCCCTCCTTCCTGCCCATAGGATTACATTCAAACTCATCAATCTGATATTCAGGGCTCTCTTATAAATCCATCTGTATCTCTAATTGCTCCAGTATGGATTCTTCCGTGTAGCCACGCTGAATTATTCATTTCTCAGATATATAACTTATTCTCACATAGAGAGAAGGGGATGGGAAAAAGGGAGAGAGAGAGAAAAAGAGATTGATTGAGACTGAGATTGAGAGAGAGGAATTTAGGGTGGCTTTTTTTTTTTCTTTTTCTTTTAATGTACGTGTATTAGGAAGCAACATGTTAAACATGGACTCTGGAGTCCCACTTCTGCAGCTTACTAGAATGTGCTCTGGGACAGATTACTCTGTAGTACTGTCTAAACCTTATCTTCTACAAATCTAGTACTGTCCTGCCCTCTCAAGGATTAAATTGTAAAACTTTTTGTAAAACAGTTAGTACCTGGGAGATAGTAATACACCCACACACATACAAAGTACACTCTTTTTTATCCATATGCAAACATATTGTGAACTTTCTTTTATGTCTATAAATATAAAATTATAACTTTTAATGCTACCCAGCACCCATGTATTTCAAAATGCATTTGGAAAAAATGTTCTACAAATAAACAATTGTTTTATTTTCTCTCTTTTTGTTAGGATGAGGGAAGAATCTAACATGCATGGAGCTATGCTCTGTGCTGGCAGCTGTCTTAGTCTCTCATTTATAAATATCTTTTCATTTTATAAACCACATGGGAGGGAAGCATTAATCCCATATTGCTGATGAAGAAATAGTGTCTCAGAGAGGTTAAGTAATTGACCCAGGATCACATAGTAAAGTGATAGGATTGTATTGTCCACTATAATATGCTGCTGCTCACACCAAATGACATAAATAACTTCTGTATATATGGTGACCAGAAATTTAGACTTGAAGTCTAACACAAGATTTTTGTTACACTTAAGTATTGTAATCTTTAGGATGGATTCTGTTTTGTAGTATTTGACTTTAGGCCTATTTCACAAGATTCAGGAATAAGGCAGTAGGGCTTTACGTACTAATGTCAGTCTAACCAAACAACCAAAAATGTCAAAGTTTGATTGTACATTATTAAAGATGCCCTCTGTAGTGATAAAGACTACTGTGTTGTTGAAGTTTTAAAGGAAGAGGAACATTTGTTTTTATCATTTATGTCTATTCTTCAGTGTTCCTTACAACCCTCTGTGTTCAGTAATGCCAGAATTACCTAAAAAATTCTAGGCCGGTTTTGAAAGACTCTGCTTTGTTTGTCTTCAGGTTTTTGTTTTGTTTTTGCCATTGCCTGATTTTTTTCTTTCTTTTTTTACCATAGACAGGCCTAATCTGTAGAATCAGAGTGCCGTGGTAGTTAGTTGGATGTGGGCACCATGCCTATTTAACATTCAAACAGAACCTTCAATAGTATTATCCAGATGAAGTTATAATTTTGATTTATTCCTATTCAATCAGGAACATGATTTAGTTATAAATTTCCATGAACAACATCCACCTCAGGTATCTCTTCACCAGGCAGGGACATTGTACATAATTTACATTATTCTCCTAAAGACCCATCTAATTATTTATTCTGAATAGACTTGAGACTGAAATGTGATTGTGGTTTTTTTATGTGTTTTTATTTTGTTTTGTTTTAGGAATTTATGTTAATCTTTCTGTTTGGGAAAGCTCATGTTTTTCAGGAAGCTTAATATCAAAAACTTCTTGTATTTTCTGTATTTATAAATCTTGCAGGCCATATTGTCTTTGGGGGGGTGAGGGTTGATTCTGTTTTCTTCTTTTATCTTGTATTTTGCTTTTTATTAAATTAAGGAACAGATTAACTAAAACTTAATAAATCTTCAGTCTTTGATAGTTGGGAGGGCTATTTGATATTTGATCAAGAATTTTTATAGCTGTGTCTTTTAGAAATCTCCCCAAGATCTTAGCAAGAAATCTTGCAAGAAAAGTTGTAGGTTGTAAGTCTTGCAGTCTGAGTGCTAGTTGACTGCCATTTAATAGTGTTAGAGTCCTCTTATCAAGCCCAGAATACTGGTCAATACGCTTGATTTTTTTGTTGAACTAGGTTGTTTTCTCTGTTTCGTAATGTTTCTGTTGCCCTTAAAACAACTTGATAATAATTATAAAGGCCAGATTATTTATCTCTAGTGAGAACTAATAGCACATCTTCTTTTAAGGGGGAAAAAAAGCAGAAGGAAAGACCAAATACCAAACTACCTTTTTTTCCTAGTCATTGTATTCCAGAAATGGGACTAAGTACATCCCTTGGTCAAGTGTCATTTTCATGTGGACTTTTGTTCTTCCTTTACTTTTCCACGAAGGAAAGGTGCTTTCAAACGCATTTGGAGGTGGCCAAATGGTGTGTGTGGCAGAAAGATGTTGGAGGAGGAAATCTGGAGAATTATGGGTGGTGTTTCCATTGGGATAGTATTTCCTAGGTGTTTGAGTTGATTATAACATAAAAATACATATGTTTGGCAAGAATGGCAGAGATAATAAGGATTTATCTCAAATTCCTAGTGATCTTGGTATAGTTATTTACAGTGGTGGTTAGAGATTATAAAAGAATATGTTAGGTTCCTTCCCCCCCACCCTCCCAACTAACATTGACTTCAGAGGAGGAAAGATGCAGGAAGTACCCACATCAGCGGGATGAACTTGTGGTTCCTTTGGCAGGGAGAATTAAATTTCTTTCATAGTTACCTTAGAAAGCAACATCAGGTGGGATTCATTCCTGGGTTACAGGGCTGGTTCAATATTCGCAAATCCATCAATGTGATACATCACATCAACAAAAGAAAAGATAAAAACCATATGATCCTGTCGATAGATGCAGAAAAAGCATTTGACAAAATACAGCATCCTTTCTTAATAAAAACCCTCGAGAAAGTCGGGATTGAAGGAACTTACTTAAA
>CM053572.1:68611881-68628819 GCA_028646485.1 Cryptoprocta ferox
TGTCAGCCCAGAGCCCAACATGGGGTTCAAACTCATAAACTGTGAGATGATGACCTGAGCTGAAATTGAGAGGAAGACACTTGATCAACTGAGACACCCAGGCACCCCAGGACTGTATTTTTAATGATGCTAGTAATTAGCATGTATTGAATACTTATATCCTGCCATGCACTAGTCTAAGTTCTATATATGATAGTTCATTTAATTTTCAGAGCAACCCAGGGAGGGTAAGGAGCTACTTTTATCATCTTTCTACAGATAAGGAAATTGAGGTTAACCAACCTTCTCAAGGTCACACACCTAGCAGAGATTTGAACCCAGCACTCTAACAGGGTGTTTACTTAACACCCAGTTTTTTGGGGTTTTTACTTAAAAAATTTTTGCGTTACATTTAATTTTTATGCCATCTTACCTCCATGTTTTTATAATTAATGCATGTGTTCTATAGACTAAAGCCCTACAGTAAGACAATTATGATTGAAATCTGTTTGACCTTTTTGAAATTGTTGACATCTTTTCAGTCCTTTAATGAAAGAAGTAAATTTAATTTGGAGTTAGAGTTCACCACTGCAGTTTTGTCCAAGTGATGAATTGTTTAGTAAGTCTCCATTTCCCACCTGTTGAGATATTTTTTTTTAAAGTCTTTATTTTCTGCTGTGTCTTGCCCATATTTCATATTCCTAGGTGAGTGTGGAGCTTTTTTCAGTCAACTGAAAAACAATAAATATTGATTTTTATTTTTTTAAAAAAAGATTTTAAATGTTTATTATTTTTGAGAAAGAGAGACAGAGAACAAGCAGGGGCAGAGAGAGAGGAAGACACAGAATCAGAATCAGGCTCCAGGTTCTGAGCTGTCAGCACAGAGCCTGACACAGGGCTCGAATTCACAGACTGTTAAGTTGACTGCTTAACCAACTGAGCCACCCAGGTGCCCCTAAATATTGCTTTTTAAAACCCATTGCTTTTAACATAATTGCTTAAATTTTTCTTTTTGATACTTACTGAATAAGATGTCTACAGTTGCAGCTTATGTGTTTAACTGATGCATTCAGTCAGAAAAAAAAGCAAGAATAACAATTTCAGTAATGTTGGTGATTGTATCTGCCTTCCCCTTTAGTAAGCATGAATCCTGGAATGAATGGGCAACGTGAATATGAATCTATCATCCCTAAGCTGGTTTTAGTTACTGTGTGCCACTCAGTCATTCTGTGGGTATGATTATTTTTTATACAATATGATCCATGAAAACAAGCCAATAACTGGAAAAAAGGAAGCAGTCCAAAGTTGGAAGAAAAATCTGGCTGTGCCATACTTTCTGAAAGAGAATGTATTAGTCTGTAATAGGTTTTTCCAGGGTAATTTCACCAAATGTACAATTTCTGCACTGTGTGTTTACTTTAGAACTGACTTCTTTTTTTTGGGTGTCTGCTTAATGCCAGGCACTGTAATCGATGCTAAAAAGATCAGAATTTGTTTTGTTCTTCAAATAATTTAGTTTGAGAGCTCATAGGTAAGGAAGGGCAACTTGAGGTAATGAAGAAGACAAGTATCATAAAATTAATAGGCAAATGCTTATAAATTGTTTTAATAAGACCCAAAATAGTTTATTTGGGAATGTTCTGTTAACTTAAAAAAATAAGAAACAAAACCAATAAGTTTTTGAACATTGTTCTATGTGTGGTGACTTGCTAAATTCTCCAGGAGAGAAAAGAATTAGAAGCAAGAGTTCCTGTCCTGTAAAATCTCATAAATCTCTTTGCATTTCTCATATATGCTTTATGTTATTCATCTGAATATCATGCCATTTTAGTTGTACCTGTTTTTATGTTATGTATATATACATATACGTATATATTTATGTATGGTGTGTATATATATATATATATCAATGTATGTTTTCTTTTAGGTTTCTATATATGCTGTACCAGAAAAGATTGGTCAAGTTCACCATGCCTTGGAAACAACTGCGAAGCTTCTTGAATTCTATCAAAACTACTTTGAAATTCAATACCCACTTAAGAAATTGGGTAAGAATCAAACAGTGCCTCTGGTTTTCATTACCTTTATAACCTAGATTCATTTTGCAAATATTTTGTAGAAAGAACTTTTGCCAAAAGTATTTTAAAAATAAAACTAATAAACACCTAAAGCTTTAAAAAATTGTTTATATTTGTTAAGATTATTTACATTCCCTAAAGGCTAAATGTGGAGCTTAAAACATTTAGAAGTTTATGGAACTGTTACAAGGACTTATATAGGTTCTATGTAAGTGGGAATTTGCTTAAGGCTTTGTCTGGAGTTAGACTAATTCCAACTTCCTAAGAAATTTTGTTTCGTAGGAAAAAAAAACTGAGTAATAGGAGCTTAGGAAAGCAAGAACTGGTCCTAGGTAGAAGAACGTTGGGCCCATACTTTGTCTTCCTTGCTCTAGGAGGTTGATTCATTGTGAAATAATTAGGTATCTCTTCCTTTGTGAAGGGACAGAGCAACGGTGACTCCACAGGATTGGTCAGGTCTTTCTCAACTGTCTGATAGGTGGGGAACATAAAAGACTAGTAAGGTTTGATTTGCCAAGAGTATAAAATGAACTCCCTGCCTTTTGATTCACAGTGATAAACTAGTGGATAAAAAATATTTTTATTTAGGGAGTGCCTTAGATGAGTGAAATTTGATCACTTCTATCTTCACATGTTCAGATTTGGTGGCTATTCCTGACTTTGAAGCAGGAGCGATGGAAAATTGGGGTTTGCTCACCTTCCGGGAAGAGACACTTCTGTATGACAATAATACTTCTTCAGTGGCGGATAGAAAACTGGTTACTAAAATCATTGCTCATGAACTATCCCATCAGGTAATAATAGTCATGGCTATTATATTTAATACTTATATTTTATATTGTAGAATTTTAGAATAAGAAAATAAGCTAAATAAGAATTTTAGAATAAGAAATTAGAATAAACTAATGAGAAATTGAGCTTTTTATTGTAGTATTGCCTACTTTCATAATAAAATGATGTTTTTTTTAACACAAACTTGATCATCAAATGAAAATGCTATCTAGGGGTGCCTGGCTGGATCAGTTGGAGGAGTATGCAACTCTTGATCTCAGGGTCATGAGTTCAAGCCCCACTTGGGGTGTAGTGATTACTTAAATATGTACATACATACATATATACATAATACTTAAAGAAATTGATATCTAATATCTGTATAGGATTTTACAGTTTATAAAGCATTTTCACCTCCATTGTCTTATTTACTTTTCATAACTGCTCTGAGATAGGTGATAATCCCATTTTACAGATGTGGAAATTGAGAGTCAGTGTAAGTAAATGAGTTACCCAAAGTCACACAGCTAATAATTGGTAGCACTGGCCCTTGAAGAGCCACTGTCTCCTCAAGATTTCTCTCCTTTTTTACCCCCAATAACATACAGCTCTTTCACGTCTATAGATGCCAGCCCCTCGGTATAACTTTGTGGTGGAGAAACCCTTCCCCTAAATTGCATTCTCTTCTGACAACTCTTGGACTGTAGTTGTCAGGACTAGATTTATATTTTCTTCTCTTGCTCAACCTGGGTTCTTTATTAATTTGGGAGAGGGAGGGTACTCTTTGTATGACAGGGAGAAAAAGAAAGAAAATTATATGGGTATGTGAACCTCCCTCTTTCTTTCTCTACACATCGTCTTTCTTTTGTCCCTTGATGAGGTGCTTAGCAGTGTTGGGTGTAGTTTGAGGGTGTCGTGATGGAGGGAGGATGTGCAAGAAGAGTAGCATGTGCTCTGGTCAGTTTGCTCCCTGTCTCAAACACCTATATGTGTGCGATTCTAGAACCCTTGTGAAGATTTCATAATGGGCTTGCATATGAAGCACATACTGACAATTACGGTTTTAGGCATGTAGACAAGTTGTCCTTGAGGGGATCTTCTCCAGGTCTGTTATTCCTGGGGCCTCACTATCGCGACTTCTCAGTTACTTCTTCTTTAAGACTTATAAATCTTTTTCCTCGGAAGCAAGTTTTAAAATAATATCTTTGAAAAACATGTTATTGTAATGCTGAAAAATGTTTTGTTTCAGTACCCAGTAACCTTATTATTTTGCCGCTGATCTGAGATGAGCCGCAGATTATGCTAAATTGCACACCCTATAACCCACTGCTCTCCATTTCAGGGATGTTTGAGATACATATTTTTTTTTTTTTGGAGAGTCTCCTATCATTGTTTTCCTTCTTATTATTATATCATAGGTGAAGACATTTAAAGATATTTCTGATTTCATTTATTTATATGCATGCCAACTTTCTTAAAGAATGTTGTTTGAATTCCGTTTTGAATCATGTAAATACTGTTCTCCAACTTGGGTAACTTAAGGAGAAACATGAAATATAGGCTCTGTGTAGGAAAATCTCACATAGAAATTTATTTTTTAGTTGTCATGGATGGCTGAAGATAGAATAGAAATAATCTTACTAACTTGATGTTAGTAGGTGGAAGAATTTCATTATCTAGGAAATACCACTTTTAATGAAGTGGCTAAAAACTGTTTTTGTTTACCTAGTAAACAGGGTGTGTGTTAATTTGACAAATATGCTAATTCTGTTTTTTCTTTTCCCGTTCAACAAGGTAAAATGTTAAAAGATTAATTTTCATGTTAGCGTAAATTTATGCAAATTTTAAGTCTTTAATTTGAATATAGTTTGTTTTCACTAATAACTCCATTTTTAAGTAATTATAATCTGGCTAAAGGGGATTAAGGTGAAAATTCAATTATTAGAAAATTCTTGACAGTATAAATATTGTGTTGGTTAGTACAGTTTTTTGTTTTGTTTTCCCCACAGTGGTTTGGTAATCTAGTAACAATGGAGTGGTGGAATGATCTGTGGCTAAATGAAGGCTTTGCTACTTTCATGGAGTATTTCTCTTTGGAAAAAATATTCAAAGAGCTCTCTAGTGTAAGTATACCATTTGTTAGACGTGCTGTAAAGCATATTTGCCACGTATTTTGTAGGCATTTGGAGTACGGAAAATATTTCTAGAAAGATATAATAAAATTGATCCTTGTTACTGATAGCTTATATACCTCTTGAGATTTCACAGCGAAAATTAAGCTTTTACTTATTGGTATATTTTATTGAAAGCTGAAATTACGTGCAATTATTTCATACTTCGCTAAGATGAACATTTTAAGTCGCTTTGCTACATTTTATTTCCAATAGATGTGGCTCTTCTCCTTGAAGGAATTTAGATGAAGTTGAAAAGCCTTTTTAGCAAAACAAAACTTTTTATCCTTTGTATAAAGAGAGGAAAAAAATAAGACCTTTTGTAGCAATACTATCTCTCTGTTATCACTGTGATCATTCTTGAAACAGTGATAACATAGGTTGATACAGACAAATAATTTGCCCTGTTAAGGCACCAACCTTATTTGTGCCCTTGTCAAACAAAGACTTGGGACATCATTCTGTCATAGAGAGCATAGAAATGTTGTTACTGTGTTACTAGACTTCCTGGGGAAAGGCCATGGTATGACAGATATTGCCAAATAATCCAAGCAATAGGTGAGAAAGTATAAAGATCCCATTCAACCCTAAAGTTCTGTGTCTTTCTATTAAACTTCCTGGATATATGATCCAAGACTGCTTCAAAACAGGGATACCCTTAAGAGCTTTCAATTTGAAATTTTTGTGTAAGTCGTGTTCAAAAACTTCAGGTAAGTAGAAGGAGCTCATTTTTAGCTAGAATACGAAGCAAAGTATTCTAAATCCATGTATGTTACTTAATTAAGCGATGAGATATACAGTTTCACCACTTGGTGGTGCCCAGAATGTTTAAAACCTCCTAATATATATTCTGGGGGAGCTCATCTGCTGAACTAGCCAAGAATTCTATTTAAGTGTTATATTTTATTTCAAATGAACCTCAGTGAAGGGAAATGTATATTGTCTTAATAGAAACCTGGACCATGTATGAGAAATCAGCTTAAGGACCAATTTTTATTTTTGCTTTTTAATTTTAAATGTTATTTTAAAAGTACACACTAAACATCTTAGACTACTTTGAATATCTGAATTTGTCACATTTGGTTGCTTTAGTAATAGATTCTTAATTTATCCTTAAGCTGTGGTTTAGGAAATTATGTTTTTCACATGGCCAGGAGGTTATCATTTTATTTTGAAATTTAAGGAATATGAATGAAAGTCTCTATTCTTATACTTTCAAAAGCTTATTTTCTGAAGGTTAGTGAAGATGGGAATTTTTTTTAATGACCTTAAACAATAATTAGTCTAATTAATATAAGTAATTACTATACTTGCCTTTGTCTTTGATACTGTCCATGGTTTCATAATATGTTTGATGTTTTTGCTAGTATGAAGATTTCTTAGATGCTCGATTTAAAACCATGAAGAAAGATTCCTTGAATTCATCTCATCCAATTTCATCATCATCTGTTCAGTCTTCAGAACAGATCGAAGAAATGTTTGATTTTCTTTCCTATTTTAAGGTACTGCTCTACACACCAAGTACCTGGAGTGGGTTTCAGAGTAATTTCATATGTGAGCAAGCTTCGTGATTTAGATTATTTTAAGGATTAAAATTAGATATTTTATTTTATCTTTTTCTTTTATAGTTTATTGTCAGGTTGGTTTCCATATAACACCCAGTGCTCATCCCAACAAGTGCCCTCCTCCATGCCCCAAATTAGATATTTTAAAGATTATTTTAAGATATTTTCATGTATACTTTTAAACTGCAGGATGTTTACTTCTATTTAAATCTTGGTTTTAACTTTTCCTGGGTCTTTCCTTCTCTGGTCTAAGTTCTTCTGACTGGTATTCTGGGTAGTTAATCAGATAATAGAGCAACATATCTTTTAAAGTTGGTTCAGTCTCTGGATCTACAGATAGAATATGTCCAGGGAAGGTTCTAAGCAAGCCCTTGGCTGTGTTATTGAGGATTGAGGGATATTCAAAGTCACAATTGCCAAAAATCAAAAACAAAGGAGATTTTAAGAATTGAAAACTAGATTGCAGGATCGGAAACACAGACTCCAGGTTTGGGAGTGAAGCAAAAACAGAAAACTGGAAATCTGTTTAAGATCACCAGAGAACAGAACAGTGTCACTCACAGTTGTGGTAGGAGGTGTGAATGTTAGGACTTATTTGCCTCCTTACTCTGGCTGCCAAATTGATTAATAAATGAATTCCTCCACTAGACAGAGAAAACAGACAAAACACATGAGATACAAACCATATCTTCAAGAAACTCAGTTTAGGTGGCGGGTACTTGCGAAGCACTAAGGGATGATATGTGCGGAATGAATGGTACAGACTTTTTTTTTACTTAGGTTTATAAAGAGAACTTTTTTGGAGGAGAATGGAAATTGAAGGGATTAAATAATAAAAAGAATATGGATAAAGAGCAATGGGAAGTGTTGAGGATGGCAGGAATGGGACAATGAGGTCTACAAAGAAATAGTGAGGAATACTAAGAGTGAGAAATTTTTGTTTAGGGAATAAATGCTTGATTGTGATGGAAGCCATAAGTGGAGTAGGGAAAAGATGAGAAAGGTAGGTTGAGGCAGTTATAGAAGGTTCTGAACGCCATCAGGAATCTGGACTTTTTTTGGTGAGCATTGGGAAGCTTTAGAAGACTTTTCAAACAGAGGAATTACTTGATTAAAGTTACTGTTTATGAAAACTAATTTATTCCAGCTTATAGATTTAAGTGGAGAGACACCTAAAGTCAGGAAATTGCTGTCAAAGTTCAAGCGTGATGTGGTAAAAAGATGAAATTAGGAGTGGTATCGAGAGTGGAAGAAGAATGATGAGTGTAAAAAAAACTTTGGATGGAGGGAAGTTCCTGAAGGCTTAGTGGTAGGGCAAGGCAGGTAAAGAAAGAGGGAGCCATGTTTTCCAGGTTCACACTTGACTGACATGGAAACTTGTAGTATTGTTAACAAGTAAGAAATCAGGAGTTTAATTAGCTACCTTAAATATATTCCGGTTAGAGCTACCGCTATGATTTTTAAAGCCTATATTGGATCTGCTGATAAATTTTAAAACTTGTGGTTCTGTTCTTATACAGAACTGTTGCTTCGAGATTTGTTCTTACAGAGCTCTGTCATCCTCTGACCCCCATCTCCTAAACCCAAAATTCAGTGTCTTATCATTAGCCTCCATAGCATACCTAACCCCTGTCAATGTGGTAACTATTTATTTCAGGATTGGGTATCTGGCAAATATCTCACATAATTGAGAAAAGTAGGACACTGGATATTTTACCAATATCGTGTACAAGAACAAGTAAGGGGTTACTAGGGAAATGTGTTTGACAGACCTATTCTACTTGGGTTTTTTACACTCCAAGCCTAATTCTGATGTAGATTGTTGAGGAGATCCACTAGGAAGTAAACTTAGAAATAAAAGAAAAAATATCTGAAAAGTAAATGCCAGAGGCCACCAAAATGAGGTGGTTCTGTTCAAGATGAGGATCCAGGGAGAGACTGAAAACGATGGTCAGTGAATAGGGGAGAATGAAGAGTGCATCCCAAAGCTAAGTGCAGAAAGATGTCAAAGGAGGAGTGGTTGATCAGTCATATCAAATGCCACTGGCAGGTTAAGATGAACCTGGGAATTGATGTTGGTTTCAAGACAGCATGAAGTTAACCAGTGACTTTGATGAAACCACTTCTAGCAGAGTGATGGTTGGAAGATCGCTTTAGAGAAAATGGTAAGAGAGCAAACAGAGATGGCAAATACAAACAGCTCTTTAAGGAGTTCCTGTAAAGGGGGAAATAAGAAATAGGGTGATAACTAGAAGAGGCACGGGGTTAAAGAAAGGGAGAACATCTTTATTTTTTGTAAAGGAGGAATGTTGTTGGTCAGGCAGGGGCAAAAGGGATCTGTTGGGAACAAGAATGAGTACTTAAATTTATAGACAAAGTAACACCATGAAGCATGATATAGAAATAAGAGAGTAATAGGTATTGAATTCAGTTATGTGTATCTGATAATCTTGATGACTTAATATTGCTACATTTTTACCGGAAGTGAGATTCAAAGACTATTTGAATTCCTTTTGTGTACTAGGTGTTCTATTAGTCACTTAAATTGAGCTTTTCAGTGTTGCCCTCAACCAGCATACAGTCTGGAAGAGGAAATAAAGATATATCTGTATAAATATATATTAAATATATATCTGTAGCAGATGCATGAAGGGATTCATATTGCTCTTGAAGATGGAGAAATATTTCTATCTTAAATCAGGAATGGCTTCACGGAAGTGTTTTTGGAAATGAGAGCATGCACTTAGTGACTATATAGTATGGCCTTAATAGTTGTATGCTGGATTCTGAATTACTCGTGTATGCTTACTGCCCTATGCATTCACTAGTTGCAAACATATTTGAAGTAACTCTGCAGGAAGAATAGAGATCTTGGTTATTTCAGCAACATGATATACTAAAATTGGAAGATGCACTCCAAGCAGGGAGGCTTTTGAGAGTTCTGCTTGTTTATTGTCTCTGGCAGTGAATTCATGAATTCAATTGGTACTTTAAGCGTTGGGGATAGGGATGGGGATTCTACAGAAAATTTGGCATGTTTTTCTATTAAAGATATATTCACAAACACTTAGCTTTTTAACATAACACTGAAACAGCAACTGATAAACCACATAAAATGGCTCATAGTAGAATTAGTGCACATAGGAATCCGCTCCATTATTCTTTTGTCAAGTCCCTTAAAATAATTTTTAAGACAATTTGAACATAGTTCACATCTGATTATATGACATTAAATAACAGTATAATTAGGTTCTATAGTGCAAGTTTATACTTAGTATGATTGTATTTTGAATTTTGGATTGTCAGTTCTATAAACCTATTGTAGTCCATTATTTTCCACCCCCTTCTCACTTTTTTTTTAAACAGGGAGCCTCTCTCTTGTTGATGCTGAAAACTTATCTTAGTGAGGATGTATTTCAACATGCTGTTGTCTTTTACCTGCATAATTATAGCTATGCATCCATTAAAAGTGACGATCTGTGGGATAGTTTTAATGAGGTAAGTGACCTGGATATTTTATTTAGTTCTTAAGAAAGAGAAGAGTTCTTCTATTTATATTTTTATCAAATATATAAATAAGCTATGGTACCAAAGATATTTAAGAGAGAGGTGGATGAAACACAGAATTAAAGGTCAAAAAACGGAAGTACTAGTCTTGAAATTACTGTGTGTAGCCTTGTATAACCATTTTTGTTCTATACCTTAGTCTTCTTTCCTATTTAGTAGGAAAGTTATCCTTTCTGAATTAATATATATTCTGTTCACTATTTTATTTTTTTCAAAAATCTATTTTCCTTTTCTTATGCTCTTGCATCTTTACCTCCCGTTCATGATTTTTTTCCCTACACTCTGCCCTATAAATCCTCCTCTCATTTGTGGGCATAATCCTTCCTACAAGGCCATATTTGTAGAGAATCTATCACAAGCTGGCTGCCATGGGCTGAATATTGCCCTTGGATTGTTTTGCTCTTTGGATTTTGTTTTGCCTGCAAATGTTCTAACAAGCAGTGTAATTAGGTACGAGTTAGGTACGAGTTAGGCTTCACAGCAGTACATGAACCCATCCTACATTGTGCATGTATGCCAATGGCATAGCCTTTACAAGCATTTTAGTTTGTTGTTTCCCTGATCCAGATCAATGGTTCTTAATGTTTTGGAAGATCACAGATATATTTGAAACCATGATAAAAATTCTGGACATATTCCCCAGAAAAACTACATATATTTATAATATCACACAAAGTTTCAAAGTTTTAGGGATCCTGAAATTAAAAACTGCTACTCTAAATCTTTCCATATACTCTTTCTCCTTCCTTGTCTTACCTCAAACCTTGTGTTGTCTAGCTGCTAACCCTGGTGCTCAGAAGATACACCTTCCCTTCTCTCTTTGAGAAGATGGATTAGTCCTTAATACTTAAGAGTTGCTTCCAAATCACTGTGTTTTTTTTCTCTTATCATATCATAACATTTCAGTTAAAAGCCACATTATTTGCTTTATACTCATATTATCTCCTGGCATTTAGAATATATTTCTTCCTTTCTGACTGACTTCAGCTTCAGCATCCATAGTGTTTTCCTACCCCAACCTCTTTCCTAACACTGTCCTCAAAGTTGTCAGCCTCCACATCAAAGTATGCACTGGCCTCTTCATTTCCATTCTGTTTCGAAGACCCAAAGGTGCCTTGTTTTTGGAAAAGCTTTTTTTCTTCTCAGTCCCTTACCCAGAAATGAATAGATCAGAGCCATGAGAAATGTAATATTAATATTGCAATGAGTTTGGATAGATTTGATCCATCCTTTTCTGCTTTAAATAAATGGGTATATGGAGACTGAGCTAAGGTCTTCCATAGTGGAGTGGTACTGTTCCAAACAAAGTACTTAATGATTTTAGTTGCTTGCAATCCAAATCCACATGTAATCTAGAAGAATGATTTGAATCATAAGGTTACCTCACCTGCTTTAAAGAGATAGTTCCAAAATGTCTTCTTAATCATTGATACCAGATGTCTTTGGGGGATGGTGGGCTTTAGAGAGTTCTGTGAACCTCTGACCCTGGATTCTAGATTTTGCAGATAAGTTGATGTAATTTCTGGGAGAGAGGGTCTGTGACTATCAAAACAGTTAACTGCTGTTCTCTGGAGAAACTTAAAGTTGAGGCAGCCAACCTATTTATATCTTATTCTGCTGCTGCTTTCTGGCACTCGCACAGAATTAGTTCTTCCAAAGGTGAATGTCAACATTTACAAAAATTTAACTCCATATTCGTGCTTCTGTTTTTATGTTGACATTACACATAGTCTTTATATAATGTGGTAGGCAAAGAGGGAAAACTTTTGTTTTTAAGCAAAAATAATTTTTTTATATAGGTCACAAACAAAACACTAGATGTAAAGAAAATGATGAAAACCTGGACCCTGCAAAAAGGATTTCCTTTAGTGACTGTTCAAAGAAAAGGAAAAGAACTTCATGTACAACAAGAAAGATACTTTTTAAATACGAAGCCTGAAATCCAGCCTTCAGATACAAGGTGCAGTCCTGCTTTCTCTTCCTGTTATCGATCTCATTTGCACCCATGGGTTAAAAAGTATTTTGTAGTCACAGTCTCTTAAGAAACCTAACTAGATTATCTTTTTCTGAAAATAACTTGAAAAATTCTCCTTCCTGCCAAAGGAAAAAAACCAAAAAGACCCATCAAATTATGTGTAACTGACTGAGCACTGACTGAAATACTGGAAAGAGTAATAATCTTCCAATATTTTCTTTTTACAGCTATCTCTGGCATATTCCACTATCCTATGTCACTGGGGGAAGAAATTACTCAAAATATCCATTGGTATTTTTACTGGACAAGAAATCAGGTTTGACTATAATTAACTCTTTTCTGAGAAGAAATATAAAACAATATATTTTTTAAAAATCTGACCAAGCCGCAGAAGGAGATTTTACTTTCCAAAGTGCATACTCTCTGAGCTGGTTTTATGAGTCACATCTATACAAGATATGACTATAAAGTGACACTGATTCTATGTCTCACGTATAAAGTTTGTCGTTCTTATTCATATGAAATAAAGTATAAAAAGTTACACGGTGTTTTTATATCCTAGATAAATATCTGTTGTTGCAAAGAAGTAGTGCAGGTAGAGCAGTATACTCTTGAAGTATATGCTCCGCTGTCCATTCGCTAGGGGTGAGCTTGGGCACCTGCACTTCACAAGCATCATACATGATCTTTATGCATAATAAAGATTGATTCATGATCCGCAAAATGTCCTGTGAACATAGTATACATTTTTGATAATAAGCAAATGGGTAAGAAATTATGATTGCAAGGAAGGGGATAGGAAAACATAAAGATTATATATGTTGAACTCCCCTCATCGCTTCTCGGCCTTTTGGCTAAGATCAAGTATATATGTTGACCCACAAGGAGCTTATAAAAAACAATTGAAATACAGTTTCTGACCATTTGTTAAATACCACTATGAATGCCACACCGTGTATCCTATTAATCCATGTCCTGAAAGACTATAGGAACCATTGGAGATACTCTAGATTTATGGAAAGGGAAAGTTTCTTGTTTGAATTTGTATCTGACGTTCAAGCCTCTCTTTTTGAGAGGGGAGTGTAGCACAGTAGTTAATGGACTGTACTTTGGAGCCAGGTTGTCTGGTGCATTCGTGTGATGGTAAGTGGTCATGTGACTCCCTGAGCCTCATTCCCTCAGCTACAGAGTGGAAATGGTGATCGTACTTTATAGTGTTATGAGGATGGAGTTAATTCATGTGAAGCGCCTAGAATAACGTCTGGCATGTGTTATGTGCTATATAAGTGTTAGCTCTTGTTATTAATGTTACTATTTTTAAAAAATCTTTAAACACAGTATATCCACATTATACAAAATCTAGAAAATGGAGAACAAATCACCTTGCCACAATTATTATCATGATTATTTCTTTCTAGTCATTTAAAAAATATTTTTACTTGGTTGATACCATTGTGTATAAATATTTTTATATCTTACCTTTTTTAAAAAATAAAACCTAACACATACAATATTTGACTTGATCTTTCCTTACTGCTAGATACTTGACTCACCATTTGTCTCTATTTAAAAAAAAAAGTCTCAGTAAAAATTTGAGGTCTCAAATGTTTTGTTATTATATGAATTTCTTCATAGGAGTGCTTCTCAGAATGAAGACTGTTATCTTTTGTGATTTAATACACATTTCTAAGTTGCCCGTCGGTTATGTGGTAATAATTTGTAACACAAGTTGAAATACAGGAGTATGCCAGTTGAATTGCAGTTTGAGTGGAGTGTTAAAACAGTTTCATTATTTGAAATGCTAAGAACATTTCATAATGTTGTATCTTTGGTTAATATGGCATAGCCAGAGGTGTAAGGAAGGGCAACCTTCTTTGATGAAAACAAAACTTCCAAGCGGCCTTCGAAGGGTAGTCCCTGCCTTAAGAGAGAACAAATAATCCTTCTCCCTTTTTGGACCAATAAGGAAATTTTTCAAACCTCCCAGTAGTATATAAGTTTTTGGTAGTATTAGAAATAATGGGACAATAAGAAATCTGCTTTTATTTGCCCATAATTTTTAGCTCTGTTTGTGTGTAAGTTTCTTAAACTCCTTTTGAGATTCACACCTCAAAGCCTAGCTCATGTTTTCCTGCTATAGCCTTTTCTCCCTAAGCCCTTACCTGGCACTTTGTGTGCTTCTGCTGTACAAAAGTGGTTTCAGCAAGTCAAATGTGGTTTACACTATTGTCTCTGAGCCTTTGCATATGCTATTTTCTTGACTAGAAGAACACTCTTGCCTTCCCACTCCCTCGATTTACTGCTATTCATCCTTCAGATCTCAGTGTGCCCATTGCTTGTTCCAGGAAGCACCAGAAAGGCTGAGATCATGGCTATATGAATCACTTTTGTGACTTTAGCACCCAGTAGGCACACAAAATTTTTTTGAATGAATAAATTTTAGTTTGTAACAAAGTCACTCAATATCAAATCTCACTGTAAAAAGTTTTAGGAAAAGAACATTCAAAGCCTGATGAAATGATATCTTCTTTTCCCTTCATTTGGAAATATTCTTAATAAAGGGGAATATACAAAATGTACTATAATATAATTGGTTTAATCTGGAGCTGGAACTGAACCAGTGGGTGATGAAAGCAATGTCTGTTACTTTCTCTTCTCAACTGTTATTACCCTTGCTGCTGCTGTTTTAATTCCTGGCAGTTTTGGTTTTGAGTGTCCACACTGAAAATGTTCTGTCCTCACAAAAAACTGTTGACCTGAGGACAGTTGAGTCTTCTTGGTTCCTAATGCTCCAGTGAGAAGCACTCTTACTGTAATTGCATCTTAATTTTTTTCTATTCTCAAAAGAAATGTAGCAGAGACAGTGACTATGGAGGCTAATTTTTTGACGTTAGTACATTGTGTTATCTTGGTGGTTTGTTAAATCTGTAGTGTATTTCCACATGTTGTAAGGCCAGGGTTGCTGGCTTAGTACATTCAGTATATTCAGTATATTAGTATATTCAGTCAAATATAGGAATTTATATTTGATCAATATTTTTGTCACTTTTCCCCACATGCATGAATTTGGAATGATTAATAGTTGTTCATAAGAAAGTCTGAAAGGGGCCATTTTTTCAAGCCACATATTGAGGAAATGATGCTAAAATAGTGTCTTCCTCTCCATTCCCTTCCTTTTTTCTTCTCTCGTTTTCCTTCCCTACCCCCTCCCTCATCCATATCTTACTGAGACCTAAGCTCTTTAACTATAGGAAGTCTTTATATTAAATCTAACTTGAAACATTCATGATATCACTGTGCCAGAAATATTTATCTGAAATTAAAAGACATGTCATTGTCTTTGAAAGAAAGGCATTTGGAAAAAAAAGAATAAGGAAGGGCATATAATTAAGATATTTATCATGTGCCATCCTTTGAGCTTGCCTTTTTCCCCCCTAATAAAATAAAGGATAATAGAGGGGTATTGGAGAAAGGAATGCTTTTGAACAAGAGGGGATGTAGTCGAATGCATGTATCATGCTAACTCTCTGGAGTAAGCTACACAGGAAAATTTTGAACTTTGTTGTAAAAACTTGTTTTTTGTTTCTGTGCTTTAATGTTTCTGTTTAAAACAGTAGTTGATTTTCAAAACTCATTGACAGATGGTTTTTTAAATCACTACTAAATTACTTCATCTGCTTCTGCCATATAAGATTGGGATTACTCTTTTTTTTTTTTAATACTCAATGGACTGTGAAAATTGAACTCTTAATCTGTTAATGATTATAATAAATTAAAACCATATGAGGGTAGCCTTATCCACTTTTGAGCTGCAGGATGTAGTTACCTCCCTTGTGTGCAAAGCTATTATTTTTTGATACCTGTGGTTTTAAGGTCCTTCATTCTGAATCATTTAGAAGACCTGAAAGAGACTAATATGTTGATTCTTTAAATGATAACTCCCCTCTCCATGCTGTTGGCTGCACTGTTTTATATTCTATCATCGAGATGACAGTAACAATTTCAAGTACACTCTCAGCTGCCTTCCTCCTCTCTACCGTCTGGGATTGCCTAAGTTTATAACATGGCAAATTGCTTATCAGCCAAAATACACTGTATTTCGGTATTGTCCTACATCCTTCCAGTGGAAGAATTGCCATACTTACCATTCCTTGCCTTTTTTTGCGGGGTAGAGGGAGATTTGGAGCTCTTTAGTCCTTCTTCCCAAGGTCCTTTCTTGATAAAAGCTCTACAGGAAATTGTGTTTGGTAACCTGGAGAATGTCCATATTTTTGCTATAGTTAATGATAAAGTTAATTTCATTAGTCATCATTTTGTTAAAATGCCTCCAACCTGGAGCATCTACTTTGTCATCACAATTATTCCCTAGAACTGCATTCTGCTCTACAAAAAGGAATAAATCCTATTAATGTAATTGATCTTTCCCATCTGCTGCTATGTCAGCATAAAACAGAAATTAGTATGGAATTTTTAGTGAACAAGACTGATTATCTGATATGTCATGTTAAGACATGATCAGAATGTAAGTCGTTTCCATCTTAAACATACTTTGTAGTTTCAGTAGAATTGGAGTAACTAAGATATTAAGAGAATCTGATAAATTTTAATAATTCATGCTTTTGAGGTTGATAGACCTGAGACTTCAGGTACCAAAGGGTTTAAATGTGTTTCTAAAGCATTTTATACAAAGGAGGAAAGACTATCCAATGGCAAAAAGATAGCCTCTTTAATAAGTGGTGTTGGGACAACTGGACGGCAACATGCAGAAGAATGAAACTAGACCACTCTCTTACACCATACACAAAAATAAACTCAAAATGGATGAAAGACCT
>CM053572.1:68629319-68715623 GCA_028646485.1 Cryptoprocta ferox
GTCAGGCGGAGAAGGACAGATACCATATGTTCGCACTCATAGGTCTAACAGGAGAAACCCAATAGAGGACAATGGGGAGGGGAAGGAGGAAAAAGAGTTAGGGAGAGGGAGGGAGAAAAAACACGAGAGACTCTTGAATCCTGAAAACAAACTGAGGGGGGAAGGGGAAGGGGAAAAGGTAAAGCGGGGTGATGGTCTTCATGGAGGTCACTTGAGGGGAAGAGCACTGGGTGTTATATGGAAACTAACCTGACAATAAACTATAAAGTTAAAAAAAATAATAATAAATAAATAAATTAAAAAAATAAAATAAAATAAAATGAACTTCAATAATGTTTGTTAAAAAATAAAAAATAAAAAAAATAAAGCATTTTATGTGAAAAACCATCATGCAGAGTTGTTTTCACAGTAAAAATTTTAAGACAGCCTAAATATTTCCAAATAGGAGATTGGTTAAACTGTGGTAGTTTTTCAAATGGAATTTTATGAAGATATTTGAATATTGCCTATGAAGACAATGGAAAGATGGCTGGGGTTGAAATCTGGTAGGTAAAAAAGCAGTATAAAAATAAATGCACATCTATCCACTGTATGAAATATTACATCGATTAAAATGTGTATAGGAAAAGTCTTGGCAGGAAATATGCCCCACAATGCTATCACTGGCAGACTGGCTGACTGTAGATTATTTTCCTTATCTCTACTCCTCCGATATAATTTTTAAAAATTAGTACTCCTTTATTTATTTATTTATTTATTTATTTATTTATTTATTTATTTAACAGATCCCATGCATGTGTGGGTGTGGGGAGGGTCAGAGGGATGAGAGAATCTTCAGCAGGCTCTAAGTTCAGCACAGAGTCTGACATAAGGCTCAATCCCATGACCCTGGGATCATGACCTGAGCTGAAATCAAGAGTCGGATGCTTAACCAGCTGAGCCACCCAGGTGCCCCTAGTACTCCTTTCTTTAAAATTGAGAAGACTACTCCTGAAACCATTATTAGCCTACATGTTAACTAACTTGGTTTCAAATAAAATTTAAAAAATAAAATAAAATTGGGAGGAAAACTTAAAAACATCTTTCAAACAATATTTAGATTTGTTTTGAAAACATTTGCCATGACATAGTTATCTTGTTCACTTATTTAGTAATTCAATAAGTATTTTTTGAGTACCTGCTAAGAGCAGTGTTCTGGGCATTGAGGGCTTAGCATTAAACAATATGGTAAGCTCATGGACCTGTATTCTAATGAATAGTAAATCTTAAGATGCTTAGAAGCATACCCTTTACTATTATATTAAATCCAATTCTTTGTTGCCAACTTTAAAGGACATTTCTTGATTAGTAATTTAAAGGATTTTTTAAATTTTTACACTGATTTTGTAGTCAGGTTTTATGGTAATATATTTTTGTAGTCCTATATTT
Organism: Cryptoprocta ferox; assembly: GCA_028646485.1. Classification (NCBI taxonomy): domain Eukaryota; kingdom Metazoa; phylum Chordata; class Mammalia; order Carnivora; family Eupleridae; genus Cryptoprocta; species Cryptoprocta ferox. Next base: position 68,630,748 of record CM053572.1, read on the forward strand.
TATAGCTCCTTATTAATTGAAATCATTCTATATAAATTTCTATCAGTTCTCTCAACATTTATATATATAATGGTAGGGGCCCCAGAAGTACATATCACCATATTTTCTTTTTCCATCAGTAATATTTATATGATATTCTACTTGCCTGACTATATTAGATTGTAAGATATTTGAGAGAAGGGACGTATCTATTCTGTTCACCATTAAATAAATAATTGTTAAATGAATGAATGGTGATCTTTGCTAACATTAAAATAACTGCTGGTAGGCAGACATTTAGTTTCTTAGTAGAATAATTAAATGTAAAAATATCCTATATTAACTTTGAAACAAACAAAACATCCATTTAATACTTTTTCTTCCCTGTTATCTCCTCTCTCTCTCTTTCTCTCTCTCTCGTCTCTCTCTCTCTTTCTCATTCTCTGGTCTGTATTAGGTGTCATCAATCTTACAGAAGAAGTGCAGTGGATCAAAGTCAATACAAACATGAATGGCTATTATATTGTACACTATGGAGATGATGACTGGGAAGCACTAATCAAACAGCTGAAAACAAATCCTTATGTCCTGAGTGACAAAGACCGAGCCAATCTCATCAACAACATCTTTGAACTTGCAGGGTAGAGTGTGCTTAGTTTGGGTTTGTTTATTTTTAAACAAGTGTTATTGTGGAAAAGAAAACTTTAGAAAAACAGTTCAAAAGAATTGGCATGTGTTGCCTGTTAGGTATAATTCATTTTGGATGATTGGGAAGGTGTAAGATAATAATCCTTGCCTTCATTGGTGTTATAATCTATATAAAAACATCAGCTACAAACATACTGAACAGTTCAGTAATGGTTAAGATTACAATATTAACAAGCAGGACACATGTTTGCTGAATATATTGATATAGGAGTTCAGGCTTTGCTTTATTTCATGAGAAAATTATTTTCAAGCAGCTTGGGTAGTTTTTACCCTCTGGTTTGAGTGATGTCTCTGAGAGTTGGGGCCTTCTTATTTGGTTACAACTTGCCTCCCAACCACTCCGTGCATTACAGAATCCCAAAACCAAGTGTGGCAGTGACTTTGTGTGTAGATATCCTCTGAATAGTAAGAGTACCAACTTAGGTTGTTAATGGGTCTAGAGACACATGGAATATTCAAAAGTATTCTTCTGTACTGTTCTTGACCATATTTTGGTTCATTTTTTATGAAGTGACCATATTTTGTCTCAGCCATCATTGTTATGATTTCTCTTACATGGTTCATTTTTAAAATGTACTCACCATAATTTCACAGTGGACCTTGACTTAACAAGTTTGACAAATTTCCATACAAATAACAAAATATTTTCTTTTTGATTCAAATCCTCTTTATGCCCCTTGCTCTCACATGGTAAATATACATAATAAATAAATAAAATTAGTACTCTTCATCTTTTCTCATCTAAGACATTGTAATACTTTTCATGACTCAGTAGCAATTTACAGGTGACTCGGAATAAAAGCTGAGCTATTGTTTATATTTTTCATGAAATGTATCTTTAACCTTGGGTCACACACATGAACTTAATCAAAGATAATAATATTTAGTCTAACTTTACAGAATGCCACTTTAAGCTTACATTTTAGTTTTTCAGAACTCACCATCTCTTCCTAAAGTTTCTCACCATGTGTATAGAGTTCATCTGCTTCTCTCAGCATATTGACTTTTCTGTTCTTTTACCCTTTAGCCTAGGCAAGGTGTCTCTTCAAAGGGCCTTTGATTTGATTGATTACCTCAGAAATGAGACCTATACTGCCCCTATCACTGAAGCCCTGTTCCAGACAGGCCTCATCTATAACCTCCTTGAAAAGCTGGGATACATGGATCTGGCCTCAAGAGTAGTGGTGAGTCTACCTTATTGCCAACTTGTCTTTGTTGCTTGCCTTTAATGTTATCATTCATAGTTCTCTTCAGCAGTAATAGGCCGCAAAAGCAGCCAGTCACATTCCCTTTTCTTCACTCTACTAGTTGCGAAATATTTTTTTTTAAATTTTTTAAATGTTTTTATTTATTTTTTGAGAGAGAGAGAGAGACAGTGTGAGCAGGGGAAGGTCAGAGAGAGAGGGAGACACAGAATCTGAAGACAGGCTCCAGGCTCTGAGCTAGCTGTCAGCACAGAGCCGGATGCAGGGCTCGAACCCACGAACAGTGAAATCATGACCTGAGCCGAAGTCGGATGCTTAACCAACTGAGCCACCCAGGCGCCCCTAGTTGTGAAATCTTTACTTTGAGTCAAAATGGCATTGCTTACCAGGAAGAGTTGATAAAGGCTTAGCATGACATGGTATTGTTTGAATATCAAAATACCGATTTCTGACACTGCTGCCAAAATGAGATCACATGAAAAGGAAACTTCTCTATTCAAATCCCAGTTTATTTCTATATAATAAATGCTCAAAATGGATCCTTTTGTAATGTGGTGCTCCCCATTGATTTCCTAGTAGTGACTATGAAATGACAGTTATGTTTGTGTTGAAGAATATTCTGTTTTAGGAATCCTTATTGATAACTGTGTTATGGAGGATGGTGCTGGTGGATAGATTTATCTGCAAAGCACTAAAATCTTGGTAGTGGTGACTGCTTTATTTTTTTAAAAACCAGTTTCCTGATCTTAACAGTTGTTAGTTTACACACTTTCAGTATTAAACTGTTGACAGAGTCTTTAAAAGCTTGGGAAGGAGAGATGAATTCTTTGTTTCATCTTATTCACCAAATCAGCACATTCTGATAATAGGGTTTGCTTTATGAATCAGTCAGGTTTTCCAGGGACCAGACAAAAGGAATGTCTCAGAAAAAGGAAAAAAGTATTGGACCAGAAATGAGAATTTCTTCTAGGTTTTTGATGTTCTTACTGGTCAAAGGAAGGGGTTAGAGTACATCTCTCTCTCTCCTTTTTTTTTTTTTTTTTTTAAGAAACAACCTCCTTTCTGCCTCTTACTGTCCTGCATATCCCCTGTGAGGAGTTCTCTCATCACAGTGAGGGGAGGCAGTACATGGCTCCATATGGAGCTTGAAAAGTACCCTTCCTCCCAAGTCTCTGATCTGACCCCAGAAGAGCCACACCTATCCCTACCCATAGCTGTGATATATAAATTAGATGATTTCTGAGGTCTTTTCTAATTGTTAGGATTTTTATCATTCTCCTGTATCATAAGGCTATATATTACCATCCTTAATAAAAACCAGGGTCTTCAGAATGTAACTCAGCTTATATTGTTAATAAATATTGAGCAAACAAATGAGTGAAATACACCAAAAACAGGTACATTTTGGTGCTTGTTACATTCTGCACACCATGCTTCTTGCTTAATGTAATCTTAATGTAATTAACCTTGTGTAATCCTCACACAATGCCGGATAGATATTTCTTTCATTTTTAAATGTTTATTTATTTTTGTGAGAGAGACAGACAGACCGACAGACACAGAATCCCAAGCAGGCTCCAGGGTCCAAGCTGTCAGCACAGAGCCCGACCCTGGGCTCGAACTCACGAACCATGAGATCATGACCTGAGCCAAAGTTGGATGCTTAACTGACTGCACCCTGCCAGATAGATATTTCTACCCACATTGTACAGATGAGGAGACTACCTAACTTCTCCAAAGTCACTTTTTAAAGCTGAGCTTCAAGCCCAAATTAGTTCCACTCTGAAGCCCACCATTTGTATTATATAGATGTATTTTAAATTAATGTGTATTCTAGCAATGTCATCTTTCAAAAGATACCTTTTTATTGGAAAAAATCAAGGCTGTTTCTTTCCTGCTATCATTTTTTTAACTGAGATTTTAAATTAAAACAGTTTAAAAAACTTGTAGACCATGTGTTTAAGGTTTAAAATTACAGACCTACATCTACTTCCTTGAAAATAAAGTTGTCAACTTACTATTTGAAATTTCTTTTATATCCAAAATGTTAATGACTTTTATTTTACAGTATTTGTATGAATTTTCAAGAAGTATGCAAATAACATATTGATCTCTTTAGAGCAAACTTAGAATCCAACACCGACTTTTCACTGTTAGTATATGAAAGAAATTGGCCATTTGTTAGCCACTTCAGCAACTATAGCTGGACATGAGTTGTTTGCAGTTTGGAGCTATTATGAATCGCAGTACTATGAATATTCTTATACATACCGCTTGTGAATATCTGTATGCATTTCGATGGGGATGTGTTTGGAAGTGGAATTGCTGAGTCATAACATATTCGTAGTTAATACTATACTATCAAATCATTGTTCAATGTTATAGCATTGTGCTTCATCAGCAATGCATGAGAATTTGAGCTAAGTTCTGACGCTATATCCTTGCCAACACTTTGTATTAATAGTAACTCTTACTCCCTTTAGCCATTTGGATGGGAGCATAGTGGTATTGCAGTTTTGGCTTTAGTTTGTATTTCCCTAAAGACTAGTGAAGATGAATTCCTTTTGATTTGTTTAATGACCATTGGAGGTACACTTTCGTTAAATGCCCAAGTCTCTAATGTTTTTTCTGTTGAATTTTATGTCTTTTTCTGATTCATTTGTAGAGCTCTTTATGTATTCAAGAGATGAGTCCTTTGTTGCTTTTGTACATTTGCAAGTATCTTCTCCCCCTCTGGCTTGCTTTTTTAATCTCTTAATTATGCTTTTTGATTAGCGTAAATTCTTAATTTTAGTGTATGAAATCTGCCAACCCAGATATATTCTCCATTGTTCTCTTCTGGAGACTTTATTATTTTACCTTACACATTTAGATCTCTGATCCATCTGGAATTGATTTTTGTGTATCCTGTGAGTGAGACCCAAAGATTCATGGTTTTGATATGCCTATCCAGTTTGTCCAGCACCAGTGTGCTTCATTGTATACAGAGATTTTTCTATTATTGAGTTTTCATAACTACTTTGGAGGTTATTAGTGCCATATCAAATCAACACCATTTGGGGTAGTTATTTAGTTTTCTAGGGCTGCCATAATAAATTAGTAGAAACCTGTTGTCTTAAAACAATAGAAATGTATTCTCTCACAGTTCTGGAAGCTAGAAGGCCAAAATTGAGGTGTTGGTTCCTTCTGAGGGAGAATCTCTTCCATGCCTCTCTCCTAGCTTCAGGTGGTTGCCAGCAACCCGTGGCACTCCTTAGCTTATAGATGCATCACTGTAATTTCCACCTCTGTCTTTACATGACATTCTCCCTTTATTTCTGGGTCTAAATTTTCCTGCTCTTATAAGGGCACCAGTCATTAGATTTGAGCCCACCATAATTCAATATGTCCTTATCTTAAATCAATTATATCTTAAATCAATAGCAAAAACCTATTCCCAAGTAAGTTTACATTCAAAGATTCTAGGCAAAAAAAAAAAAAAAAGATTGTAGGCAGACCTGAAATTTGGGTGCTGGTTGGGGACCCTATTCAACCTAGTATAGGTAGCAATAGATAACATTAGTACACACCACTAACTTTTTTTTTTTTTTTTACTATTGAAGGAAGTGTTTGGTAGTGAATATATCTTAAGAGTTAGCAGAATATTCTTGAAGCTGCCCAGCTAGTTAAATTTCACTGTGGCAGAAGCCATTCTTCCCCCTGCCTCTCTCCTGTAACTCTGTTGAGAGCCTAGTGTCAGAAAGCACTTGATACTTACCTCAAGCTATCTCTATGCTGTGAACATAGATGCTAAACTCAATCTAAAAAGTTAGACATTTTGAATATTTTCTTACTGTGATGCTTGAGTAACTCTGCTTCTTCATTCCAGATGATGGCTTCCAGTTTGCTGGGCAGACGTGTGTTTATTAAGAACATACTTCAGGGTGAGGTCTAGGGACTGATGATTTGAGGGCAATTGCAGGCTTAGTGTGTATGTGTGAGCCTTTGGGCCCTTTTACTGCTGTAGATCTCATACACTTGATTGTTAATTAAAGGTCAGGTTAGCTTTAGGTCATCAAGAGGGAGAAACTGTCTCTGAAATTCTTATTCCATTCTTAGGACATTCTGATACCATCAACACTCTGAAAATACGAAATCTGACACTGTAGTTGGAGAATAGAATGGCAGACATTTCCGAGTCCTTGGATCCAATCCTCAGATAGTATTTGTGATTAATTCTGGTGTCTAATTAATTTTTTATGTTGTCACCAGAGCATTGTATAAATGTATTGGTCATTTTGTTATTTAGACTGCACATACCTACATAACACACACCTCTGTATCACATTTTGTGGTGTATGCTGTGGTATTGTGGTGGATAGAGTCTGGAGGCACTTTTGAATTGTGTCAGATTGTTCACATCTGATGTTAACATCTGATCCCAGCCATATTCCTGTTTCATCACTTACAAGTCTGTCATTCTTTTACGTATGAGGGATTGGTGGGATAAACCTTTTGCAATAAAAGCTGACACTTCACGTTTAAGAAGCTCACTTGACCCAAGAAAGAACTCCCTGGGCATATCAGTATAAAATTAAAGCAGTAAATCAAATGTAATATATAATATAAGTGCCACCAACTTTTCTATTTTTAAAATCATTTTGCGTTACTGTTCTCGAATTTTATTGCATACCCAGCATTTGTAGCTTGTGTAACCCATCTGGTTTGTTCTCTCCCCACTTGTCATTTTCATTTTATGAAATCAGAGGATTGGATTCTATTGTTTAATGAGTTTAAATTAAAAAAATAATGTAGAACCATGGAAAAACAGATTCTAGGTTTAAGCACTTGTGATATGATTTATTAATATTAACAATTATAAAACAGGAAGAATTTTCTAAACACAGAATTATTTCTAAAATAAAATCCTTTACTCTATTATGGTATCATTTAAAGTGTATGGAAAGTCAACTATTTGGGGGAATTCCTCTTAACTATTTGGTACCAGAAATAACTAGTAAAATTGCACCCTGTAATTCCAGTGGAGTAACTGCTCAGGAGCTGGCGTCAGCATCTTCTAGAGTCAGGGTTCCCTTGCTTCCAGCGCTTTAAAGTCCCATTTTTTTCCTACTGGTTTCTTGATGTTTTAGTAAACTCTCATTAACATTCACATTTTTCTCCACTGAGTTTTTTTTTTAACAGTACTTCAAGAATGTAACTTTTTTTTTCTCTCTGATTCTTCCTCTGTTTCTACTTGACAGTTAGGAGTAGTTTTTAATTTTCTTGTATTCTTTATTCATTTGGGATGGTTTGCTCTCATGCCATTGAGAAAGGCCAGTGGGAGACAGCATGTCCAATGCAGCCATGTGTATACAATAGGATCTCCTGCGTTGCTTTTATGTTCCTTGGATTATCAGTCAGCATGGCAAGTATTTTTCCACTTCATGTCCTCTTAATGACTCTCAGGCTTTGTTACTCACACATTCCACAAGGTGTCTGTTCTCTATTTCATTGCTTTTGAAGCAAACAAAAGCAAGTTGATGTATTATCACAAATGTGGAGTCCTTTTTCTTGCACAGATTCTTCTTTTCATTTTTGTAGCTCCACAAGAGATTGACTTAGGGAAGGTCTGCTAAGAAAATGGCCTCCGCAGTTTAAAACTCTCCAAGTAGCATTCATTTTAGATATTAACAATGGTACTCTGGAAGAATATGATGCTCTGTGAAGAGCCTGAACTTATTTTCTGGGGCATAAGAGTGTTACGAACCAATGAATCTAGCGTATAGGTGTTCACTATAGTATTCTTGTTTCTTTACTATAGATCTGAAATTTTTTTAATTAAAAAGTTGAGGGGGTGGGGAAATAACTATAAACAACTCTTCTTCCCTGCAGGCCTCATTTTCTTGCCTCTTTGTTTAGATTAATTTGTTAGATCATCAAACCTGTTGGTATTTTAAGTATTTCTTTAATATTAGATTCAGAAACATTTAGACATCTACCTATCAGTAAAGAAGTATATTTTTCTCACATTGGTTTATAGATTTATGGATTCTAAAGTCACAAAGTCAGAATGTTTCAACTTGCTTCTAGCAGTGGCTATAGGTAATACTTTTTGGCAGGAAAAATCTTCTAGCTGAGTACACACAGAAGAAAGTCTCCGTACCGCATAGAAGTCATTCATTTTTTTTTCCCTTTATATAATTAAGAGTCCCCTTGGCTATAGCAGCTTATGTATAGCCTTTATTATTGAATGGTTTTGCCCCAGTTGTACATGGGCTTCACGTGTCAGTTGATATTTATTGGGTAATAACTATGCCCCCCTTTTTTTCTCCTTGGGTAAATGTTGGGGAAAAAAGATGGTGCTGTTCTGATTTTTCTGGCTGTCCTAATTATTATTAACATTTTGTCTCTCTAGTCCAGGGTATTTAAATTACTTCAAAGTCAAATCCAACAGCAAACTTGGACTGATGAAGGCACCCCATCTACTCGAGAGCTTCGGTCAGTCTTACTAGAATATGCTTGCACCCACGACCTAGAGAACTGCAGCACTGTTGCCATGAAACTGTTTGATGATTGGGTGGCATCCAATGGAACTCGAAGGTGACATGTGCTTCTACGCCAGTGAACTTTCTTACTCTTTCTTAAGTTAATATCATATACTGAAACCAGGATCTTTTCATCCTGGGGCATAAATGTTATAAAACAGTATTAGTGTAGGTGAATTCTATGCACTTGTATTGTCAAACAGGAATTTTTTTTTCAAATTGTAGTAAAATACATAAAACATACAATTTATTATCAACATATTTTAAGTGTACAGTTTAGTAGTGTAATACGTATATTCACATTGTTGAGCAATGAATCTCCATAACTTTTTATCTTGCAAAATAGAACTCTTTACCCAAACAGATCTCCATTTTCTCCAAACCCCCATCCCTGGCAGCCACCATTCTGTTTTCTCTTCTAAATACCTTATGTAAGTGAAATGTACAGTATTTGTGTTCTTGTGACTGGCTTGTTTCACTTAACATGGTGCCCTCAAGGTTCATCTGTGTTGTAGCATGTGTTAGAATTTCCTTCCTTTTTACGGCTGAGTAGTCCTTTGTGTGTATATACCACATTTGTTTATTCATTCATCCATTGATAGACATGTGAGCTGCTTCCACCTTTTGGGTTTTACAAATAATACTGCTACGAACATAGGTATACAAATACCTCTTCAAGACTCTTTCAGTCCTTTCAGATAGACACCTAGAAGTGATATTGCTACATCATATGGTAGTTCTATTTTTAGTTTTTTGAGGTACTGCCAAATTATTTCCCATAATGGTTACTCCAGTTTACATTCCCACAAATAGGGCATAAGGGTTCCAATTTCTAAACATCCTCACCAATACTTACTGTTTTCTGTTTTCTGATAGCACCCATCCAAATAGGTGTGAGCTGTCAAACAATCTCTTTTAATTTAGGAATATAACATAACATGTGGAGTTAGCAGTTAGTAGAAATGTTTTTGATGATGACTGGTTTTCTCCATGTTCTTATTTTGCACTAAGGAAATAGATTCAAGCATCAGATGAAAGTTGGGGTGGGGAATTTGGATAACTTTCCAGCTCTGAGGTCTTAATAAAGGCAGAATACTGTGTTTCTTCCCCTCTTCTCACCACTTTTCCCACACTTACTGCTGTATTTCCACCATGGAACTTATCACACTGTATGGTAATACATTTATTCATTGTGTACATTGCAATAGCCCCTGAGTTCCTGCAGGGCAGAGACTAGGTCTCATTCTTCTTCCCCTCCCCAGTGTCCAGCCCGGTGGGTGCTTAGTGAATAATTATTGCATTAAATTGGATTGATATTCCTTATAGTCACACTGCCAGGAAAGTAGCAGCCAACTGAATTAAATATCTTCTTGACTATTAGTTGTAAAGACTCTTCTGTTACCTGCTCTGACTCCAAAAGCACCACTAGTCAATTCCTTGTCTTTGTACTCAGGATTTTTTTTTTCTCATACTTATGTATCTCTCTTACAGCCTACCTACTGATGTCATGACTGCTGTGTTCAAGGTTGGAGCAAAAACTGAGAAAGGCTGGTCATTCCTACTAAGCAAGTATGTCTCTATAGGCTCTGAAGCAGAAAAGAATAAAATACTTGAAGCTCTTGCCAGCTCTGAGGATGTACGGAAACTTTACTGGTATGAAACTACCCAAGGAATATGATATATAGAAACTAAAAGCATAAAAGCATTGGGCTTTTAGGTTGAGGAGCTCATTTTCTCTGAGATCTCCCTTTTTCTACCTTTACTTGTGGGCCAGACCTGTGAGGAGGAGCCCGCATGTGTTGGGCTTCATCTCAGGGATTGGACCTGTACAGATGGGTAGAAAGAGTGCTTTGCCTGAAAGAAATTGAGAGATGCCAGAAATCACAATCCCCTTCCGCTTGCTACTTAAAAACATTTTGATCCGCCTGGCATGTTGTCTTTGATTCCACAATTAGTGCTTCTTTTTATTTATTTATTTAATTATTATATTATTTTTTTTTTGTCAAAGCATTGCTCTGTCCAAACTATCATTTTGAAAATACAGACACTTCAGTAAAAGCTGACATGTAAAAGCTTAGAGGTTATACATTCATGTGAATTTGTCAGAGCTTTCCTTTTTATTACTCAGCTGATGAAAAGCTAGAGATGGTTGTTTCACATGGGGGAAAGAAGGGCAATAAGTAGGGCTTCTTGGGAGAAGAACAGTCAGTGTCAGGGTAGAGGCGCTATAAGTAATGGAGAGAAATAGGAAGGTATCTTGAAAGTCATCAGTGGGAAAGAAAGGAGAAGCATTTGGGTCTCATTGCTTCTCTTGTATAACTTTGCTCAGAGAAATCCTAATAGTGTTCCAGAGATGTTCTTAGCGCCTGCCCAGATCCACTTTCCATAGGATACCCTGTAAATAGTCATTTTCTTTAGAGTAGTAGCCAGCCTCTGACCTAAGCAAACAGAGAAAAGTTGTTTATAAATTAGTAATTTTGTTTTAAAATAGTAGTATTTTACTAATAAATTCCCGTTATAAAGTATTTAAACAGTACTTAAGAACATGGACTAAAATGTGAAAGTATCTCTCATCTGACCCTTCACTTACATTCTTATTCTCTCTTCTTTGTTAACAGTGCCCGCCCTGGTTTGTGTATTTATATATTTAAACATAGGTTTATACTATACCTAGTGCTCTGTAACATTCTTTTTAGTTCTTTGACAGTCTTTGAGATTTGCCATGTCAGTTCATAAAGCTTATTTCATTTGTTTTTATGGCTACACAGTATTCCATAGTATGGCTCTGATCATAATTTATTTAATCCAACACATCTTAAGGGACATTTGGGTTTTTCCTCCTATTAAACATAGCTCTGCAGGGGCTCCTGAGTTGCTCAGTCGCTTAAGCATTTGATTTTGGTTCAAGTCATGATCTCCCAGTTCGTGAGTTTGAGCCCCATGTCAGGCTCTGTGCTGACAGCTCAGAGCCTGGAGCCTGCTTCGGATTCTGTGTCTTCCTCTCTCTCTGCCCCTCCCCTCCTTGCATTCTGTCTATCTCTCTCTCAAAAATAAATAAATTTTTAAAAATTTAAAAAATAATAATTCTGCATTCTCTTGGGGGTATAAGAGAATACCCCCACTATAAGCAGAAATTATAGCATGATAAATGAGAACTGCATTCATTTAAGTACCAGGCTTTAGTATTTATCAGTTGTGTTGCTGTGCCAATTTTACATAACCTCAGTTTCTTAAACTATAAAGTATCAATGTTAGCTATTAATATGAAGAGTATATTCTGAAATGTATCTTGCTTTTTACATCAAACAGCCCAATTTTTTAAGAGTAGTAATATGCCTTGGGGTGCCTGGGTGGCTCAGTTGGTTAAGCGCCCAACTCTTGATTTTGGCTCAGGTCATGATCTCACGGTTCATGAGTCCGAGCCCCCACATCATGCTCTGCACTGACAGTGTGGAGCCTGCTTGGTATTCTCTCACTGTTTCTCTGCCCCTTCCCCACTTGTGTGCTCTCTTGCTCGCTCGCTCGCTCTCTCTCTCTCTCTCTCTCTCTCTCTCTCAAAAAATAAACTTAAAAAAAAGAGTAGTAATATGCCTATCTACTCATATCAAATAAGGTTTTTGACAGAAAAAAGCCAATCTTCAGAGTTATAATAAATTCTACATTTATTTCATAAATGAGCTTACTACATCAAGAATGATTTATTACTATGTGACAATATATTTAAGTCCTTATCTCATTGGTGAGTTCTCCCTTTATTCAAAAAAAAAGACAAATTTTCAGTCTATCGATCAATCTTTAACTGACCCAAAACTTATATCCTTTGAACTGCTTCAGAACCTTCATTTAGAGACCAGTGCTAATTTTAAGTTCAGTGATCACTTCATGGTGAATAATTATTTTGGAAACTAAATCTGCTTTTCTCTCCAGGTTAATGAAAAATAGCCTCAGTGGAGATATCATCCGAACACAGAAGCTGTCATTTATCATTAGAACAGCTGGCCGACATTTTCCCGGACATTTACTGGCATGGGATTTTGTCAAAGAGAACTGGAATAAGCTTGTACAGAAGTAAGTTCCTCGGATAACTACCAATTTTTAGTATTCTCCAGTTCTGCACTTGAAAATGTTCCCAGTGTTGTATTGATTCACAGGATTTAAGATTTGCTGTGAGAGAAAAAATGCTTCAGTGACAGTTAAACTGAAACACCCAGAAATTTTCACCCTGGTAAATATAATTCCATAACGTGAGCCATTAACGGTGGTGATCCTTTTAAGCCCAACCATGTTTGACACTTAGGTCACTTAGCTTCACATGGCCACAGGCTGTTTGAGAATAGCTGTTGAGTTATGTGTTTCGAAAAGTACCTATTCATTGCCAAGGAATCAGTTAAGAACTCACACCCACCTCAGTAGCACATGGGGCGTTTTATTTCCTTTAAAGTAATAATAGATTAAACGGATTAATAATTTATCTAGATATCCCTAACTCCTGCCTTTTTCTGCCCACCTTTTTGTCCCACTGATAGTGGGTGTATGTAGTATTACTCCTGATATACTGAGCTTCATTTCCTGGGCGTAGGACTCCACTTTGCCTTTGGCCTGTGTAATTTATAGTAAAGTATTTCCTTTGCACTCAAGAACTTGATTTCCCAACAGCTGCCTCCTTTTTTTTTTCTTTTTTTTTTTTTTTTTTGCTCTTGTATTTGTGTTTCTTCAGGTTTCATCTGGGATCCTATACCATACAAAGTATTGTTGCTGGATCAACGCACCTGTTTTCAACAAAGGCACATTTGTCTGAGGTTAGTTGTATAAAATGTTAGGGAGATTGGGTAACCCTTTCCTCTTAGGCTGCTCAGTTTAAGTCACATGGTGCCTTCTCATGCCAATTCCTGTCCTCCTCTCTGTCCGCTTTGATCAGTGCTAGTGTTTCTGCATTGGGATTACTTCCAAAGGGTGAATATTCAGCAATGAGGAAAAATTCTGATGAGGAAGAATTTTGATTCCATTCTCAACAATATTCCCTTCTCTTCCTGATACAATTACTTGTTTTTTTTATATAAAGTTTATTTGTTTATTTTGAGAGAGAGAGTACATGAGCAGGGGAGGAGCAGAGAGAGGAGAGAGAGAATTCCAAGCAGGCTCCACGTTGTCAGTGCCGAGCCCAAAGCAGGGATTCATCTCACAACCTTGAGATCTTGACCTGAGCCGAAACCAAGAGTCAGACATTTAACTGAGCTACCCAGGCGCCCCACAAAGAATTTTTTTTTTAATTAACCATCATATGTGAAGTTTCTTTTTAAGTGGTAGTAAAATTGTTTTAAAGAATTTCATTCCAAGGGTAAAACTGGACATTAATTTTAACTTGAGACTACTTCATTTACTGTTACTTGGCTTTTTTTTTCTTCCTATTTTAAATTAGAAATATTCATCCTTATGGGAGTAAGGGGAATTCATTTCTGTCATTACTTCAGATTTCACCATACTTGATCAGGAACTTGCTGTAAATACTTTGAATATTAAAGTACTTTTTGTTTCTACTTCTTTTAAGACATCAGCATAGACATGACTAAAGTAAAGCTTATTTGAAACGGATATTCAGAGTTTCCTCTGATTTACTGTTCTTTTCTTCTTTTGAAATACTTCTGCATGCAACTTACAGGTCCAGGCCTTCTTTGAAAATCAGTCAGAGGCAACCTTTCGGCTTCGTTGTGTCCAGGAGGCCTTGGAAGTCATTCAGTTGAATATCCGATGGATGGAGAAGAACCTTAAAACCCTGACGTGGTGGCTGTAGCATGCACACCCGCACCTCGTCTTGTCTCCCATTCAGAGAGCTTGTTAACTCGGGCTCCGCTGCTTTTGCAAAAAGCCAAGGTGAAGCCAAAACCGCTGCCGAGTTGTTTGCACTCTTAGGAGTTCTAGTTAGCTCAGGGGCCCGTCTGTACTTTCCATCTGTCTTTTTTGAATTGTCTTTGGGCAGTATGTAGTTATTTATTACAAAATTTTAGTCACCTACATGCGCCAACATCTACAAAAACAGTGAGTAATTTTTCTACTTTGAAGATATACAAATGGGGAGGAAAAATCTGTTTTGGCCTTCTGTTCTGTTTCTCAGTATCTGGAAAATACTGACACAGTGAAACAAGGGAAGATCTACCATGGGAGCCATCATCTTTGTAGGCTGCTGGTTTGTCGGCCATTTGTTGCTTCTTATTGATAGATGTTACTTGAATGTGGTACAAAACTTGGCTTCAAAACCCATGGTAATGAAGTCGATGAATCATATAACTGTTAGAAAAACTGATCTCAGGTGTGCAGATCTACTTTGATTTGAGGTGTGGATTAACTCTTTATTTTCTGAAAAAAAATTTAAATAAGATCTATAACTTATATTTTTTTCTGCAGAACAGCCAGGTGCTACAGAATTTTTAAATTTTTGTTGTATTGAAAAGCTAAGTAACAAGGACAAAAGATTAAATTTTCCAAATATTTAATACTTATTTTTTCATCTTTTAGGAAAATGTTTCAAACTGAGTTAGCTTTAATTATAATTATTTTATTTATGAATTCCAATATTCTCCAAATCTGTACACCTTTACCACTCCCTGCCATAGATATACCTTATGTTATAAATAAGTATGTCTACATTTATGGCAAGCCTTTTGTTAAAACTGGTGTCTTTTATCCTGACTTTATCACTATTACTAAAAATAACTTGTTTAAGTTACCTTTGACATTACCTGATCATAGACACTTTCTCTGTGAGTCATACTCGTGTAGATTTTCATGTTATATGATAGAGTATATTAGAAGCATAGCAGAAGCATATTTTAAGATAGGGCCTTTGAGAAATTGAGCATTTTTATTTGAAGTTCACCATAGTACCTTAAAGGAATAAAGAGAATGTGGGATAGGAGTAATTTGATTCAGATTTAATAATGGTGGGCTTTGAATTTTTTCTACTGTCAAAATCAGTATGTTTTTTTAGTTGAAAAATCAGTGGTTTGGTTTTGCTTTATCTTTATTATGGCCAAACTAACTAACTGAAAGGAATGGCCAAGGAAAGAAAGAAAGAAAAGGGAAGATGTCCAAAGCTGTATGGCATTTTCACTCCTTATAAAGGAGAAATACTGTACTTGAATTTTTTGAGCTATGCAGACTTAATACTTAGATTGTTGAGTTTCTTTGATTCTTAGGGGAAAGGCTTTCTTCCTAATAATTTTTGAGTATTTTGTATTTTGTTTGAAAACATCTTCTATGTACATAAAAAGGGTAGATACCCATTTGCAAGCACTTAAAACACTCCGCAGAATCAATGGGAAAGGTCACCTTTTTTATTTTAGCAGGTATAAAGTGAAAATATGTGGGATTATGTATAAAATTATATTTTACTTTATGAAAATATTTTTATATAACAAAATTTAAAATGATGGCAAGTTAAAAGGTAGCTTTCTTTAATCTTAGTGTGTTTTCCCCCAATTTAGTCTTTTCTAAACATTTATCCCTGTCCTACAGTACAAAATATTATATCCTGAGAATCACAGAATCCTCTAAAGATGTCTTGTTGAAACTGTGGTGATTGTAGGTTTTTATTTGTCTTGTGCGTCAGCAAATGAATGATAGTTTAGTTGATATTGGAAGTTAGTGTGCTTTTATATTTTTAGAATGGGGAAAAATACTAAACTTTTGAGGGGTTTTTTGGTTGCTGGATTTTTACCATATGTTATATTATTAAATTCCACTTTGATACAGAGTTTAAATTTTGCTACTTCTCAAAATCAGTTAAGACTTTTCAGTTTAACCTGCCCATCTTTACGTGGCTACTGTAATGTATGTTAACTCTGCATATGGCAAATCTTGTCCTGAATTATATCATTTTTCCTGAGTTGGTGTGTGTGTGTGTGTGTGTGTGTGTGTGTGTGTGTGTCTGTGTAGTATGTAGGGAGAAGGTGATGTTTAAGTAAATCCTTATCAAAACATAGGCTAAAAAAGAGGTAACTTGTAATCCATTGCTATCTTTGTACTCAAAAGCTGTTCCATACTGGTTGTAGTGTTATTTATTGGCCTCACCTCAGTTATTTGTAGCTGTAGCAGCCCTCCCCTCACATTTTCCCACAGAATTCCATGATTTTTAATGTTAAGCTAACCCATCTGTGTGGCACTTCTAAAAACTAACTCTAAGTCAGGAATATAAGGTTAAGTAGCCAGTAGAACATATTACATGCTAGGTATAACTGTAGCTTTTGAAGCTGTCTCACCCCAAACCTTACCTTCGTCCCTGCGTCTTGGAGAGCTCAAACAGACGGACGCACAGCAGTCACAGCATGCTTGTTTATATAAGTAAGCACACAGATCCATGACAGTTAAGTGCTGGTTTTCAAGAATTACGTTCATTGCAGAGAGACGATCTACGTGAATGTAATAGAAGGGGCACATCATACCGGGTCATTAGGAAAGGTAACATTGGAAATCTGGAATCATAGAAGGAAAACTTACACTTTGGAGATCCAGAAGTAGAAATCCAAGGAGTCTCGTTTGTTCCATTAATAGATTGGATTCATTAAACTACAGGTGGTGTCAGCCTCGACCCCAGGCTCGTGCCTTCCTCCATTTTCTTGTTTTACATAAATCCCTTTAAGTGAAATTGCGTTGCCGCTGTTTGTGAACTTTCTTACCAGCACAGGTTCTGCTTAAATGTTAATACTCCTTGCCATTCACGTTTTCATTTCATTGAACAAGAGCTGTCAGCAGAGTTCTGGGTACGTAGAGGATATCGCGCTATGTCAGTCTCACTAGGTACAGAGCAGATTCCCTTCTGAGTATAGCAAAGGAAGAAATGAAAATTAAGTGCTGAGTTTGTTGGATTATTGGTAGCCTGTTACTGAGTTGTATTTTAAGACTCTGTGCAAACCAGAGCACCTGGACCCATAATCTGCAGCTGGACTGCTGAATATTCACGTAACCCCCATTCGTTTCATGGGATTGTGCCATCACTGAAGGACACATACCATCACTGAAGACAGTATTTTCCGTGCCTGAGTCTGCAAAACAAGATCTGAATTTCATAGATATCATGTAGCTCTTTTTCTCCCCTTTGGCTTTGTCATTTTGTTTTTATTGGAATTAATTCTTTTGTAAAGGGCTGCTTCTCTCCCCCCTCTGACACTCCCATTTGTACTGTTTTGTTTTTTGTTTTGTGTGGGGTTTTTTTTGCATTCTTTTATTTTGTGCTTCATTTTCTGCATTGGTAAGTAAGTACTAAATGCAAAGTGGCAGTCTAAAAGTATGTTAAATCTCCTCCTCTCCCTTTCCTTATTGCCTGCATGTGCAATAGCTAATAAAATAGTTGATTGATTTCTTTGAGTGGCTTTTTGGGGGTATATACTTTTTTTAAATGTGCATATGTGGTTTTGATGTTTTTATCTTCTTTCATTTTGTATACTTATTTTGATAAAATGTGAAATACTGTCCTATGAAAAATCTCTTCCACTCTGCCCATAATTGCCTTATGTGGGCCACAGATACAGAGTACTTATTTGGTATTTCTTTTTTGGAAGTTGATGGTAACATTGAGGGGAGAGCAGAGTATGTTCTTTTTAAAAATGTGTACAAAATGTTTTTGCTGCTATCTTGTGAGTATCATTTCATTTTGCATTTCATTCATCTTTCTCATGGAAATATAGATATCTAATGAACTGTGGAGGTCCAGAAGTAGGACGTGTGTCCCACTTACCCCTCTCCGTATTGCCTGTGTGGGCAGTAACTAATAGAGTAGCTGTGGGTGCTCTTGCCTTGATCTAGTCTTGGGGGCTCGGGCTTCTAGATCATTCTTTCAGGTGTGTGTATATAATATATATGTTATGCTACTTTTTTATATTTCATTTTTATATGTCCCTTTGCATGTATGCATATATACTTAGTGAAAATTGAAGTTCAGAGTATGACAGATTTTCTCTTTTCCCTTTTCCTTGTTGCCTCCTTGGGCAGTAGCTAATACTTTGTGTTTTGGGGGGGCAGGAAGTTGGGTGTATACTTAATGTATATAAATAAATTTCCTACTACTTTGTATTACTTAATTCATTTCGTACTCTGTCCTTCTCAGAGGACATCAAAGTACCTAATGAAACGTGGAGGTCCGGATGTATGACAATCTCCTCTTGTCCCCTTCCCTTATTGCCCACGTGGGCAATAGCTAGTATAGTAGTTGTTGAAGTGGGGTTTGGGGGGAGGGTGGGGTTGGAGACAGGGTTGTGTACATGCTGTATATACCTGTTTTTACTACCAAGTTGTATTATTTCATTGGGTGCCCAGACTGGAAGGTACCCAGTGAACCATGGAGGTCCGGATGTATAACAATCTCCTCTTGTCCCCTTCCCTTATTGCCTGTGTGGGCAATGGATAGTAGAGTAGTTAGTTAGTTTCAGGAATTCTTTTGTGGGCTCGGGGTAGATACTTTTAAATATATATACATGTTTTTACTTCCTTATTACAGTATTTCACTGGGTACCCAGCCCTTCACTGGACATGTAGGTTCTTAATGAACCATGGAGTTCTAGATGGATAGCAATCTCCTCTTCTTCCTTTCCCTTTTTATCTAGGTAGGCAATAATTTTAAAGTAGTTTGTTTTTTTTGAAATTTTGGTGGGTGGGAAGGGACAAAGGGCAGGATATATATTTTTGAAGACTGTATATACAGTGTTTGTTACTATATTGTGTTATTACATTTTGTACCCCATCTCTTACTTGGATGTGTGGGTACCTAATGAGACATGGAGGTCCGGATGTATGAAAATCTCCTCCTGTCCCCTTTCCTTATTGCCTCTGTGGGCAATAGTTTTAGAGTAGTTCTGGATTAATTTTTTTACTCTACCACTCCTTCCCCTGAGAGGGTGGGGATATGTACTCTTTTAAATGTATATGAATGTTTTTGTTCCTTTTTTCTGTTACTTCATTTTGTACCTAGATCTTTCCATGGATATTTAGGTACATGATGAAAATTAAGGTTCATTCTATGAAAAAAATCTCCTCTTGTCCCCTTCCCTTATTGCCTGTCTGGGCAATGACTAGTGGCGTAGTTGTTTAGATGGTGTTTTTGGCAGGGTGGTGGGGGATTTCTGGGTTTACAGTTTTTTAAATGTATATAAATGTATGCTGCATGTTTTTTGTTTGCTTGTTTTTGTTTCTTGCTCTTTTACTTCAACCAGTTTGTTTGTTTGGGTTTGTAGATACCAAATGTAGTGCAGAGGCCCAGATCTGGAGATATAATAAACCTTTTCTCCCTTCCCTTATAGCCTGTGCACAACTGTATCCGAATACATTAGGACTTGGTTTTTGTTTTTTGTTTTAGAGGTTCTTAATGGGGAATGGGCTTATTTGATAAGATAGTGATTTTTTTTAAATGTATATAAACGTTCCTGCCTCTCTTTGGTGTTCACTTCATTTTGAATCTAGTCCTTTGCATGACTATTTAGGTACTTAATGAAAGTTGCGATTGATTCTATGAACAATCTCCCCTACTCCCCTTCCCTCATTGCCTGGAGGGCAATGGTAGAAGAATAGATGTTTAGTTTCTTTTTTTGGAGGCATGGGAGGTGGGGAATTCTGAGTGTATGTGTCCGCGTGTGTGTGTGTGTGTGCGTGTGTGTGTGTAAATTTTTTAATGTATATAAATGTTTGCTACATTTTGTGTTATTTCACTTAGTACTCAGTCCTTTGCTGGGACTTTTAAGTACATAATCAAACATGGAGGTCCATATGTATGATAAATCTCCTCTGTTTCCCTTCCCGCGCTGCCTGCATTGGCAATAGTTTTATAATTTGGGGTGGTTTTTTTTAGGGGGAGAGATCATTTGGATGGGTAGTGGGGAAGGGATAAGGATAGGGTATGAACTTTTAAAAAGTGTATATAAATGTTTTCATATTAATTGATTTTGTACCTAGTCTTAGCATGGATATAGGTATAGGTACCGAATGAAAATCGAGGATCAGTGTATGACAAATTTCCCCTTCTCCCCTTTCCCTTATTGCCTGTGTTGGCAATAGTGAGTAGAATAGTTGTGTATTGTTTTATTACTTGGCTTTTTTTTTGGCAGGATTTCTGTTTTGGGCAGGGGAATATTCTTCATACATATGAATATGTTTTCTTTAATTTTGTATTGAGTTCTTTGCATGGCTATCTATGTAGGGACCTAAAGGAAATTGAGTTTCATAAATTGACAGTTCACTTCTTCCTTCCCGTTTCCTCATTTAGCAGTGCCTAGTATAGCTGTTCTGTGGTTATTTTGTTTTATTCTCTAGGAAATATGCCTTTAAAAGTATAAATATATATATGCACATACCTAATCTGCCTCCCTCTTTTTTTCCCCCATTATTTTTTGTTAATACTTAGTCCCTTGCAGGGCTGTGCCTGGATCTAGCAAAAATAAAGTCCCACCAGATCCCTGCCCTCTGACCTGAGAGGCATTGTGGTGGTGTAACTAACGGCAACAAGTGTATAGCACGTAAGATGGGAGATGCACTTGGATATGGTTGAGTTGTGAAAACTAATCAGATTCAGCATTTCCTATGTTGATTCACACTGAAGGAAAGGGTGAGAAGGGACCTGTACTTGGGAAATTCCAGAAAGACAAGAGGATCATACTAAGTAAAAAGTATGTTTAAAGTTCATTGCTGATTAATCCTTTAGGAACTGGTAAGCCAGTAAAAGTGCTGCCCAAAACTCATTTGAAGACCCTTGAGAGTAGTGTCTTTTTGGGGCCTGGAATTCTGGTTTATCTACAGAAGTCTCTTGCCAGTTCTGTGGATAGCATATTCTTGTGTAGCTGATAGAAACTATTTTGATTTTTGGAATGAACCTTTTGAGTTATTGCCATGGTTCTAGTGAATAACAACATGGGCCCAAAAATCATTTCCTTAAGAATTGGGGAGGCAAGCCCTTCTATCTTTCAGCACCCTTCTACAGTAGGGCAAGTTGGTCCTTTCCTACCCAGAGCTCTTCTGTGTGGCTGCATTTCTCCCCTCCATTCTCCATTAACTGGACCATTCTTGTCCTTTTTCTCTTCTTCTTCAGTGCCTGCAATATTAGATGTTATACTCAAGTACGCTTAAACATGTAACCCAGTGTTGCCTCATCAGCTCTATGTTTTCGCATGCATTTCATACATCCAGACTTGTGTATTCGCTTTCAGAATTCTTGAATCATATTGACTCTTCATCCACCACATGGTACATGTTAGGGACTCCACATTTGTCTGTATCAAAGAAAATGCATGTGTAAAATCCCTCCCTCCCTCCCTGCCTCCCTTTCTTTCTTCCTTGTTTTTTTCCTTCAAGCTTCTGAGCAATCTTTGTTCTGCAGTTTATAATGACTATGATGCTGAAGATTTGCCATATTATTTTATTTTATTATATATATATTTTTAGACACATTGATAGGACTCCTAGAACATTTGTGAAGAGATGTCATTTACCATATCAAACTCTCAGGTCCTAGTTTCAAAAATTATCCTGTATTTTGCTGATTTATACCTGCTGCTGTAGAAAAACTAAAAGTTTGTTCATGACACATGTAACTTTGATCATAAATAAGAGAGAAAGGGACACCTTTTTGAAATTAGTCATGGTAGTCATTAGTGATATCTCTGAACAGTTCTTAATTTGAAACACTTCAAAGAAGTAAAGGTCATGGCTTAGCTGAATGAAATGCTCCAGAAGTTGCACTGTATAAACCATCAGTACAATAATACACTTGTGGATGTATGTATGTGTGTGTGTATATGTATATACACACATATAATCTCTCTCTAAAATGAGAATTACAGCATAATTGGAGCATTCGCATTAATGGGCAAACTCACACTGAGACAAAACTTAGTCTTCTAGCCATCTTGATTAAAACCAAGTGTTCCACATTGCTATGAAGAGTAGTAGTCTCTTTCAAACAGTTTGAAAAGTAATTATTTGGAAACTTGTAAAAGTATTACATTTTTGTATTTAAACATCTATACAGATCTTCACTTCTTTGAATCTGAGCTTGTGGGTGGAATTCTAAATTTGTATCATAACCTGTCTTTTGTGGAAAATTTTGAAAACAGTATAATATAATATATATGCAAATTGTGTTGTGTCACTTGTAAAGGGAAAAGGCTTATTTTTCTTTATACTTCTGATAACTTGTTTTGCATATGACCAGCACTGACTGAAAGGCATGTGTAATTGCAAACACTGTTGCTTTTTCTTTTTTGTGAAATGAAAATAAAGTATTTAAATATAAATATTATGTGGACTATTTGCATATATAAAGTGGTACATCTTCTCTGATCATGCACTCTACCAGGGTGATGACCGTATTCACTGTCTGGCATGATTTGTTTTCTACTCCACTGGTACCCCTGTATCTCTACGGCCTAGGACTCAGCGTTTCTCAGACTCACACTATTTGACATCGTGGGCTCTCCTGTGCATTCTATGATGACCAGCAGTATCCTTGGCCTCTAATGCAAGTAGCAACTATGGGCTAATGGCACTTCCCCCACCCCCAGTGTAACAACCAAAAATGTCTTAAGACATTGCCAAATGTCTCCTGTATTAGGGTAGGGTGGGGATTAAAACTTTGAGTGGATTCCTGGAGCAGGGGGTTCAGTAACAGTTACATGAACTGTAGGGCAATTATTTACTTTTTAGATTGAATTGAGAACACTCAGTACCAGTTGATACCGTAGTAATTCAGTACCTAAATCAGTATGAGACATGTAACTACTTATGCCAGTGAACCCAAGGAACACTTACTAGCTGAAGGTGAAAGGACACTGAATGTTATCAAGGGACACCCCTTGCTTTGATTCACATGTCATTGGAATAGGAGTGCACAGCTGTTATCAAGGGACACTGCCATAGTTACGTTCCTGGTCAGGTCTACAGAAGGAGTTTCTCTGTTCTAACCCCATGAGTAGTCTTGAGAATTCAGAATTTCTTAGGCTTCCAGATATGGGAACTAGAACCAATATTCTCTTCCAGTAATTGTTAGGGCTTAAAGTTGGGCATTTTACAGCAAATACAGTGTCTCTTAATCCCCTTACCCAAAACCCTGTTTCTGGGGACACAAAGCAACCTTGAAGTCGTACCTTCTTACAGTCTCCTATGGTGATCCATTAATATATTGGAGAATCAACAAAGTGAAGGCAACCTACTGAATGGAGAAGATATTTGCACATGATCTGTTAAGAGGCTAATATCCAAAATATATAAATAACTTCTGCAACTCAACACCTAGAAAACCGAATAATCTGACCAAAATGGGAAGAAGACCTGAATAGACATTTTTCAAAAGAAGACCTATAGGTAGCCATCAGATACATGGAAAGATGGTTGACGTCACTCATCATCAGAGAAATGCAAATCAAAACCACAATGAGATATCACCTTACACCTGTCAGAATGGCTAATACCAAAAAGACAGGAAATGTCAAGTGTTGACAAGGATGTGGAGAAAAAGGAACCCTCATGTACTGTTGGGAATGTAAATTGGTACAGCCACTATGGAAAACAGTATGAAGGCTCCTCACAAAATTAAAAATAGAATTACCATGGAATGATCCAGTAATTCCACTACTGGGCATGTATCCAAAGAAAATGAAAACACTAATTTGAAAAGATATATGCATCCCTATGTTTATTGCAGCATTATTTACAATAGCCAAGACATGGAAGGAACCAAAGTATCATATTGATAGATGAATGAATAAAGATGTGGTATATAGATATATAGATATAATGGAACATTATTCAGGCATAAAAAAAGAATGAGATCTTGCCATCTGCAACAACATGATGGACCTAGAGGTTATTATGCTAAGTGAAATAAGGCTGAGAAATACCATGTGATTTTCCTTATATGTGGAGTCTAAAAAACAAAGCAAAAAGAGACCCATAAACACAGAGAACAAACTCGGTGGTGGTTGCCAGAGGGTATGGGCAAAATGGGTGAAGGGGAATGGGAGGTACAGGCTTCCAGTTACGGAATGAATAAGTCATGGATGAACGATACAGCATAGAGAATACAGTAAATGGTACTGTAATAACATTGTAAGGTGACAGGTGGTAGCTAAACTTATGAGCGTAGCACAATATATAGAGCTGTTGAATCACGGTTGTACACGAGAAACTAATGTAGCATTGTGTTGTCAACTATACTTCAATAGATAATAATATACTGGGGTAGTGTTCTTAGGAATTGCCAAGATTTTGATCAAAACCTTCTGGTTACATTTTTTCTGCTTTTTATTCATGGATATCAGCAGTAAACAGTTGAACTAAAACCCATTATAAATGTAGAGAAGAGGAGCGCCTGTGTAGCTCAATCAGTTGAGCATCAGATTTTGGCTCAGGCCATGATCTTGTGGTTTGTAGATTCGGGGCCAACATTGGGCTCTGTACTGACAGCTCAGAGCCTGGAGACTGCTTCGATTCTGTGTCTCCCTCTCTCTCTGCCCCTCACCTGCTCACACTCTCTGTTTCTCTTTCTCTCTCTCTCTCTCTCTCTCAAAAATAAATACACATTGAAAAAACTTTTTTCAAAATCATTTTTAGAATCCATGGCACAGGAGAGCTTGATTTGGTTATATTTCCTTTTTGCTTTACTTCAATTCATACCATACAGCCCTACCCGCCCCCTGCAACACACACACACACACACACACACACACACACACACACACACAAGCATCTCGTGCTTCCTAAAATTTGTGTGTGAGTTGAACAGTTGACTTACATGGTTTACAGGAGTGTTATTACCAGAGAGCTAAAACATACTTTTAAATCATTATTACAGCCTACCTTCTATAGTCAATAATTAGTGATATGTTTTCAATGCTTTCTGCTTGTTCTTCATTTTTACTATTTTTCTTATGGATGGCCACCCAGTCAATTATGTGATTGTGATTTCTGTTGTTGGCTGAGCTAAATTATAATCAGGACTTTTACTTATACGTGTAAAAACTTTTATTCTTACTATCCCGCTCATGTTTTTGAAGGAAGAACATAATGCAATAACATAATAAAATAACCAAATAGAGTGGTTAAAGTAGGTGACGTTGCCAAAGTTGAACTATTGAGCAGACCGCACCAGGAGGCAATAATAGATGCAAAGAAGTCAGAGACAGACAAGAAGCCCCATCAGCTTAGGAAAGGCTTATTTATAAAGAGGAGTCGGCGTGTTGCTTATTCACGTGCCGTTTGTATAGACGCCAAGTGTGGGAAACTGGAAACCCTTTTGTTCCATGTTTTGCCATGCTGCTTATCTGTGTGAATGTGGCCCAAGTGATCCTTGAGTGCTTCATGCATGTTGTACATTGGCTGCCATGTACCGTTATGGCGGAGTATATCTTCACTTATTTTGCTCCTAGCCTTTGGTGATTGTTAACTTGAGCAGAATTCTTGGAATATTACTATCATATTAAGTACGGTTATGGCTGAGTATATCTTCACTTATTTTGCTCCTAGCCCTTTGCGATTGTTCACTTGAGCAGAATTCTTGGAATATTACTATCATTACATGGTAGCAAAAGGTGATGATTTCTAGAAATTTAAAATATTTGAAATGCTGTGGAACATAGACTGGCATCAATCAGGACTGGAACTGAACCCTGGTACAGTCATTTTCCACTTGTTACTTAATTCCTATTAGCTTCAGTTGTCTCCATTAATAAAACAGGGATACTACCTACCTTGCGAGGCTGTTAGCATTAAATAAAATATCTATAGGCGTGCCTGGGTGGCTCAATGGGTTAAACATCCAACTCTTGCTTTCCACTCTGGTCATGATCTCACAGTCCGATAGTTCAAGTCCCATATTGGGTTCTGTGCTGACAGATTCTCTCTCCCCCGTCCCCCACTCTCTGCTCCTCCCCCGCCTGCACTTTCTCTCTCTCATTGAAAATAATAAACTTAAAAAAATTAAATAAATAAAATAAAATATCTATGAATTACCTAGCACAATGTCTGTAAATATCACAGTGACGTGGTAAATACCAACTGCCATTGTTAAAACTGCCTGCTGTTTTCTGGGGTATATGGATGTTAACAGCATCAGTTACAGATAGAAATAAGTTTTTTTAATTAAATAAGATTATATAACTTGACGGTTAGGAAATTAGAGAAATACTTTCAGTCTAATCCTCTTTGTAAATTTAAACCTTAAATATGCAGATTTAATTTGAGAGTTATTGTACATTATAAAAAGCATGAAGTTATATAGGTTTCACAACTGAAATAATATCCTGTCACTGAATTTGGTTAATTATAAATAAGTACAAAATAAAATCCTAATTATTGACTAAGCTGCAATAGTGGTAATAATACCTACTTGGCAGTAATAACATCAGGCTCAGGTATATGGGAAATAGATCTGGTATTTCATAGGTGCTTGTAAATACTTTTTTTTCCTTTCAATAATTTATTTGCCTTCAATATGCAAAAGAATCAAGCATGCACAAGTCTCCATTCTAGCTAGAAAATATTGTGTACAATTTAGGACATGGCAGGGAAATAGGCCAAATGTGTTAAGATCTCTGTTAGTGCTAGAAAGAACTTTCCATATGACATAGTCTAATTCCCTAATTTTACTGATAAATGGCACCAGAGGCTCTGCCTTAGCTACAACCCCCAAATATAACATTATATGTTAAATTTGTATATGTGTTTGTATTATAAAAAGTTTGTTTCACCTTTGAGACAAAGGATGTGCACATGCCTACAGGATACTATTTCCTTGGAAACGAGTATTAGAATTTACTGTTGAAAGAGGTATTTCATTATTTTAACGTAGAGTGTGGAGCTAAAACTATCCTAATATTTTAACTTTAAGCTCAATAATGTGAACAATCTACCACGATTTCAAAAGAGTAGGTGTGCGGATGTTATCATATACCCTTTTTCGTATGTTTGAACTAAGTGGGTTACAAGGAAGTAACCTCTTTCAGGTCAAAGATGCTAATATCAGGGAGGTTTAGACAGACTTCTCTCACCCCTAAGAGAGGTATCAGGGAGGAGAAAGGGGTGGTTAACAATGGTGGGGTTAACCCCACCATTACACCATTGCTGTAATGGTTGATGAACTAGAGGGAAAGAACATAGATATTAGCTTCACCAACTACAGGTAGAAGATGAGAATGAACCATTTTCCTAATGTAGTTTGAAGTCAGCCTGGGATGGGCCTTTTGTCCTTGAGCGGGCTGTACAATCCTCGACCGTGGGTGCTGACTTCTGTCCTTTCATATGTTTCTACAGACTCCCTGTTGACAGAAGGTCAGGAACTTAAGGAAGTTTACAGTTGTGGGAAAAGAGACCAATATTAAAACACAATTTTAGGGGTGCCTGGGTGGTTCAGTTGGCTAAGCGCCCGACTTTGGCTCAGGTCATGATCTCGTGAGAGTTCATGAGTTTGAGCCCCACGTCAGGCTCTCTGCTGTCAATGCAGAGCCTGCTTCAGATCCTGTGTCTCCCTAACTCTACTCTTCCTCCAGCCTCTCTCTGTCTCTCAAAAGAAATAAACATTAAAAAAAAATTTTAAATACCAAAAAAATAAAATCACAGAATTATTTTGAAAAACACAATTTTAAAACCATTCATTGGACATATTTAGTCTTTATTGGGAATTGGGTGGGGGACATAACCTGGATGTCAGTTGACCTTCCTCTGCCCTGAATCCATGCCCGTGGACTCTTTTCTGCCTTGAGCAAATTGGGCTTAGAACCTAATACCTCTTTAAGATTCTTTCCCACAAACCCACTACAGTCAGAGCATTACTAAGCAATGCAGATTTTCCCCAGGATTACATAGGGGAGTATTTCTCACATGCCACAATGAACAGCTTCATTATGACTTGATATTTCTCTTCTCCAGAGCCTCTCCTTTACCCTGTTGTTTCTGTGGGATCTTTTCACTTCCTATACTCATCCAAAACACGCACGCACACATGCGCCTTGCTGACTGCTCACTCTTACTCCTAGACATCTCCTTCAACTTGAAATGTCTCTCCTCTGTGGCATTGCACCTCGGCTGCCTCATCCAGATGCACATGGCCAAGTGCATCAGGAACTCAAGGAAATTAATGGCCTGCAGTTAGCAGCTGGTCCCCTGATTTAGAGGACCCATCTGTGGCCTTTTGCTATTTGGACATACTCCTTGGAATCTTATCCCTTACTCCAAGCAGCTTATTACCTATTTATTTCAAACAAGCACATTGTTCTCATAAAAAGAAACTTTATCTCCCTCTTTTGACTGGCAACCAATTTCTTCCTGTTTTTCTAAGCTAATATGAAGATTGGCTTATAATATCTGAGCACATCCTGACTTTGGGTGAGAGAAAGCAGCCAGAAGTTGAACTGGGAGAAGAAGGAAACCAGGCCATACTTCTCAAATGTTTTTCATGGCTCATTCACTCAATAAATATTTGTAATCATCCACTGTGCACCAGGCCTCGTGCTAGGTGGGTACATGATGCCTGACTCTAATGTGAGCAGCTGGCTGCAGCTGGGAGAATGCCACCTGGGTTTTATAAACACTGCCTGCATGGTGGGTGGTAAATAGTTGAGGGCAGTTGGGTTCATGAGGAACAGAAGTGAAGGGCGTCCCCCTGGGAGGTTTTAAGCTACGAGGTGGGTAGTTCTCCAGCCACCTCAGGAACAGCAAGCGCCTGGAGTGGGCGGGCTGGGGGGGGGACGCTGGCTCCCCAGCCAGAATCCCCCCTCTGCTCCTGTGGGGGTGCAGTACAATGTAAAAAAGCAGAGATCTCTCACCAGATGCTGCGTGAGTGCCCACACGTCACGCCTCATGTCACTGATTGGGAACCAAAGGCACTTTTGATTTGTGCTGAGGAACCACACAGGTATTCATTCCTGAGGGTGTTCCAGGTGAATGACAAGAGGCTGAAAGTTAATTGCCTGTTTCAGTTTCACTCCAGGTTTCCCTTAAGTTCTAATTAGCAATAAACGAGCTTGGCTCACCTCAGCCTACCTTGTGAGAATGCTTCCTTGTCTGAGTTGCTCAGGGTACCTAGGCGAAAATAAGGGGTGTTTCAAGATAGACTTCTAAATCAGGGAGTCTCAATTTACACCGCAGTTCAGTAAAAGGGGGAGGGCTTGTAGCTGCCTGAAGTTGAAAACCTATAGGTGAAGTCCCAGAGTCTGATTAGTTAAACACACCATACAGAAGACGTGCTGTTTGTCTGCTTGACTTAAGAAGACAGGCACCTCGCCTCCGTTATTTCTATTACTGTCCTCTAGCCTCAGCAATTCTCGTGGCACTTCTGATCTTTGACCTCTCCAGGATCCTTGTCTTAAATTAAGAACAGTCTGCAGAGGTCGTCTATTTATTTATTTATTTACTTACCAATGAGAACAAGCTTTCAGATGCAGCTATCAGGATTACATAGTTAACTTAATATTAGTAACCTGATGAGAGGCCATGGAGATGGCAGGGGGGCCTTTGAGGTGAGCTCTCACCTCCAAAGACAGAAGATTCAGTGAAGGCCAGGAGAAGCTGGCAGGTGTGCTGGGTCCACAGCTGCTAGTGGAAATGCTTAATTCAATTTGAAGCAGATCTCCTGAGCAACTTTTCCAAAACCCTTGTTTTTGTGCTAATCTGCAAAGGGTGGCAGTTCACTGGGGTACTGCACAAAATGCGGAATGCTTCACGAGTTTGCATGTCATCTTTGCTGAAGGGCCATTGTACTCTTCTCGGTATTGTTCCAATTTTAGTGTCTGTGCTGCCCAAGCAAGCACTGCAGAAGTCTTAGAATATGCTTAGGATATAGTGCCAGCAGTAAGTGGGTGAAAAACTCTGGTGGCTTCTGTCTTTGCCCAGTGCTCACCAAGAGTGACCAAGAGCAGGTGGGAAGACTTGTTTGCTCTGAGATGACATAGAGTCCATGCAGTCCATGTGGAAGGAATCCCGGAGTCATACAGAGACTAGGGAAATTTGAGTGAAATGGAACCAATCCTGGAAAATGTGCTCCTGTGAGAGGACATGAAAGAAAAAAAGTTTCATGAAGACTGGCCAAAAATGGAAATAGTTTTCTCTGTTTGAAATAGATGCTTAGCTAGCTGTAAAGGATATCCCACCTTCCTTCAAGGTGGTCAAAGCTGTCATCTGATTTTTGTGGCCCAGAAATCTCCAGTGGTCAAGAAATCAGTTGAGTTGTCCTGAGTAGGGCTTGCTCCAGCAGGAGCCCTAGAAGGTGATGCTTTCCCAGGACAGCCAGATCCTGTCTGAGAGGAGGCAGTGCATGGACTTGGGTGGAGGCTACCCCCTCCCACAGGTGGAAAGGTGCTGCCAGGCCTATGCGGGCAAGGAGTCTTCTCTAGGATCTGTGAAATAAGCATTCTCGTGGGTTAGGCAAGAAGAGTGTGGTCCTCAGAGGTATACCTTGGTTGCCTCAGTGATGGTTGTCCTGAGTTAGCCCATGAGCCTGCTCAGTCCATACTTCGGCTGATGTACTGACTGTTTGCCGTGAAATGTGGTTCCAAAGGACATCATACTGAGTATACATAAAACAGCTGCAGCTCAGGGTCCTCAACCTACAGCTGCTCTGGGAAAATATCTTCTCTCACTCCTTACCAGCCCAGCTCTGCAAATAGTTGGTAGAAAAACATAGAAGATACATTCAGACCAGACTAATAAGAAGGATGGGTATTTGAAGGTATTGGGCATTGGACTTCTGTTGGAGAAGGCAGTCTGGCAAACATGACCTGTGTGACTTCTGTAGCTCCACTCTTCACAAGGTTTTGTTCAAGGTCATGATGTTTTGAGGCAGGTGCTTCATGATTTAGAATACCAAGCTTATTGATCCTCCATACACTCTAATTGTCCACTTGTACAGACTCTCCTAGGAGAGTAAGAAGCATCCCTGGGACAGGTGAGCCTCTCCCTTGCTTTATGCAGGCCAGCCAGTGGCTGGGGATGGGGTGGAGAGAGACAGGTGTATCAAATCTTGTAACATCTCAAGTGAATAGTGCTACTCAGTTCTCCAAATCCTTGTATATAACTCTTATCTTCTTTCCTACTCTGGATAAGAAATAATTTCTGGCACTGGCAAAATAGTAGAAGCAGAAGATACCACAAGAAAAGAAAACTGCAAATCAATATCCTTTATAACTATAGATGCAAAAATTAACTAAATATGCAAACTGAATCCAACAATATATATAAAGTATTATCCATCATCACCAATTGGGATTTATTCCAGGAACACAAGGTTGGTTTGACATCCAAAAATTAATGTGATACATCATATCAATAACACATAATAAAAAAATAATCACATGACCATCTCACCAGATGCGGAAAGAAACACATGACAAGACCCAACACACTTTTATGATAAAACAATTAAGTAAGATTAAAGGAGAGCTTCCTCAACTGCTAAAGGGCATCTATGAATAAGCAATTGATAACATCACATTTAATGGTAAAAGATTGAAAGATTTTCTCCTACAGTCAGGAACATGACAATGATATCTACTCTCACTACTTGTATGCAATCATACTGAAGGTTCTAGACAGGGCAATTAGGCAAAAACAAAACAAACAAAACAATAATAAAAGACATCCAGATTAGAAAGGAATAAATAAAACTATCTCTATTTGTATATAACATGATCTTATACATAGAAAATGCTAAAGTACCAAAAAAATGTATTAGAGCTAAGAAATGAGCATAAAGGTTACAGAAGACAAGATCAATGTACAAAAGTCAGTTGTGTTTCTAAATGATAATAATTAATAAGCCAAAAATGAAATTAAGATACAATAGCATCCCAAAATTAAAAGACTTAGGAATAAATTTAACCAAAGAAGTTCAAGATGTGTACATTTAAAACTATAAAACATCACTAAAAGAAATTGAAGAAGACCTTAATAAATAGAAAGATCCCATGTTCATGGGATCACTGAAACACTTAAAATTGTTAAGATGTCAATACTCTTGGGGCACCTGGGTGGCTCAGTCGGTTAAGCATCCGACTTTGGCTTAGGTCATGATCTCACGGTTTGTGACTTTGAGCCCTACATAGGGCTCTGTGCTGGGCTCTGTGCTGACAGCTTGGAGCCTGGAGCCTGCTTCAGATTCTGTGTCTCCCTCTCTCTCTTCCCCTCCCCTGCTCTCTCTCTCTCTCTCTCTCTCTCTCTCTCTCTCTCAGAAATGAATAAATGTTAAAAAATATTTTTTAAGATGTCAATAATCTTCAAACTTATTTAGAGATTCAATGCAATTTCTATCAGAATCCCAGCTGGCTTCTTTGTAGGAGCCGATGACCAGATCCAAAATTTCCATGAAAACTCAAGGAACCCAGCATAGCCAAAACATTCTTGAAAAGAGAACAAAGTTGAAGGACTCATATGACACAATTTCCAAACCTTCTACAAAGTGAGGGTAGTCAAGACAGTGTGGGACAGGCATAAGGACAGACATATAGATCACTTCCACTATTCTCTTCATTCCTTCACTCTTCTGATCCTGGACAGACAGCTTGTGCTGGGAATCTCTGACATGCTACATCATATCTGTGAACTATAAACATTGTGTCAGCAGCCTTTCATAGAGAACTTGATACTTCAGCGTATGGATGAGTTATGTACCTGTCTACCTCTTTCACTGTAGCCCAGTCAAGGTTGATTGGACTAGGAATGAACACATGGTATAGAGGAAACAAATCACAATTTGGGCAGATTCAGTCAAGTTCTCCAAACTTCACAACATTGGGGCTTGGAGGGACTCAATGCATTAATCCATAGTGACTGGCTAGATTTATGAAGCTGATTTTTAAGGCATACTCTGCTGCAATGGTAGGGTGACCAATTCCTTCTGGTTTGCCTGAGACTTCCCTGTTTTTAGTACTTCCCTGGTTTTAACATGGGTTTTTTTCATGATATTGTGTTTGATTTTAGTGAGGGATAAATTCCTTAGAAGACATTCATGTGATAAAGCACAGATTAGCACACTAGAAGTAATGTCTGTATTCTAATATTTGCCAGTTCCAGGCAAACTGGGCAGTTTGTCACCCTAGAAGGGCACCATTGTAGAGCAAATATACATACTCGTGCAGAAATAGACAAGGGAAGCAGACATATGTAAGCAGAGATGTCAAAGTAGAGGGCCAGTGAACTCAGTGACAACTGCTGCCTTGATTCCTGATGATTTTCCGGTTCCTTCCTCTATCCACCTATCCATCCATTTATTGGACCAAAGTTTATTGAACATTCACCTTGTTTTAGGCAATTTGGTAAGGCCAGAGGTGGCCTTGAGGTCTGGGTTGACTTCCCACTCTTGGATTTTCCAAGATATCTGAAACCCTTTCAATAAACTCCATTTTATGCTCAGTAAGTCTCTATTCCTTGCAACCAACCTATCCTTAAAATACTTGTCTGTTAAAGTGATGGAAGAGACAGGGAAGAGGTCAAGAAGAGGGCATTTCAGCTTAAAAATTCCACAACTTTGCATCAGTGCCTAGACTCTCCTATTTATGGTATATGTCAACCAGAGTCTTCCTGTGGGACCAAGTTTGGGAACAGTGACACCCATAGACCTTAATGGCTGGGAACAGGAAAACTAAACAGACATTTTAGACATGTGCCTTGGATGAAGAAAACTTCCAGTGTTGTTCTAAAAGTTCTCCAATGATTCCTGGATGTTTGCACTAGACTAGTGACTTTCAAATGTTTTTTACTTCTACTCAGAGAAAGACATATAGTAAATATAGTAGATGTCACTGTGAGTACTCTGTAGCAATTAAAAGGAATGGACCAGAGTATAGATAGTGTTTAATTTTATGTAAATTATTAAAAAAACATGAGCCCAAAGTAAGGAATATTTTACAAAAACATATATATATCAAAAAAGATAATACATGTAACATGTTACAACGTTTACCTGTGGGGGGAACAAGGAGGTAAATGAAAGTGGAAGATGGGGAATTAAGGGAAATAAAACAAGAGATGGGATTTCTGCTCACCAATGAGAGGATATGAAATAAACTAATTCATGTAATTGAGATTTTTTAAATGCATTTTACCTTGCAACCCAGTAAAGATATGTATATGATTAGCTGTAATGGATGTTTCACAAATTATTATTTACCTTCGCTATTTTCAAAATTCTCTAGTTTTGTCTTCTTTGATTTTTTAAAATCTTAGTCACAACCCACTAAATTATTTTCACACGTTGCTAAAGTTTTAGGACCTGTAGTTGGAGAACCACACCATACCTCAGTGAAAAGCACATGTGCTCAACCACTCTCTGTGTGTTTGACAAAGGCTCCAAAACGATTTAAGCACAGATGTTTTTGCAAAGAAAGGAGACAGTTTGCCTCTTTTCCATTTTATACAGATACATTTTAGATTCATTTCTATTTCTCTTTGAAGTTTAGAAGTACAATGTTGCAGGCAAAACATGGTTCCCCCAGACATCCATGTCCTAATCTTAGGAAACTCTGAATTTGTTACCTTCCATAGCAAAGGAGAATTAAATTTGCAGATAGCATTAAGATTGTCAATAGCTGATGTTAAAATTGGGAGAGTATACTGGGTTATCTATTTGGGCCCAATGGAGTCACAAAGTTCCTTAAAAGTGGGAAAGGTACGGGCACCAAGGTGGCTCAGTTGGTTGAGCCCTCGACTTTGACTCATGTCATGATCTCATGGTTTGTGAGTTCAAGCACTACGTTGGGCTGGACTCACTGCTGTCAGTGCAGAGCCCACTTCATATCTTCTGCCCCCCTCTCTCTGTCACTCCACTGCTGGCATTCTCTCAAAAATAAATAAGAAAACATTAAACAGTGGAAAAGGGAGACAGATCAGAAAGATGCATTGTGAGCAGGACTCCACTTGCTTTTGGTGCATTGGAAGATGGAAGACTCCACTTGCTTTTGGTGCATTGGAAGGTGCACCAGTCAAGAAATGTGCCTTGACTCTAGAAGCTGAAAAAAACAAACAAAAAAACAAAACAAAAAACAAGGACATGAATACTACCTAGAGCCTACAGAAAGGAATTCAGCTACCAATTTACCATTTACCAATGCTTTGATTTTAGCTGGTGAGACCTATATCAGACTTCTGGCCTACAGAACTGTAAGACAATAGTTTTGTGTGTTTAAGCCACTAAAATTTGTGGCAATGTGTTACAGCAGCAGATGCAAAATAATTTATGAGTACAGTTAGAAAAGCTGGATCTGTTGGATTGCTAAGAAACTGGTAACTACAAATCCCATAATTCTAACCTCTGAGGAAGGAGCTCTAAGCTTCAGATAAGTTTGACAAATGCAAGTAGAGTTGCTTGGCAACAAGAAAAATAAACAGTTTCAGGAGCAACCCACAGGAGACTGGAATTGCCATCATCCTCCTGACTGTGTCTCTTGGTACAAACTTCTGCTTTTTATCTGCTTTTAACTACTTTTAAAAATCCAGGGAGTGATTCAAAAGACATGTACTAATCATGATAATTTTTTCAAATATGAGAATTCATGGGGTGGTAAAAACTGAAGAAACAATGGCTCCTGGGGAATTCTTGAGTACTCTAAATCAGCAGTTTTATATCTAAATCAGCAGATTTATATCTAAATCTAGTACTCTAAATTTGCAGATTTATATCTAAACCAGTGGTTACTAACGTCTTTTGGGTCACTTGAAATTCTTTTTAGAAAAATGCGCATTTATACCTGTACACAATTTTGCATTTGTTTTTACTGATGTTACAGCCTCCTTAATGTTTATAAGCCCAAGTTCACAAACAGCTGATCGAAATAGGTATTTTCATAATATTGTGTTTGATTTTAGTGAGGGATACATTTCTTAGGAAGCATGCACGTGATCGAGCACACTAGAAGTAATATCTGTATTCTAGCTAACTGTGAGAGACTAGATTTTTCTTCAAAGAGCTTATGCTTTTTGTTTTTGTCATCAGTAGGTTCCAAATCTAATACTTCATTGGGAAAGGATGTGGGCTCTTAAATACTATAAATGTGAGAGCTGTGGGAGTGATTTTGTCAGCTGCAAGGCTCTGAAGTATCACTTTCAACAGAAGCATTTTGGAAAAGTTCACTGTGAAAAATGTGGCCAAGAAGTCCTGAGGGAGAGGTTCCAAGATCACAGTAAGGTACAAGTGAGAAAAAGTAGGGAAAAACTTGGGGTTTCCCCCCACTTTTTCTAAACACCAATGCTTTTTATTTGTTGGTTTTGGATTTTAATTCTCTTCATAGAGATTTATTAACAGGAAAGTAAAAATTAAAACAAAACTCATGGTCCTAGGCCAGATGGTGGGATGCAGTGGTGAAAGCCACATGTGTCAGTCCCTGCTACAAAGGATCCATCTCGTAGAGCTGCTGTTAAGGACTCTCAGGAGAGTTCACTGGACACAAGTGTTGTATCCAGGGCAGCTGCTACTGCTGTAATTATTTTTCCAAAATGCTTGTGTAGTGATAGGATTCTCACAATCCTAGATTTTTTACTTTTTTTAAGTTTATTTATTTATTTTGAGAGACTTGGAGAGAGCACAAGCAGGGGAGGGGCAGAAAGAGAGGAAGAGAGATATCTCACAAACTGTGAGATCATGACCTGAGCCAAAACCAAGAGTTGGTTGCTTAACTGACAGAGCCACCCAGGTGCCCCTAGAATTTTTACTTTTAATGTAACCTTAGAGGTAGATTAATATACTCCCCTCCTTCCTCCATCTCATTTTACAAATGAGGGAATAAAGCCCTGATTAGGTTAAATGATTTGTCCAAAGCCTCCAAATAGAAGAAAAAGAGTCAGGATTTTATTCTTCTTTTATAAAACAAAACCTAGCGCTTTGTAAAAAGAGAAAAAGATACATATATCTTTTTTTTCTAGCTCTGTGGTTTTCATGGCTCACTGACTAATCTACAATAGTTTTATATCTATATCAAAAGAACTAATGGGCTTTGCTATGTTTTGAAAACACAAAATGAGAATATCTGTGCTCATGAATGGAAGCATTAGTGAGAAGCCAAATGAAGACAAGCAGATCTTTCAAATAGCTTTGATAATTCCTATGTTATGTGTTTACTTTTTCTCAGTCTTTACATGACAGGTCAACCATGGAGACACACAAGCTCAACTGGAAAAATCTAGAAGAAAGAAATATAAAGCCTATGGCTGCAGAAATATCAAAAACCTGCAGGATGTGTGCTAGGCATTTTGGAACAGTCCTTAGTCGGGAGAACCATGAAATACAAGAGCATCACTTCACAGCCAGCAAAAGAGGTAAAAGAGAGGCCTGGCTTTTTCTCTGTGTGTATATTTATGCAACATTTTGGTTTTCCCTCAGTGCAAGGCTTTAGGGGTTGTTTCCAGGAACAGGAAATAGAGAACGATGGAGGATGAAACCAGATGTGGCTTAAGACTACCCGCTCTGGGAGTGACAGGGACAAAAAATTTTTTGCAAAGCCAAACTTGAAGAAAAAGCTGGGAAACCAAGGTATCATTCAAAGAGACAACACAGTTGATAGAATTCAATGGGCTTTCTGTCAAAAGTGGAACAGAGTCAGGAATTCAGGTAGGAGTCTGATAATGGTCTATCCATGTCAAAAATAAACGCAGAACTAAGATATTACAGCTTTTCTTCTCTTATTTGTGCTCTGTGCTCTAAACTAAATGGTGGTTGCTGGTCTATGAAACTATTTTAATAAATATAAATTTTGGGGGGAAATAGTAATTGGTTCTGGATACAAAGATGTCACTGGAAAGTAATTATTTTGTGATGAACTTCCCCTAAAGAGAGTAGTATATAAATTGGATATTACTTTTCAAGCAAAAGAATTAAAGCATCAAACACACACACACACACACACACACACACACACACAATCTGTTAACCTGGCATAATTGATAAAACTTAAACAAGGGACTATGTATCCCTTGAGTGTTGATATAAAGTTTCTTATTACTGATTATTTCTGAGTATGTTCTGATTTCCATTATGATTTCTTCTGTGATCCATGATTTATTTAAAATATGTGGTTCTTAAAATTTCTTAAGGCATGGAATATTTTTAGTTATTGTTTTTACTGACTTCTCATTTAATTGCATGGTGGCCAGAAAATGTAATCTGTGGGATATTAGTTCTCTGAAATGTGCTGAGTTTTATCTATAGCTGATAATATATTCCATTTTTTTGTTAATATTTATTTATTTATTTTGAGACAAAGACATAATGAGAGAGAGAGAGAAGCAGAGAGAATTCCAAGCAGGCCCACATTGTCAGTGCAGAGCCCAACTCAGGGCTCTATCTCATGAACTGTGAGATTGTGACCTGAGGCAAAATTAGGAGTCAGATGCTTAACCAAGAGAGCAACCCAGGTGCCCTGAGTACATATTCAATTCTTGTGAATGTTCCATATGTGCTTGAAAAGGAAAGTCCAGTTGAAAGTTCATTCCCAGAAAGGATCAGTGAATTCTTTAAAGCACTTGAGCCCTTTTCTAGCCAGAGGCCACTCTAAAATGAATTCTCAGGGTGCTAGGCTGGGTCAGTCGGACTTCGGCTCAGGTCATGATCTCTTGGCATAAGAGTTGGAGCCCTGAATGAAGTCAGGCTCTGTGTTGACAGCTCAGAGCCTGCAGCCTGCTTCGGATTCTGTCTGTCTGTCTGTCTCTCTCTCTCTCTGCCCCTCCCTGCTCATTCTCTCTCTCTCTCTCTCTCTCTCTCTCTCTCTCTCTCTCTCTCTCTCTCTCTCACACACACACACACACACACACATACACACACACACAAAAAAAATAAACATTAAAAAGTTTTAATGAATTATCAGTGATAATATGAATTTATTGTATACACCTGAATGAGGGCCACTTTGTGATTGCATATACTTAGGGATTTTTTTTCCTGATCCTTCCAATGCAAAAATTGTCATTTCTTTGCTGTTGAAGGGGATCAGGATATGCCACCCCTACTTATGCTAGTTTGGTGTATTGATTAGTTGGAGCTGAGGCAGTTGAGAAACAGTAAATACAAGAACTCCCCATGCTCCCCCTTTCTGTCTAAAAGCAAGCCATAAATTCTCCCCCTCTCCTGTACTGAGATGAGGAGAGTAGCCTTTATCACTGGTGACCTAGAGCCGGCACATAAGTCTTTCTAAACAAACCTTAATAGTTTTGTTAATAGTTAATAGAACTTAATAGTTCCCCCTGTATATTTCCTAGTCACCTTCCCACAATTTATTGGCCTTTGAAGCCCCCGACCCCCTTCACTGTCTACTCACTTCTCCACAACATATTGTATTTTGTTTAAGTGGTATTCAAACCCCAAGTCTCACTGCTACTTTGAGTTTTCATTTCTATAAAGAATCATGTGCACATTTTAAAAAAATTAACATCGGTAAAATTTGTATGCTTCTTCTCCTGTTAATCTGCTATTGTCAGTTTAGTTCACACGCCCCATTCACTGAACCTAGCAATTCAGTTATTCACTTCCTTCTTGTGAAGGATATGGTCTGTCTTGTCAGCTCTTCTGGCTCAAAACAAACTCATACCTATGATGTTCCCATTTAAAAAAGAAAAACGTACTATCTCCTGATTTTTTAGATGTTGCCTCAGTTTTTTCTTTTTGTAAGCAGTGTGCAGGCCAAACCAAACATTCCGTAGGGCAGAATATTGCCTATGGGCTGACAGTTTGAGACCTTTAATAGATGGTTTAACTTGGAATTCTATACCTTGGGGGTCATTTTGTTGAAACTTGTTAACATATATGTTTTTCATTGGGAACTTAAAATGATTTAGTAAATTGGAGCAAAGATTTTTTTTCCTCATATAGGAATGTCTGAATATCTCTTTGGCCATTTCTCTATAGAGACCTAGGGTTCAATGTCAGCTAAGTCTGGCGGGAGTGAAGTTTGGTGTTCACCTGATGCTCTACCAGCAGAGTCAGCCTCCCTGTTACCACAACTAGGTAGTCCTGGTGATTGACTAGATGCAATTTACATATAAAATTAGATTCTTGCCTTAGACACACACATCATTTTCTGTGCAGTGAATAACAAATGCTGACCATTTCTCTATGCAGCCCAAATGTCTACAGGATTTTCACCTCATAATATGTTGGAGTGTAAAAGTCCCCAAGAGCTGCAGAGATTTGCAGATAAAAATATCCGCCCTGCCTCAGGTCCTCTGAGCACTGCATGTGTGGCTGAAATTGGGGCCCTGTTCAAGCTGATCCAGAATTGCTTTCCGGTGCCGGCCTCCCGAGTGATCCAGGTAATCTGAGCCTGTAGCCCTTGGCCAGGCCACACAGCCCTAAGGAAGCCATTCATTCCTTCCTCATGGAGGCAATGCACGTCAGCCGGGCAAAGCCACATGTTCAAAGGCCAGGCATGGAGTGACACAGCTCGCAAGGAGCTCTTTGAAATGCCAGGGCAGGCTTCAGGCTGGTGGAGCAGGCACTCAACCATGCAACAGCTGGAGTCCATTAAGGTTGGCAATTGTTGCCCAAGGGATGAAAGTGCCTTTACATTGGCAAGACCAAGGAATTGGCTTACACTTGACCGATATTTGTAAATGCTTAAGGGAATTTCAGGCAAAGGAGGTGAGCCTGTCCCCCAGGGCCCTGTTTCATGCCTGAGCAATCTGCCTGTGGAAGTAATTAGGTGCTGCGCTGATGGGCTCCCTGTCAACTTAAAGACAACTCACTGTGTCCAGGAAGGGTTGTCCAGAGAGCACAGAAAATTTCCTTGAAGAAAAATGGCCTGAACACAGGAAAGGAATCCAAAAAGCAATGATGGTATGGTTCCCCCCTATTATTATTATTATTTTTTTTACCATTAATACCATCACCGAGTACTCTCTAATCAGTGTTTAGAGAAAAAATACAGGGCAGTTCTGAGGGCATTTTATTCTGATAATTTTTCCACTCCTTCATTTTAATGCACACACAGGGGTGCTTCGCTGGCTCACTAGGTGGAGCATGAGACTCCATCTCGGGGTCGTGAGTTTGAGCCTATGCCGGGTGTAAAGATTGCTTAGAAAAAAAAAAAAAGAAACTTTTGAAATGATGCCAAAAAATAAAAATGCACATATAATTGTTATAAAATCATCTTCAGCCATAAATTTATTTAAAACCAAAAACAATTTTTAACGTAACTCAGTAGCAAATATGATTTTATGAAGATGATTAAATTCTTCCTTCAGATAGCTATGGCAAAAGCCTGAATATGAAACAATGTATTTTCTTCCACAGAGATGATGTGCGAGCATAGAGCTGAAAATTGAGAGCCAGCGTTCTATTCCTGCCTGATGCCTGCCAAAAACAGGGGCCAATGATTGATTAAGTTGCGCAACTGTTGTGCCCTTTAGTTCATTCTTGGAGAGTGTTGGTACACATTAGTGTATTGAGAACTCTTGGATTAAGCATACTAAAAACTACATTTCCCATATTTCTTTGTCACTATAATTTCTTTCTTTTTTTTAAGAAAGAGTGAGAGAGAGGGGGGGAGAACGAGCGCACATGTGAGTTGAGGAGGGGCAGAGGAGCAGAGAGAGACAGAGAGAGAGACAGAGAG
The DNA here is from genome assembly GCA_028646485.1 of Cryptoprocta ferox. Lineage (NCBI taxonomy): Eukaryota > Metazoa > Chordata > Mammalia > Carnivora > Eupleridae > Cryptoprocta > Cryptoprocta ferox. The sequence continues at coordinate 68,672,718 of CM053572.1, forward strand.
ACAGAGAGAGAATCCCCAAGCAGGCTTCACGCTCAGCATGGAGCTCGATCCCACGGCCCTGGGAATATGACCTGAGCCAAATTCAAGAGTCAGATGCTTAACCAACTGAGTCACCCAGGCATCCCTGTCACTGTAACTTCTGATGGGAATAGATACTAGTGAGAACCATGTTAGGAACAGAGTTAAATTGGGGGAGAGATGGTAGGGCATGAGACACCAATTTTAGCTAGTCCTCATGACTAGCAGGTACAGAATGACTTGGGAGCCAAGCTTTAGAATGTTTTCTAACTTCACGTGAAATCACAGTGTGTCGCAGTCTACCTTTGACAGATTGCTTTTGTCTTACTTGGGACATCACGGTTCCCAAGTCATGAGTAATAGGTTTCTTTCGCTGCTAACGAGATTCCTTTGGGAACTTGCACCCTAACGTTTTCCTGGAGCGCTAAACAAGGCAACAACATACTGCTAGTTCCTTCCAGTTTGGACTCTGATAAGATCGTATTCAGCAAGAGATTTGAGGTAAATTCTCAGAAATTATAATTACAGAACACTTTATTAAAAGCATTCAAGATCCGCTTAGAAACACAGAAAACTAACAGCCCCCAGAAACCTCAGCCACTCATGGTTCTAGCTCTCACATGTCACGTCTGTGTTAGGACACTTATCCCGGGGGTGGCTGTCTAGCTGTTTGTTGACAGCTGCTAGGTGTCAGCGTCCGTGTGCACACTGCCGAATTTGATTCCTGCCCCCTGTAGGTTCATACAGTCTAGCGGCTTCCAAGCAGAAAGGGTCTGAGAACTAGTGGCTCTCGGTCTTCATAAAGAGTTTCAGGCTTTTTTGGCAAATTATGCTTTCTTTTTCATAGCTGAACCTAAATTCTCAGTAGACCATGGTAGATTGCTTTCTCCTGTTTTTGTTTCACCCCCGGGTGAAGGGGGTTAAACTGCACATATTTAAGCTATTCCGCAACGTTAGTTGACCCTTAAATGATACAACTTGAAATCTGTGCTTCCCTCAAGGTTAGTGTAGGTTTGACCCACATTGTATTCTTCTTCTCACAGGGTGGTTCTTATATAAAGGGGACTGACACTCAAGGATGTTCTGAGATTGACATCGTGTTGTTCAGTGATGTGTTTGCCAACGTGAACCATTGCAAGAAACAACTGAGAGAAGGGCTGGATGCTCTGAGAGAAAACTTGAAGCAAACGTCACATGGAAACAGGTCTGGGTGAAGGTGTTCCTGTGACTTCTTTTCTTCCACAGGTGGAAATGTCAGCTAAGGGAAATTCTTAGCTTGGCACAAAAGGGCATTATTGAGTAACCATTACTTGTGCATGCTAACGTTAAATTCTTCTTGAGACAAAACTTGGAGAGATTGCCCCAGAGGCATTTTTTTAAAGACTTCGAGCTAAACTTTCAATGAAATTTCACGAATTCGAGATCCTATGATTTAAGGACTAGTTATGTCTTCTCCAGAACACCTTTATTTAATTTCCATCCCCTTAGCTGAAACCTGACCCTGAGGAATGCAAACAGGAAGGGGTGGGAAAGGTGCCTCCAAGTACCAAGAATCTTTGAGACACATTTGTCTGATAAACATTCCCTTCAGCGATATCCTGGGGATCTTGCTGATGTGGCTTTGCTGACATTACACACAATGTCTCTTTGCTCCAAACGTTGAACTAATCAGGCCTGGGGTTTTTATTTTTGATGAGTTCCATAAAGAAAAAAAGAAAGAAATGAAAAAGCCTTGGTGTGTTATTTATTTTTCTCATTCATTTTTACACCTCCTGTTATTTTTTTAAGTCTAGTGAATTGTGGATGAAGAAATATGCAAATATCTATATTGTAAAATGAAGAAATCTTTTTTCCTGAGAAAAACAGACCAAGCTATGTGTGTCACTTATATTCTAAAATAAGATCAATGTTTTAAAGCAGTGTCCCAGAACTGTTTCTTAATTTAAGTAATAGATTCATTACCAAGCCTTCGCTTCAACTGAGTATGGAGAAGTAGCTTGAATGTGTCTTTTACTGAAACATACTACCTTCAGGAAGACCAAACACCTACGAAATTGTGGTAGTTAGCAAAAGACGTCAGATGAATGGCATGATGGGGACAATAGTGATGTCCATTGGGTTGGAAAGGCAGAAAGGGAAATGATGGAGTTTCACATACAATTACACTTTGGATGGAGAAAGCCCACCTTTAAGAAAAAAGAAAACAAAAAGGAGAATGGGAGAATGTGCTTTTCATATTTATCCATTGCTTCTTCCAAGGTTTCCCATTAAATCTGTAAACTTTACAAACTGCATCATACTATTATTATTATTATTATTATTATTTATCAAAACAGAATGTTAATGTACTCTAAGGCACATTAAAAATAACAGTTAGGCTGTATCCTTTCCATGGTGACCTTATTTGGAATCAAAGTATTTGTTTTTCATTGTTAGGTCCTTTTTCTATACTCCTTGCCCACCCAACTTCAAAGAATCTTATGGATTCACTTCCCTAATGCTTTTTCCCTTCTTCCGTATCTCAGCTGCCCTTCACCTGGAAAAAACAGCTCTTGAAGGTCTTTGCTTTTTAGATTTCCAGAAGGAATTTTGAAGCAGAACCCATGAAAAATAACAGCCTTGAAAAACATGGTTCATTTACTCTAATTGTTCCTGACTAAAAACAAGCAAACTCATTTTCTCATCTATGTTCCTTCGATTCTTTCAACTCATTAAGTAATTTAATTGAAAAGCCTTTAAAGTTGAACCAAATTTGCAGGTAAATACCATCTTTCCTTTGCACCTCTTAAATGCCTGTTCATTTTCTCTCACTCTGAATGATTTTTCGAGGGACTAATGGTTTTAATTCAGTCCGGAATCTATTTTATCCCATATTTTGTTTGGCTGAATGGTTCCTATGGCGAAAAAGGAGCATATTTGCTGAGAAATGAGACTTTGAGGCAAACTGAGGAAAGAGGACTGTGAAGTTAGGAAAAGAGGCAGGTTGTCCAAGGGTGTTGTTCGGTACTGATATCTGTACGGAGCAGCCGCTTTATCTGGCTTTTTTGTCCGCTACTCAGAGCAACTAAGACCATACCACAATTCATTTGAAGGGAAAATTGAATTAAAAATGGAAAAGAAGCAGATATGTGCATCTGACAGTTGGTTTTGACTCCCACCCACTGAGAGAGTAGAGTTTATTGTTTCAGTTGATGCCTGGTTTTTGGTGATATATTGTTTGTTGCTGTTATTTTTAAAGCTATTCAGTTACTCTATTTTGAGAGATGGGTGTGAGAAAAACTCTTTTTTTCCTTTGAAACTAGTCTATGTCTTAATCTACCAGTAACAGCAACTGTTCAATGTCAGTCACTTTCTGGGCCCTGCTTATGAATGAAATCTCAGGAGACTTGCCCAATAAGCCCAAGGTACTGGAAATCATTTACATGCCAGAGGCACTGTGCTCCTCTCTTTACACATCAATGTGTTTATTATTTAAAAAAACCACAATGAGAAAACATACTCTCAGCTTTTAAGGAGACAGTGCTATAAAATATGTGTCACACCTATAATAATTATGGTTATAATTGGAATTTCTCCACATTATCTCTTATTTCTTATTGCATTGATTTAGAGGTCTTGAAAACAAGAATCTCTGTTTCATTGTATTATCCAGTCAGAGCATCTTAAAGCTCTTGTCTGAGAAATAATCTTTTAAAGTTACATTGCAGGGGTGGCTGGGTGACTCAGTAGGTTAAGCATCCAACTCTTGATTTTGACTCAGGTCATGATCTCATGGTTCCTGGGTTCGAGCTCTTCATTGGGCTCTGTGCTGACAGTGTGGAGCCTACTTGGGATTCTTGTTCTCCTTCTCTCTGTCCCTCTCCCACTCACACTGTCTCTCTCTCAAAATAAATAAATAAACTTAAGATAAATAAATAGATAAATAAAGTCAGATTGCAGGACATGGAGTTGTCCTGATAAGATACAGACAAGACATGGCATGTTCATGGACTGGGTTGACAACAACAGGAAGTGGCAAATAGTATCACCTGAGGACTCCTGAATAACCACTGCTATGACCCTTGCCTCATTTCTACTAATAAGATTAGCAAAACTCTTTTGAAATACTCACTGAACAGTAACATTCATGTAAAGTAGCCTAAGATAGTAGTGACATTCTCATTAACCTTGACCCATTTTAGAATTCTGAAGTCCTCAGTTGATTTAATACTTCATTCAAGCTGTCTGGTATGCACAAGAGTAAACTTCACATACCAATGCCATGTCTCCTATAGCCCTGTCTCTTGGAATTTCTAGTGATGTTTTAAGATTAAAGCCAGAACACTGTGCATAAAACATCTTAGATGCTTCAGCTGTTGTTCTTTTTCCAAAGAGAGTTTACTCTTTCTTCACCAAGTGGGTAGAATAAGAGCTAATTACCCAGGTCATGCCTCATATCCATTAAATAAAAATGTGTGGAGGCCAGAGCATCTGTACTTTTTAAGAATCCCCAGGTGATTCTAATATGCAACAAAGTTGGGGAACCACTGTTACAGCCTCATATGTTCATCAAGGACTTTCCCCTAGTCCTTGTCTCCTCAGCTCTTATACTGAACCCTCATCCATCCTGTCTCGCCCTGGCAAGACTATCAACAATCCCATTCAACTCTTGAAGACATTCTGCTTTATTTCTTTAGCCATGTCTGTCCCAAGCATTTTCAGAATTCAGCAGATGTTTGGAGGGAAAAGCAGGTCATATTTCAGATTCAACTCTCCACCCTTCCCTTTTGATCAGGATGGTGGCCTCCAAGTCTCTTAACACTACACTGACCCCATGAGCTGGACAGAGTTCTACTAGTTTCTTTACCCCAGAAACTTCTCTTCGCACAAACAAAATCCATGTTCTCAGTTTCGCGTCTATTCTCCAAATCAGTGTATGTCCCCAGAAAATAAAAGCATCAGAGTATCTGTCCACCGTTCCATGATCTGCTGCCCTCACTCTCATGGAATCTCAGCCTCTCTAGCTTCATATCTCCCTGGTGCCTCTCGAATATGTTTATACGTGGTTTTGAAAATCTGATTTTCTAAGGGTGCCCACGTGGCTCAGTCAGTTAGGTGGCTGACTTCAGCTCAGGTCATGATCTTACAGTTCATGGGTTTCAGCCCTGATTCAGACTCTGTGCTGACAGCTCAGAGCCTGGAGCCTGCTTCTGATTCTGTGTCTCCCTCTCTCTCTGACCGTCCCCTGCTCATGCTCTGTGTGTCACTCTCTCAAAAATAAAAACATTAAAAAAAAAGAAAATCTAATTTTCTAGTTGTTCTGAGTATCAGCCTTCCATAAACTACTTCATTATACCCAGAAGTTGAAGTCTGATTTCCTTTAAAATATATTACTTAATCATATTCATGATTAACAATGTCTTGTGCCCCAATCCATATTCAGATACTAGTTCACTTAAACATTACTTCTTAGTCACCTACTACATGTCAGGTATTAGGGACAGGGCAGTAAATAAACACAGCTCCTGCCTCTGTTCAACCAACACCCCAGTATAAGAGAAATAAGCAAATAATGCCAAGTGGTAACTAAATGCTGTGAAGAAACATAAAGCAGGGTAAGGGGACAAGGAACAGGGAGGGAGCTCTTGTTTTAAAGGGTGGCCAGGGAAGGTCAAATGGTGCAATAGAGACCTGAATAAAGTCAGAGATGAAGCCTCGTGGAGTATCTTCCATAAATGTACTCTAGGTATAGGTACAGCAAATGCAAAGACCCTGAGAAGGGAACATTCCTGGAATGTTTAAGAAATAGCCAAGAGAGTAGCAGGGCTAGAGTAAGGGGAAGGGTGGTGGAAAATCATCTGTTTCTTTTTTCTCTGCTATTTCGCATGCCATGTCTTTTTCCTTTTTTAAGGATCCTAATGGGAAAGAGAACACCATTGTCTTTAAGATTCAATTTTTTATGTACTGAAGGTCTTCACAGTCATTCTTTTGAGATCATGGCCTACTATGATGTCCTGGGGCCGGCACCCTCTACAGGTGAGATTTATTTGTTTTGCTTCACAGGAAGCCTTAAAATGGCTGCTTATTCAACATGTATTTATAGAGGACTGAGCACATCCAGACACAATGAAGTAGGCGTAGGGACCAGGCTGCTTGTCGTAGTGAAACATGTAGTGTTATTAGGAGACTTTTTTTTTTTCCCTGTGACATGTAAACATCATTCAGCTGTCTGCCATCAGTTTTTAATTTAAAAAGTGTGATCAAGTATTAACTATTTGTCCAGGATAGTGGAGTAGAGAACGAGCACAAAAGAAGTATGACGTGGCCTGCAAGGAGCTGCTTCTTGTAGCGGGAATCCCTACATGAGCCTAAGCTGGGTTTGCACCAGGATTCAGCCACAATCTGGCTGACTCAGGAGGGGAACTGATGGGTTGAGAACATAACTTTGGTCCAAACTCAACAGATCAGTGTTGCAGAGAGAGGTGCTTAATACTTAGCACCGGTGGGCTCATGCCTGTCTCTTGGAGAAAGAGCTCAAAAAAAAAAAAACTGAGGGAAAACCAAACCGAGCTGTTTTCCTGGATGTTCGCTGTGGCAGCCAGAGCTCAAGTCAGCACAGCTTTGCAGCCTGAGTGGTAGAATGCAGCTCTGGGGTCATTGTGTGAGCGGGGAAGGGGTCCAGAGGGCCTGAGCAGGCAGGAAGTCACCCTCATTGTGACTTAAGAAGATGCAAGAAGAAGCCTCTCTCCTTGAGGGTATTATTTCCCTGGTACTGGCCAGAACATTGTGCTTTTGGCAGGCATGGGCCACCCTGATGGCATTACTATTTTTGATGGGACCATCAGTGCTTTTGGTAACAGCAGCTACAGAAGACATCAAACAGCACAAAAGATCACGAGAAGATGATAATGGCAAGTACCGTGTGGTATAGAAAGAGTCTGCAAACACATGTGAAATAGTCCATGGAGGTATTTTAAATAGGGGAGGAATTTGAGGAAACTCCTTAAAGAAATGAGAAGTGAAAAGGACAGAGTCATAGAAAGACATTGTTATGGTCACTGTGATGTTATTTTTATCCCTAAGATGTGGCACCTGAAATGAGATATGAAATATAAAATTTAGTCGTACTTATAAAAGGGGAATAAACTATCTTCATTAGGCAAGAGGATGAAGGCCCCATTATCGGCTCCTCAAAATCCACATGTTGAAAGCCTAACCCTCAACGTGATGGTACTATGAGGAGAGGCCTTTGGGGAGATAATCAGATTTGGACGAGGTCATAGGGAATGGACCCCATGATGGGATTAGTGCCTCTAGAGGAAGAAAAAGAGTCACCAGAACTTCCTCTCTGGGCCATGTGAGGCTATAGCAAGAAGGTAGCCAACTGCAAGCCAGGAGGAGGTCTATCACTAGGAAGCAAATCTACTAGAGCCTTGATCTTGGACTTCTTAGCCTCCAGAAGTGTGAAAAAATAAATGTCTGTTTTTGAAGCCACACAGTCTGTGATATTTTCTTATAGTAGCTCAAGCAGAGGCCCAGATGACTAAATGATTTATGTAGATGTAAATATATTCTCCAGAGAACTTGGGCATTGAGCGTAGGCTTCTGCTTGACTTAAACCATTTGTATATGTATTCTCTTTGTGTCAGTTGGTGGAACTAAAAGTACCACAGCAAACCGTGAGCCAGTACATGAGCAGTGATCCTCCTATAGCTTAGCAGGACATATTAAATATTGTCACTGATCTACTCATTTATTTATCCCATTCAACCATTATTTGTGGAATATCTACCATGTGCTATTAAATACTTACAACGAATTAGACAGGAAATCAAGACTGTTGTTCTTTTGGAGCTCACATTTTGTAGAGGGAGATTTCCAACCTTGAAATATCTGTTATTCCCTAAAGCCCCAGGCTCTCTCCTATATCTATGTCTTTGTGCATTGTTTCCATTGATACACTTTTTTTTTAAGTTTATTTAAGTAATCTCTGTACCCAACATGGTGCTGGAACTCACAACCCTGATATCAAGAGTCACATGCTCTCCTGACTGAGCCAGCCCGGCGCCCCCACTGATATACTTTTCTTAACCTGCCCCATCCTACATTCTGCCTTCAGGTTTCTGCTTACCCTTCAAGACTCAGCTCAGCACTGGCTCACCTTCCTTCTTTAATCCTTCCTAAACCTGCCTCTTCTGCTTTCCCACAGAATCCTCCCTGTATCACTGCCACAGCATGATCCTCTTGTACTGTCTCTGTGTACAGGTTTGGCTTCCCACAGTGTTTTGAGCTCCATGAGCATAAGATTTGTCTTTGTGCCTGGCACTGTATTATTCAATAACTATTTATGGAATAAAAGGAATGATTAAATGTAAAATTGGTCCTACCCTCTCATCCAGGCTCCAGAGGAACAGGTTGACTTTCTGAGCTAGTTCTTTTACTTATCAACACTGTTGGGCAATGTGCTGTTCATATTAAAATTCTCTTCTGTTGTGCTATAATTTGTTAATACATGTGCACTGCATGCCTGCCATGGTCTAGGCACTGTGTTAGCACTGGATTCAAACATGAGTAAGATATGATGGAGTTTATAGTCTAGAGGGGGAAACAGACACATACATGGGTTATTTTATTTTGTGTTGTTTATTTATTTTGAGAGAGTGAGAGAGAGAGAGAGAGAGAGCAAGCGAGCAGGCACACACGAGCTGGGGAGGGGCAGAGAGAGAGGGAGAGAGAGAATCCCAAGCAGGCTCTGCACTGTCAGATTCTTGACGCTTGACCAACTGAGCTACCCAGGTGTTCCATAAACAGGTCATTTTAATATAACATCATACATAATAAGACAAAAGTATAGGGAAGTCTGAAATAAGACACGGTAGTAGGAAAGGGAGAGTGACATCTTGGTCTACACTGCTGTGTTAGTGAGTCTTCTTGGCTCTGATAATCTTACTGATTCTGTCAGACTTGTTTAAAGTGCTGTGATTTATCCAGCACTTATTGTATGTCATACATAATTCTCATTGCTCTAAAGTTAATCTGATTAAATGAATCCCATTTGGTTTGCACACACACAAAAAAAACCTAAAATAACGACATTCTGTCCAGTTTGGATATTAAAAAAATTGAGCCTTAGAAAATTTAAGCAAACTACCCACAGTTATGTAGCCAGTATGTGCAAGGGCTGGGATGTAAATCCAGGTCCTTCAGACTGTCTAGGTCCTTTGATACAACATCAAAGTTCTATAATGGGGAAAATATACTGCGCTTGAAGCTAAATCCCAGATTATTTCATACTATCTATGAGACCTTAGGTAAGTCACAGAAATCTCAAACCTCATTTTTTTAAATCTAAAAAACAGAGATATTGCAAGAATTAAAATATGAGATTTAGTTTGAACTCATGTAGCAAAATGCTTAGCTCAATGAATATTTATTTTAAAAAAAGGATAATTCTGTCTCCTTACTTCATAGGCTCATGAAACTTTTGTATTTGTGCAAATTAATTCTTTCTCTTGCGTGCAGACTTCAAAAGCGCAATTGTTAGCCAACAGCAGCTCCTCGGAAATTGTCTTGAGGATTTGAGGCTGTGTCAGTAGCTCTCGAGCTGAAATGTCTCCCAGAGGAGAGAAACATATTTTTACACTGGCTTCTAAGTCCCCTAAGTTCTTGAGCACAGCTGTGTGAAATGAATTGAAAAAGTCTGAAATTGTTATGTAACCTTGCTTCTCTCCACTGATGATGGGGAGTGGATTTTACAGGACAACAACAATCCAGTAATTCAGACAAGTTTTAGGATTCTAAGGAATTTTTATGATTTATGGGCAACTAAATGTTGCTAATAATTGTCAGAGCAAGACTCAGATGATCACATCAAATCTTCATAGTCATCTTGATGTTATTCTCTGCACATCTTACATATGTGCTAAACAATTAATAGTGTGGCCCATGTGCTGCAGTGCAGCCCAGAGCCATGAGATCTGACGAGACCATGATTGACCACATTCCTCTCCAGATGTGATTCTCAGATCAGGACTATCAGCGTCACCTGGGAAATTGCTAGAAATACAGAATCTTGGGTTCCATCCCAGACCTACTAAATCAGAAATTGCATTTCAAAAGATTCCCCACATGATTCTTGTACTCATTAAAGTCTGAGAACCATTGAATTAGCCACCAATTAGGAAGCATTTTGACTAAGATCTAACCTGCACTAGAAGATGTTAGGGTGACAGTAGATGGTTTAACTTCTTGGCCTTGCTAACTTTGAGCCACCTACTTAACCTCTCTGACCCTCTTCCTCCTTTGCAAGCTAGAAAGAATAATAGTTCCTATATTTCAGGCATGTTAAGGAGTAAATGTGTTAATAATTATAAAGCACTTAGAATAGTACTTGACTCAAAACAAGGGAGCTAAGTATTCCTGTATTACAAATAATGGTGATAATGTGATAATGATAAACTAAAGCTTCATAAACTCATCTAAATCACACAGAGTAGAAACAAAAAAAAATAAGCATCAAAAATAAGTTAGAGACCACAAATTTGGGTTCCTGTAAGTGAAGACCTTTGAAGGAGGGGAAATGTTCATATACTAGTGGCTTTGAGGAGATAATTCCCGGGTCACTTGTGACAACTCATCAGATAAATAGAATAGATCATCAAATATCTGGCACACTTATTGAATACCAAAATTTGAGTTAAATTATTGTTTCTTTTATCTTTTATCATCATAAATCTGAGCTTCTGGCCAAGTATAATTGCTAAAAAAGGCAGAGAGAGGCTCTGAGTAAAACTGAAAGGTCTTTTTTCGTAGTTCTAATGACAATTGCCTGGGAAGTTTGGGACTAGAATATATTTGTTATGATATGCCTTTATAAGAATATTTGCCATATGTAATTCTATTTCTTTGCTTATGTTTATCATAGCAATTTGATTTTACTCTCTAACCTGTTGATAATCAACCTACTATTATATTTCTGATTTGGCTGTAAACAACTGGATCAGGATAAAAGGACTGAACAGATATGCTTGAAATTAGGAATCCAGATAAAGGCACTAAGTATTTTACTTTAGATAAAATGTATTTTATAACTAAAATAATGTTACTGGCCAATTAACTTTAAAATATGTGTTGTAGATGCGAAATTTGCCATGATTAACAAGTATATCCTTATGTGCAATTTAGTTGGGCTGAAGGATAGGTATGTAAAAAGGCTGTCTAAAATAAATTGTTATTAGAACTTCTAATTGTTTTGAATTGGGAAAATTTAAATAGATTATGATAAAATATACTAAACATTTATATTTCATAAAGAGAAAATAAGCACAACCTGAGTAGACATTTTATGAGATTGTAATATTAAGCTACCGATGGTCATTCTTTCCATTTAATCTACTTTTCCTCCCTAAATAGTGTATCACTAACTGAAGTGGATTGTTTGTTTTCAGTTTGACCCAAATACATCTTTAAAATCATCTCTACCTTTATAAATATAGTTAATTCCCTCATGTCCAGATGGTAGAATCTCTTCTGCAAGTATATATACAAATAAGAACAATTTAGACATTGAACAAGGGGGATTATATAGGTTATTGTTCAGAGAGCCTGATGACATTTAGTTTTATATGTAGATGATATTTGCATAAAGTAATGAAATCTGCTTCTGGGAAATAAACTTCCTCTGTTAATAGCCAGAAAATTTGCCTCATCGGACTTTCTTGTACCAGAGTTTGCTCAGTTTGAACTGCTCAGGCATCATGATGTTGAAGCTCTCTCTTTTAATTGCTTGGGTAAACTGGAATAACTTCCTAAAAAGAAAAAGAAAAAACTTTCACTTTAAATGATCAAGATCTAATTAATCAGAGAAACATAGGTCATTTGTATTGGGGAAACCAAAAACGAAGAGGGAGCAAATTCTTACAATGTTCTTTGTTCCTTGGTGTTAACAGATTTAAAACTTCACCTTTATCGCAAACTGTACCTCTGTAATGACAGTGACGTGGCACAGCTGTGTGCCTTGGCCCTCTTGCCATACCAAGTGGATTTTGTCAAAGCATCTGTGGTGAGGGTGAAGGAGCTCATTCGTTTAATGATACATTGGTTCAAGACATCATTTGCCAAGTCCACCAAGGAAAATAAGTATGTAACCAGCACATGGGCACCATGTGAGCCTTCCTCTTTTCATATCCCTTTCCTTTGTAATTCCAGGTCCCACTTCTTTCTTTGGTAGGCAGAGGAGAGGGAAATATATGGAGAGAGAGAGAGAGAGAGAGAGGGGAAGGAGGAGGAGGAGGAGGAGGAGGAGGAGGAGGAGGAGGAGGAGGAGAAAGGACTGTCTAGAATATGGAAGATCTGTATTACATTATTCCAAAACAAAATAATGGTTTGGTAGGAACCAAAGAATAGAAACAAAAATATTCAGTGGCATAACCAGAGGGATTGGCGTGAAGAAGGAAGGCATGGGAAAAAAAAAAAAGGGAAACTAGCAGAAGAAGAATGGGATGCTTACTGTTTGAGCTTCAAATGTCCCTTCTGCTGTAGCCAAATCTATCAGAGCAGAGTTGTTTTTCAGAGAAGGGGATCCTCAAAAGTTGCCATGTGCATGTTCTTGATTCTTTCCTTGCATTTGCTGGGAATAAGCTCTAACTTATAATGATGGGAAGTGAGGGAGACTCAGTGACTGGTTTGAGTATTTTAAGGTAAACTTTTGATAAACAAAGACATAGAATATATTTGTATGAATTCTCCATTTGGCATGTATAGCAGAGACAGGAGATTTACTATAACATATTTATATATGGCCATTTTCTACCAAGAGTATGTCTTCTTTGTCTTTGTATAATGTTACTAATAATCTTGACTTGTTCATCTGAATCACCCACTGTTTACTCTTTGTATATTTTTATGTTTACCATTGAAAACATTAGTCACTTTGTAAAAACATATGTTATTTCTATATAATTACTTCCTATAACTAAACATCTCTAAATAATTTATATGTTTTTTCTCATTTGGTTGAGTAAAAATTTATTATTAAAAATAGAAGAACAGAAGACCAAGAAACAAAGTTTCTTGCCTGAGTAGATCCTTGGTCAAATGATAGGTCTGGTTTTGAAATCTAACACTGTTGTTTTTTTGTTTTGTTTTGTTTTGTTTAATGGAGAGCATTTATAGGTCTGCAAAAAGAAACTTATCTAATAGCATAGCAGAACAATAATTCTAAGACTTAAAAAGGTGCTATTGTGGGGAAAATTGGACCACATATGTTATAATATGGTAATTGTTTTTCTATTTTGGAAAAGTAATCTGGTAATGTTGTATTAAATATTTATTATGTGTTAAGGATTTTAAAATATTAAAGCCATTTGTCAAGGTAATTCCCTTATAGTTAAAAAAAAAAGGTGACAGTAAAAAGAAAAAAAAAGCTTATTTATTACTTGGTTTCAAAAAAGAGCTGAGGTCATTTATATTAAAAATATGTCTGAAAAAAGCACTAAAAATAAAGATTTTAAGGAAAAGAGATGAGAAATAGAGAACTAACCTTGGAGAAAATAAATCACGTATGAAAAAGTAATTTGTGTAAATATATTAATAGTGGTACTTAAGATAATGAACAACAAAAATGCCCCTGAAGAACAAATAAACTTACCCACAAATATGATAAAATACTATTGAAGACAAATTTGGGAAGCATGGTAATTTTTTTTAAATGTTTATTTATTTTTGAGAGAGAGACAGAACATAGGCAAGGGAGAGGCAGAGAGAGAGGGAGACACAGAATCCGAAGCAAGCTCCAGGCTCTGAGCTGTCAGTACAGAGCCTGACATGGGGCTCAAACTCACAAACTGTGAGATCATGACCTGAGCCAAAGTCGGACAGTTAACCGACTGAGCCAACCAGGCACTGGGAAGCGTGGTAGTTAATATGTGGAAGGAGTTACATGAAACAATGTTAAATGGCTAAAATAGAATACAGAATAAATAGTATGAACATATATCAGAAGTATGTAAGTACATTTGTAAATGTGCTGTAAAATGTGAGGGAAAATAGTTTAATGTTTATTAAGTCTTTTTCCCCCTAAATTTACTCTCATGACATATGAGGAACATCTTCTGCCTGAGTGGTTTTCAACTATGGCTTCCTTTTGGCACATGGGGGTACCAGCTAGTTCACTTGGAGGTGAAATTGAATTCTGGTGTTTGTTGCTGTCAACTCCTCAGGGAGTATTATAAGAACTAAATTATTGATAGATTGAAATCTGGTTTGCTATTTCATTACCAGGACAAAAAATTTTGTCTCCTTTTAGTTTTTCCTATTTCCTTTACTGAAATAAAAACAAACGACCAGTTGGGATAGTAAGAAAATATTTCCATACCATTAGGGAAAAAACTGCATGATTTTGCAATATTATCCTCAAAAGAGATTGCACTGGCTAATGAATGCCAATGCAACAAAATACATATTTGGATATCAACCAACATGGAATCCTGACACTATCTGGTTATTGTTGTTTTCCTCCCATGGGTTTGTTTATAACCCTCACCTTTAATTTTTATTATATTTTCCCCTGATGTACATAAACTACAATTTAAAAGACTGATATAAAAAATTTTCCTTCTTTACCCCAAATTCCTACCTCCCTAACAATGTTTAGGGAATATTCTGCCAAATTTGATTTTTACATAAGCTTAATTTTTTAAAAACAAAGAACAAATGGGTTTGTAGTTTATGTACCACTATGAAAATTGTTTTTCATTTCATCTAATTATATCTTTTTATAGCTACCTAGAGATCTACCTGTTTTTAATGACTGCAAAGCACAGATTCCTGCTGTCTAAGACCAATATAATGTGAGGTTCAAATACAAGCCATGTATGCAATATTAGATATTCTAGTTCCCATGTTAAAAAGGTAAAAAGTAGGGGTTCCTGAGTGGCTGAGTTGGTTAAACATCTGATTTTGGCTCAGGTCATGATCTCATAGTTTGTGAATTTAAGTCTCGAGTCGAGTGCTAACAGCTCAGAATCTGCTTCAGATTCTGTCTCCCTCTTTCTCTGTCCCCCCTCCACTCATGCTCTGTCTCCCTGTCTCTCTCTGTCTCTCAAATAATCATTAAAAATTTTTAAAAAAATAATAAAAAGGTAAAAAGTAGTAATGAAGTTAATTTTAATAATATATCTAGCCCACTATATCCAAAATGTTATCATTTCGACATGCATAAATGTAAAAACTAGAGTATTTTACTTTTTTTTAAACATAAGCCTTCAAAATCCAGTGTGTGCTCAAGTCAGACTAGCCACATTCTCTTCAGAATGAGTAGAAGTGAAAAATGCTGATTAAAGCAATGGAACATAGCAAATTTTAGTAGAGGTGACTGTATTAATTTACCCAAAAAAAAGACTGTATTAAATTACATCCTCACCAATAGAATGTGAGAGTGTCTATCTTCTCACAAACTCACCAATGTTGGATATTATAATTATATATATTATATTTGGTCCATCTGATCGGTGGAACAATTGTTTGATAAACAGTGAGATTGAAAAAGAGAATTTCTTCTTCTGTAAACTGCCTTCCAAGCTTGAATTTTTCTCATAAGTGAATAAATCAGTCTTCGTTTTCTGGGTTAAGGGAAGTAGACAATCCTTGGTTCTGTGTGTCTAGGTTCCGCAGACTTCCCTCCTCTTACACAGTGGAGCTCCTCACAATTCACATCTGGGAACGCGCAGGAAAGCCACTGTTGTTCAGCCTGGTGCAGGGAATGAGGGCGGTCCTCAAACTTCTGGTTCGATACGCAGAAATCGATGTTGTTTGGCACAGACACTACCATCCCAAGTCCTCCATTTTTGTAAAGGTTAACCGGAAACACACTAGGTAAGTATTTATCTTCTCTATGTCCTTAGGATGTAAGAAGTGTGTTTGCCATCAAGAAAGAAAGTCTGGAGCAAAGAGTCGCTTTATTGTCATTCATTGTAAATAAGAAGGCCTTAATTACTACAAGGCCAATTCCCTTTGATTACTTCTCTCACAGAATTTTAATTATCAAGGGTGAATTAAGGGTAATTTGAATAGAATGAATCAAATGTGGATATAGATGGCAAATGGGGAGGTAACTGAAAACTGAAACCAGGGAAGAAATGCCTCCCAAGGTAAAGAGGAAAAATGAAAAGGAGTCAGAGTTGGAGGGGCAGAAGCAACTTGCTGTTTTCTAATAGGTATTCGTCCCGCATGGAGTTGCTTCTACCTTTCCAAGAGTCCTGTTCTTAACCAAGTTCTTTCTTTAACTCTGATATTTCCCTTTCTCACTATACTACAAGTTGAAATTGAGTTTAGAAATGAATAGTTTTGTGTTCTGTTTCGTTTTGTTGTAGGCCGTTCATTTTAGACCCTGTAAATCCTACTGTCAACGTGTGTGACACCTGCAATGCCTGGGACGAGGTTGCCCTGGTGGCGAGGCATAGCCTATTGAAGCCTCTTTTCAGCAGAGTGAGAGCTGAGCCCCCTTGGCTTTTCACAAACAACTGGTAAACTGGACAAGGAACTACTCTTCTTAGATTTCTAAGGGAAGGGCAGAAAGAGAGGGAAACACAGAATCCGAAGCTGGCTCCAGGCTCTGAGCTGGAAGCACAAAGCTGGATGCAGGGCTCAAACCCATAAACTGTGAGATCATGACTTGAGCTGAAGTTGGATGCTGAACCGACTGAGCCACCTAGGCGCCCCTGTCCTAGATTTCTATGAAGAAAATAAAAAGGACACAAAGCACATTCCTAGTAAGAGTACTCTGGACAAAAACATGAAGAAAGCTTGTCTGACTCTAATTCACCATGTTAGTGACCCAATCTTTAACAAACATATTGATGTAAGTCATCATTTAAGATATAAGCACCCATTTCAGTCTTTAGTAGAATTGAAATGTCTTCCCCCATTTTTTTGGATTTTTTTGCTTCGGTGGCCTCGTGACCAAAAAATATTAAAAAAAAAAAAATCTAAGTAGCCACAGTGAATAAATAAAACAAACTCTCAGGTCATTTAAGAATGGATTACCAGAAAGGGTAAAATAACTCCCATGTTTTAGTTTTAATTCATTATGGTTTCAGGTTGACTTTTCAATTCTCCTGGTGATCTGGTATTTCATTGGATCACCTGTGTTTTCGAAATTTCCCTATGAAAACCTGCTTGCGCTGAAGTATGGTCTATTCACTTCCAGACATAAACTAACAAATGAGTACATGGAAAGATGGAAATATCTGGAAGAAACACAATGGATTGCCTCAGAATAAACTGTTCCCCAAATCATTTTATGACTGCCTACGTCCCGATCTATGGGTCAGGGTGGAGCCATTCTTAAGGTTGCAAGGTGCTCAGCCATAAGCAGGGGTAAATAAAATACCCAGGCTATTGAACGGTCCAGTTCTGCCACAACTGTTCTCAATTGGTGATATCAGCTGTTTTCTTTTCTATTAAGTAGCGTTAGCGGCCACTGATAATGAAAGCCAGGGCCCACCAGAAATAGACCAGAGGAAATTTCCTGACTCACTTGCATAGCAACAATTCATCAGTATGGAAGATGTATGAAGTGTGACTGCAGATTAATGCGAATGATTAGGCTTCTTCACGTGACAGAACTCTTACATATAAATGAGCACAGGACCCTTCAGGCGAGTCCTCAGAGAACTTGTATGCTTATTCCAGTAATGTGATTGGTCTGGAAACACTTTTAGACTTCCCCTCAGGGGAGAATGTTCTTTTGAACATCCTTAATGGTGACAAAATTTGTCCTTTGAGGGTGGATTTGATTTTTGGAAATGGTACAATGTATTCATAGTGGACATCTGCTGTTTTTCGTCTACCCAGAATCCTTTTTACCCAATTACAGGTTGAAGAGACTGCATTTCTTCTATTGTTCACTCTGCCTCTGAAGGTTTTCAAGGAGAAATATTTTAAAAATGTCTTATGAGGGGCACCTGAGTGGCTTAGTCAGTTAAGCCTCTGACCCTTGGTTTCAACTCAGGTCATGATTTCATGGTTTGCGAGTTCGAGCCCCACTTGGGGCTCCAAAGAGTCTGCTCCGGTTTCTCTCTCTCTCTCTCTCTCTCTCTCTGCCCCTCCCCCGCTCGCTCCCTCTGTCTCTCTTGAAATAAATACTTTTTAATTAATAAAATGTCTTTGGAAATGTCCCCTTTTCCTCATTTTGGTAACTGAAACCCATATCTACCTGAGATGACTCCTCCCCCTCCTCCACTAGTTCTAACTTGTTTAGATGGGATGACTTGACCACTAGTTCTAGGGGGACAGACATGTGACTCAGGCCTGGCACAGTAATTGATTGAACTAAAACACCACTGTAGTATTGAGTTATGGGATTTGGATTTGAACTGCTGAGAAGAGAATTTTTTCTTCTGCTATGAGGGAAGCATGAAATTACTGGTCACCATCTTACTGCTCCAAGGGAACAGCCTGCCTCATAATGAAGCCAACACAAAAGAAAGCCGAATTGAGAAATGAGCAATGATACACATGTGCACAATATGTACATATCTAATCATGAGAGAGATCAATTCCTGGTTTGTGCTCCTGGACCCAGATGTACTTGCAACAAAAACTATCCTGGGACTCTTGTGGTGTCACAAACCAATAAACTCTCCTTTTGCCTAGTGGTTTCGATTTGGGTTTCTACTTTCCAACCAAGTGAGTCCTGACTAGTCCAGTAAAAGAGAGTCAGGACTAGTCAATGAATTAACTCATCATCAAGGAGTAAGGAAGGCACCAACACACTGATAACAAATTTCTACTCAAGAAACATTCATTGAGCACCTGCTAAGTAGTTGGTCTAAATACTCCATTTGCTAAAATAAATGAGTCAGTTCAGGATGGCAAGAAGCTTTCAGCCAACAAAAGAAACTGCTTTATTGCTTTGCTTAAATGGATTCAGAGGACCATTTCCAAAGAGGAGCTCATGACAGGAATGTCTTCGGCATAGAAGGCATTCATGAGCATTATCAGAGCATGTTCTTTAGTTTTCTGAGGTAACCAATTTTTTAAGAAGACAACAGTTATTTGAGATTATGAATTCTGTCTTTTTAAAAATAGAATTCTATTTTCCCTCTGTGGTTATATCTCCTGCGGAAGGTGAGAACACAGGGCAGCAAGGGCAGGATGATCAGCACAGAATATATAAACTTATTTCAGACCTGGAAGGACTCCTGGCCACGGTGAGACCTTACATTGGAGGGGGAGGGGCAGTGAGTGGGGAAAGGTTAGCTCTGTCCCCAGTTCTAAATCTACTTTTCTCAGTAGCATGTTTATCACTTGAAGAGTCTCTTCCTCACGTTAGTTTTTTGGGGTCTATTCTGAGGATAAAAAAATCCAGAATAATAGGGTGTGATCTTGCTCTGAATGACTTCCTTGGTTGCAATGTATGTGATCCACTCAGATAAAGAATAAAAAAATTTATTATTGGGCACTAGGGCCACAGCTCTTGCCATCCCCTTATGGGCTTCCTGTGTTCATCTTCTCCTTGCCTCTCCACCCCTCGCTGCATCTGCTCTCTGCACCAACCAGCATCTCCTCTTTCTACTGACCAGTTTACTCTATTGACTCATGGTTCCTTCTCTTCTGCACTTCAGCTTGCATAGACCACCGCTCTCATGAACATGACTCTTCCGACTTCACCTCCCAACTCAAACTGGCAAATACCTTTCATATTTCTTAGTTCACATTCCTGAAAGGACAGACTGATCAGTCTAGTTTGGAGTTTTGAGCCAGATTACTCAGAATCACTGGCTGGTTATGGGGCAGCTGTGATCAGAATGGGGTAGTGTCATGTGGAGCCTAATGAGAACACCAAAGAATCAGGAAATATAGTGTATGTTTCCATGGCTAGCCTGTCCAAAGTAGTCCTGTTTTGTATGTCTGTGTCTTTCTCCACCAGCCCTTGTGAAAATAGTCTGCAGGTAAGCTTAGTAGCTAACATTTTTAGGTCACACAAATGTTTCTGTTTCTAGTGATACCAAGTGATATCAACTCTTAGAAATTTTCAAAGAGTTTGTAAGAAGGCAGTAAAAAGTCACCTCTCTACTTCAGTAAGTCAGCAAGTAGAAAAAACCATGATCATAAGAAGCAGCAAGCGATGGCAGTGGGTGGTGTATTGGCAAGGTAATCTACAGAGGGGCAAGGAGAAAATAAAGAGCCTGGGGAACCAATTTGGGGCTGAGAAATATGCCTCAGGAGGTCTTCAATACTATGCCCTAGACCTAAGCTGTCTTTGTTCTACCCTCCCCTGCCCACTTATAACCTAGAGAGGTATTAGTTCCCATAGATCAATATTTGGAGTACTCTACTGCTTATGTAGGCTAGTCTGGGAAACTTGCCACCATATATGACTTTGCTCCTATAGAAAAATGCACCCTCAGGGTTCAACAATTGACTTACAAATGTATTTGTGGAACATAATTGCTCCTAAAATTGGGAATTTTCACTCTTAAACCACTGGAGAATCAACAGTTCTCAAGAAGAATCTTCTGCTTGCCTTTCCCACAACCTACTTTGCTCCAAGGAACAAAGTGCTACTAGGGTTTAGTCAGCTTTAAAGAACTGACTTTAACTGTGAGCTAAAAGAGATTTCCATGGTTTCTAGTAAAGGGATTAAAAGTAATTCCAAATGTTAAGGCCAAAGTGATAAAAGAGTGGGAGCTGCTCTTTTGGTATAGAGAAGGCAGCCATATCTCTGTGCCCCTTATGTTTTTCTCTGGCTTCCAGAAAGGATAGAAAGCCTTCCCTTCTCTCCTTTATTCCTTTCTGCACTCTACCCCAAGAGGCTAGTTATGTCAGAAGGGGCAGGGATGTTCTGCCTACTAAAAATGTGTTAGGTAGCTTTAGGCTAAAAAAGCTCAAATTTAACTGTGATTAGAAACACCTGGTGAAGTGGTAAATAATCCAGACCTTCTCCTGTAATTTGGTCAGCAAGTCTGGGGTGTGGCCGAGGAACTTGAATTTTCAAATGAGTACCCCAGATGATTCTGGTGTAGATATTTCATGTACCATATCTGAGAAAGAAAGCTTGGACCCTGGGGCAGAACCTGGATGTACCGCTAAGCTGCAGGTGTGTGTCTGCATGTGTGTGTGTCTGTGTGTGTATGTGTGCACGCATGTGAGTGTGTGTACGCATGCACGTGGACATGCAGGTGCTCGCCTCGCTTTAGTTCTGGTCTCCAGGAGATCCTCTTGCTCAAGCTGAAGGTTTTGGTTGTAGCTAGCTCAAAAGAACTCAACATTTGAACTGGAGCCTAGCCCAAGTGGAATAATAGCTCTCACTGGTTAGGCTGTAGACCTCTGACCCACCTTGCTGGGTAGAGCAGTCATTCTCAAACCTTGTTGCACATTGAAACAACCTGGGGACCTTTAAAAAATATTTGGGGCACCTGGGTGGCTAAGTCAGTTGAGCCTCCAACTTCGGCTCAGGTCATGATCTCACAGTTCATGGGTTTGAGCCCTATGTCAGGCTCTGTGCTGACAGCTCAGAGCCTGGAGCCTGCTTCGGATTCTGTGTCTCCCTCCTCTCTGCCCCTCCCCCACTCTCACTCTGTCTGTCTCTCTCTCAAAAATAAATAAACATTAAAAAAATAAAAAAATACTGATGCCTGGGCCCTGCTTTTAGAGAATTTGATTTCATTGGTGTGGGTATAATCCGAACATTTTGGAATTTTTAAAGCTCCTTATGTATTTCTAATGTGCAGACAAAGGTGAAAACCACTGTGGTAGAGAAAATGGTTTTCCTTTTCCTAGGGCCCTGTCTAAAACAATATTCACTCTTTTACACCATAGACACTACAGAAGAAAACTTGATACTTGGATTTCTGCAAGGCAAAACAAAAAAGTACCAACGATATATAAGTGATAATATCTTGAATAGTGTTTACTTGTAAATATGGTCAAGGATAATGAAAGTATTCTTAGTCTGGCTTATTTTGTCCTTTGGCAAGAAAGAAAGGCATGGCATGATATAACTCAGAATTCTCTTAAGTATCTTAGAGATAAAGTCAACTATGACAATACTGCTCTCTTCAAAAGCTTCCCCCAAAGAAACAGGGAAGTGTTAAATCTTTATGCTTTCTTTCTCTTTTTCCTGAGACATAGATGAATAGATTCATAGTTGATGTGGGTATAGCATTTCAGGACTGTGATTTTATTCTCCTTTTCTAGAGGTAAGTGAATGAATTAAACAGAAACATATCAGTGGACTACAGCTTTTGAACAAATGGACAACCAAATTCTGATCATTAGAGGAATAATGTCTTTATTAGATTGATAATATTCTAATAGGCACACATTTAGTGACGAATTTGTTTAAGCTGCTTTTTCATAGCAATTTGGTGTATTTGGATTTTGTGAAGATTAAACCATTCTTGTCAAAATACAGTACAATTCTGTATTTAAGAATGGTGACATTTATCTAAAAATAGGCTACATAGGGCTATGTCTGAGCTAGCTTGGATCCCTGCTGAACAGTTTAAGAGACTGTAAGTCTGTACTCAAAATTAAGATTCTAAATTGGAGGTCCTTGGACAGAGCAATCCATGGATGTTGGGGAGGTTCACAAACTCTGAAACGTTTGCGTAAATTTGAAGGTATGTGCTTCACTCTGTTTTCCTGGGAAAAGGTCTGTAACTTTCATCAGATTTTCAAAGGGGTTATAACCACAAAAGTTTAGGACTCAGAACTCCATGTATTTAAAATAGAGAATCCTCCACTCTAATCCCCTTCAACACAGTGTATCACTGAGAACAAGATATAGAAAAGGAAAAATAATAATCTACTTTGCTTTTCAACATGGCTCTTCTTGGGTCTGGAATTATAAATGGTTAAATGATGTACTGGCAGTCCTTATGTCTTAGCTGAAATTGATTTGCTATAAATGAGCATCAAAGGGACCAGCAATGGCAAAGATTCTGAACTTTGTTTCTTTCGCTATAGGTTCCATACCATTTCAGGAAGAGTGGGCAGTTCTCACCAGCTGGGAAAATCTGCCATTGGCAAAGGGCAATGCTTTTAGTTTACAGAATGGGTACAGTTTTCTAATTGTAGGACAGAGAATAAATTTTAACATTTTCCTGGCTGATTCCCCTTCCTGTATCTAATTAGATGGTGTCCGCTTTAGGACGTCATTGTCAAAGGCAAATGCAGCAAAGACGGACCTACCTTTAATCACACCCAACATAGGAAATTATGGCTTTATATAATGATATAGAGTAATGACATTATGAAAGAATTACTTTTAATAGAAAGTTTCCTTAATATTAAAATTTATTCAACTTGCAAATATTAATTCTAATTCCTTTGTAGGATTGCAAAGGAATACAGTTTTAGTTTTATGCTAGGTGACATTTAGCCTCATTTTGGAGAAATGTGACATTTGTTAAAACAATATTTTTAAATTAAATTTATCTAATATTATATAGTATTACCTCTTTATGACAGAGTGGGGCAGTAGGTAAGAAGCTAAATTTTCCCCTGATGTGAGAAATATGATATCTGAAATTAATTTTTTATTATAAAGGCTAATTCCAAAATACATGATCTGTACAACATAGTTTTGATGGGGACTTAAGGAGTGATACTTATATCTGCACATATAGATATGAAGTTAAACTATCATGCTTTTGTAAACTTTAATGCGAATATAATGGTTTTAGCCTTCAGGAATTTTAGTTTGCATTCGCCTAAATATGAAGAAAAAGAAATCTTATTTAACATTGAAAAAGCTGTATTCTTTATTTTGAATTATTGGACTAAATGCAAGATAATCCTTTTCATGTTATAAAGATGGAAATTCCTACAAATGTCTAAAACTGACACTGCTGCCATTCTGAAGTTTGAGTGACCAGAACCCATCTAAAGATAGGTCTGTATTTGCTTTTGGTTTTCTAATCAGCTAATTGACCCAAGCCATTTTCAAAGAGAGATGACAATGTGTAATTAAAACTTGAAAATGATGCTACATTTGAGCTACTCCTGGCTTATGTTCTTGAACAACAACAAAGACAGCTAAAGATTCCTTCTCTGTAATGCATGAGAAACTAAGCAAATGCAAGCACTGTTAAAAGCTAATGATTTTTCAAAATCCAGTGACTTTCTCCATGATACATAGATGACTGTGGTGGCAAAAATAAAAACAAATCAATACGAGTTATCTATTTGCAAATTAAAAATGAACATGACTGACTGCAGGGCTCATTAAAATTAGATATTAATTCTTCCTGAGGAATATGAGTGAAGGTACTATTCTAGGTGAAATTTACCCCATATGAAAGAGTGTGGATTTTTAAAAATTATTGTAACTGGCCTTTTATCAAGTAGTTTCATACTGTTACCACTTTAAGATCTTTGATAGTGGGATGTCCAGATAAAATCCCCACTGCAATTTTGGATTATACCTAGTAGAGTAGAAGTAAGTACCCTTAGTTTATAAAGCTTAGGAAGAAATTCTGATGATGTGTATTTTCTATATAGTTTATTTAATCTCAATTTTCTTAAAAAAATGCTATCATGCTACTTTCCCCAGTCTTGGCTGGTGTTCTTTTGGGGGATGCTACACTGGCCCACTGTTTAAAACAACATACAATCTAGCAAGGCACATGTCAACAAGGCTTAGGTTGGAGCCAAACCTGGGAAATGTTTTTCAAACAATCCTGTCTCCATCCCTTCAGTAAGAGGAGGAACCTTTGAAAGTGTGATGGGAGGGGCACCTGGGTGGCTCAGTCAGTTAAGCGTCTGACTGCAGCTCAGATCATGATCTCATGAGTTAGTGAGTTCGAGCCCCATGTCAGGCTCTGTGCACAGAGCCTAGAGCCTACTTTGGATTCTGTGTCTCCCTCTCTCTCTGTCCCTCCCCTTGCTCATGCTCTGTCTCTCAAAAATGAATAAAGTTAAAAAGGTTAAAAAAAAAGTGTGATGGGAAAATTGTTGGGACCTATATGGGTCCTACTACTCTCAGATTCTGTGAATGAAATGGGTGGAAAGAATTGCGTAGGTGCTAAAGCCTCTGACGACTTCCTTCACTGAGCTTCCTAACATTAGAGGGCTGCCTCTGCCAACCTCCGGGCAGCTGGGACCTGGCCTTGCTAGTGATAGCCACAAAGAGCCGTTAGGCTCAGCTGATCGTCACTGGGTGAGGAGGTGTCAGGATCACTGTAGATCTGAGTCAGGGCTAAACTCAGAATTTCTTTTTTTTCTTTGTAAAATCGTAGTTCTTGTCCTGCTTTCCTGGCTTCCTCCAGCTCCCTCAGGGCCATCCGTAGCTCTTGAGAGAGAATTCCTGGCGATTCCTTCTCTTTCATTATCCAGTCCAGGGCCATGTGGCTGCGCATCTTTTCATCTAGGGAATACTGGGAATAGTAGGAGATCACTTCCTGGGAGCCAAGAGACAAAGTCCAGAGTGTCAGTGAAGAGCAACAAAGGCACCTGTGTTCAGGGCCTTCCAACACCTCATTTCCTTTGTCCCTGACACCCCTCCCCCCAACATCCACACTCATACACGTTTTACCAACAACTGAACCTCTCTGATGTTTACAGACTGAAGCCAAATCCCATACTTCTTACAGCAAATGAAGGGCCAAGCTGGTCAGGCAAAGCAGGGTCACTTCAGGCTACGTCAAAACACTACCACCAAGAATGGCTCAATAATGTTCACAGACAGAATTCTGACCTTGCTAGAAAATGTCTTCATTTGAAAATGCATTCCTTCACTTATGGATACTACCTCATTTATTCTTTAAACTCTTCTGACCAGCATTATCTCCTTCAGCAAGACGGAGAAATGCAAACAGTTATATGGATGGATTAGGGCCTAACTGGGTTTGGTCACACCTCCTGCAGAAAGCAGGAGGCTTTGAGTCAGGACAAGACTTAGAAACCACAAGAGTCCACTTCCTAACAAGAGTCAATTTGTTAGCTAAGGAAGATAGATGACAGTCCAAATGGCCCACAGCAACTACAAAAAGAACTTTAAAAGTGTATTGTGGAACATAGGCATTATCATTATTGATATAATGGTATCTTCATGTACAGTCCCTTTTCTGCAAACAATTAAAAATTGATCACTACTTGTCAATTCTTATGTGAAAAATTTGCCAACACATTGTAACACAATGTATAGGTTTGATGGATACACTTTAAGAAGATCTTGTAGAGTAGATGCTTTGCTTATTTTTATTTTCAAGAACATATGGTATTTATTTATGACCTTAACAAATTAAAAACAACCATGGAAAAGTGTTTATAACCAACCCAGTGAATTTCAAAGGCCTTTTATAAAATCAAAGGAAAAGAAAAAAAAAAGCCAAAGCCATTGTCAGCTACTTATTTCTTTTCCAGCTTTGACATTTTGAAAGCCAGACTTTCTAACCAAAGAACAACTAAAAACTCCTGGGGCTGCAGTGCATGGAAAACTCTTATATCCACCCACATCTAGCTGACTAGTAGAGGCTTTATTCCTCATACAAATTACTGTTAGCAAATTCTCAAAAATAAATGGGCATCTTTCAAAGTCTAATGGTGCATAAAGGAAGGATAAATCTTGGAAGATAGCAGGTGAAAGCTGTTCAATACACAAGAGAGGGTTTGCCTTTGCCATTTAAAAAAAAGGAGGGGGGAAGCGTGCTTCTCATAGGTGAGACCCCATTTCTGAAAAACAAGGAAGAAACTTCCAAACCAAAAAATTGAGGTGACTGAATGCCAGCTTGCCCATTTTTATAATCATTTCTGTTGCCCTTTGGGGACTTTGGATGGAGGTGAGAAAAATCTTCCCGCTACAACAAACTTTCCCACTCTTCAGTGAAGCAGTTCAGGAGCAGTGTATTCTCAAATTTCTTTCTGCATTTGAGAACAGAAGAGGGCACAAATTCCTTTTTTTAATATAAATTATTGTCAAGTTGGCTAACATACAGTGTATACAGTGTGCTCTTGGTTTTGGGGGTAGATTCCCGTGAGGGCACAAATTCTAAGATTGGGCAGGTGTGTAGAGTAGATTCAGCACTTGACTTAGAAATCCGGTCTGTCTTAATGATCCCTCCCTTCTGGCATTTTGTACAGGTAGCTAAATCTATCCTATGTCCAGGCAATATTCTACTTGGCGTGCCTTATTGGTCAGTCCCTGACTCACATGGACTGTTTTATATATTTTTTCCTATATCTTCTGCTCTTAATAAATAAAGTACCAAATTTAAACGGAGAAAAATCCAAATAAAGGAAAACTAGGAAGATAACAAGCTATCTGCTCAGTCCATACGATGTAAACTCATTCTTAATTGGAAAATCTCACCTGTCGGGAACACTTTGTTTCACGAAGGGCTTTTAGGCTTCCATTCCAGTGCAATAGTTGGAAAATGGTCATCAGCTCCTACAGCAGAAATGTGAAAGGAAGTGTGAGAGCTGGGCAGGGCATAACCCTGATTCCCTACTATCTCAGTAAAATAGAATACACAATATCATCAGAACATTTTGAGACTTTTCAAACACCACAGTCTCCAAAATTCTCAAACATTCTTTTTTCCCTCCTCTGCCACATCCATATTTGCACAATAAAATGACAAAGTAGTTGAAAAATATCTTTCAAAATTAAAAATACAGATGCTCTAACAACTCTACACCCAAGAAGTAATCTCAATGTACCAGCACATCTCAGAATGATGCGCAGGCAGTTATTCATTGTACTGTTTTTGAAATTGCCTGAGTCTGGGAATATGTTAAATGCCCATTTTTAAGGGAATAGTTTTAAAAACTATGAAACTGAAGGGTAGCAGACCATGCTACCCCAAAATATGAATTCAGGACATGCCATTCCCAAACATGCCATTTTGGTATATTGATTATTTTAAGCTCTAAGCACTTGAAAAACAGCAAATGCAGGGAAAAGCATTCTCTGAATTCCCCTTATCTGCCTAAAGACACATTCTTCAAAAGGAACTCTGTTGTGATAAATCTCCTCCTGAGGAATTTCATCAACCAGGGAAGATTGACTCTTATTATAGAAAAGAAAACTGGAGGTTCACACCATACCCAAACCAACTTTGTCACAAACTATTATACCTCCTATTTATTCTAAGGGCCCATCGTTTTAAAAATAATTTACTATCCCCTAAAAGGCCTACATCTCCTGCCTCCCCCTTCCCTATTAAGATGGTATCTTATCCTAAATTCCAAGCCACCTCAGGAAGATACTCATTTTTCTCTGAGTATCTCTCATGTACACATGAGGCATATATGTTAATAAACTTCTGTTTTTCTTGTATTAATCTGTCTTTGATTATAGGGGTCTCAGCTAAGAACTCAGAAGGGTAGAGGGAAAATTATTTTCCTCCCCTACAATACATTCATGCTACTGAATACTTTCATTCACAGAGAAAGGATAAGAAGGCTTTCTAGGTTCTACTATAAAGAGTCTTTATGATGTGGTGTTAAAAGAAAAGCAAGGTGCACCACACGTAGACTGTGCGCTGGTATTTGATTAAAAGGAATAGAAAACCTCTATACATGTTTGTTTGTAAATGCCTATGAGAGTTCTGGCAAGATACAAAAGAACTGGGTAGCATAGTTGTCTCTGGGGAGGGAACAGGAATGTCTGAGAGGATGGGGAGTGAGACCTCCCTCTGACATTCTTTGGTGCCTATTGAGCTTTGAATCATGTGACAATATTACATATTAAAGAAACCATTTAAATTTTAGCCAAAAAGTAAATATAGATACCATATAATGGACAAACTACAGAAACTGTAAATTCTCCTATGTTTATAAATTCAGGCAGACCTTAAAATCAATCCACAGTCCCTCCTACATCCAGTGTCCAGGGCTGTGCCTGGCATTGAGCTTCTATCAGCATCTTTTCCCTTGATGATATGAATGGCAAGCTGAACTATATACATATACTGAAGATTTTATTTTCCTAATGTGACTAGATGTAGCATCTTCCATTGAACTTATCTGGATTTTCTTTTTTCAATTTTTGGTCAGAGAGACATCTATTGTGGATTAACAGCACAAACCACACACACAATACAATTAAGGAAATTCCTGGTAATGACACTAGTAATGAAAACTTAACGTTTAGACAGATGTTCTACTGACCATTTAGAAAAACTGATTGTTATTGTCTTTACCTCTGCTTTCTCAGGAAGAAGTTTAAGTTATGAAAATGAAGAGACCTAAGGCATTCTAAGATTTCAGACATCTTAAAATTATTAAAATTTAAAGCTATAAGATGATCAGAAGAGCAAATATCACCATTCTTATGTCTAAAATTGCCAGTAGAATGTAATGGTTTTTTTTTCTTCTTTTCAGTTTGGGGTCTTGTCTATATTCTATTATTCAAGTAAGCACTCAAAGAGCCCCTAGAGACTTCAGTAAAAGCAAAACCATGTGTTTCCATTAATTGAAATAGGACATGGATACCAGTGTAATTACCTCCCCTACCCCAAAGAGAGACGCCACTATCTGCCTAGGGCTCTAGGTTCACTACAAGAGGGAAGCTGCCCCACTTATGCCTTCTCTACTCCAGTTCTCTCTGTCCTGGTCCAGATTTTCACTCTCTCATGTTACTCTGATCATTTGGAAAAGTGAGAGTTGGTTTGTTCTATAGCTAAATCTTATGTAAACTGCTTCTCACCCCTGTGCTTCTCATCAAAGTAACCCCAGTGACTAAAGAGGGTAAATCTGTGCTGCCTTTTGCACTGTTACCTTTACACCTACTCACTAGAGCCCTGGTAGCCATAAAAATGAAAAGGAATACTCTTTATGTCCTGATAGGAAACAGTCTCTGTGATGTTACAAGAGGTCCACTATTTCCAAATAAGATCTCTCTTTGCATTTTATGTTTTATTTTGCATTCTATTATATATATCCAGTTTTTAAAATAATACATACCACCTCCACTCCTCCATTTTCCCCCAACCCAAGTTTTATAATGGTTAAACTCAGTATAACTCAGAAAGATATAGTGAGTTTCTTCTGTGACTTTCAATAGCCCTCTTGGTTTTGTCCTTGTTGTCCAGTTTGAGAAACAGCCTACAGGGCTCTTAATTCCATTATCTGACAATTTTTGCCTTAGTAACATATTCTTCCTCCAATGTCTTCTAAGCTCTCATTCTTATCTATATGCTAACTGCTGTCCCCCTTCCTTATAAACTCCTGTCATTCCACCCAACAATCCTCCTAAGACTTTAACACCCCCAATTCTGCCATGAACAGAAACCATTCCCATGTCCCTTGGCAACATACATCTCTCAAAAACTTCCTCACAGAGACTTGAACTGTTTTTGACTGTGGGAGAGACCTCCTCTTTACTCCTTCTGGTTTGTCCAAATTTCTATTCCATCCCCAAGGAGTTTTTGCTGCAGCAGTAACACAACTGCCTCTTTCTCCTTGTTGTTTTGTTCCTAAAATCCCACAGGGAAGATGACCTTCTTTCTGCCTTCTTACATTCAGCCCCAATCTAGTCATTGCCTTCCTCTGTAGAGATGCTAATCTTAACATCATTATGTAAAGTATATTGACATATTTCCACATTCTTCCTGTCCTACTTTATTTTCCTTCATAAGACCAACTTCACTATTCTCAGATCTTCTTGAAGCTGTTTGAGCCCTTCTCTTAATCCCAGGAAACCCTTGTACACCTCTCATTGATTTCATCAGAAATCCTTGCATTATTGCAGATTGTCAAGAAGAGGGCTGCTATGGGCTTCTGTAAGGATTTGCTTCCTAGGTCATCATTATTCCCTGTTGCCTAGTTTCTACAGTTTTGTTTTCTACTGTCAAAGCCTTATCACTTTAAAGGAAATCTGGTGAGCTATCTGCCTGGTTCCTCATTCATGTCTTTGTGCCATGCTACTTGTTCTGCAGCTGACCAAGAAGCCTGGGGACTCTGGGTAGGCTGACAAATAAACAAGAAGCTGGCCTATAGGTTGGATTGGGACTAGGGTGAGGTGAGTGAAACAAGATTTCAGGTGAGTCATGAAAGTTCAGGGTCTTTTATTTAAAATTCTGTCTTTATTTAAATTTTGATATTTTGTTTGTTATGAATTTTCACACATTCATTTTGAGTTTTTAAAATATTGCATTATAGGGGCACCTGGGTGGCTCAGTTGGTTGAGTATCCAACTCTTGGTTTCGACTCAGGTCATAATCCCAGCATTGTGGGATCAAGCCTCACATTGGACTCCATGCTGAGCATGAAGCCTACTTAAGATTTTCTCTCAGTCTTCCTCTGCCCCTCTCCCCTGATCATACTCTATCTCTCTAAAAGAAAAAAGTAAAAATAAAATAAAATATTGCATTATAATATTGTCTTTGTCCTCAATTTTTTGACACTGCTTTAAATTTTGGGCCTACGGTGAATGCCTAACTCTCCTTACCCTAGTCCGGTCCCTTCTGGTGAGTCTGCCTCAGGGACAAGGCCAGCTTGATGAACTTGTGATCTGTGCAGTCACACAGGACCCCAAGCTTGATGTGAGGCTCCACTGACTTGGAATTCTTAGTAATTTTTCAACAAAAGGCCCTGCATTTTTATCTTGTATGGGCCCCAAGAATTATGTAGCCAGTCCTGATCAGTAAAATAAATTTGAAATCAAATGGAGAATCAAGCCCTGTGTTTTCTTCATCTTCAGGAAAAAGTGCAAATTTCAGCCTTCATTCTTCAGCTTTCCTGGTTCGATTTGTCATTCATTCAGCTTAAACCACCACCAGCTGGGCTCTGTCCTCACAGTGCTTCCTGGTGTTGCCTCCTATTAGGAAAAATGTTTGCCCTTTCAGCTACTTTGTGGGGAGAAAATGCATGCTGCTTCTCTCTGGAACTCTGTCTGGGAGACTCGCTTGGTTCTGTGATTCATCAGAAATAAGAAAAACAAACACTGTAAATGGAGAACTTGCAAAACAGGTGGGCACCATCTCCCCACCCAAGAGAATGGATTTAAGAGGAAATTTGTTTATGGGATGAGGTTTTAAAAGGCAACCTGGAGAATTTAGCAAAGATGTAAATAAACAACTCGTCCTTGGACTGCATTAGGCTTCAGAGTAAATATATTAACCAGCTTCAGTCAAAGTCTGCCTCAAATCTGACCTTGACAAGACACAGTGGCTGGTGCTGTCGCCATCCCTCCCCCCAAACATCAGGCAGTTTTCTGTATGGCAAGGCTACCCAGCTTCCCTCCCACGAAGTGAACGTAAGCAGAAGCCTATCACGTTTCCTCTGAGTGCTGCCTCCTTGACAGCCCCCCTGGAAAGCCTGCGGGCAGTCAGGAGACACCAGCCTTGTTTTTATATGGTATAGTTATCCGTAGCTAGATACAGACATACATCTATTACCCACCAGGGGTACTGAATTGCTGTGTCGGCTACAAACAGCCCAGGTCTGTGTTCAATTCCCATTATGTACAGAAACAAGCTGATGCATTTAACCCAGGCCACCAAGGAATGTGCTGGGACCCAGCAGGCAACCTAGAACTGGCGGAAGGAAAAGGGATGTGCTCCATGGCCCTCCTCCTGGGTTGCCAGCATCCCTACTGGGGGAGTGAGTTTGGATTTTTCCTGTCCTCACATCTTCCTCTTCCTTTGTCCCCCATCCTGCGCCCAGCCACTGTTCTGAGAATTTATGAACCATTTCCCCAGTTTGAGTCAAGTTATTATTTCACATATTTAAATACCTTACTACATAGACCACACAGAAAACAACAGCCCATTGCAAGGCAATTAAAGTATTACTAAACGGTGGTTGACAGCATTTCATAGTACTTGGACAAAATTTTAAGAATTTTTTAAAATCCTGCCTTCCCCATCTTTGGCAGACTAACCTAATTGCATTCAAAAATCATTCTTAATTTTCTGAAAAAAGCTACTAAATCACATACAAGCTACTATGTACTGGGGTAGGCAGCATTCATTTTATAATAAAAGAAGTACAATTTTCTTTGGTTGGGGTTGATAGGGGAGGAATTAAAATAAATGAGGTTCTTCCTAGATGCTTTATAAATGTCATGTTATGTGCATTCCACAAAAATCCTATACAATGGGCATTATGATTCTTATTTTATAGATGAGAAAACTGAGTCTCAGAATAGTTAAGTGCCCAGGTGGGAAGTGGTAGAGTAGGTTTCACACAGAGTCTGTTCAATTTTGAAAAACTGGTATTCTTTCTCTTGTGTTATACTCCTCCCTTTGATTTTGTTCTCTTTGACTTTAGATTATATATGGGGGAAAAGCATGGACTCTTTACAGTTCCACCCTTTTATTCTACAGCAAGAGCCCTGAAACATTTAGTGCAGGGAGGTATCTTTTCCTCATTTGAAACCTTTAGGTTAGATAAAGTTGCCAAGGGAATCCATCTGGTAGCCTTTGGCATTTCAAGTAAAGCAGTCTTTCTTCAGAAGTATATATAATTACAGTTGTCAATCTTCATTGAGTATTTACCATATTCCAGGAACTGTTCTAGACTCTTTCAATATTGTCCCATCTAAAGCTCACCATGGCACTGTGAGGTAGTGCCAGTACTATTAGTGTCCCTAATTTACATACAATGAGGAAACAGATTTAGAGGTGAGAAGCAGAGCCAAGCTAAATTGGACCAGCCCACTTCAGAATCTGGGCTCAGAATCACTGAGCTGATGCGTGACCCTGTCTATCCCAGAGGGTATGCTTTAGGGATACCCAGTCTCTTCAAAACCAAGACAATCAACATCAAAGGTCAATGAGACCACTGCCACTTAAAAAGAAAAACTCGGTGGCTCAGTTGGTTAAGTGTCTGACTTTGGTTCAGGTCGTGATCTCACAGTTTGTGGGTTCAAGCCCCACATTAGGCTCTGTGCTGACAGTGCAAAGCTGGCTTCAGATCCTCTGCCTCTCCCTGCCCCTCCCCCAGTCATGAGAACCTACTTTCTCTCTCTCAAAAATAAATAAACATTAAAAAAAAAAAACTGGATGACCAGATGAAGAGAGAATAATTTTGAGGACAAAACAAAGGACTAATGAGGGAAAGTACTGATTTTTAAAAATGGGCAGGAGGGACGTATCTACCTGCAAAGTGGCTATGCCATTGCAGTCCAGAAAATAGTTCGAAAGGTATTTGAAAGCCGGTGGCTTCAGGGCTCAGCTGTAGCACCACTGTAAATGACACCATGCTAAACATTTGGGTCTATAAAAACATTATATATTTGATTGCTTCCTGCAATCTAACAATAGAAATACTGGAGATATAGTCTCTTCATTATAACATTGTGTATTGATTCCTAGTAGCATTGCATAAATATGAATATTCAATATTCAGGTTTAGTTTTTTTAGAGGGCACACCTTTCATGCCCAATCACTGCTGAATTTTCATTTGCACAGCCCAATATAAGAGAACAGTTGGGGGTGTGAGCTCAGAAACCAGACTGTGTGGGTCTGAACCCTTGCTCTGCATTTGACTAAATATGGCACAGTTCCTTCCCTGATGATATGGGGATAATAAATACTCATATGTTTATTGTGAGTGTTGAATTATGCTATTTGTTAAATGCTCAGCACAGTAAGCGCAGTGTCAGACAAAGTAAGCATCCAATAAGTGTCAGTATTATTCTTATTGTTAATGTTATTAAGTTAGTTATTTAATTTGTAAATAATAGATAGTATAGATCTTCTGCTCTATTATTCCTTGTCAGCTGTGGATGAAACAGAGTTACAGCTTGCTAAATGTTTTGATTTCGTTAACAATAGGTGGTGGCAGATCTTGTTTAATGGAAATACCAGAAGTTAGGGGGGGAGTCTTTAATATACACTGTGGGCAACTTCATCTATGACTTCTGAAAATCAAGAACCAAGTGGTCACAACCAACACTTCAAAGTGTTCAATTTCGCTCAAAAGGAACTTTGTACTGAAAAGCTGGTGAATTGTTACAAAGTCTTAAAGTGGTAGCGTTCCCCAGCTGTTTACTTCCCTTTAAGAAAGCAAAGACTCTGCTTTGTTTGCTTGTTTTTTTTAGCCTATCGAGGTGTGGCTAAACTGGAGTTACCATGCTGGATTCTAAGAGGGTTAAGTTAAAAGGCCCAAAACAAAACAAAACAAAACAAAAATACTAGATTATTGGAGCAGGAGATGTTAATGGTAAGAGTGGCACTCTCCCGGGTTTCTGGATTGTGTAGCAAAATTAAACATGTAGCAGGAAGTCAGGTACCTGAAATTCCAGCATGGTCTTCCCCATGTTTGACTCCAACATGTAGTGGTAGGCTCCAATGCTCGTGCTGGGGTCGTCCGCATCATCCAAAGTGCCCTTGGGAGGAAAGCAGAAAAGGAAGATATTATGGATTTTCCCTCCTCTTCTTCTGGTGTTCACAAATAAATGCCGTGGCCCTACAGTGAAACTTCTACTGCCCTGGCCTTTCAGGTGTACATTCTACAACCAGGTCTCCAGTTGATTTTGGGATAAAATTCTTAATCTCACTGTGACTCAGAGTGAAGAGGAGGATTTTGTAATCAATTTGAATCTAACTTTTGATTAGAATATTAACTAATTATATACTTGCTAAAAGAATAATTTTCCTAAAGTAGAAATTTCTGTATCTTTGCACAAGGTCTTTGCTGTTGATGTTGGTAATGTTTGAATGGTTGCCGTCGGAAGCTGGCTTCGTCTGTTATTTGAAACATTGAAATGCTGACCCTGTTCTGATTTGATGGCAACCAGGCAAGATTATATAACAGAGGGAAAGAATTCTCTGGTGTATGGACCATTCATATTTTACTGCCATGATACTTAATGGGAGTTTTTATAATCCGTTGCTGTTTGACCTGGAGACATGGATCTTGGTGTATATTTTTTTTCACTTCTGGACTCCTTAATATTTAGGAAACAAGGTGGGTGGGTGATGAGTAGAAATGAAATTTCCCTTCAATTTGGTTAGGGGTAGTGACAGTAAAAAAAAAAACTAACACCAAAAAAACCCTAATTGGGGCATGCCCTTCAGTATCCAGGGCCTTGGATTTCTGGGAAAGTGGGCAATGCCTTTGTGAGACTGAACAAACAACTGCCAGCATCAGATAGCAGCAAATTTATAGCTTTTGAATGCAATAACATTAACATGCTGCTGCTGAAATATTTATGTTGGCTTTTTAAATATCCCAGAGGAAATCCATCCAGAGCCTGCAATCCTTATATATTCTCTTTTCCTGAGAAATTTCCATGAAAAAAATGATAAATTACATTTACACTGAGGGCCCCTACCTGCTCCTGAGTAAATTCCACACATATAAATCAGGCATCATTTTCCTAACTCTCTTCCTCAAAGGCACTTGAAATTTACAGGGCAAGAAAATAAAGGCTTCCTTTCATCCTGACAGCAGATACAGAACAGAGCTCCCTGATGTCTCCCTGCCAGGTCAACCACTCTCTGTCCCTTGCCCCTTCTCTTATCTCTCGGGGGTGACAAGAGCATTTACAAGGGGAAAAGGAACAAAAGGGTCACTGCTAGTGCGATAATGTGTCCTTCATTTTCAGCAGCTTCTCCAAAATGACAGAACTTTTATAATCAGATTAAGGTAATCAGAGAATGTAAATCTCAGATGGGGTTTATCCATGCTAATGGCAAAATCAGGACGTGGCTAATTCCCTCAGTAATGCCAATTCCTGTCTTTGGAGAACACACACGGAGACACCTGCCACAGTAGGAAACCAAGACTCTGTCCATTGTTTGTAGTCAACAAGTATCAGAAGTTCCAAATAATTCAGGGGGCAAAACATCTACTCCTGGATTGCTGAGAAAATATTCTACCTAAATTTTTAAGACAGTGTTTTTGTTCCTAAATCATTTTTCATTAATTACGTCCATTTTAGAAATTTTCTCTGTAAAAAATGTTCAGCTCTCTGAAAGAAGTAATTCCTATTAAGCATGATAATTTTAAGAGCTAACAAATATTGGGCATATGGCTTTTCCATATCTAAGCAGTCAATCTTACCTTAAAAATACAGATTGCCAGATCCCTACCCAGGCTGGGGAACTGGTACTTTTAATAAGCACTTTGGATAATTTTTATCATTAGTCAAGTTTGGGGAAAAAATGAGCTAGTTTATCTCTAGATTAAAGCAGTATTTAGTCTCATGCATTCCCAGACCCTAAAAGAATCAATGATTTTCAAACAGCAAACATTCAAATAAACAAATCAGGATGCTTTGATTTAAAGTTTGATTAATGGTGATCCAGGGCAGCTAAAAATTTCTGTGATGTGGCATAGGAAGCCAGTTCCAATTTCTTGATTTCTAATCCACGTGTTTGTGTTGTTGAAAATCAGTAAAACTTAAACTTATACAATTCTTTTGTTTTTTTTTTAAGTAAACTCTGTGTCCAGTGTGGGACCTGAACTCACAATTGAGCCAGCTAGGCTCCCCAAGTTCTTTAAAAAAAAAGTTCCTGCATAAGGAACTCCCCAAGTTCTTAAAAAAGTTCCCCAAGTTCCTGCAGAGTTCTTAAAGAATTTGCTCATTTGAGTATTTCCCAAAATGGAAATGCCTCAGTGTTTCAGTTCAGCCAGCTCCCTACCCCAGTGGGTACTCACACTGGTGGAGGCAACTGCCTCCTGCACACTCTCCATAATGAATTCCTTAGTGATCCTTCGAGAGGGCAGCTCATTGAAGAGGGAGTTGATGAGGGCCACTTTAGCTGCATCCCGCCTGGCCTCAGCTCTACTTAGGCAGCACTTAAGAAGGAAAGAGAAAAGGAGTCATTATAGGATTCAGCATCTCACCATTTTTGTCACCTCCTTAGTGGATCTCTGGACATTTCTATTCATAGACTTACTCTCTGCACCTATTCTTCTTACCCATTGCTAATCTCCTGAAGATCATGAGACTATCTTTCTGCCCCAGAGTCCATGCAAATGTCTTGGTTGGTCTTCCATTGATTTTTGTCTTATTTTAACCATCATTGAATGTCTACTCTGCACCAGAGGCTTTGCATACTGTTAATAAATAATAAAAAAAGTAATAAATGGCTACTACTGTGTAGTTGGTGATTACATTCATTTTCAGCGCCTTCCTCAAATCCTTATTTCAGAGGGAGAAAAATGTAAGGAAAGAAGGAAAATGGGATATATGTATATATCTTTTTTTTGAGAGAGAGAAAGAGAGAGACAGAGAAAGAGTGTGTGAGCAGGGGAGGGGTAGAGAGAGAGACAGACAGACAGAATCCAAAGTAGGCTCCAGGATCTGAGGTGTCCGCATAGAGCCAGACATGGGGCTCAAATCCATAGACCACGAGATCATGACCGGGGCAGAAGCTGAACACTTAACCAACAAAGCCACCCAGGTGCCCCGGAGATATTTTTAACAGAATAATTAAGGACACAGTTTCTGGAGTTAGACTGCTTAGATTCAGATTCCAGCTATGGTACTTATTTGCTGAAAGACTGTAGGCAAGTTAGCCCTTTCTGTGCCTCAGTTTCCTCCTCTGTAAATGGGAATAATAGTAATTCATATGTCATCAGGTTGAAGATAGGCACAATTAGTTAATATAGATAAAACCTGGAGAATACCTGGCACATGAGACTATCCCAGTCTTATTTATATGTGCTTCCATGTCCAGGATCAGGGAGCTGGTGTCAAAATCTATCGTTTTTCTTTTCCAGCATTTATCTCCCACTTTCCTTCTAATAACCATTCCCTGATTTTCTTGAGGACCACCCTTTCCACCTTGCTCTCAGTCCACGTAGTTTAGGTGGGACATACCCTGTTTGGCCTTTCTGAAGTTAGGAATCTTAGGCAAACTATGATTAGTGACTCATTAAAAAAAAATTCCTCCTAAAAGTAATATTGCTCTCCATTTTCCTAACCTCACTTTCTGGCTCACATGAGTCACTCAAAGTATCTTGATTCTTTTCTACCCTGTCTCTTTTGTTGTCAGCTAAAACTCCTCTTATTCAAATTCTGGCTTAGGGTGGACCCTGGGGGTCCAGGTAGAGGGATGAAGCCCTGTGAGAATTGTACTGTCCTTGGAGCCCACTCCTACTGGAGGGTGTGAATGCCATTTCTCCTACAGGTTCCTATGAACTGTCAAGGGTCATAAGAAACTACTCCAAAACTCCTGGTAGGAAATAAGCCCCGGGAAGAAAAGCCCAGAATCAGGTCTCGGTCAACAAGGTGGCCAGGCACCTCTGGGTCGGCTACTTAGTGATCGTGAGACTCAGGCTTCCTGAACTTTGGACTTATTTCCTCACTGGACAAATGGGGAGGCTAGTCTCTCTGGTCTCCAAGGCTTCTACTGCCTAAAATGCATGATTCTCACAATCAGTAGTGTTTGGTGACTGATGTGAAATAACAGGGAAAATACCAAAGATCCCACTTTATTTTATAGTTTTGTAGCCTCAAGGATTCACTAATTCCACAGGGAAAAAGCCACCCCCCCCACCCACAGTTTGCTTTCCACACCCCCCTCAGTTTGCTTTCCACACATCCCAGCCTCTACCTCATCTGCCCCACACTGACTATGCCTACACTGACTGAGGAACACTTCAAACTCATGCTCTTTTATCCTCCAGAGGCTGGCCTCTCCTCTCCATCTCCACAAACCCAGTACGAATCCCCTAAGGTCAGGCCCTGGCTCCCTGTGATTTTTCCACTTCAACCTCCCTCTTTGGACAGTTGTGACGACTATTGTAATGATCCTGTACTTGGCTACAGATCCCTTCTTCCTGCCTCTCTCCCAGCCTTCGGGCCTGGGAAGGCAGCTTGTATACGTCTTGAGCATCCTGCAAAACACCTGCTCCCAGGGTCAGCATTTAGAAGTGCTCCACATGGTTAGGGTAAAGATGAAGTAACGACAAGACTTCTGAAATAGGAACATGACCCCAAGGAAGATGGAAAAAACGTGCAGTAGCCTAACAAAACAGCAATTACACACAGCTATTTTAATTTACAACACAGAGTTCCAATATCTCCTTGTAAATAAAGAATGGTGCTGGGGTGTCTTGGTGGCTCATTTGGCTGAGCATCTGTCTCTTTAAAAAATGTTTTTTATGTTGTTTATTTTTGAGAGATAGAGAAAGACAGAACATGAGCAAGGGAGGGGCAGAGAGAGAGAGAGAGGGAGACACAGAATCCGAAGCAGGCTCCAGGCTCTGTGCTGTCAGCTCACATGGGTGTGAGCATGGGGCTCACACCCATGAACCATGAGATCATGACCTGAGCCGAAGTCGGGCGCTTAACTGACTGAGCAACCCAGGCTCCCTGAAAATTCAATAAGCCTTTAAGGCACCTGACAAAATGCTCAAGAAACCCTCATGAAGAAGAGGATTTAATATATGTACTTATTGTTTTAAAAATCCCATTTCAATATACCCTGTATGGTATGTGTAACACAGTAATATAAAAATATATTAATATGTGAATTTCAGAGGGATAATTGGCCATTAGTTCAGGCATGCTAAGATTACCATTTTTGCTTGAATGTAGAATTTTTATTATTCTTTGTAAAATCAGTTTCCCATCAGAAAGCAAACAAAGTTTTTGCAAATATTACCTGACATCTGTAGGAGTATCCCATTTTACCAGGAATTTTCTTTACAAAATCTATAATAGAGCTATTGGGGTTTTAGAGTTTAGAAAATTAGATTCAGATCTGGGCAATCTTAAGAAACTTTATGTAACTTTTAATCTAAATAATAGCAATTTAAACTGTCTTTCATAGAGAGAGACCTAGTAAACACTACTTAGATAAAAGAAGCTATCTATTTTAAATAAGACCAGCTAAGTAGTAGATCAAAGGCGCCACATACATTTACAACCAAATGGCACTGCTTCTGAGATCAAAGTGCTGCTGGGCTGAGAGAACAGAGGAGCCTTTTCCCAGAAAGCATGAAAAAGGACTATGGAGACTTCACCAATATCAAGATTTTAAA
This sequence comes from Cryptoprocta ferox, assembly GCA_028646485.1. Lineage (NCBI taxonomy): Eukaryota > Metazoa > Chordata > Mammalia > Carnivora > Eupleridae > Cryptoprocta > Cryptoprocta ferox. Next base: position 68,713,612 of record CM053572.1, read on the forward strand.
GCAGACACATGTCTTTACTTATTTTATTGTTTCAGTGTACAGAATCTTTGGTTAAAATGGGGAAGAAAGTGTACCAATTAATAAGTACGTAAAATAAAATAAATTCTGAATCATCAAAAGGCTTTTCTTGCTATTGTTCTTCGCATTTCTAAAAGACAAGTACTTCAAAATGTCTATAATGTTAACCAGCCGCTTTCTTCTAAAATTTAGAGCTACAAAACCAAGCCAAAAAAGGCTGCATATTTTTCTTTAGGGATATTTAAATAGGATCTCTCAAACCATAAAGGCCTACACTTGGGCAAGAAATGTAGCCAAAAGCAATCTGCTTGGCAAATCTAAATCAGAGTGTGGATTCTGCTGTAAGAATAGGCACCGTTAGAGTCACCATCAGTAGGAAATGCTGCAAGAAAATAAAATATGGTAAATGACAGGACATTTTATGGATGTTTCCAAATTCGTCATCAAAGACATCAGTTGGGGAGTGAGTGAAGTATGATGTTATTTCAAGACAACTTCCTGCTAGAATTAGACTTCCCAGGTTGTATGGTTTATTCTCGCTGTTTTTCAGCCAGACCCCAATCATAAATACAGATTCGTAAACCGTGACTTATCCGCTAACCATTCTTACTTGTTAATATAGAGAGACAACTTCTGTTCTTTGCACTTTGTTAAAGTGCAGAACTGGAATATTTAATAGTTGAGATTTTACTAAAGTCAGCTGTGGATTTCTTAGGCATATGAAGCCACATGATTTTCAAGCAGCTAGTAGACCCCACTCAGACATTTATCTTGATGCTCAGATGCCTTTCATTTGCTGGTACATTATAAACCACTATAATCATTTCAAAGCCTCCTGGCTCTAATCTAAAATTAAAGCAAAAAATAAAAAATAAAAAAATAATGAAAGAGTCTGGCAGTGCTGAAGAAAACTATTGGAAGGCAGTGGTGTAACCAGCCCGAAGATAGCTCCCCGTGATCTCTGTTTTTGGCATCCATGCCCTTATGCAGTCTCCTCTCACACTATACCAGGGCTGGTCTATGTAACCAATAGAATGTGAGAGAAGTTATATGGTATGTCCCTTTCAATATTAGGTTATAAACGACACTGTGATATCTGTCTTGGTAACACTTGCTTTTTCTCTTGGATAGCTCAGATAGTTCTGGGAAAAGTCCACTGCCATGTTGTAAGCAGTGCTACAGAGAGACACACATGGTATGGAACTAATGCCTTCTGCCAAGAGACATCTGAGTGATATTGGAAGCTGATCCTCCAAAACGGATCAAGCCTTCAGATGACTTCAGCTCCAACTGACAGCTTGATTATAAACCTCCAGTATGAGACAATGAATGTAAGTTTTGAGGCAATTTGTTACCCAGCCATAGATCGCTAATAGAAAGGCATATTTCTTTGTTATCTTATTTTGCAGATAAGGAAACAGAAGTCATCTCCCAAGGTCATAGAACTTAAAAAGTGACAAAAAAAAAAAAAAAAAGATTCAACCCCAGGTCTGCCTGACTTGAGAGCCCAGATTTTTAACTACTACATTATTGTGCTTATCACAGAAATGGTCACACACCTTGGAATAGACAGAATATATAATTTGGCTAAAATTTCTTTTTTTTTTTATTAAACTTTATAGTTTATTGTCAGGTTGGTTTCCATATAACACCCAGTGCTCTTCCCCACAAGTGACCTCCACCAAGACCATCACCCCCCATTATCTTTCCCCCTCCCCCTTCCCCCCTCAGTTTGTTTTCAGTATTCAAGAGTCTCTCCTGTTTGATCTCCCTCCCTCTCCCTAACTCTTTTTCCTCCTTCCCCTCCCCATGGTCCTCTGTTGGGTTTCTCCTGTTAGACCTATGAGTGCAAACATATGGTATCTGTCCTTCTCCGCCTGACTTATTTCGCTTAGCATGACACCCTCGAGGTCCATCCACTTTGCTATGAATGGCCAGATTTCATTCTTTCTCATGGCCATGTAGTATTCCATTGTATAGATGAACCACATCTT
>CM053572.1:68716123-68753030 GCA_028646485.1 Cryptoprocta ferox
CCGAGGCCCCGCCTTGGTGGTTGCGGGGAGAAGTATGGCGCCGCCTCCAAGTTTTGCCGGAACCAAGTGTTGTAACCGCCCTTCTGAGTTCGATCTCCCTGTGCCGCGGGCGAGCCAAACTGTATTCTCCAAGCTCAGCCTCACTTCCAAATCCCAGTCTGTGCAGTTGAACACCGTCACCGGGGATGAGATGGGTTCCTGCTGGCGGCCGGCCTCCCGGCCCAGCTTGCGCCGCCCTTTTCGTAGAGCCGCCGCCGCCGCCGCTGCCGCTGCTGCTTTTCAAGGCTCCCGGTGCAGCTTGGAGTGGATGCCGCTGCCACTGCGCCCAAGGAAGAAATCGCCGGCCAGATGGGACGGATTTCTCTCCCGGCGCTCGGCAGTTATATATGGGGAGACGGGTGAGTTTTTCCTCCCTTAGAGATGGTTCTAGGTGCGTTTTCCTTCTCTCTTTCTCTTCCCCTGGTCTCTCCGGGGCACAGCGCGCTCTCCCTGTGTTGGGCTCGGGGGGCTTCTTTCCCCTTTACCACCGGGACCCACCCGTCCCCTAATTTCCCAGATCACAGTGACTCACTCAGGCATCTTTGAGGTTGTCTTCCTTCTGGCGTCTGTTTCTTCTTTCCCCCACTTGCAAATCCAAGTTTTATCCCTTCAGTCCTTCTCAGTTCAATCCATACGGGCGTGCGCGGATTACAGAGCTCCCTGCTTCTCCGCCATCTTGTCGTAATTTGGCTAAAATTTCATAGCACTCCTCAAATCGATATAGTTCTTTAGACAAAGCTCCTACTTTGATATTCTATGGGTCATTTTGACAAAAGACTTCAAGATTGTCTCCTCCCATCGCCAAATGAAAAATTCAACTTCATTCAGAACAAAAGGCCAAAGAGGAAGCAGTACACTGTGGCAAGCAACTGCTCTTCAGTGAAGAGGGGAATGTGCTGACAATTATTCTATATCTGCTTCCCTTCTACTGTCCTTTAGGTGCTTTCTTCTACCTGGACTATAGGAAAAAGAAAAATGGAGAGAGAGAGGCCATCTCATCTATGATGAGATGAGAAGATCAAATGTCATCTCCTGTAGGAAGTTTCTCATGCTGGCTGAATTAGTCCTTGATGAAATATGGGGCCAAGAGAATTTATAATTTTATCACATAAGAGTGCTCAAAAATTTTAAAACGTGTTTGCTAATTCTTCATTTAAAATCATTTAAATTAAATTTCCCCAACTCCATTAGATAAGAAATTACCCCAAGATCAGCTCATTCTTGCCTTATATTTTATTTTGCATGTTAGATCACCAACAGGCCACTAAGAGCCCATAAGATACACCATGAAGATCATTGACAAGCCTAGGCCAGGAGTCTGAACCAGAGTTCAAAAAGTTTAGTGTTCATAGTAAGATCACCTGGGGAAATGGTTAAACATGCACGTTCCCAGACCCCAATCTGACCAACTTAGTCAGTCAGTTTCTTTAGATGGATTGCAGTGGGGGGGGGGGGGTCTGCATTTTAACTTTGTAGATGATTCTGAGGCAGGCGAACCCAGGACTATTCTTGGGGGCTTCTGTTCCATTAGTGCCTCATTTCTTTTCTTTTAAAAAAACTTTTTTTATGTTTTTATTTTATTTTTGAGAGAGACAGAGTGGGAGTGGGGGAGGGGCAGAGAGAGGAGACACAGAATCTGAAGCAGGCTCCAGGCTCTGAGCTGTCAGCACAGAGCCTGATGTGGGGCTCGAACACATGGACTGTGAGATCATGACCTGAGAGGAAGTCAGATGCTTAACTTACTGAGCTACCCAGGTGCCCCCTAGTGTCTCATTTCTAAATGTCGAGTGCAGAAACAGGTTTTGTGGGGCCTGAAGTTCACATAATTTGGTGTGAACAATTTGTTTAAGGAAAATAATATGAAATTACAAATTTAAAAAGTTGGCACTATGATTTGGAAGGAGCCTAGATAGAAGCTTCACTGGTTTCATGGTTGAAAAGGGTAAGTCTCTCCTCTACTATATGAAAACATTCTACACTTCTCTACTCTGGTCATCAACACAACTAATTCCCCCATGCAAATGAATTCTCTGTCACCAGTTGGGTGTCCTACATTGTAACATAATTCTTAAACTATCTACCTGGAGACGGGATCACATCCTACAAATTAATGGTTCTGTCCTACAAGACTGCTCCCACTTCAGACATCAGTACCAAGTCCAGGTTGTCACGTAGGTTTCTGATTAACCAACCAGTTACAAATGACTGGTTCCCATGACTCCCTCTTCTGGTTCTATCATTTGCTAGAACAACTCCCAGAATTCAGGAAAATGGTTCATTTACTAGCTTACTGGTTTATTATGAAGGAATATAACTCAGGAACAGCCTAAAAAAAAAAAGATGCATAGGGCACAAATGTGGGAAGGGGCTCAGAGCACCAAACCCTTTCCAGGTGCACCACTCTCCCAAAACTTCCATAAGTACACCAACCTAGAAGCTCTCCAAGTTCCATCACTGAGGATTTTTATGGAGATTTCATAACATAGGTACGAATAATTAGATTTTTGGCCATCAGAGATTAAGTCAATCTTTAGACCCTCTCCTCCCCTAGGAGGTCAAATCCTGGGTCTGAAACTTTGAACCTTCCAATCATTTGGTTGGTTCCTTTGGCAACCAGCTACCATCATTAGCGGCTTTTCAGAAATCACCTCATTAACATAAACTCAGGTGTGGTAGAAAGGGTTTTGTTATGAATAATAAAAGATACCTTTTCACTTTTACCACTTAAGAAATTCTAAGTGTTTTAGGAGCTTTGTGCCAGGGACCAGGAAGGATAAAGACCAAATATGTATTTCTTACTATAAATCACAGTATCACAATAGTAAGTCCATCTCTGCTAACATCAAAATGTTAATTTCTCACTAGTGAAATTGCTTCTACCAAAGAATAAAGGAATGCAGTGTTCAGGTTGAAAAAAAAGTTCCTTATGACAGTTCTAAAATTAGGCTCTTAGGAAGTATATAAGCACTACTGATTTAAGTAAGTGAGGACTCTATTTTCTTTTTCTGCTCAGCAGTTTTTATTCCTTCCATGATAATTTCCTAAAGTGTGGCACTGTACAATGGCAAATTAATCAACCAAGATTAATTTGTGAGCCAGTAGGTTATCCTGAAATAAAATAGTGACTTATCAACTTTTTAGGATGTACAGAAGTTCTTAAATTAAGTGAAATAAAATTTTGGTAGTCATGTACATGTTATTAAAATAGAAATGCCTGGGGCACCTGGGTGGCTCAGTAGGTTAAGTGTCTGACTTCGGCACAGGTCATGATCTCATAGCTGGTGAGTTGGAGCCCCTCATCAGGCTCTGTACTGACAGCTCGGAGCCTGGAGCCTGCTTCAGATTCTGTGTCTCCCTCTCTCTCTGCCCTTCCCCCGCCGCCCCCCACACTCTGTCTCTCTCTCAAAAATAAACAAACATTTAAAAAAATTTAAAAAATAGAAATGCCTAATAAGAAATTAGTTTTATTGTTAATTATTTATTAAATAATTTAAAAGTATTGATAAATGTGTTACTGTTCATAGAAACCTAGCTAGGCTAGCACAATTTATACTCTGAACAGTTACTTTCTTGAGAACCTTCATTTGATTAATAATTTTCCCCATGCTTAGTATTAGAAAGTAGTAAGAATACATGTGTTGAATAGCTGTTTCTGGACCTCAAGATTTTAGTGTGCATACAGCTCAACTACAGTGTTTTCTACAGGAAAGCACGTGGAAAGACATCAATATAAGTAACTTTTCTCCATCTTAAACATCAGACATTTAGGATTTTTCATACTTGTATTTTATTTATTTATGTACTTATTTATTTTAATTTTCTTGTGGCTTTAGGTTTTGTTTTGTTTTGTTTGAGAGAGAGAGAGCGCACAAGCAGGAGAGAGCAGGAAGAGGGGGTACAGAGGATCTGATGCAGGCCCTGCAAAGACAGCAGAGAGCCTGACACCAGGCTCATATTCTCGAACTGTGAAATCATGACCTGAGTCAAGAAGGCAGAGGCTTAACCAACTGAGCCACCCAGGTGCCCCTTTCATATTTGTATTTTAAAGGCATTTGTATTTGAAAGTCATCAAGAAAAAAAAGTTTATAGATCCAAAATGTACAAAACCAATTTAGGCACACTTTACTCAGTCCCTAGTAATGATAGTCAAGGAATTGAAAAATAGTCTATTAAGGAATGAGGTTTTTGAATAAGAACAGTAATAGCAAATGTGGATTGAATCTACATATGAATTCAAACCTGAAAATGTTGTTTCCCCTGGGGTCAAGGGCAGGACAGTGTTATTTAGGTGGCATTCCCTGAACAGCACATTTACCCAAGGGACCTCCTGAACTGGGACTTTGCAGATGGCAAAACCAAATAAACTGACTCTGTGAGAGGTGAGAATTCTTGCCCAAATCTTTTAGGCTGTCATGTCTGTCATTCAGGTGGTTGAGAACGTTTTGCTTTTGGGAATCAGAGTTCAAGTCTCAGCAAACTACTTGCAGAAGTTGTGTGTATGGCCTGCCAGCTCTGGTCAGTGTCACCAACACCTCCGTTTCATCCTGACAGCAAGGCATCAGCACAAAGAATGCCGCAAGCCAGGCCCTGCTGCTAATTGTCCCCTTTTCAGTTCTTTAAGACCTTGACTGCCCTGGTCTAGGCATGAACATTTGCATGTGTTCCAATTTATCTAATTGTGGATATATTAGCATTTTTTTCTCCTTCCAGATGGTGATGTGAAAAAGGGCAACCGTTGAAACTCAGTCACCCAAGTTAATATTGTGCCTCTTTCTCCGTAGGTCAGGCTGACTGCAAATATGTTGGGAACAATTTGGAGCTCTGTGTGTGCTGGGAATGGGGGTCTTTGCTAGGTATGGGGGAGGGGAGTGGTCTGGGAGTCCAATTTTCAGAGAAAACTCACCAGTTCCTGTCAACTGAAAGAAACGTTTCATGCACATGGTGGGTCAGAATGTTATTTTTATAATATAAACCACCTGGCCTTCTCCTCATTTACCTCTGCCGCAAATGCTATTCTACACATATACCTAGACCAAGCTCCCTGGTAACTATTAGAAAACCATGTTGTGTTTTGCTCCTTGAGGTTTTTCATTCCCCTTTTTTCTTTTCTTCCTTTGCCTTTTTCAAGTTAAGGTGAAGACAAGATGAATTGATCAGGGCTCAAAGTTTTGGTTTATTTTTATAGTTGCTTTGATGTAAAAGGACTTGGCTCTGATTGCACTGAGAGGGATGGAAGGGGGTCGGGGAAAGATGGAGTCAGCTTTTCTTCCTCACTCAGCAACTCGGGAGACAGTATCTTCCTAAAGCTCATTCAACTAGGGGCTTGGAGACTCCTGCGAAGATAGTCCCAAGTCTTTGTTTACTGTGGATTCTCTTCCCAAGCATTCCTTTCACTGCACTCTGTTGTTCTATTTGGAGACCAAGCATCTCTATTCACTTTGCTCACTAAGAAAAGACATAGATTGAAGTTAGGGAACAGGGCTAGGGAATAAATACAGCATCTCATTAAAACAATATGCACTCCCCGTTTCATGGGCAAGTCATTAAAGCCTTGACATAAGACTTTCAAATGGGAAGGGGCTATAACTAACCTTCCTATCTTTGGGTCTCATTAGTTGCAACACAGGATGGTTTCCTGTGGAGATTTCTACCAGGAAATGCATCCTTTAGAAGTTACGTTACATTGTATAGTGTGTTGTGCATTTGAGTCAAGGTGTACAAGTCTGGAGACAGAGAAGAGGTCCTGGGTGATTTCAAATAGAAATACTTTGCATTAAAACAGCTTTAGTGTAGGGCAAGAGTCTCAATTTTATGGCAGGAACTAAATCTCTATTCGGTACACAGAATGTTAAGGCTAAGATTTATTTAATAATCAGTGAAAAGAATATTACCATTCCATTTAGCCAAGTCTATGAATTAATAAAATTTTCTCTTAGTCCATGTCTCCTGGTAAAACCTTAATTTCATAAACTTAGGTTATTGTGATTTAAATATACTTTTAATTCCATGGGCTTTGAAAACCAGAATCATTCAATGCATGAAAGTGTAAAACATGTGCTTTATATCTGATAATAGAGGGAAAGTGTGCATACTTCCTCAAGTAACTAAAACACAATAAAACCAAACAGTACTCTCCTTCTTTTAGGCCATATATATCTTGGAAAAGTAATTTTTCTAGGTATCTTCATAGGCAAAGGTTTTGGTTTGAAAACTAAGAGACATAAAAATGAAAGGCCTTTTAGAGAATGAGCTTTGATAGGAGCTCATCTGCTCTGCGTGTTCCTCTCACATCTCCTAACCGTGCAGCCGTGTTATGCAACACCAAACATTTGTTGAAAAAAAAAATCAACGGCTTGCCTCTGGACATGTTAAATGTCTCAGTTCCATGAGGTGCCTGGCAATACACAAACAGCCTAAATACCCAAACCGTGTTTAATACCTATATTTATTTTCTGTGAAGAAATTTTAACAACAGCAAAATGGTTACATGAAAAGATATGATACCCAAATGACTTAGTGTCCTGCCTTCAAATAAATTGAGCTATCACATCAATGGTTTAGCCAGGGGATACATTTTTTATTCAATCCCAACTTATGCACATAAATAATCTCATACTATAGTACTACACTCAAAGGAATTTTTGGTTTTTATTCCAAATAAGAATGAAGTTTCATTAATCCAAATCACTCTAGCAGCCTACCTGGAAGGCCATGTCACTGGTTGGAAAACAAAACTTGAATCAAACCTTTTAATCAAAATAGAAAATAAGATAAAACACTCAAATGAGTTCTCCTTTTGCGTTTGAAAACAAAAACAGCTGCTGAAGCAGTGAGTGGCTTTCCTCTGAGTTCATCAAAAGGGGAGCCAGACGTTGATCTGATGGCCTCTGTGTTGCTCTTATTGTAAAAAGTGGAAATTACTGTAAGTTTTCATGGTCATGATACATGGCTAGGGAAGGATTAACTGCCTAGATGAAAATGGCATAAAGAAAATATGTCCAAAATGCATGAATTCCTACCTAATGCTTGTAATATTAGAGGACGGTTTCTTTTATAAAAGATACAATAAGAACTAATGTGTTTCAATATAACTTTCTAAAAGAAAAATAATTTAATATCAATAGATCATTTTATTCATTGTTTTGAAATTCAAAAATGAGTCATATTTTCACTTCTCTTTTTATAATACTGTAGTAATTTAGTAAGACATAGTTTAAACAAGATTATGGCTGCTGTCTTTCCCTCCGGCTCTGGTTTTTTGTGGCTTGTGGTGTCAAGACTAACTGAAAATTCTTTAATTAGTCTTCTTGGATACAAGCCTCCCATTTACTTCAGTGGGAGGTTTCTTTGCATAAAACCAGTGGTTTGTGTCCATCAGAGCCTTTTGACTGCTTTCCTTTGATTAATCAGAAAACTAAAGCTAAGTCTGAATACCATTTTTCTAAAGAATGAATGGGCATAATCTCCTACAGCTTTCATGAAACAAGAAGGATTAATCCTTCAATCCAGTCCCATACTCCACTTCAAGTATTTTCAATTACTTGGCACCACTGGAGGTGACGTCCATGGCTCAGTAAGAAGGCTACTGCTGGCATAATGGTTTCTCCATGTCTCAGCACATGGTCTTGGCATTAATAATCCATCATGAAATGATTTGCAATGCACAAGGGTGACATTTGATTATGTGAAAAGCATTGCAGGAATGAGCATGTAGGCTCTTACTGGCCAACTGCTGGCAAAAACATGATGAAATGTTATATAGTGAAAATAACATTTAAGATGGTTTCTGAACTGACAAAGAGAAGGGTAAGGACATCTCTTTAGGAGAAATTTTCTTTTTTCTACTTCCTAGTTTTCCTTTCTCAAATCATATTTTGGAGGGCCAAATGAGTTAAGGGGCCAGATTTGTCAGCCAATCACCCAAACACATTTTCAAAACATTTGATTCAGGAAATTCTGCATCTTTTAAAGCAACGATGTTAACAATCCTCCTGAGAACCTTAAAATATAATGATTTAAACATAAGGTAAAGGAGACCCTGAAATGATTAGAGAAATCACCAAGAGGCCTCACTGTTGAAGAGTTCAGTTTTTTCATTTTGTCTTTTATTTTTAAAAGACCACAAGGAGGATGTTGAATGTACTATCTAGGGGAAGCCCTATCGTTTTGAGTAGAAATTTATGAGATGATTGGGAAATTCATAATTCTCAACATAGTGAAAGCAAAAACAAAAACAAGAAAGTTTGAATTTCTTAAACTCATGTGCTCTAGACCCATTCACTGATCTGTCATATACATTATATTCTAGATAGGTTATAATGAATGCACTTACTATGTAAGAACAAACAAAATGAACACCTGGGCGAGAGGATGGCCAAATCTTGCTTATTCGTGAGCATGGGTATAGGGTGGAAGGAAAGTTATTACACATAAGTTAAAGTCAGAGAGACTTAGATGTTTATTTACGTCAATATTTTTAAATTAAGCCGCAGATATGAACATAATAATATTGCCTGATTTTAATGTTCCTATTTTTTCTTTGCCAGCCCACCATCTTATAGTTAGGTAAAATACCTTAGTTGATATACTGTATTTCATACGATTATATATATATATACTATTTTATATATCAATAGTGATCATATACAATAATGGACAAATATAAACTTCAGTGATTTTTTTAAGTTTATTTCTTTTTGAGACAGAGAGTGCGAGAAGGGGAGGGGCAGAGAGAGAGGGGAGTGGGGAGAGAATCCAAGCAAGCAGATTCCACACAAGTGCAGAGCCCAGTGTGTGGTTCGAACTCACAAACCCTGAGATCATGACTTGAGCCGAAATCAAGAGTTGAATGCTTAACCGACTGAGCCATCTGGCGCCCCTAAACTTCAGTGATTTTTGAGTTGTGTTATTTATTCATTTAGCTATTCCTTCAACAAAATTTATTAGGCACTTACTATATGCAAAGCACAGTGCTTGGAGTCATAGGGATAGAAGGATACAGACTCTGTCCCTGAGGCATTTACATTTTATTATAGAGACAGACTATGCACATAAGTAGTAGCTAGAAGAGGTCAAGGCATAAACGAAGAACAGATAGGCTGAAGCACTGAGTGTCAGAAGAGGAATTCAGGGAGATAAAGTTGAAAGGGCCAGTTGGGGCCAGTTGTAGAGCCTTTATTTCCAGTCTAAGGAATTTAGACTTTAATAAGAAAGTAATAGGCAGCCACTGAAAACCTTTTTTAAAATTTAATTTTGAAATAATTTTAGACTTATAGAAGAATTTCAAAGATAATACAGAGACTTCCCAAAAAGTAGTCAATATCATCTAAGTTTTTTTTAATATCATCTAAGTTTTCTTGCTTTTCAATATAATTGTTTATATAGTTCCTATATTATACTCCTATGATTGCATTCTTTTTATCATGCTTAGTGTAGTATATGCTTTGTATTTTTTCTTACTCAGAAATGCCAAAGATTTTTTTTAATTTTTCTTTTCAGAAGAATAGTTTGGTTTTGTCGACCAGGTGTGCCAGTTTTTGCCCTATTACATCAGTTCCTCCAAAGCTGTCTTACATAGAAATTCAATCTATATTAAAATAAAACCAAAAACTAAAACCCAAACCAGTAAGATCAATTATAAATTTAGTATCAAAAAAATGCCCTTGATCCATCTTTTAAGCAGAGTATTTTCCCTAAGTCCCATGGAGCTCTGTGATTCTTTCATCATGATTCTGTTTGGAATATGGTAGGCACTTTCAATATGAAAATTTGTGATTTCTTTAACCCAAAGAAAATTGCTTCTGTTATTTATTTCTTCCCCACTATTTCCTTTGTTTCTTTCTAGAACTCTTATCAGATTAATGTTTACCTCCAGGATTTATTCCTATGTCTCCCATATTAATTTTTTTCTTATGTCTTTGTCTTTTTGCTCTATGTTCTAGAACATTTACTTTACTAATAATTTTTTTATTTCGTCATCCTTTACTAATTTGTCTGTGACCTATGTCCATTCATCTATTTACTCCTCTTTTATTTATTTATTTTTATTATTCTAATTTGGCAACCATATTTTTAAGTTTCTTGTTCCCTGCTTGCTCCTTGTTTCATAGCTATTTTAAGGATAAATATCTTTCCACAATTTTCTGAGGATACTCACTGGAATCCTGTCTTATGTCATCTGTCGCTTGAATTCTTTATATTCTTTTGTTTGTTTGACTTGGCCTTTCTCTTTTGTTTTTGGTTTTCCTCAAATGTTTGGTGGTCTTTAGACCACTGACATTCATAGACAAAGATAGTCATTCAGGTGGCTGGCAAGACCTTGCCAATGTGGCTGAGTAGGTCTCTTTGCCTAGAAGATCTCCCCTGAATGAGAAGTCTGATGGAAGTATGAGTATGAGTATGAGTATGAGTAGTATGAGTAGGCAGATTTCACCTTAGCTCGATAAGGGACCTGCAGGTTCACATGGATTAGAGAATCCCTTCCTCAGTTGCTGCCTTTCTTCCCCTTCCCCTGCCCCTCATCCTTGTCTAAGTGTCTGTAGTTATAGTAAGCTCTGTTTTGAGGCTTCTAGACCCACCTTCAAATCATCCTCATCAGGCAACTCACTGTCATTAGTCCGAGGTCAAACAGTGATCCACTGTTGATCAATGTTCAGGGTAGGAAAAAGCAAGACCTCCGTGGCTGGCTGGGCCAGAAGTTTTGAAAACAGTTCTTTAAGTAGCCTTAAATTTACTCCCATGCTACTGCCAGAATAATCTTTCTGAAACACATGTGAATGTATCAGTCTCCTACTCAAAATCCTTCAGGGGTTCTGATTTTATACAGAATAAAACCTGTTCTCCTTTGCAAAGCATGAAGAACCTTTATGGTTTGATACGAGTGCTTATTCCATCATTTCCTACCATCTCCCTGCCACAGAGACACTTAGGCTTCCCAAAGTCTGAAAGTGCTTGCAGTTTTCTCTTCCTCCAGGCCTTTTCACATACTGTTCCCTATGCTAGGAATGTCATGTCCCCTGTATTGACTGGCAAAGACATCCTCAACTGCATATCTCAGCTTGTGATTGCATTTCCCATGAATCCTTTGACTTACTCTAATCAGACATAGGTTTGTAGGTCTATTTATTAAACTATATTCTCCCCTCACTCCATAAAGGTTTGAAATGATATGTAATAGATACACAGTAGGAGGATAAAATAAACGAGTAAGGCATACTAGTTTCAAAGGGAGAGTAAAGGTAGAAATATAAATAATATCAAGTATGATGTTAGTCCTTAATTACATGACATTAAGTTTTGTAGACTAACACTATAAAGAGGTACACTGTAAATTTGCCTCTGGAGTTCCTAGTTGTCAAACCTAAGAGGAAAACTTGAATGCTTGTTGAGCATATAGTCCATAAAATATAATTAAAGGATTTTTGCCAGTTACAGAAAATTGATAGTTACTGTACTAAAGGAGTACTTATAAAGTGACTGGTAAACTGAGAAGTTTCTTCTTTTTTATGCTTTCATTAACCCTCATATATAACTCTATTTAATTACTATAATTATTTTGCACACTTATTTCTTCAAGGTATGGACTATATCCTCATTACTTGGCCCAACACTTGATATTTCCTAGTCAATGAATATATGTCATATATACTGGACAGTCAGAAGTTTATGGTTAATATAGGCAATGTTTTTGTGTGAGTTGGTATAAAACTAGAAATGCATCATCATTTATGTTAATCATAAGCAAAATAAAGATTTAACCAACTAGAAGAGCCTTTATAATAATACTAAAAACTGCTTAGAATACCTAGTATGCACATATAAATATATTGCATATATATCTGATATGACTCCTAACTAACACCATGGATATTATTCCCCATTTCAAAATCAGTGAAATCAAGAAGTTAAACCCAAGGATATGCAGGTATTCAGAGGCAGAACTTGGGCTTAGCACAGGTGCCTGAACTCAGACCTGTGGGTCTCAATCTTTGCTGTTGGTTCATGCTTTGGTGTGTAGTAGATTGATTAGCATTTGATTACAAATTGATGGAAGGACCCTGATGCAAGGACTTTGCAGAAGTTTCCTTGTTCTTTATGGTTTATTACAAAATATTTTGAGGGAAAGACAGCAACTATCAGCCAAATAAAATGTTATAAAATTAATTTTCCACAAAGAAATTATCAGGGGACACCCTAATATAAAACACATTTTAAAAAATTGTAACACTTGACAAGTGTTCTTGTATCTATAATGGAATGCAATACAACTTATTTTTCACTAGGACCAAGAAAGCTTATAATGTTACCATTTTATAAAACAACTTACTCTCTTTTAACCCAATTAACTTTTACTGACCAAATTATGGTTGTTTCTTACCTGAAAGTTGCCAAAACAGCTTCCCCCTGGGAGGGTCACATAACTCACAAAGGGTGGTCCTGGAGATGGCAGTGACTCATAGACCACCACACCTTCACTTGGGAATGCAGCCCTCTGCTGCTGCTTGCTTTCCCAAAATTCCTGTAACATTGACACAACATTCACTGAAAAACACAAAAAACATAATCAGTTTTTAAGGATGGATGTACTCTGGCAAAAACAAAATTTTATTTGCAGGCTGTATTGTGTAACATGTCATTTCCAATTTAAGCAGAACCGTATGTATGTATATGAGTGGGATGGAGCACTTTCTTATTTAATGCAAATGTGTTTATTTCTTCATGAGTATGGCTCAAGTGGTTTGGTATCCTAATTCTAATAATGTTGCAGTATATTAAATTTACTTTATAAATTAATTTTTAATATCAACTTAAAAAAAAGTCACTCTTTCTTCTTTGAAAATTTGCCTCAATAAACTTTGTTTAGAGCTGTGGTTATCCAAGGCCCATGCTCCCATTTCTCATAGGTTCTTAAACGTACAAAGTGAAAGCTGAATTTGGAGGTAAAGATATAAACAATGCAGTTTTAATTGGGACCAACCTATCATAAGATTTAAGAGGAGAAAGGCAGAAAGAAGAAAACTCTTTGAAGAAGAAAAGAGAATGAAAGGCAATCGTGTAATAAGCAGGAGGTTGGAAAAAGCCATAAGTGAAACTAATAACATGGAGACCTTGTTAAGGACTATGTCTGTTAGATGACTTCAGAAAACATAGTAATGGCTATAGCCATGTGTTTTAGATTAAATGACCTGTGATAGCCTGCAGAAGTTTCAGATCAAATTTGGTTGGTTTGTTTATCCTGTACTGCAAATTGAATTGTGGAAATTAACAAGGATAATAGAATTGTAGCGTCAAAAGAGACCTTACAGGTCATGCAGGCAAAGTTCTGCCTAATGTAGGAATGTCTTACACAACACTACTGACAGCTGCCTATCTGGTTTGTGCCTTAACATAAGGAAGGAGCTGGCACTTGGCACACCTTGAGGTAGCCTGTTTCAACTCCTAATGGTTCTGTGAAAAGATCCTTTTTGGGAGTAAGCTGAAATCTGCTTCCCTGTAAGGTTCATGCAAGTGGTCTATTTCTCATTTCTGGGGCCTTACAGAAGTTTATCTCCTTACCCACATGAAAGTCCACCGCATGCACGAAGGCAATATAGGACATCTGTTGTTTTTGCCTGCCTGGCATTTGCTTCTCCTCTTTGTGGGAGAACACAAAGGTTTTCTTTAAACAATCATCTTTCCTTCAACCATGTCTTCTTCAGAGTTGAGGGATGGGGATTTGACCAAAGCCAAGTCTTTAGAACCAATGAATCCAGGACTTCTGTTGGAAATGTTGGAAGACTAGATTCTCCCCTTTTTCACTGGAGTTGCTGGGAGGATAGGAGGTAAGTGTGGCACTGCCCAAGCAAGGGGGAAAGTTGGCTGAGAAGAAAGCCAACACAGAGAAGGGTGAAACCAAGAGATGGAGAATGAAAGACTAAGTTCCAAAGAAATGCTTTGAGACCCTGAGCCAACACATCTGCTTTTTTCTTAAATCATTTTGAATTGGTGTCTCTCACTTGTATATGAAAATATACTAATACAGACAACTCTCAGGTTGCCTCAAGCTCTAGATTAAATAGTTTTTGTTCTTCCAAACAGCCTTTGCATAATATTGTGTCTATGTCCTTTGACATCCTCTTAAATACATTCCTAACTGTGCTTCAAAATGTTGGGCTTTAATATTTTTCAGGGAGTCAGGAAAGTCAGAGTTTGACCTGGAGGCAAAAACAATGCACAACCACCTTCTAAGCTGTTTACGAGAGCACATGGCTCCTTTACCTCATTCCCAGGTCGTGGATCAGCTTCATCCTGTGCAGTTCAGGCAAACTCTCAAGATGCCTAAGGAATTAGATGCCTGTGTATACTTTAAAACTGTAGTGTTTAGTATTTAAGAAGTGTTCTGGCAAAAATGAGAAACCGTTAAGACTATCAGAGGGGATAATTGAATTAACTAAAAAGTACATGTTGAAGTGGTCAAGGTGAGATTGACCATTACAGAGGTTTTCACTCATTCAAAAATATTTGAATAATATTTTCTACTAGTTGATATAATTCTAAATAGAACTTTTATATCCTAAACTTTTGGCTAACCATCTTCCCCAGTCTCCCAGCTCCAAGAAAGCAAGGATTTTTGAGCTGGCTGGTTTGCATTTCTACTTGCATGCGACCTTCAGGATTCAGTAGGATTTCTTAAAGATTGAAGCCTAAAACCAAAGACAATACCCATTGCTCTGACAGTCCACAAGGCACAATAGCCTGCTATTTTAAGTTAGTTCATTGTTGAATGAATTTTAAGCTGAGAACTGGAGTTGGAAGATGAAGACTCGTAATAGTCTAGGTAAAATTAACACAAGAATTTTGGCATGTAAAGCTATGTGGATTAAAGAGTTCAAAGGTATTTAATAAGTAGATTTCTATATGAATAAAAGTAGCAGTTTTCATATTTTTCATTCTGCAACCTTGGAAGACTTCTTTGATAGTCCTGTGTATGTCATCACCTCTAAAAGTACAACATATGTACATGCACACACACAATCCATCTTTCTATCTCTATCTCCTCTTGTCGACTGGAAAACCAGATGAATGGAGTGCAGAGGGAAGAAGGCCAGCTTACTATTTGAAATTCCAGACAGCAGTATAGCAGAGGGATATTCTATTTATGAAACATATGCTCCTTTATTTTTTTTGAAGTAGCAACAACAGGTTCATGGGCAATGTCAAAGAAAATGCAAGCAGAAGCTCAAGTTCTGCTGAAGAAAACCACCCAAGTTTGAGGATAGAGTTCACTACACAATTTAGTTCCTAGCCACAATTGCCCTTTGGCGCTCAGACAGTGATCCTGCCTCCCTTATTACAGAAAAAAAATGGGCTACCAAGCATGCGATATCCATTTGCATATCTAGTGACCCATCTGTGTAAGTGCCCAGCTCCACATTATTTCTTCTAGTCTCAAATGGCATTGTTCTGGTACTAATTTTCTTCACCTTCTGTTTTTAAAGGTTTCCTCTTTATTCACAATTTCTCAACAGCCATAGATATGCTCAAGATAACGAATCAATCAATCAGTCAATTAAATGAAACACTCAACCTTGGGACTATTTTTGGCTACTAATTATTAATATTTTCTTGTTGTAGCTAAGCTGCTAGAAAGAATATTTTATATTACTATCTATCATTCCTTATTGTCCATTAATTTTTAACCCTCCATAATCTGACTTTCTTCTGCACTTTATTCCACTGAAACTGCTCTAGCAAATATCACCAATCCCTAATTTTGAGTTCTTATGTCTTTGATCTCTAACTCTATTTGACATAGCTGATCAGTTTCTTCTAGAAAAGCACATATCCCTAGGCTTTTCTGAAATTATTCATCCTGATTCTGCTTTTCTATTCCTAATCATTTGCTCTGTTTCTTTTTGTGGGTTTCTCTTCCTCTGTCACCCCTCATGTTGATCTGAATAAAAACCTTGCCTTTATTGCTGTCTACCATTTTCCTTAAATGTCAGAACCTGTCTCCATGACTCCATCTACCATAATATAAGCCAACAGTTCCCACACCATTGTCCTATAATTCCAACTTTGTTAATAGATACTTGCTTGTTGTCACACTAATTCAACATTTCCCAAACTCAACTCAGTTTCTTTTCCAACAACTCTTCTCTTCCTCCTAAATTATTTAGAAAGTAATATTATGACCTACTCAGTCACCTAAATCAAAAACCTGGAAGGAACCTTAAAATTCATGGCCTATTTCCATCCTAATAAATGCCCAAGTTTTACCAATTCCATATCCTGATATCTCCTAGAGTCTCCTCTTCTTCTCAATTTGTACTGCCATTACTGCATTGGTTCATATCTCATCCAGTATACCATAATATCCTCCTGACTTTCATAATTCTCCTGTCCAACCCATCCTCCAATTGCTTCCAGGGTAATCTTTTAAATCTCACAGTTCATCAAATCATTCACATCTTTTTTTTTTTTTAATTTTTAACATTTATTTATTTTTTATTTTTGAAAGAGAGAGAGACAGACACAGTGTGAAAAGGGAAGGGAAGAGAGAGAGGGAGACACAGAATCTGAAGCAGGCTACCGGCTCTGAGCTGTCAGCACAGAGCCTAATGTGGGGCTTGAACTCATGAACTGCAAGATCATGACCTGAGCTGAAGTTGGATGCTTAACAAACTGAGTCACCCACGTACCCCTTATTCACATCTTCTTAAAATCCTTCTGTGAGTCCCTCATTACCTACCATAAATAACTCCTTGACAAGGCATAGAAGACTCCATGTCTTGATACTCTCTCATTTCATACAAGCCACCTCTCTCCTCTCTCCTCAAACCCCTTTCCAGACCCCTTACGCTCCCTTGCATTTTATGCTACTGGCAAGCCCCTAACTTCCATTCTTCCTCTTAGAATGCCCTTTTCCCCAGTGCCTGTTGACTTCCTGCATGGCCTACTCATCTTTTAAGATTCACTTCCAGCATGAACTACTTAAAAATAAAAACAAAACAAAATACTTACTAAAGAAACTTCAATTCTCTGAGAAGCAGCATGTATATCACTTGGGGACATGTCAGAAATATAGGATCCTAGGCCCCACCCCAGGCCTACTGAAACAGAATCTACATTTTTAACAAGATTCTCAGGCAATCTGATGCACATTAAAATTTGAGAAGTCCTGCTATAGGAAGAAGTTGCTATTCTGATCTCCATATGTACCTATTATAAGCCAGGCACTATGCATTTTCTCATTTAATCTTTATAACATCTTCTAGACATGTGTATTATCATCCACAGCTTATAGATTAGACATTAAAGATGCCCAAGTTACAATCACACAGCTACTAAATCTTAGACCTGGGATTTTTAATCTAGTGCTGTCTGGTAGAGTCTATGGTCTTTCTTCATTCTGAGACACTCTCTAATTATGCCAGAATTTAAGTTGTTTTCATGTGTGTCTACCTCTACTGAAGACAGTGCTCTTTAGAGGAAGAATTACATCATTTTTTCCCACAGTGTCTGGAACATAGTATGAGCATAATAAATACTAGTTGAGTATTTGAAGATCATCAAACCATAAAAGATGTGCTGCATTTGTGAGGCTGTTGGCAATGTGAGGCTCTCCACAAGAATTACCTCACCTATGTTTTCCCAGGGGGCATTTTTTTGACACATGTTCTTGACAAAGTCAAATAAAGCTAAGGCCAATATTTGTATTTTTTCATTCAAGTTATATGACATGTTTCCAGCTTGGAACTGTCACAATGAATGACAGGTCTCTGTTCATGTGGACAGGTATCCTGATGACCAATCTTCAGCCAAAAATTTGCTCTGGGTTAAAGCAATGGTATAAATACCTACTGATTGTGTACCTCACAGAGGACGGTGACTGGGCCTCCCATTTTAGTCCCTTCTTTCAAGTAAAGATGACTAAAGGAGAAACAAGAAGAACAAGAGGAAATGGTAAAAGACTGAGGAGGAGCTTGGACAGGCTTCCTGGGCAGAGGGACATGAGCAAAAGTCAAGGTCAAGTCTCTCTGCCTGATTGTGCCCTCCACCTTAATGTCAAGAAGGTATAGTCTGGAACATATCTTTTTTCATTGTGCATTATTCCTCTCAAAGTTTAGTAAAGTTTTTATTTATTTATTTATTTGTTTGTTTGTTTGTTTTCTACTTTGTTTTAATGGACACTAAAGGAAAAAGGCTTTATCCACAGCCAGGACAAGATAAATTGGTCATCAGAAGTGAGTCTGGACACAACATGAGAGAGTGCATCCTCAGCTGGAGACTCGGAGAAAGTAGATGGTAAACAATTTGCCTGATGCTGGAGTCAGGGCAAGCTGAACAGCCTTCCTAGTTCAGGGTATAACACCCACAGGTCATCAGTGGTCTTACGTTTTTCAAGGTAAATGATGTTAAACTGGTAAAATTACTACAAAGAAATATAATATCAAATGGTTCAGAGTAGGGGTGTGAGAGGATGTAGAAGGAGAGAGAAATGTTGGGAAGGGCCTAAGAATAATAGCATGAAATCTAGTTCTTTTTTGTGACTTCTATCAGTTTATAACATCTGAGAATAAAGAAATGAATTGAAACTGAATTTACTGCACACATCAAACTTCTTAATCCATTGCATTTCCCCAAATTGGTTTCTCAGACACAAGTGATTGACCCTGATATGGACTAAATATTTGTGCCTCCTGCCTACCCATCCATCCTCCCCCCAATCACCAAGTTCATATGTTAAAGACCTAACCCCCAGGTTGATGGTATTAGAAGATGGGGCTTTGGAGAGGTAATTAGATTTAAGTGAGGTCATTAGATTGGGGCCCCCATAATGGGGTTAGTGCCCTTATAGGAACAGCAAGAGACACCAGAGCTTCCTATCTTGGTGATATGAATATACAACAAGAAGGCAGCCATCTGCAAGCCAGGAAAAGGTCTATCACCAGGAAGCAAATATGCTGACAACTTGATCTTGGACTTCCCAGCCTTCAGAACTATGAGAAAATAAATTTCTGTTGTTTAAGCCACCCAGTCTATGGTATTTTGTTGCAGTAATCTGAGCTAACACAAACCACTTCAGAAGTTTTGAATATTTTGTGTATTAAGAAGACAATTTGCATTGTAGTTTATAGGCATGAGTATGGCTACTTTCTTTGTCATTGTGTTTTGAAATTTGAAAATGACAGAGTTTTCAGAGTGATAATTCAATCCCCAAACAAATTTTTCATAAATGAGGATTTCATTTTTCCCTTCTTCAAGCTTTCTCTTTGGTTATAAAAAGGTGAGCCTTAAGGCTTTCACAGAAGGGAGATGACCAGTGAAGACATCCAACAATGTGGAATACCTTGACCATCCAAACTTTGATCCTTTCTATAGAAATCCTCAATCAGCTTCAGCAAAGCAGTGTCTTTACTTGTTCCTGAACATATAGCTCTTATTTTTCACCTGTTCCTTGGTTCAAGTTCCCCCAGGAGCATTGTTTCTGCTCCTCCCCTCTATCCATGCAACTTACTCCCATACTTCAGAGGAAATACCACCTATTCCATCATGCCTTACTCATGGGTTCCAGCCCATATGAATCTCCTTTTCTGAGCTCTCATTCCATTAGTGGCCTTGTGTCTTAGCACTTAATATCCTCTAAACCATGCTAATGAAATGGATGTGATGTTCCAGTCTAAATTGATAAAATCAGACTTGGCTGGACTTCTTTCTGGCCAGAGGAATAAAATGCATTCATCTTACAGAATACAGTTTTCTGTTATTTAACTCACAGAAGACTGTGAGATTCTGGAGGGCAGGGACTCTGGTTCATTATTTTCTGTAGCCTTCTTAGTATCCACCACAGGGCTATTCACCTGGAAGCAACTGTTGAATTCACTTGGAATATAGGAAA
The DNA here is from genome assembly GCA_028646485.1 of Cryptoprocta ferox. Taxonomy (NCBI): domain Eukaryota; kingdom Metazoa; phylum Chordata; class Mammalia; order Carnivora; family Eupleridae; genus Cryptoprocta; species Cryptoprocta ferox. Next base: position 68,736,042 of record CM053572.1, read on the forward strand.
ACTCTACCTTTCTGGACCATCTGAGTGCAGTGAGTGAATGTGTAGAAGGCAAGTGAAGTCATTACAATTCCTGGAGAGGTCAAGACTTCTAGAATAGGAGGTTTCGTGTATGAACCACCATGGTGCTCATACAGCATGGATGTGGTGGTGGCAGTCATGCCTCAGCTGGAGATGGTGGAGTAGGTGCAGAAAGATGAAGCCTGGTCAGAGTAGACACATGATTGTCACTTTCTAACAAGGTCTTTATTTTCTTAATAAGTAGGGTTTAGGAAACCACTGAATGGAGATGATAAGCAATTTTGTCTTGGAGTGCCAACTCAAGACTGCCTAGAGAAATGTGTTGAAAAGGATTTCAAAGTAACTTCTGGCATTAATGGAACATAATTAACTAGCAAGTGGTACTGGCATGGTTTATCTGATGACCATGACCTTGATGATATGGATTTAAAAAAAGTTTATAACAGGCTTCTTCCCATAAAAATTTACAATTTGATTGCAGAAATAATATATGATAATATAATTAGTGAAGAAAATATTAGAGTGCTACATTGTAGAGCAGAGATTATTTTAAAGTAATATTTAAAACCTAAAAATTTATGGCATACGAATTAAATCAACACAGGGGGAAAGCAAATGAATATGGACTGAGAAGTTCAGAAAAAATCTGCCCTGGAGGAAGGCCCAAGCTGAGCCACTTCAGAAGAGTGAGATATAGACCATGGTGAGAGAAGCCGTGTTCTCAAAGGAGTAAGGATGGCTTGATAAACAGAGTAAGAAAAATGATGTGTCAGCCAAGGAATGGTTTAAGGGGGCATAGGAAAGGGTGCCATTAGGAAAGGGGTACGATTTGATAGGAGACAGGGTAAGGGGACTTAGCTTCTTTTAATAACTGGAAATCAACTGCACTGTCCTAGTGCCCTAGCTTTACCCGAGTGAGTGAGAAAGGCAGGAATGCAGAGTCCCTTGCCCTTTATCTTTGCCTAAGGCGCTGTGCTCCTTATGGTGACTCCGTCCATGAAGACGCAGGGCCCAGACACTTGGAGAGAAGGTACAGCTGCTCTTGTACATCTGGGTGAGCCCAAGAGAAGGTTTCTAGGAGGAGTTAGGGCATAAAAATCTATGAGAAGTGGGTAGGAGATGAAGCAGACAAAAAGAGGGCTCATTCTGCAGCCTGGAAGCAGAAGAAAGCCCCTTCAGACAAGATCATCAATAACCAGACACTCAGAGGGCTTTTATCCTAAAAATTTGGAGCTTGTCATTTTCATGGATTGGATGCGATGTAGATGCCACATAGGGAGAAATGATCTATGTTTTCACCTGGGCATTCTGAGATGTATAGAATGTAAATGTCCAAGGATTACAGAGCATGCTATAGAAGAATCCTCAAATACAGACTTTGGTTTAAACACAAAAAAATGTATACCGTGTCTTCTCCCTCCACCTTTTATCAACTGGCAGGCAGTTTACTCAGTAGATAAAAGCATGAAACCTGGAGACAGAATGCCTGGGTTTGAACCCTGTCTTTACCACTCTAAGGTACCTACCTAACCGCTCCAGTTCTTTTTGTACATACCACACAGTTTCTGTAAGGCTTAAATGGGAAATGCTCAGAATAGAGCTTCACACATAGTAAGCACTAGAGCGTTAGCTATTATTTGTGGTTAGAGAAGGTGATGGAAGAAAGAACAAGGCATGATTATATGCTTGCATATTGCATCTTTGAAACTGACTGTTCCTGGGTTCAAAACCATATCATTAAACATTCTAAAAAAGTCTGCACATCTGAAAATTCTCTAATTGTACACATTGTGCTATTTATTTCCAAAATATGCAAAGAGTTCATAAATGGTAAAGAGAAGGCTCTTTTGGTACTATTCACTGGTAAAGTCAAAGCTTCATAATAGCCAGAAAATAAATGAATGAAATGTTACATCTCAAAATCTGGAAACAGGGATGTTTGTCTAAATTATTCACTTTATAATGGATGCTAAAGGCAACACAACTGCACTTAGCAAAAATGACAGGGACTAACTTTTACTTAAAATTAATGTTTAATGACTGTTTATGCCCAGTTCAACTACCTAATATGAGATAAGACCTAAATTGAAACAGTCATTTTTTTAGCAAAAAAGGATCTTAAAAGTATGTTATAAATCTATTTTAAAAAAAACAACCAATTCCTTTTTTTGCCTTACAGAGAAAAATTTCTACTGGGTAAAATATCATTTGCCAAAAACACTTAAAGAGAAATTGGAAAGGTTACCATTTAAGGATAAGTCATTAAGAGGCTTTCAAGATGATTAACATATTTTTTAAAATTGATGCTCTGCCTCTAAACATATTTTCAAATTGATGCTCTGCCTCTAAACAGATGGATTTATGTTATGCAATATTTTAATATAATATTTAATTAAATTAGCCTTAGCAGGTGATATTTTAAAATAAAGTTAATTAGTATTTTCTATTCTAGCAGTTCAATCATGTACAAGTTACTCTTGCCAAATGTGATTTCTTAGTTTTTTTTTGAGGACATAAAGAAAAAGATCCCCAAATAATCTAAGGGGCAAGCTCAAGGTGTGATGCCAATTTATGATTCTTGCCAAATGGGTAGTAAAATGGGATATCTTTGGCCTTGCATTTGACTTGGTAAACTCCAGGACACTGACCAACAGACCTAGTTGTCTCATTATTTATAACCATCCTCAGGTTCTGCCAGGTTTTGGTCTGGTCAGTGGAATCTTGCTGACAGTTTGTGTGTCAGGTTGGGTACAACATGTAGGAATCCTAGGCCCCTTTTTCTTATGTGTAGAGGCTCTTTCAAAGGTAGCCGCAGCTACACAGCAGGACTCAGACAGCTTGAAGTCTTACTTTGTTGCCAGGAGAGGAACTTTCTTTTAGTAATGCACCAGAGTCAGTGCCTAGCTCCTTCAGCAGCTGGAAAGCTGGTTGGTTGTGATTCTCCTTTTGTTTTCTTTTTCTTTTCTTCTGCTCTGGTCCCCATGCTCTTCCCTGAACATTTTTCTTGAAATGATCCTTTGGGTTGTTTTACAAATTTAACCTCTTGGGAGATTGTCCAAAATGTACAAAAAGTATCTCATTCTTTTTGGTTTAATTTTGACCTTCAGAATTTAAAATTACTGAACTGTGTATCATTTGGGGAGAAATTTGAATGACATTTGTTTTGGGTGTGCCAGGGTGGCTCAGTTGGTTAAGTGTCTGATTTCAGCTCAGGTCATGACCTCACGATTTGTGAGTTCAAGCCCTGCGTCGGGCTCTGTGCTGGCAGCTAAAAGCCTGCAGCCTGCTTCAGATTCTGTCTCCCTCTCTCTCTGCTCATGCTCTGCTCTCTTCCTCAAAAATTATAAAACAAAAATAAATAACATTAAAAACTAAAAAAAAAAGTGACATTTATTTTTTATATCTTTGGAAGTACTGAGTAATTTTTTTTAAGAAGGCAAAGGGGTGAGAATATGGAGGAGCAAAAGGGAATCACAAAGACAAATGAAAATAAAATAAAAGATCATTAAGTATACCAGAATTAAACAGCATCACCAGCATGCCTGAGTTCCCATGTGTGGTTTATATGTGCACCATGGTCATATGATGTCATCCAATCACAAAAGCTACATAAAATAAATACTTGATGTAATCTATTTAACCAATCAGGAAATATGTATCTTTTTCATGTTCAGGCACTGACATTACACTATATTTAAGAGACTTTGTAGAACTATTGATTTTAGATAACTAATCAAAGATTAAAAAAAAACACTGGTTGCTTTGCTGACCAATTCTGTTTAGTTAAAATGGTCAATCTGTGCAGATGTGGCTTTAGGTGTATAATGTACTTTCCATAGGAATAGTCATTATAGAAAGGCTTCATGGGGTGCCTGCATGGCTCAGTTGGTTATTTGGCTCAGGTCATGATCTCACGGCTCATGAGTTTGAGCCCTGCATCAGACTCTGTGCTGACAGCTCAGAGCTTGTAGCCTGCTTAGGATTCTGTGTCTCCCTTTCTCTTGTTCCTTGCCACCTCTCTCTCTCTCAAAACTAAATAAACAATAAAAAAAAAAAGGCCTCTCACGGCCCTGTGATAGGTGTCTAACTAGGGTTTATGTACAAGTATGAGGGTTAGATAGAATTTGGACCTAAAGAGCATGGTACAAGGCCTTTGGTGACCCACAGTTGAGGTTAGACCCTGAGGACGAATATAATGATTGGTAGTCTAAGTTACTGTGCCAATGTGGAATATGGAATGATTTGAGGTGCTCTACCATGACCAACATCAGGCAGTGTTATGGGGAAGTTGTCTGAGGTGGCTGTTTATTTCCAGAGCCCTTTCTTCCTCCATCCTATTTCATATGGTTGTCAATTTAACCCTGCATGCAATTAATCTGTGATTAAGGTGTCACTGTATGTGATGTTTTTAGAAGGTTCAGGTAGAGTTTATTTTATAATAAAGGAGAACACCTTACAATAGGAAAAATCTACCCCCCCCCCTTTTTATGAGGAAGAAAACCAACCAATCAGCAACCAAAAAATGTCTTTTGTGCACCCGCTAGGTGCCTGACCCTGTGGGAGAGCACATGGAAGTGCAAGGTATGGCTTTGCCCTCCTGAGACTTCCAACCTAGGTGTGGACAAAAACATACCAGCAAAGCTATAACTCATAGTGCACAAGAGAAATGTAAACTATATAGTGTAGGCCATAAGCGCCAAAGGAGTGGTGACTAAATGATAGGTTCCCACAGCTGCCTGATGGGATGAGATCAAAATAGGGATCAACTGATTATCATCGCAGCAGGGAAAAAAAAAAAAGCCAAACCATAATTCAAATAGCATTCCATGGACACCAGAGAAAAAATATAGAGAACTACAGGGAGTGTAATAATTGACTATTTTGTCAATATTAAACTTTCAATAAGAATCTTGTTTTTTCCTTTTCATTTAAAATAGGATTGTTTTAACTACCTTGCCATACTAAACTTACATGAGCATTTGAACATGGAAGCAAAGAAGTAAGAGCCTTTGGGGTTAAAACTTCAATATGAAATGTATTAAATACAGAAGATCCCTTTATGAAAGTCTTCTAAAGTTGTCTTACATTTCTTAAATCAATCTGTAGCACATAATCAGTAAAACCGTATCATTTAAACAGAAAAATCATGACTTAGAAACTCACCCTTGTGCAGCTGTATCCTATTATGGGCTGTAACTTAACACATGAGTTTCAGAAGTTGTTAAAGTTGAGATCAGGCTAACAAATCTTAACTGTTACCAAAAAAGCCTATGTCGAGATGAGACAGCAGACCATGAAGAAGTTCTAGATTTGATCACAGGATGAATATAGATCATATTTTATTTTGATTTGTTAAATCTTACTTATGTATTAAGAAATAAATATATTAAGACAGATGGCCATTAAGTGATCAAGAAGCCATTTTTTTTTTTCCATTCTGAAAAGTTTTCCTCTGGGGCTGAGACTTTTAGATTTAAATTCTACCAAATGTATATACTGAAAAAAGGGTTAGAATACAGTGTTTATGCCACTGATAGCTGAACCGAAATCTGCATTTGTTTCTTAGTATAATTAAAAGAAAACTAGTTGTATCCTGTAATAAAATAAAACTAGCATTTGAATAAGCTTCAGTAAAATGGACATTCACAGTTTAGGTGCTAAAATTATCAGGAGTTCAAATTATTGTAATTAAGATGCAATCATTAATCCAAAATAAGCTAGTGAGCAGTGAAGGTTTTTTTTTTTTAAACCATTTTCTTTTAGGCACACTGTGTGGTGGAATGCAGTGCAATATGTGTAGAGGTTTTACTGCACAAGTACCTTCATCCCTTACATCCTACTCCATTTCTTTCTGTGAAATGCAAAAACCATAAATGTATCATCAAATTTATAGATTTCAGATAACTCCACTAAAAAGCATGGGATGGAGAAAATATTTTACTCTTGAGTATTTTTGCTCTCCTGGGTTGCATACAGCCAGAACCATGATTACTAAGATGGTTTTAATAGTTTATAGTCTGGTCCAAGTTTTTCAAAAGGTAAAAATGAACTTTTTGAAGTATTCACCTATCTGATATACATCAAAACTTTCATGCCGAAAATTGTTTCCCAAATATGTGAGAAATTTTCTCCTAATTGTGCAATGTTTAGTAAAGGAAACATCTCATTTTTTCATGATGAAATTTGAGTGTAAAACATATTAATGAAATTTGACATCACTTTATCAGTCAATGCTGGAAACTAACACATTCTCATGGCTTTAATGACAACTAAGATAGTTTTTTAACAATCTAGTTTAATAAAGTTTGATTTATTTGGGCTTTCAGTTAAGTCAGAGTGATTTCTCACTGCAGGCATGTTTACATTTGCAAATCTTGCATCTTGCCTGAATGGGCAAAAGGATTTTTGCTATTGAAAAAGCTAAATTCTCCCTAACTTAGCATCAGGAAGTGTGCCTCCAAAAGATGTCAATATAATATTTTTCCCAATGCAACACAGAACCATAAACTTGCAGAACTAATCTAGGATCACTGCTAACTCCAATGGCTCCCTGTTGCCTCCACTTCTGCGTGACTCCACCTGCCTTTACCACCTTGTCTCCACCTCCCCCAATGCCTTGTTCTTGTATTGCCTGATCTTCTTTGGAAAAGCTGTTCTTTCTCCTCAAACATGCCCTTCCCCTCTGACCCTTCTGTCATACTTCTGTTCAGATGTGCATATTTAATGGTTTCCCTCCATACTTCCAAAAGAGTTCATTTCAATCCTCTCTTCCCTGTTCCCTCCCCCATTTTCCTATAACAGCACAAATGATACGGTAATGTAATACCTCTGGGAGACAATGTCTCCTAGTGGCTAAAGGTGAGGAGTTGGAATATAGCGTTTGAATTTTGGCTCTCTCACTCATTTAACAGTGTGACCTTGGGCAAGTCACCTTAATTTCCATGAGACTCAGTTCCCTCACCTATAATTAACAAGAGTAACTACCTTACTGGTTTGTTGTGAATAAATGTTCCTAGCATAGTGCCTGCCATCACATGATGAGAACTTGATATCCTAGCATTACTAGGAATGGATAAAGAGTGAGCCCAAAGATGGCAGATAAACATATTATGCTCTTGTCATGTGGAAGAGTTAACACTCAGAAGAATCGAATGTGCAGCCGTCTTAAAATCATGTGATTTCCTTTGAGAAAGCACATGAGGAACTGTCAAACAGTGGCGGATAAATAGTAAGCTTGCACACACTCTCAAAAGAGCTGACAAGGGCTACTCTTAGGATAGCTCATCTTTGGTTGTGACATACAACAAATGAAAAGAAATTAGATGTTGCACAAAGCCAAGAACAGAAGGCAGCATGGAAATATGCCTTAATTTCTCTGCAAAGAGATTCTGTCTGGTGGTGTAGAGACTTCTAGTGCTACTTGTTATAAATGTGAGACATTTAGGTAGTGGAGAACAGTCCAGTGCCAGCTTATATGAGCAAATTTCAAATTGAAAGCCCACCTTATTTAAAATGTCTTTGCATTGTTTTTCATGTGAAATGTGAAATAGGAAATGGGGGGGGGGAGCAAAAAAACAAAACAAAATAAAACAAAAACTTGTTATGGAATTCATTTCTTTCCAGGAAAGAAAATTTTTTAAAAAAAGCACTATTGTTGGATAAACACCTTGTCTAAAACAAATGAGAGATTTAATTCATTGCAAGCCATTGGGGCCTCCTTGTTTGAGAAGTATCCAAATAACAATTCTTTAAATGAATGTAAATATTCCCATGTGTATCCATCTCAGACCAGAAAACTCTCTGGGTGCTTTTCCTGACCAACTTGAAGAGAAAATTCAATTTACAATTGCTAGTTTTTAAACAAACCAGAAGCCACTGAAGGCATAAAATTAATCGAATGATCATTTACATCCTTTGTATTATGTGCTTCCGAAGAATGAAGAGAAAAAAACAACAACAACTGTCTTTGTATTTATAGAAGAGTAATTAAGAAAAACATTTTTGTGTGTGTATGTGGGTGCGTGTGTGTGTTTTACTGCTCCTTTGTTCAACTGTTCTGGGTTTTTAAAATTCTTGGATTGGTTTTTCGTCTTTCAGGAAAGCAAGGTAGCAATTTTTCTTAAGGATTTGGCAGTGATGTGCTCAAGTGCTTAGCCCTTTCCTTCTGGCAGGAAGAGACTGGACTGGGGTGGGGGAAAAGGGGCCAGGAGTGACTAGGAGGAGAGGAGGCTGCTCAGAACCTGCCGTTCAAGGCTGATGGCAGCTTTTTACAAACTGTGTAAAAGACGAGTGTGGTGGCAGCAGTTTTGAGTGTGCCAAAGAAAATGAGTCCACGTGTTAAACTCTGGCACGTGCATGATAGGTTGCCAAGGCGTGGTATAACCCCCAGGCAGACTTTTGATGTCCTGCCCCAGAAAGTGAGTAAGCCTGTTCCCATTTATTCCATGAGGATGGTGAGTGGTTGGATGTTTCAATGTTATAAAAAAATGCTGGTATAGAAATTTGCCATTTGGCTTACTTTCATTTAGTCATTTTTCAGATTAGAAACACCTGAAAGGAGAGGATCAGCAGTTTAATACTCACACCTATTAAGCCATGCAAGCAGTTGCAGAGTACTGCTTATTCCAGGGTAAGCAGGCAATGCTATCTGATCAAATTTGGGTTCTATGTTAATGAATGAAATATATAAAATTGGACACTTCTTTATTTTACCATAGAAAAGAGATCCTGCAAAGGTCTGGATGACAGAACATAATGCGTGCTTTATTTTAACCCTTCTCTTATTTTATTCTCTTGGCTAAACCGTAAACAATTCCTGGGATTTAGTTCAACTTAAAAAGTAGACCATATAATTTCAGAGTAAACTTCTTGCATTCACAAGAAATTCAGTGAAAAATTGCTCCTCTATTTTTTTTTTACTGCTTTCATTCTCCAAACCCACAGCATAAGACCCCTGGTTCTATACAATTTATCCAAAGCTTTGAGCAGGTCAAGAGCCCTTTTACCCTTCAGTAGTGAATTCACCACTATTGTAGGAGAAAGACATTCTTTCCTTCCCTTTTCACTTAAAGAAACACACTAAACCTGAATAGACTCCAGCCTAGGTTGGGGGAGGGAGTGATTTTCATTAGTCTAGCATAGCTATTGACATATGCTTGAAGACAATATTAAAAAAAAAGGAAAGAAGGAAAAAAGGTAGAAAGGAAGAAAGGAAGGAAATCAAGGGCTTTCACTATGCCATTAAAGGGTATACTGGTAACAATTTAATTTCTAAGAAGAAAATTTTACAGGATAAAATGGCCTAACATTTCTTTTTCCTGATCACACATATGAGAAATATAAACTAAAAAAACATCTGGAAACTAACATTATTCAGCAATCAGAGAGCAAAAATCCAAAGCATTGATGTTTTGATGGAGACAAACATAACAAGATTCACAAAGAAAGCTGTAACTTATTGAAGAAAAAAAAATTCCATATGCATTTTACCTTTTGGGCAGTTCCATAGCAAAATTCTATTTCAGAAGCCCTTTGTAATATGAAACTCACTGTAGATAAGATACAACATGAAGATAGCCTGTTTTGCAGCAGCAGGAAATCAAATTGGTTCCAGAAACTAAGTTACATGACAAATGGTATAATAGTATTGCTAGAATTGGAGAGCTTGATTGAATTATTTTTCATAATCATTAAAAAAGATTTTGAAATAACTTTGCCATAGCTGTTTAGATTTGGGGGGATGGGGATGTGGCAGATGTGGGAAGACTAATTTTATTGGCCTTTTAACTAAAGTGTTATAATTCGTTACCAAAATTTAAGAGGTCACTGGTGATTTACTGTTGTTTGTTTGCAATAAAAATTTTCAGACAAACACAATATTTGACTTAACACAGTTAATATATGTTATGGAGAGTTAAACGGGTTAACAAATATAGAATATTTATCATTTCTAAGTTATTTTTAGTTTTTAATCTCATTAGTAATCAGCCTTGTTTTCTTAAAAAAAAGCATCTGGAAGAGTTCATTAAGTCTTAGGTGAGTCTTATATTTTAGGAAAGACTTCCAAATAGCAAGATGTATCACTGACAAAATAACCCAGCAACTAAAACCTGTAGGTGAAATGAAATCATTCTCCTGACTGAAGTCAGGAACAAGTTAAATATCACTTAGACCACAGCACACGACTACAGAGATTTAGGAGAAATCATACTTAAATAGGATGTGACTAGACATTTAGGACTATTTTCAGAAAACTTTTTCCCCTTCAGTACTTACAGTCTTTGAAGACTAGAGCCGGGTCTCTGTGAGGCAAGACTTGGGCAATGATGTGTCTCAGGGATTCCAAGGTTCTGTCCATCTTGGGTCTGCCTGTGTGAGCCTGCTGCACAGTGTCCTCATGCCTGAATTCTTGCAGTCCTGGGCTGAATTTGTGCAGCTCATTGATGCACAGGATTACCAAAGAATCCCTTTTAACATCTGCCAATCAGACATTTCCCAGAATCTAAAGACCCCTCAGGGGGCCCTCCTCCCAGGCTAACTTATCTTTGTTGTATGCTGAGCTAATTAGCTCTAAAGGCTGGCTGACAGGCGGGTTCCCATTGCTTCCTTCTGTTAAACACACCCACCTACAGGCTAGCTGGGGAAGCTCGCTAATCATGGGACCAGCTTTCCTCTCCAACCGGATTTTGCCTGAATGGTGTGCAGCTTTCTGACTTGGGTATTTCTTTTGGTCCTCCATCTTCAAATGTGCTGTCCCCCAGTATAAAATCAAAAAGGTTATTTCTCAAAGACATTATCTTAGTAACAAAGGAATTTCCAGCTCAGGACTTTCAGTTCAGAATTAGTATATTCTAAATTATTTTATGGTAAGTACATGCTATTAAGAGTATGGATATAGCCAGGGACCAGATTATGCTTTCTATTTGAATTCAGGAGCATCTCTCTGGAAGCCAAGTTTAAGAGTTTTTTTTTCCCATCACCCAAGTTATAGTCACTTCTGATGGGTAGTGGCAAGTAAAACCTTGGTATGTCTTTTGGCTTGCCTAGGGATTTTTGTTTTTGTTTTGACTCTTCAAGGCAAATCATTCCCAAGATTAAGTTCAATGAATTCTGATATCATTCACTTCCTTTTATTTTGTGGTAATTCTTTCTATTAAAAATTTCAGGAGAAGCAAAAATATATTTTTTCAATAGAATATAGGTAGTTACTAAAATATCTTAACAGATTCTTTATTTCCCATACCACTCACAACAAGTTTAAATAGTCTTTGCACAGGAGACATAAACATAAGTCATGAGATTCCATTGCAGTAATTAGGATTCATACCATATATAAAAGAACTGATTTTAGTGGCTATAACCTATGTTAGTTTAGTGAAGGCTTGTTAAGGACTACTTTACTTTTGTTTAAAATATTTTTTCAGAGTAGGCACAAGAGATTGCTCTCCAATTTCCAGATTCCATAACTATGTTGTGTTACATGATTAACTGAAAACCAACCTTTAAAGACAATATAAAAGTAAAATGTTTTCCATGTGATATGCTTCTTCAGCTAGATGGTAGAAGGGTGGGCTTAATAAAAGGAAACAGAAGAAATGGGGCTGTTATAATAAGTCTTATCATAATAACTATTACTTAGTAAATGCCCACATGGAGTATAAGTCACATACAATAGAGACATGGGGCTGCTCCATTGTGCAAAGATATTATTATAAAAAAGGATGTGAAAGAACTAGCACTTCATGTTAAGACATTTATTTAGGGTCCCAACGTGTACTTTACTTTACATGGGCTGCACCAAATAGGAAATTATCAGTATCTTTGCTATTCATGAGCTTATAATGTAAAAGAGAAACTAAATGGTTTATAGAAAAAAATGATTATACATTGATTGGACACAAAGTATAAATGAATGCAAGTACTTTCAGTGTGATACTGAATTGGAAACCAAAATCTATAAGGTTCCCATTAGAGAGTCAGGAATTCTCAAAAGAGTGAGACTGATAATGTAAAAACTGGTTGATGCTCAGACTTCAATCAATAAATGGACTCTTTATGGGGTTATCTTGAGTAGTACATAAAAATATTTTGGTTGTGTATTGTGGTGGAAAGAATTTTGTATTAGTAAGATCTAGGATTTGATAATTGTTACCTGTATAACTTGGAAGAAGTCACTCATCTTCTCTGGGCTCAGAGTCCTCATCTAGAAAATTAGGGGATTGAGCTGAATGCTTTCTTTCAGATCTAACATCTATGATTCTAGAACTATATTACAAATGACCACAAATATTATCACACATTTTCTAGCCTTCTGAAAACTCTTACACTTATTTCCTAAAAGCTGGACTGGTCTTCAAACAGATCACTTCTAATCCCATAGTAAACTTTATATCCTTCATTTTTTTTAATTTAAAAAAATTTTTAATGTTTTATTTATTTTTGAGAGAGAGAGAGACAGTGTGAACAGGGGAAGGTCAGAGAGAGAGGGAGACACAGAATCCGATGACAGGCTCCAGGCTCTGAGCTGTCAGCACAGAGCCCGACATGGGGCTTGAACCCACGAAGCGTGAGATCATGACCTGAGCCAAAGTCGTACGCTCAACCGACTGAGCCACCCAGGCTCTCCACTTCATATCCTTTCAACAATATGAGAAACACAAATGAATAGGGTGAATTCAAAGATACTCAATACACACATACACACACACACACACACACACACATGTATATATATATATGTATATATGTTATATATGTTATATATTTGGCCTGAATGAGCCCATGTAAACTTGACTATTTTAAGTAACCAGTTACCCAACCTTGTCTTGGTATTTAGTCTTGGAAGAGAAGTAAAAGTTGATTCTTTAAGAAATATGTTAGAGGCCAAAGATATCACCAGATGAGGTTTTACTAGTAAGGTGAGAGAACTTGAACGTTCATTTATAAGACTGGAGATATTGATGCCAAGCCCTTGGGTCATTAGGTATGTGTTCTGTGGAAAACTGAACAGATTACTGTTAACAGTGGCTGGCTGACTTCCAACATAATATATATTTTGGGGAAAAAAAGTCTAACATTTTTTTGTTTTGGGAGTGACTTTTTCCAGGGGACTTTACAACAATATTTTCTTTCATAAAAGTTTATCTAGTTATTGGCTCCTCTCCCTCTCCTTGCATTTTCTCACAGGAACCATCCCCTACTCCCTCCGCCTCCCCCCACCTTCTGCTATCCAGGCCTGGAGTTTATTTTGCTGGGTGTTCAAGAGAAAAAATTACACAGGTTGTGGCTATGAAGTGATCAGATTGATCTTAAAAAAGGTGTCTGAACTCCAGCTGAGTCTTTGAGCTTCTCTTCAAATGCAAAGAGAGTTGAGTCTCCTATAAAAAAAGGATAGGCTAATTGAAGCTAACTTTTTTTTTCTTTAGATGGTCATGTTTCTGGGAGTATGAGTTCTTTAGAATGTTTAAATCTTTGCAACAGCAATGAGCAAAGTAACATGAAATCCTAGACTACAAAAAAATATTAATAATATTAGATTAAAACAAACCCAGGAAGAATGTTTATTGGCTGTAAGTAAATGACTTAAACCTGAGATTAGTTGATGGATATCAACTAAGTTCAAGCAAGCCAGTAATTTCATAGCTCCATATATTTTAGATGAAACTTCCTGTAAAGATTGCATCATTAGTATACTCTTAATTCAATTCAGGCTATATTTATGGATATGCTTACATTAAGATAAAAGCTTTGCGCCCATCCATTTTGCACTGTAAACTATAATTTCCATTTCACTTCTTATGCAGTCACTACCAGAGTACTGCACTTAGCATACATCCTGTTGACACAGAAGAAATATTTCTCTTCAAAATTTGTTTGAAAGAGGAATAGAAAACTGCATAGAAAGGAGGCCTATTTTTCTATGAATTGAAAACTAGAATAAGACCAAGTTAGAGAACAATACATTCTTCTGATCCTCTCCAGATACCTCAATAGCCTTGAGCTCAAGGAAAAAGTACTACTCCCCACCTCACCACCCTGCTCTCCTGCTACCTCCTCATGAACAACTAGAAATGTTCTAGGCAGGGCTTCAGTCTACTGAGGTGGGTTTTCTTGGGCCTGTGAGAAAAATGAAAGGTTTATCATGGGGGAAAAATCTGTTTTCTAAAAAGGGAGGAAATTTTGTAGAGAATAGACTCAAAATCTGGACCTGGCTATAAGGACTATCTCCTCTCATACCTCCACAACACCAGGAAGACAAGTCAGTTTGTGGATCTTAGTGACTTTGCAAAAGAGACCCCTGGGCTGGATACAAAGTTCTAAAACACATGAATACTCTAGTTTTTCTACCTTTCACCTTTTTGGTATTTATCAATTCCATCTTTTCCTCCCATTTACTCCCAACCCTATTCACTCCATGTGACTTTGGGCAAGTAATTTTACATCTAAAAATGTTTTCTCATCTCTTAAATAAAAACAAACTAATCAAGAATCTCTACACCTTCAGTGTAATAAGATTCTATCCCAGATTGTCTAAACCTTAATACTTACACAGACTGGGCAACATTTTAGCTTCTGTTCAAGATTCCTTGCAATCTACTGTCTAACACTGACAAAGTTTCCTTAGTTCCCTTTTCCACCCCCTTTATTCTTATTTTTTATTAAAAACTTTTTTAAGTTTTTAAATAATGTCTACAACCAACGTGGGACTTGAACTCATGAGTGCAAGATCAAGAGTCGCATGCTCTACCAACTAAGCCAGCCAGGCACCCCACCACCCCCTTAAAATCAAATCATTATACTGCTCAAAATCTACAATTGCTTCTTTTCCAGTACATCAAGGTAAATTATAAAAAAAAAATTTAAAAACCATCTTTAATTTGGTCATTTGCTGCACCATACCCCTTTCTCAACCATAGCACAGTACATGCATTTATTTGTCTTCTGCATGATGTCCTTTTTGCAAGCTCTTTTTTAGTCTCCCTGTTGAACCAAATCCCTCTTCCTTATAACTCACCAAATCACTCTGGCCTTTCACTTATCCACTGTCCTTGGAAGTTCCTCGGCGAGATCAATGGTATCAGGCTCTTGAGTTCAGCTGACTTTGTACTGTCCTATAATTGTTGCATGTTTATTAGTATTTCTTCAAATATAGTGGAGGTTTTCAGTCAACAGAAATTTTATCTTAAAAGTCTGTATTCTCCCTCAGTATCTTTAGACGATATCAAGCACGTGAAAAACGTATGTGTTAACATTGTATTTTTCTTTCTAATGTAAGCCAAACCTCTTCTACTAAAAAGTTATAATAAGCACCTTTATTTGATTCATTCATTTCAAGCGCTACTTTTTTCTTTAATGGAACCATGTAATATTGTGACAAATATTCCAAGGATTATATTTTATTTGCATTATGAGGCACATTCCTATTTATGGAATTAAGCCTATATAATCTGATTCTAAATGTTACATAATATGCTAATTTTAATGTCACCATTACTTACAATATTAAGGCAAAAGAAAAACTTATATGTAAAATGTAACAGTATTAGTCCCTCACTGTGTTCTAGACTTTGGAGTTATTCCCATACACCTGGTTATTAACCAACTGTGTAACTCATGGTTACTTCGAACTTTCCCTTATTCCCAGCCTTCTACAGTTGCTTAAGATGGTTCCAGACCTTCATACAGCAAATCAAGGTCAAACTAAGATATGGCCTGATGCTCTCTAGGGAGATATTCTGAAGAGAGATGAAGAACAATGGAGATGGTGAGCCTTAGTCACCCAGAGTATTGAATGTGACTTAAAATAAACTTGTACCTCAGGGAACTGCTCTCCCTGAGAACCTAATGAACTCATTCCTCCACCTTGTGGAAGTGGCTGGTAAATCTCTGTGTTGTAGGTTTACCTGTTAAGTTCTTTAACTAGACAGCTATGTGTTTTGTCATAAAATCTACTGAGTACTTGACTAAAAGAATGATTATCTTCTAGTTAGTGGCCTTTAAAGATTTTTGTTTACTTTAAGTGTTTAATTATTTTTTTTATACTTTATTGTCAAGTTGGTTTCCATATAACACCCAGTGCTCTTCCCCACAAGTGTCCTCCACCATGACCATCACCCCTTCTCCTTTCCCCCTCCCCCTTCAGCCCTCAGTTTGTTTTCAGTATTCAAGAGTTTCATGATTTGTCTCCCTCCCTCTCCCTAATTCTTTTTTGTCCTTCCCCTCCCCATGGTCCTCTGTTAGGTTCTACTTTTAGACCTATGGGTGAAAACATATGGTATCTGTCCTTCTCTGCCTGACTTATTTCAATTAGCATGACACCC
This sequence comes from Cryptoprocta ferox, assembly GCA_028646485.1. Classification (NCBI taxonomy): domain Eukaryota; kingdom Metazoa; phylum Chordata; class Mammalia; order Carnivora; family Eupleridae; genus Cryptoprocta; species Cryptoprocta ferox. The sequence continues at coordinate 68,752,379 of CM053572.1, forward strand.
TCGAGGTTCATCCACTTTGCTACGAATGGTCAGATTTCTTTCTTTCTCATTGCCATGTAGTATTCCATTGTATATATAAACCACATCTTATTGATCCATTCATCAGTTGATGGACATTGAGGCTCCTTCCATGATTTGGCTATCGTTGAAAGTGCCGCTACGAACATTGGGGTACATGTGCCCCTATGCATTAGCACTTCTGTATCCCTTGGGTAAATCCCCAGCAGTGCCATTGCTGGGTCATAGGGGAGTTGTACTGATAGTTTTTTGAGGAACCCTCACACTGTTTTCCAGAACGGCTGTACCAGTTTACATTCCCACCAACAGTGTAGGAGGGTGCCCGTTTCTCCACATCTTTGCCAGAATCTATAGTCTCTTGATTTGTTCATTTTAGCCACTCTGACTGGCGTGAGGTGGTATCTCAGTGTGGTTTTGATTTGTATTTCCCTGATGATGAGTGATGCTGAGCATCGTTTCATGTGTTTGTTGGCCATCTGGATGTCCTCTTTGGAGAAGTGTCTATTCATGCCTTCTGCCCATTTCTTCAATGGATTACTCATTTTTCAGGTGTGGAGTTTGGTGAGTTCCTTGTAGATTTTGGATACTAGCCCTTTATCTGATATGTCATTTGCAACTATCTTTTCCCATTCTG
>CM053572.1:68753530-68994172 GCA_028646485.1 Cryptoprocta ferox
CTACTAAAGAATGATTGGGCCAATCAGGCAATTAGAGAAGAAATTAAAAGATATATGGAAACAAATGAAAACGAAAATACAACAATCCAAACTCTCTGGGATGAAGCAAAGGCAGTCCTAAGAGGAAAGTATATTGCAATCCAAGCATACTTCAACTAGAAAAAGTGCAAATTCAAAATCTAACAGAGCACCTAAAGGAACTAGAAGGGGAGCAGCAAGAGCACCCCAAACCCAGCAGAAGAAGAGAAATAATAAAGACCAGGGCAGAAATAAACAATATAGAATCCAAAAAAACAGTTGAACAGATCAATGAAACCAAGAGTTGGTTTTTTGAAAAAATAAACAAAACTGATAAACCTCTAGCCAGGGTCCTCAGAAAAAAAAGAGAGAACACCCAAATAGACAAAATCATGAATGGAATTGGATTACAACCAATCCCTCAGAAATATAAGCAATCATCAGAGATTTCTATGAAAAATTATATGCCAACAAACTGGACAATTTAGAAGAAATGGACAAATTCCTAAACACACATGCACTACCAAAATTCAAACGGGAAGAGATAGAAAATATGAACAGACCCATAACCAGTGAAGAAATCGAATCAGTGATCAAAAATCTCTCAATGAATAAGAGCCCAGGGCCAGATGGCTTCTCAGGGGAATTCTACCAGACATTTAAAGCAGAGTTAATACCCATTCTTCTCAAACTATTCCAAAAAATAGAAATAGAAGGAAAACTTCCAAACTCATTCTATGAAGCCAGCATCACTTTGATTCCCAAACCAGACAGAGACCCAACAAAAAAAGAAAACTACAGGCCAATATCCTTAATGAATTTACAGATAAAGATCTTTAAGGTCCTGGAGAAATCTCAAAGACAGTCAGCTATGCATCAAAGAACAGACCAATGGCTACCAATATCACAAAGTTATTTAGCACAAGTATAAACTGCATTATATTGTAGACAAAAACTTATTTAATGGGAGCAACAAGTAGAGGATGCAAGGTTACAAGCAAAGCATTTGCACGTCTAGATGAAAACACCACCAAAAAGATCCTAGGTGAAATATCACTGACCTTGGAAATAGAAAAGATTCCCCCAGAATCTTTGTTTTGGTAACCTGAAATCATTTGGGCAATACTTCCTAACATATAACATGTATGAGGCACTGTGCTAAGCTCCTTATAGATGTTATTTAATTTTTACAATAACTCTTAAGATAGGCACTGTTAAATGTCCTCGTCTCATGAATCAAAAAAGTGAGGTTAGAGAGGTTACAGAAGGCACTTGAGGTTTGGAAAGTTGTTGAACCAGGACCTAAGTTTGAAACTCGCAGATTCAAAGTGTTTTATTAATAATCACAGTACATGCTTCAACTACATTAGTAGTACCTTTAAATTGTTTTTGCTCATTGTTCACTATGGATGTTTTAAATGTGAGGGTTACATCTTGTCTGATAGACCAAAACCTAATTTCTAATTGATGACTACTCAAAAACATCTTTTAAAAATTTTGATTAGGGGCACCTGGGTGGCTCAGTTAAGTGTCTGACTTCAGCTTAGGTCATGATCTCATGGTTCAGGAGTTTGAGCCCCGCATTGGGCTCTCCGCTGTCAGCACAGAGCACACTTCATATCCCTCTCTCTCTCTCTCTCTCTCTCTCTCTGCCCCTCCCTGGCTCATGCTCTCTCTCAAAAATAAACATTAAAAAAATATTGTTGATTAGACACTGAATAATTTGTTTAGATTTATGTATTTGACGGATTTGTTCTGTGAACCACAGGAAACCTGAGGCTATTCAGGATAAGAACTGTTTATTTGGCTTTCAAAGTTCCTCGAGTAATAGTGTTTATGTAGTAGGTATCCAAAAGTGGACTGCATCAACTGAATAAAACTGAGTAGGATGATACAGTTTCATTCTCGGTTTACCTCTGATATTCTAAATATATGTAACACAAGATAAATATTCTATGGTTCTATTAATATGTCTTCAACACTATTTTATGTTATTAAAATGCTTTAAAGTAGATCTATTTAGTAAATGCTGTTTAGACACACGTAAAACTCAAAGCTAGGTAAACACTTCTCAAATTAGCATTAAGTTTTGAGGGAATTGGACATTTCTTGTGTCTATTATTAAAGGTATTTATTAGATGATAGGTCTTGCAAAAAAAAAAAGGATTTTACAAAGGTGAAAGGGCTGTCTTTATCAGTCTTGGAAATAAATCTGCTGTTACTTCCTTTGGTAGATCATGATCACTGATGCAAGTAGTTTTAGGACTCCCTGGCTGGTGACTGTGGAGTGACATTGCCATCTAGCGGTCATTTTTTGCCATAGGTGATGCCCCTCTTCTGGTCTACTGGGTGATGCTAAGACTTGAATATCATCAGGTAGATGTACTTAAGCACTCATCTTCACATCTCATCTGATTACAGAGTCTTTGTATTACAATGTGTTATGTATTTTCTTTTTCCTACAATAAGTAGTTGTTACTGTTTAAAACATGTTTTTCCCGTCCACCTAAGAATATTAGAAAGGTTTTCATTCCTTATACCTTCTACCACCTTACACTCCTAACTATTCTACTTCTGCTAAGGCCTGCATAAAAACTGACAAATGCACAAACTGTGGTGAGACTATGGCAACTTTCTGTTCCCATGACCACATTACCAATTTAAATAGCAGAAAACAAAATTATGCATTATATGCTGATCCTTAAGGAGCCTTGGGGTACCTGGGTGGCTCAGTCAGTTGAGTGCCCAACTCTTGATATCGGCTCAAGGTCATGATCTCATAGTTAGTGAGGTTGAGGTCTGCATTGGACTCTATGCTGACAGCATGAAGCCTGCTTGGAATTCTCTCTTTCCCTCTCTCTCTGCCTCTCCCCAGCTTGCGCTCATCCTCTCTCTCAAATTAATAAACGCTAAAAAAAAAAAAAAATACTGAAGCCTAAAAAAATAGTTGGTAGTACATTCTCCCAGTGGTTAAATAAAAGAAAAATTATTAGTAGAATATCAGAAAGCTAAACATGATTACAATCATTCTAATAGCTATATTTTCATGAATGTTTATAAAGTGCTGGGCATTGTCCTTGGTGTTTCTGTGTATTATCTCAGGTAGTCCTCAAAACAACCCTATTAAATAGTTACAAATCCAATTGTAACAGTAAGAAAACTGAGGTGGAGAAGGAGAGAGGGAAACAAATATATAACTTGCTTAAAGTTGTTTCCACTAGCATGTGGAAAAACTGGGATTTGAAGTCATGGAATCTACTTGATTTTGGTAGAGAACAAAAAGCAACACAAATAGTGATATTTAGATTTTAGCAGATTGACTAATCATCTAAAAATATTTGGGAGAATTAAATTGGTTTAGCAAAATTACTAAAATTATTCTTTAGAAGACACATACCAAATGAGTCAAATTATATATGAACGAGTTTATTTTTCTATTTATATATCTGCCTTGGTCTAGAAAAGACTAAAGGTGCCTTAACAGGAGATCATAGTAATATTTTGGAAAACATTCAAGATCTTAAATATATTACTCTCCCCAAAAGTTAGCTGCTTCCAAGCTTGATTTAATATTTTGCATGTTTTCTCTCCGTTGTTTTGTAAATATATTTGCTTCTCCTTTCTGTAATCGACGTCTGACAACTGATTTTTGCTGTTTTGTCAACTGACGTTTCACTTTCTGTTTCACCAATTCCTGGAAAGATTTCATGAATTAGTATTACTGATAACTGAACATTTTGATAAGGAGTATTCAATGAAACAAACATTTACATTGCTAATATTTTTCATATTTGTTAAGAGCATGAATTTCTTAAATTCCAAACACTGACAGTACTATATGAACCAGCAACAAAATAAAAACCAAATTAATGGTTATAAAATAGGAGAAATTAAATTCCTAACAGAAATACAGATTATACCAAATAGTAGTAGTCACAATTCTTTGAATAACAAATCACAACAGTGCCACCTAGTGTCCATGAGGAAAACTGAAAACAAAAACAAAAAATATACTCAACAAGATAAAAAACTCCTTGTTCCTCTACTCGAGTAGACATGGCTTTGTATTAGAAAATTATGTTTGAAAGCATTCATTACTGGCCAAAACGTATCCAACAGTGCCTTCATAACTTTGGGTGTAGAAACGACCTGATGGCAGCAGTTACATGGTAAAGACTTGACACGGTTTCTGGGAGATGCAGAACGCTTTCTCAGTGAATAATCATAAATTCAAATAATTTCTTTAAAAAATTTTTTTTATGTTTTTTTTATTTATTTATCTTTGAGAAACACAGAGAGACAGCAGGAGCGGGGGGGGGGGATGGTCAGAGAGAGAGGGAGATACAGAATCCGAAACAGGCTCCAGACTCTGAGCTAGCTGTCAGCACAGAGCCTGATGCGGGGCTCGAACCCACAAACCGCGAGATCATGACCTGAGCCGAAGCCGGACGCTCAACCAACTGAGCCACCCAGGTGCCCCAAATTATTTCTTATTAAGACCCAGACTGCCACTGTCACGTACAAGATGAATAAAAGTTTGAATATTTTGTTCCCAATAATCTTTTCTTCTTCCGAAGCACTACAGCCTGTTATTTAATTGCACATACCCTTGCACCACCCAATTTATTTAGTAAAAATGAAATAAACACTGCAAGGGTTGAAGCAAGGGTCTCTTGTTAATATGCCCTACCCTGTGCTAGGCACAAAGAAGCATTTATTAAAAACCTATCAAGTTGAAAAAATTAAAGAATAATGGATCTGAGGTAAAAATGCCCTAGAAGAACCAGTCTGCTTAACACAGTTTCTTGGATTGTACATGTGTACTATAAAACTTGGACCAGATGAGTTAAAAGCAGACTGCATTTTTACAAAGTTAAGCAGACTATATTCAATTAACAGGCTTTACCAAGTTATCCCTCTTAATTTAAGTCTAATGATTCCCAGTGGGAAAAAAGGTTAGAAAATAAAGGATGGTAACAGATGGAAGATTCCGATTTCAATTCCCTGCAGAGGCTGATATCCCATGAGATGTAGTCTCCGAAACCCAGTAAGGCAGGAGACTTACAAAGAACTGGTACCTCAGAAATTTCAGAACTGAAAGCTATAGAACTGGCTGAAAGTTTAGAACAAGTGTGACTGGGCTCTAGGACCCTTTCCTATCCTACAAAGACAGGCAATTATCATAGACTCCTCACCCCAGCAAGAGACCAGAACCGTGAATGAGGAATTCAGAGGCCTCTAGAATATTTTCAAGAAAAAAAAAATCAATTTCTTTTCTAAATATTCTGTGTGAATTTCCCCTTGGTTCTTCACTTTGATGAGACCACAAGATAATGATATCAAGAAGCTCAAGAAAATAAGGAAATAATGGATTACTATTTATGTTTCTCCTTCTAATCCAGGACAATTTATGAATCCTACAAGGTTAATTTTTTTCATGTTAAAAAATAGCAGGAGAGGTGCCTGGGTGGCTCAGTAGGTTAACTATCCAACTCTTGATTTTGGCTCAGGTTATGATCTCACGGTACAGGAGTTGAAGTCCTGCATCTGGCTCCAAGCGACAGTGTGGAGCCTGCTTCGGATTCTCTCTCTCTCTCTCTCTCTCTCTCTCTCTGTCCCTCTCCTGGTTGTACGTCCACTGTCTCTGTCTCTCTCTCTCAAAAAAAAAAAAAAAGGGGGGGGGCAGGCATGGGGGAAAATCTCATTTAGTATTTATTTTTTTAAAAATACTTGTGTATTATTGAGCACATAAAAAATTAACAAAACTCATGCATTTCGTTGATTCTGTTGTTTGTTTTGTTGTCATGGGCCATATGTTTATTAAAAAGCAATGTACCTAAATGTTTAATTAGAATTTGTTACATATTAGAAAGAAGAGAGTTCATAGGTGGCAACTTTGCCAATAAATAGAGAAAGATAAAATTGTTGTATGTTATATGAAGAAAACAGATCTTACAATTACAGTTTCAAAGAACAGAGAAAATCTTTTACCATGTAGGAAAATAATCATCAAATTAAGAGAGGTAATAAAGTTTCTTTTCTTCTGACTTTTTAACATAATGAAATGTGACCTCAAGGCAAACAGTGTGACCAAATTTGCAAAAGAGTGTAAAGTTAAGATGATCAATTTGTTTCCAATGATTAGAGGTAAATCTTTTTGATAAAGCGAGGCTGACGAGATCTTTTTCCTCTTAGAAGGCAAATTTTTATTTTATAATGCAATTTATTATAGGCTTGACTCCATTTTAAACTTTAAGTTCCTATTAGCTATAAGGGAAATGAGGTAAAGTCAAAACCTAAGGACAATGTCAGTGTCATCTTTTATATACAAAAGACAGTATAACTTAGCATGAATTAGTAATCTAAATTTTTCTTTTTATGTGATTGCCAATTTTATGCCACTGTAATTATATAAAAGCACTTATGTTATGAATCTGAGAAATCAAAGAAAAGAGAGTAAATAAAACTTGTTAAGTATAGAAAATATAAAAGCCAATGGTGAGCAATCATAAAGTGTGAGAAATTCTTAATAAAAGACAGGTTGGTAATACTTAAAGGGTAATTTTTATCTTAATATCATTAATAGATGTTTCAAAAATTCCAAAGATTTATAGTTTACATCTAGAAAATCAGGTAAATTATAAGTCCAGCAGAAAAGAGTATATAAAAATCAATATATTTATAGAATTTCACTCTTTTATTTGGTCTCACAAGCTCTAAATGTTTGTATTATCAAGAAAGTTCGTAGAACCATTAAAAAGTGTTATATTATAAAATATAGTATGTTCTTTTTAGCTTGTCTTTGATAATTCTGATTTAATTTTGTAAATATCCCATATTATATCCATTGGACACACATTTTAACTTATTGGACAATATACATGAATTTGGAAATCAGAAGTTCAGTAAAAACAAAGTTCTTTTAGTCTGAATTCACATTCCATATAATTTTATTTCTTCCTTTCCTTTTTTCTAATTTTTTTATTTTTTATTTAAAAATTTTTTTAACTTTATTTTTGAGACAGAGACTGAGAGTGAGTGAGGGTGGAGCAGGGAGAGGGAGGGAGGGGAGACAGAGAGAGAATGTCAAGCAGGCTCCATGCTGTCAGCACAGAGCCCAATGCAGGGCTCGAACTCACAAACCATGAGATCATGACCTGAGCAGAAACCAGGAGTTGGAAGATAACCAGCTGAGCCATCCCCTTTTAATGTTTGTTTCTGACAGAGAGACAGACAAGAGAGAGCATTAGTGGGAGAGTGGCACAGAAAGAGGGAGAGAAAGAATCTGAAGCAGCCTTCCACCTATCAATGCAAAGCCTGATACGGGGCTTGAACTCAAGAACTGTGAGATCATGACCTGAGCTGAAGTAGGACGCTCAGCCAACTGAGTTACCCAGGTGCCCCTATTTCCTCCTTTCTAATTTCTAAATTGATTTTCTTCTTTTGTTTATCTTAAATGAAGTTATCACTAAAAACTGATTTTAAGGGTATGCAACTTATTAATGCCTTTAAGTACAAGGAAAGCCCTAATACACCAAATGTGTAATTTTATCTCTTTCCTTAAAATCTACAAAGGAAATAAACTGATTCTTCCTCTTGGACAGCCTGGCGAGGATGGCAGGCAGTAAAACTCAGGAGCTGGACTATTTGTGTTCACTGTCCTGCACAGAAAATGTCCCTTAAGAAATTCTTTTGAACACTCCTGCTAAATGTCTAACAAAAAACTTGAGGTTCCAAAGATTTTTAAATTACCTATTTTTCTCCTTCAAAATTTAGTGAAGTTGGCACATCTTTGCACTCCAGCTGTAGTGCTGTCACTAGCTGGGTAATCTTGAGCAAAGTCACATAACTTATCTGGGCCTCAATTTCCTCATTGATAAAATGCAGGGACCAGACCATATCTGAGTATCTAAAATCCGACCACAGTAGTGACCTAATCAATCAAAATGCTGAATGAATAGTTACCGGAGGAATTGTTGAACAGCTTAAAACACTGCCCACAGAGGTAACACTCAGAGTTCTTGTTCTGTACTGTTTAATATCTTCCGTATTTTCTTCATCTCTAAAATCAAAACAAAGTCACAAATTACCTAATTTTTTATAGTTAATTATGTGTGAATTATACTTTTCCTTACATGATAAAATATCGTTATATTTAAAATTTCTGTGAAGGTAGTAAAACTATCCACAATTCAACCCAGTATATTAACAATTTCCATTTTTTAGCATTTTAATAGTCATTACCAAAACTTCAAAATGGAAGAATGTTTCAGCCATCAAAATTTGTTACTACTTCCCCATAATTCGTATCTCTTTTCCACTAATCTTCTCTTGTTCTTTCACTAAACTTTACACATATCTGCCTCTTACATTTAAATTCTTGGAACACTTCTCTGCTATCTCCTAAACAACAAAAGATGTAATAGGAACAGAGGCTGTATTCTTAATCTATATCATCTGCTCTGCTAAGGCAGAAAAACTGCAATGATGGAAATACAGTTGTTTTACACATTGCTCAAGGTCTTAATATATACAAAGTATAAGACACTATGACAATATTAAAACCTAACAGTCAATATTTTTCAGCAGCATGTTATCTTATGTTTTTACTCGGAACAGTAAAAATTTTGCCCAACACGTGTTTAAAGAGAACAAGTTATTCTGTGCTAAGACTGTTTAACTTCTGTAACTTCTGTAGATTTTCTTCAATTACTTATTCAAAATCCTCAGCCACTACCACTCTTGATTTTAATTTATAATTTTAATTTTACAAGTTTATTATTTGAGTTGTAATAGCCCTGAGACTCCAGATATAGTTATACAGAAAAGGCACAAAATTTTCATGTTTTGCTTCACAATGAAACCCTAAAGATAGAGACAGCCTTAGGATGTAAGTCTGAACATGTACTGAGAAATGCCTAATAAATGTACTATTGATCTAGTTTTGTCTTATTATTATTTTGAAGTAAATAAAACTCCTTTCATGATTCAGGATAAACTATTCCAAATATAAAAATTAATTATTTTTATCTTTTGGTAATCTAAATTCAGGCTGCTGATTCATTAATATTTGCAAGAAAAAACCCTTAGAAGAAAAACAATATATAATATTAAATAATTTTAATTGTACATGAACAGGTATGAATAGAAGGTTCAAAGTACCAGAGAAAATTCACTGTAAGGAGATATCTTATGAAGAGAGCACATTTCATACATGTTTATTGGACTACATATAAATCAAACATACATATAACTATAAAAATATATGAACATTCATCCATCTAAAACTTGACCAATTTACCAATTATTGTAAATAACTTTTTTAAAGTAATGTTTGCATTTTTAAGGCAGAACTGCTTAAAAATGAATCAACAGATTGCCTAGGATTAGGTCCACTGTAGAAGGTAATCTAAATTTTAACAACAAAATCGTTATTTGCTTTCATTTTTTAAACATAATAGGACAGAATATAGCTCTGTTGTATCACTTGAAAAACAAGAACAAAAACACCACTCATTTATCAGAATTCAAGAAGTATAGGTCTCTACATTAAAGTAAAAAAAATCAATCAACAGAAATCTATACCTGAAAGACCTGATTTCTTTGCTTACTGATGACAAGGCAATCAGATGAGGGCATGCATCTTCACAGTCTTCACAATCCGTGGGGATTCCTCCTTGACCTGTTCTACCATTTTGCCTAATGTCATTTTCAATTTTGTTTGTCTCCTCAGAACATTCAGTTACAGAATTATTGTCAACAACTTGCCCTTTTATTTCTTCTAAAGCTTGACTGAATTCAGGTAATTCAAAATTGTGTGCACCAGCACTCTCCTCCGATGAATCATCTTCCTTTATTTGTTCAAGGTCTCCAGATGATATGCAACAGTAGTCAGCTGATTCATCTGTAGAATTTTGATCACTTTGGTTTTTTGATTTACGAACCTTTGCTTTTTCTGACAACTCTTCATCAGAATGTAAAAATTCAGATCCGTCCTCTGTTTCACTATCTTTATCATCTGGACCTAATGGATGAAGCAATTCATCATCTGCCTGCATTTCCTTTGTGTAGCCGCTGGCAGAAACCTCTATGTCAAGAGAGTCTTCCCTCCTAGGAAAAAAGAATGACAAACATTACAAAAAAATCCACCTGACATGGGTTAAGTATTTATTATTCTCATAAATTATAATTCTCAAATGAGTTTAATAGTTTACATATTCTAAAGATTTTTCTTTGCCTAAAATATAATACTTAGTTAAATATACAAATGTCAAAGGTACATTTTTATTGTCACTTAAGAATAAAATGACTACAGGGATGACTGCCTGGCTCATTTGATTAAGAGTCTGACTCTTTGTTTTGGCTCAGGTCATAATCTCACTGTTCATGAGATCTAGCCCCATGTCAGGTGGTGCATACAGTGCAGAGCCTGATTGGGATTCTCTCTCTGCTCCTCAATTCAAGTGTGTGTGTGTACGTGCAAAGAATGACTACTAAAAGCAACAAATATTAGTAGAAAGGTTATAGAAACTTCAGTTGATATTGATTTAATAAATTGACATTAATGGGTGCTAAAGAACTCTTCCTTGAACTTCTATCATCCCAAAGCAGAAAACAGTGTCGTAACTAGGATATAAAATAAATGAAAAAGTTTTGCTTTGAGAAATTACATATAATTATGTTCCATAAATGAAGTAAATATAGCTTCTGTTCTGAATAAAGGAAAAACATAAATTTCAATATGAATAAAAGTTCATGAATTTATAAGAAACTAAATGTGTTACTCCCCTGAAATTCAGTAACAGTGCCTTAACAGATCAAAGGCAGGATTTTCTAGTTTTTAAGTTCCATTTATACACTAGATAGCAATGATACTCAACAATGATTAGACTGTATCAACAGTTACTATTTGGAAATTTTTTAGATGAAACTGTTAAACTTTTTAGAACTAAATAATTCAAGTATTACGTATTTATTTTTATTTCAGAGAGAGAGGCAGAGGGGGAGAGGAAGACAGGGAAGGGGGAGGAAAGGGGGGAGGGGGAGGGAGGGGAGGGAAGGGGAGAGAGGGAGAGAGGGAGAGAGAGAGAGAGAAAATGAATCCTAAGCAGGGTCCATGCTGAGGTCTATCCTATGACCTTGGTTGCGATAATGAACTGAGCCAAAATCAAGAGTTGGATGATCAACTGACTGAGCCACCCAGGTGCCCCAATAAATCATGTATTTAACATTTTTATCATTTTAAGCAAAGTACAAACCTGATATCACTAAAAGTTGGGTAAAGCTCACTTTCATAGCTGAAACGCTTCATGAAGAAATCTCTAATGCATTTAACATCTCTGTCAAAATACCTGCAAAAAGAATTATTATTTTTGATACAGCCTTCGTCACTCATGTTTTTCCTCATTAGCCAATGACAATATACTTATTAATGACACTCCTAATCATTATATGAAAAAGGATGTTACTCATAAGAAAAATAAAATAGACAAATCAGATGCCAGTGTGTTTGAAAAACTAAACAAAACAAAAGCAAAGGAACTAACAGGAAATATAAGCTGCCAAAAGCATATAGTCCCCATAGTTAGAAAACTGGAGGTCTTCCCATACTATAACAGACATACTAAGATGTATATGAATTTCAGAAAAAAAGACTGTGGGTCTGCAATTAGGGGCAGGTTTCTACTTTTCCTCTTTAGTCTCCAGCCTGTCTAGAATACTTCTCATCAGCTATACCCACTAGAACCCCAATCAACTACAAAAGCTTAAAGATAAAACAGTTTAGTGACACATTAAGAAAAAGTTTGGGGACCATTAAATTATGTTATGTTTATATACCTTTATTATCCATTAGCTAATTTGAAAGAACATCCAAAAGAGAGAAATAATGCTGTGGCTTATAAACAATGATTTGGAGACATATTAATCTGGTCCAAGGGTAGAAGACCTGTATCAGGTTGCTTTTTAGGTCACCAAAAAGCTGTGAGAACAGATTAAATTCTCCAGGTTTCTAGGTAAGGGAAAATTAAGAAACAGGGTAACATGAAACTCACTATTTCCTTGAATATTAATTACTATTTTCAGAGAAAGTCTAGAAACACAAAGATAATGGTATTATTCTTTCCTAATTTTAGGGCACTCTGGGAAAAACTCAGTAAATTATTTAAAAATTATCTTTTTATTTATGTCTATGTTTCAACTAATTAGACAAAATCTCAAAATCTTCAAATGTAGAGATATAATTATTTAATTTACATCTTAATTTCTGCTGCATAGCACAACTCCTTTACTCTAATACTGCTCCATTAAATAGCACGTTAAATCATACTGTTTCCCTATAGAATAATGCAGCGTACACTTTGAATATCACAATTTGTCATCGTTTCCTTCTATACTTCTGGTGGTTCCTAGACATTCTTTCATTGTGTGACTATGTTACCCCATGTTAATAAAAATGGTGATTAGTCATCATCCAAAGATATGTTAACCATTCAAGCACCAGGTGTTAATCTATTAATATTGTTCAGTTGGAAATATTCTTTAAAGTTATATTTAAATGACATTTCTTTTTCTGGAGTAAGTATAGACATTTTCTTATGAAAATCTGGAAGAAGAAAAGCTTGACTGAACACAAACTGGTTTGAGCTCAAACTTTCCAAGAATTCATATACTCTTATTATGTAAGTGATAGCGGTTGTTATTTTCAGGAGAAAGGAGAAGTCTCTCATATTATAACTTGGAAGGGAAGGATAAAAAATATTCAACTTTGATTACAATCAATTACATCATGAAATACCAAGTGAAATATTGTCATATTTTATAGCATGGCTTACATGGTTAAGTAATGTGAGGAGTAAGATTACATAGTATATAAAATGATATTGCCCTGTGTTAGGGATGAGGTTTTACATGAAATTTTTTCTAATAATAAAATAAAACCAAAAAATGACGAGAGAGATATTCTTGGTCTGGCAACTGAGTCCACTTCAAAATCACAATTTCTACTAAGGCCATCATGATTATCAAATTATGCTCGGTGAAACACTCTTGGAGGCAACTATGGAGCAGAGAGAGGATGGGATCCTAGGGTTCTCTTTTCTGTGTTCCTACTTTTTCTGGGCAGGCTTTTGTTTTAAAAATTGGGCTTCCACCTAAAAGTCTGTTTGAATAAAAGTTTGTTGAACTTGCCACCTAAGAAAGTTTGACTTTCAAAAGTCTGTTAGATTACACAAGTAATTCCAATTCTTTTAATAGTTTATAAAGCAGTTTCTTCATATTTCCCATATACAGCAAAAAGTTGACTAGGTTTTAACAACTGAATGAAGTGCATTTTCCTCCTTTTAAAATACTGAAGAATAAGATAGGTTCTCTTAGTGGGGGGGAATCCTAGTTTGAATCCTTTAATAAAAGAACAAATTTTTAGATCATCAATATCAGCCACTTCAAACCAGTTTTTGACCCAAATAACAGTATTACAAAGTTAAAAAAATTAAGAAAAAAAATGACTGCATCACACATAACCACACCCATATCCAGAATCACTTTTAGCATATACCATTCAGCATTGGGATGAGAAGTTGAAACCATCTGTGGAAAATCAATCATGGTGATGTGGTCATCTTTATCCAAAATGAGATTGAATTCATTGAAATCTCCATGAATCAGTCCATGATTTCCAAGTTTGACAATTAGGTCCATAGCTTCATCATATACTGATGCAGGGTCTTCAACATGGTGTATCTGACATCTGAAAGTATGAAAACAGGTTATTTGTAATCATTTATGATTTTCATGAAAGCAAGCATGCGTATTATTTTTTCCATATCTTAATTCCCTATCGGCTTTCTCTTCATTTCTATTAGCACACAGACAAGATGTAACAGCTCCCACATATTAAAAAAATAAATAAATAAAGCCACACCCTGCGTGAATTCTGTATTCTCTTTCCACTACATACCTTCCTTGATAATTACAGCTGAACTCCTCTGCACGTGCTTTCTTCATTTTTTCCCTCCCATTCTAATGAACTCATTTCAAACAGGTTTTATCTACCTTGTTCGAATGAAATAGGTAGAGTCAAAACTACCAATGATTTCCATGTTGCTAAATTCAGACTTCATCTTATGTGGTCTCTCAGTTAACCTCTTCCTCCTTGCTGAAACACTTCCTTCACTTGACTCTTGGTACACCAACTCTTCAGGCTGTCCTCTTTCCATGTTTATCATTCCTTCTCAGTCTTTTTCACTAGTTCTTCATCTTTCCCCAGACCTTTAAATTTTGGAGCTCAAAGGTTAATAATAGGAGCCTTTATTTGGAATCATTCTTGGTGATCTCATCCAGGCTGTTGCCTTTAAACACCTCAATCTATACTTTTCTGAACTCCAAGGCATCTCAAACTTAACCATGTGCCATACTGAACCTCTGATTCTATCCCACCGTCCAACTCCAAGCTGCTCTTCCTGCAGTCTCATTTCTATAAATGACCACTTTGTACCTCCACTTAATTTTTTATTCAGGCCCAAAACCTTGGTGTTATCCTGGACTTTCCCTTTCTTCATACTGATATCCAATCCCAAACAAATCGTGTTGGCTATACCTGTAAAACATATCCAGCATCTAACCACTTTTTATCACCTTCACATCCACAACTCTTATCTAAACAACCATCATCTCTTGATTGATTACAATAGTTTCTTAGCTTTTCTTCCTAATTCTGTCCTTGTCTGCCTTTTAATCTATTCTCAAAACAACAGCCACAGCAATCCTATTAAAACAGTCACATCATGTCTCTTCTTAGTTCAAATCCTTCAATGCCTTCCTATTCAAATCAAAATAAAAAATCCCTTGTGCTGTCACTACAATGGCAATGACACTGCAATATATAAACATATGAAATCAAAATGCTGTACAATTTAAATTTGTATGTCAAATGTACTAAAAAAGAAATTAAAAATTCCTTGCAATGGCCTACAAACCTTAAATGATCTAGTCCCCTGTTGCCTCTCTGACCTCATAACTTATAATCCCTGCCCTCATCCACTCAACTCCAGCCATACTAGCCTCTTCATGGCTTCCTGAAAATGCAGCCATGCTCCCATCCCAGGACTTATGTATTTGCTGGCCCCTCTGCCTGGATCTCTTAGATACCTGCATGGTTTTCTCTCTAACTTATTTTAGGATTGTGCTCAAAAAATACTTTATCAATGAGACTCTTTCTGACCATTTTATGTAAAATAGCAGCTTCCTCCACTCACCCCAGTACTCCCTGTCCCCTTATCTACTTTATTTTTATTTATAGGATTTTCTAACTCCAATAATCATGTTTCCTTGTTTAGCCATTTATTGCATGTCTCCTTCCATCAGAACATAAGCTCTATGAAGGCAGAGATTTTGTTTTGTTCACTGGTGGGCCTACTAAAACAGTGGTTAGTGTATACTAGATTGCTAATAAATACATGCTGAATGAATCACAGAGATTACAAAATCCATTCTGTCAGAACAAAACTGAAGTTTTAATTTGCATTTGAGATTATTGCTTTGTGTTAATTTCTAACCTTCCAGAAGCAATATTTCATTTAATTAAAAATATTTTTTGAAAACTAAACCTTACATTTATATTTTAGGATCCATAGTTTCAAGATAATAAATACTTACAGAGGATAGCCACTTACGAGTTCCATGATCACTGCGTGGCGATTATAATCAATCGGTTTTGGGACAGGAAATTTCCTCTCATACAATGCCTAAAACATAGCAAAACAGGTATAAACTAACACAGAGATCATTAATTCTTAGGGTAAAATAAAACTAAACATACCTGCCCACAACTAGAAGAAACATTAAAGACACAGTTAATTACAGTTAACATGTAATTATTTATGGCTTATTCACAGCATAAAATGAGCTACACATAAAATAAAATTTTAAAGCAGTTAACTTAATTCACTTTTTCACCAAACGTTAATTTACTGAATATTTACTAAATATTATACTTGGTGCTAGGATTATAGAAATGATGTAAAAAACCCTGTCCCCAAGAAGTCTACAATCTCTTAGCATATATTCTCATTTTATTTATTTTATTATAATTATTATTTTTTAATCTTGATTTTAAGTAGTCTCCATGCCTAATGTGGGGCTTGAACTCATGATCAACAGTCACATGCTCTACCAACTGAACTAGCCAGGCACCCCAGGATATACCCTCCTCTTATTGTGTTACATTTCTGCCATCAATTGGGAGTGTGCTTAAACATTTAAATGGAAATAAACTGTGATTTAGGAAATACTCTTGTCTTCTGGCAGATTAGAAATGAAATATCCCAATAGGTCAGGTATTTCACTTCATAGAGCATTGACCTTTTTCTTCAGACCATAATACACAATATAAATCATGTGACAAATATACACACAGTAGTAGTCTGAGTCATGTTACTTCAGATCATCCATAAATCCATCTTTTCCCCATATGCTTACCTTCTTCTACCCTTTGCTTACAAAGTCCTGTTATTACTTCCTTCAAAATATCTTAGATTTATGCTCTCTGCAATTTGGAATGCTACCATTTGAAAGTAGGCCTTTGTTACTTATACCTGATTGCTCCACCAGTGGTTCTAGCTCTTGCCACCATAACTAACCTTTATTCTGTGTACCAATACCAAACTAAAATACTTATGTCAACACACCATTCAGAAAAACCTACAATGTTTGTATTTCAGTCTAAACAACTTTTCCTAGTTTTCAGAACTCTCTTTAATCCACTTATCAGGTCCTAGTTTTCCCAATACTCTTTAAAAAAAAAAAAATATATATATATATATATATGTATATATATATTTAATGTTTATTTAAAAATTTTTTTTGATATTTATTCACTTTTGAGAGAGAAAGAGAGAGACAGCATGAGCAGGGGAGGGGCAGAGAGAGAGGGAGACACAGAATCCGAAGCAGGCTCCAGGCTCTGAGCTGTCGGCACAGAACCTGATGCTGGGCTCAAACTCACAGACCGTGAGATCATGACCTGAGCCGAAGTCAAAATCTTAACTGACTGAGCCACCCAGGCGCCCCTAATGTTTATTTTTGAGAGAGAAAGAGACAGAGTGTGAGCAGGGGCGGGCAGAGAAAGAGATAGCCACAGAATCTGAAGCAGGGTCCAGGATCTGAGCTGTCAGCACAGAGCCTGAGGCAGAGCTCGAACTCATGGACTGTGAGATCATGACCTGAGCTGAAGTTGGACACCTTACTGACTGAGCCACGCAGGCGCACCGCCCCCCCCTCCCCCCCACCGGCCTTTAATAAGCACTTAAGAGTACACACAGGGTTCACAGACATATTCATGTCTTTGCCCATAGTGGTTCCTTTCCAAAGAACACTGTGTTACTATTTTCTCCTTAGGGACAAATCATATGCATGCTTCATGACTCTACTCAACTCCACTTGCTTTATGAAACCTCCTTCCATCAACTATTCTACTCTACAGAAGTTTCTCTAACCTTAACATATAATTTAATTTTTAAACTGTTCTTGATGTATATTTGTGTTATATTCCTAACTTTAGGATGCTTGACTGCATTACTTATTCCTTTGGTAGCCACACCTTCAGCTGACCCTATGACAGGTACTTAATACAGTGGTAGGCATACAATTCATACTCAGTATATACTTATCAACAGGGTTAATTTTATAAAGCACTTACTTCCTACCTTCTTTGTAGAGGAACTGAACTACTTCCATTCCCCAAAGATTTCTGTTTGGCTTTGAAGATTTTTTTTTTCAGTGCAAGTAGTTCTGAACATGCTTTGGCAGCTCAAAAGCATATAATAACCTTAACTACTGTCATAATGGTCTAGCTCTTGCACTATGGCTTAATCATTAATCTTATCTAATCCAATCTAAACTTATCTTACTCTCTTCTAGGAAAAAAGAGAATAAATTTAAGGAGCTGTTTATGTACAACCAGGTTCTATTCTAGTACCTTCATATAAACATCTAAGAAAACATCTAATACAGTTTTAGAAACATATATAATAATCTCTACCAAATGCTTACTTATTGATTGACTATCATAGGATATAAACCATTAGTATATAAGACAAGGAAGCACATAACATGTATGGTATCAGTATCAGTTATTTATATTGTCTTTAAAATTCTTCCCCCATAACTACTAAAAATTTAAGCACATGAATTAACCCACTCAACACCAAACTGAAACACTCAAAACTTTCATGTACTAATCACATACTATAGCAGTATGTATGTACATATGTATGTACTTTTAGGAATCTCCATACGCAATATAGGGTTCAAACTCATGACCCGGAGATCAAGAGTTGCATGCTCTTTTGACTGTGCCAGCTAGGTGCCCTGAGAGTGAGTTTAATAATGTAAAATTTTAAAAAGTGAAGGTAAGTAGTATCAAATAAATACTCCTAGAGAATAATAAAAATGCATTATTATTTTCTGTTTAATTTAAACGTTATTAAAGATATATATTTTGGTTATTATTAAAGACACTTAAGAAATATATCCTGAACTTAAAGGTAAAAGATGAAAACCTAAAGATTTTTATCATTCCTAATATGCATGCAAATTTATACATCAACATTTCTTCTCCATTATGTGAAGGAAAGGTATTAGTCAACAAGCTGAGACACTAAGGTTTCTACAGATAATTACTGAGGTAACTCCCTGGGTTTTCAACAGGCAACAAACATATGCGTATTTACATATATATTAAATAGGTACATATTCACACACTTTTGTGAGGCAATTACTTCACTATTTAAAGCCATTTGTTAATTTGCATTATAATACCTTATTAATATTGTAGAATACATGTTGCCTTTTCGCATTAACAACGATTAAAAATGCCTTCACAAAGAAAAAAAAATTACCAGAAAAACAAATAACAAAAATAATCAACAGTTAAACATAACAGTAATGACCGGGACTGAGGAAGGAGATATGGGGACACAGACTGGTAAATGTCACTATATCCTTTCAGCTAAATTATTTGATTAAAAAATAAAAAATTATTTACAAAATACCTTCATATAAGCAAATTCTTTCATGGCAGAGAGACGAGATAAATAAAGCCAAGACATGTTATGTCTGTGTTTATGATAATCACGCTTGTTTTTCAGATTTCGAAAGGAGGTTCTTCCCAGCCTATGAAGCTTTAATGCAAATTGCTGCCCTTCTTCATTTGCAACAAGGTAAATATCTAGAACCAAGATTTAAAAAAGATTATTATACTTTCATTCCAAAAAGGTCACTTGTAATTCCTAATTTTGATTTTATTTGTATCAAATTATATATTTACTAATACCCAGGAATACCTACTACTCAGCAAAATTATTTTAACTACAATCCAAAATAAAATGACACGTATTAATATCTTACTAGAAATGAGGGATGTTGTGTGTTAAAGGTTATTGCTTCCAAAAGTGTTCAATACTCAATTCAATTTACTGGGAAAAATGTAATTGTCCTTGAGTGTCCTACACATATGAGAAGTGATTTAATATCTTCTTTTTCAACAACACAAAGTTTAATTCTTCAACTTCTTCAATAAATAATATTCAGTTGTTACCATATAATCCTACAGTAATCAGAATGGAGATCTTCCCCTACGTATTCCAATTATCAATAAAAGTTGATATTTGTAATACTAAGATTTAAAACAGGTCCTAATTATTCATAAGAAATTTTAATTATTACATATCAACAAACTGTCTCTCACATTGGCAGTATTATAAACTGGTATAAACTTGTGAAGGGAAATTTGGTAGTATCAAAAATTTAAATGTACCTAACTTTTGTGCTAATAATTCAATTTCTTTAAATAAAAAAAATTTTTTTAATGTTTATTTATTTTTGAGAGAGAGAGAGAAACAGAGCGCAAGCAGGGGAGAGGCAGAGAGAGAGGAGACAGAATATGAAGCATGCTCCAACCCACTAACTATGAGATCATGACCTGAGCCGAAGTTGGAAGCTTAACCGACTGAGCCAACCAGGCACCCCTAATAATTCAATTTCTAACACTGTATTTACGAACGCATTTGTACATGTGCACAGAGACATGTGTACAAGGGTGTCTACCACATCATTACCTACAAAAGAAAAGGTGAAGTAACATAAATGTCCATAAGAGCTGGGACTGGTAAATTCAATTACAGAGAACTCATACCATATAATACCCTCCATCTATGAGAAAGATCTATTTGTTAACATGAAATGATATCAGAAATGCATCCAGGGGCACCTGGCTGGCTCAGTCAGTATAGTATGGGACTCTTGATCTCAGGGTTGTAAGTTCAAGCCCTACATTGGGTGTAAAGATCACTTAAAAATAAAATCTTAAAAAAAAAAACCCAAAAATCGGATGCATCAAATGGAAAAAATCAAGTAATGTTTGCTTTTACCTGTGATTAAAAAGATATGAGTGTATATATATTCTCAGTGTATTATATGCTATTATTTACATAGAATATTTCTAGAAGGATATGTAAGATAGTAGTCAACAATAACAGCTTTGAAAAGTAATGATAACAGATGGAGACCTGGTTACGAGAAAGTTTAATTTTTATTTTACTTTCTTTTGTACTATTTATCACTTGCATGCAGTCAAGTTCTTATAAACAACAACAAAAAAAGTCATTTTTTAAATGAAAAAACTGGACACAAAAAAGAGGGAGCTTATCTAAAGAGGTGTTAAATTACCTCATTTTACACATTTCACACATATACACTGCTGTATTTAGCACTCTTGCATTATGTATTTATTCAATGTTATTTCAGAATTTTTTTTCTGTGTTCTACACATACCTAATTTTGCCATTATTTCTGTGGTAGAAAAATGTGATGTAGCTTTTAGATAGTCACTGCCTTCTAATGCTTCCTTGTGTTATATATTTTAACTGGTACAAATGTCCGTTTACAACATACACAACAAAAGAGCAAATAATATATTTGCCAAAGATGTCAGTTATTAGAGGAATATTAATTCTTGGTATAACTGAATTTTCAATGAGAGACTTATGAAAAACAATAACCTACTAAATTAAGAGTAATTACATCATCTCTACTGCTTCCAACTGACTTCAATTCACTGCTTAGTTGAAAAAATGGAAAAATTAAAAGATATGCTTTCTCAGGGTGCCTGGGTGGTCCAGTTGGATAAGTGTCTGACTCTTGGTTTTGGCTCAGGTCATGATCTCATGCTTTGGTTCATGGGATGCAGCCCCGCATCAGGCTCTGTGCTAACAGCAGTGGAGTCTGCTTGGGATTTTCTCTTTCCCTCTCTCTCTGTCCCTCCCCCTGCTCATGCTTGCATGCACTCTCTCTTTCAAAATAAATAAATAAACATTAAAAAAAAAAAAGATAATGACTTCTAAAAGGGAAATATAAAGAGAAACTAAAGCAATTCAGTAATAATGTTAGCACTTACCAGATTCTTTGCCAACACCTATCTGGTTTCCAACAGACTCAACTACCTGTCTAGAAGAAAGTGTTTTCAAAGCTAGGTAATCATAGCCTGCATTTGTCAACCGATAGCCCTGGACAGCTAGACAAAATAAAACGAGAAAAAATGTATTTTAGTCACATCGCACAATCAAGTCACATTAATTCAATCATGAGAAGAATTTAAACAATAAGTCTTTGCTGGCAAGATTAGCTTACCCAGTCTTATGAGTTTGGCATTTCTTCCTATTAATTTCTATTTTTTCTCTAGAGCGGTGTTACTCAAAGCATGACTCACAGACTGACACCAGTCTATAAATATTTGTTACTAGCTTGTATAAGACACAGAAACTGAAATGAAGTGGTTAAGTTTAGAAATTTTTAAATCATTTTCATCAAGCTTTTTTATGTCTTTAGCTCTATAAGGAATTTGTGTCTGTATTTTATCAGTTTTTAAAGTTCATTTTTCTAGAAATTACTTTTTTATTGTTATTTTAGAATATGAAGATGGTTCCATGGCAGGTTGAAAAAAAGAAACTCATCCCTCACCATGGATAGTTGAGAGTTAATGCTTTAGAGCCCTGTGGCAAAATGTATTTTCCAATGATGGTGGCAACAATTACCTCTATCCTATTTGGTCTTCTGCAATTGGAACTTGTTAATCCCCTATGAGGAGATGGAGACTATTTCTTTACTCTCTTTAATTTGGGTGGGCCCTGTGACTACTCTAATAAAACATGGTAGAATTACGTGGGTTTTGGGGTCTGGACAGAGAGCTTAGCTGGTCTGGCTACTTTCATTTTCCACCTTTTCAAATGCCTACTCTGCAGATAAAATAAAATAAAATAAAATAAATAAAATAAAATAAAATAAAATAATATAAAATAAAATAAAATAAAATAAAATACCTGCTCTAGTGAAAGCCAGTTATATGAAAAATCACAAACGGTGCCATAAATACTTACTTTTGGTACGCTCCCAAGCTATGAGTTTATGTTTCACTAATTCTCTTAAAACTTTATTACAGCCACCATGTTTAAGGCTGGCTATAGAAGCAACCAAACTGCAGGGAACTATTTCATGGTTCTTCATGCCCATTTCAACCTGAAATTAAAGGAATTATATGCAATCATAATCAACATAGAGCTACTATCAAAACCTTGCTAAGAAGTTAACTTCTCCTTCAAATTTCTCTGATCATGCAGTTCCCCAACCAATTGGAGACACAAGTGATACCTTCTCTGGACATATTTTAAATCACAATTTGATATATAATCACTGATATTCATATTCTGCCTCTCTACTAAACTACACAGGTAAGAACTGCGAGTGCCTTAACAGTTACTGACATGTAGCAAATACTACGATATTTATTGGCATTTAAATATTTATCTTAAAAACTATAGATAGTCCAGATATTTATTAAGAAGGTGTTTAATATAAAGTACCATGCAGGCATGGTGGAAGATTGAAAAACATACATAAATATTCTCAACCCTAGAAGAACTTATTATCTAAAAGTGTAAATAAGAACCTACACATCTAACTTTATTAGAAGGCAAGAAATAATAAGTGCTAAAAAAGAAGTGGCCCAGGTATGAACAAAAATAATTCCAGCCGAGGGATCAGTTTCAAGGAAGAAGTGGCACTTGAGATTGACTCTAAGATTCAAAAAACAGAAAAAGTACACAAGGGAATATCAGAGAAAGACAAAAGATTTGGACATGGCACATATGGAAGGCAGTACAGAGCACAAGAGCTAGTACAGAGGTAGCTCAGATGCGATGGTGAGTTGGTGAAAAGAAGGCTGGAAAATGCTTTTACGTAAGATATGAAAAGCCTTGAAAGGCAGAACAAGGAGTTTTAGATTTCCTTTTGAGAAACACTGGACCCCCTTGAAGGTGTTTACGTAAGGGAGACACATGAACAGATGTTTTAAGGACACTAATCACTAGGCAAAGTTCTGGAAGGTCCTTCAAACAAAGATGTTTAAGGTAAAGTGGAAACATACATCTATACTCAGGAATGAAGTCACAATTAAAGGGAAAAAATTGTCAATTATTTGATAGAGGTAACAGATAAAACTGTGAAGTGGATGTGATCATCAAGAAAGAGATAATAGAAGACAAAGGAGGGTTGAGGGACAGAATTTGGGGGGAAGTTCACATTAAAAGGTAAGGGTAGCCAGTCAAAGTATGATTACTGTTGTAGAAGGCGCCTGAGAAGTAAAGGAAGAGAGAGTCAAGGAAACGTGGCCACTGATAGCAAGGATGGTTAAGATTCAACTGGGCCTGAAATATTGTATTTAATGAGTAGGTCATTCCTTGGTGAGCTTCAAAAGAGTTAAATTATCACAGAATCAAGTTTTGGAAGATAAATCTGGCACTGTTTTGATGTCCCAATCAAAACCTAGTAACTTAACTCATTTTCCATGCTTTGTTCCATCTCTCCTAGTCTCTAACATTCTTTCCCTTGACTCCCCTATTTGTCAGGGCATTAAGGATTAAGTGAATGTGCTGAGGAAGCAGAGAAGGGAGATTATCTGTCAGAAGTCTGTCAGAAGTGACAGATGTTTAGAGAAAGTACAGCTGAATTAAATTATGGGAAGAGAAAGAATAGTGTCTTCCAAGGTTCATAATAAATTTGCACTTGACAGTTTAATCCTTAAGTATTGCCTATTTAAGCAAAAGATAGTAACTTCTAAAAAAATATTGTTATATTCTGGGAATGCCTAATCTATGTGTTGGTTATCTTTGTGACTTAAGACTACGACCAGTAAAATCAGTTTTTGTCCCTTCCCTGTTTAAAACATTCAGTGGACTACACAATTTAAAAATGGCATTCATGCTCCCAACCCCAAACGTGCACACATTCTCTATTCTATTATTCTCGTTATCATCTTCACAACATTTAATATCTGATACCATCCTCCGTATTTACTTATTAGTTTACTCTATGATCTGTCACCCTTGTCTCAGACCCCGTTGAATTCCCTAAGACTGTCACTAAAAACCTGATAAATTAAGTGTTGAGTGAATGAAACTGAATAAATGTTACGTCAGTGAAATCTGTGAGTGAGGAGCTCAGTGCTATCAATTCTCAAGAGTCTTAAACTCTGCTCGGGTGGTTGGAAGCCCAGCGTGAGACAGCCTTTCCAGGCCAGAGATCCAAGTGTGGCTCTGGAGCACAAGATGGAGAGCAGAAAGGAAGGAAAGGATTAGAAAAGGGGCCTCTGCTCTGTTTCAGGAGAGACAAAAGCTTCCGAACAAAAGCTTCTGAAAACTCGACTGTCGGGTCTTCTTTTCCCCATGCCCAGCCTGGGTCTCCTAGGAGGGCCTACAGCGAGCGTGCTCAGTTCTCAGCAGAGTTCGAGGAGCAGGAAGAACCGCGGTGCCAAAGGACAGGGGACAGGGA
This sequence comes from Cryptoprocta ferox, assembly GCA_028646485.1. Lineage (NCBI taxonomy): Eukaryota > Metazoa > Chordata > Mammalia > Carnivora > Eupleridae > Cryptoprocta > Cryptoprocta ferox. The sequence goes on from CM053572.1 coordinate 68,778,428, forward strand.
GAAACGGCGAACTTCTTACCGCGGTCAGGACCCTGAAGTCATCTCGGCTCATGTAACGTAATTTGGCCACATTCACTTTCCCCATGGCAGCCCAAGATCAAGCCACAAGTCTCTCTCACAACAACTGGAAGAACACAGCCTCTCCCAAACCTCTTCCAAACCTCACCACCGCCACCCCGTGGTTCGCGCATGCGCTGATCCTTCCTCCAGGTCCTTGTTAATAAATAGAAGAACCAGTCTGGCGTAGGAAACTGAAAGGCCGTCTGAGTTTTATAATGCATATAATATGGATCAAAGAAGTATAATTTTTGCATAGTGATTTTGTCATGTAAATTAACGAACTTTAAACATTCTCTACAACATGTCCTTTCATTTTCCTGTCAGGATTGGCTGCCTAAAGGACCCCATCCGTCCTTAAGTGCATAATGACAACTTAACGGGAGGAGCAAATTTTACCCCCAAAAGCAACTCCTACTTTAGGCAAAGTGAGTTCCAAAAAGGAGGGTTGGAAAATGAACCCAAGCGCGGTTAAAAATTACAATAGTAATTTTACAGGCATCCCTTTCCTAACAGGACCTGCGGAGAAAAAGAGGAAGGCGTGGTTAGTGAGAACTCTTGCGTTTGCTCAGTATTGGTTTTAGGTTGGTTCCCGAGACTCTACTGTGCGCTTGCGCCTGTCGGGGGTGGGGCTTAGACTCTGGAAGGCAGTCTGGCTTCGTCGCTTCTCCCGCGCATTTCCAGAGAAAGTGGGCCATTTTGACAGGTTGCAACGAAACTACGGGGATGTTTATCGAAGGCCAAGGAGTGATTTCAGGGCTTTAGGAGAGCCACCCACACTGTCTCTGGAACTTCTCAACACGCCAACAAAAATGATAACTGGAGCAGAACCTTAAACAACTTGCACCTCAGAGGGTGGGTACTCTACCTTCCCTACTAAAGCAACACGGGAAACTTGTGTGATATTGTTGGTGTTTATACCTCGTTTCATGAACTACATTTTAACTCTCTTTTGGTACACCCCTCACGTATTAAGGTGTGGGTGCTACTTATGGTCACGAAGGACTGTGGCCTACTTCAGCTTTGATTTCATTTCCAACCACTGTTTAGCCTCTCTCATAACTTCGACTCTCATAACTTTATGAGTAAACTTTGGAGTTCATTATTTACAGAGTCTGTTTTTTCCTGCTGGGGTTCCACTGACCAGTGTGTCCATTTTCCAACTCTCCAAAGCGCTACTGAGTATGTTGCTTTGTCCAAACACAGAGTTAGCCTTTTCATAAAACGTGCACTGCAGTTTGAAGACAAGCAGTTGAATGTGTCTTTTCATTCCAGTCAGAATAGTTAATAGTCTGAAACCATAGAATACAGGCAGCAGAGCAGTCGTCTGTCCCCTCTACACCATAACCTTTGGCTTCTTTTTTCACTTGTATGAAGTGTCTTTGATTAACCATGCTCAACTAATGGAAACCTCCATTGAAATGGAATTTTTATTTCTGTACTTCACATAAGACATAAAAATGGACAGTTTTTAAAGAAACCAAATGACTAATTTATGGAGCAAGAATGAGATGGGAAACACAAGTCGTTTGGCTGGCTATTCCTAAACCAACATTTTGGCAGACATTGCTATTCTTTTGCGGCACAAATCTTATGTTACTTCTCAACTCTGCTCCAGACAACCACTGCTGGGTTGACTGGATTTGGCTACACTTGCTGGGCTGGTTCTGGGGTATTCCTTGGGGTTAATCACACTAAGGCTAAATCTCTTCTACTTTTTATAAAATATATTTTAATATAGTCATCTTAATCAGACCCTGGAAGAGTAAAAGTGATTCAAGTACTGTTCAATATTCTGTTCTCTGTCATACCATACTTAGTAATGACAAACAAAAAATATACAGTATTCTTTCTTCACGCGTTTACCGTTTATGAAATATATATGCAAAAATATTTGTTTGGTCCTGGGGAAAGAATCTCAAGACGTAAGCTTTGAGGTAGAAGGAGATGAATAAAAAAATAAGAGAATAGTATGACAGAGGTATGCAAAAGGATTTAGCACATCATTATTACCCACTCCCATCTCTCACCACCATGCTCCCATCCCCCCACACCCAGTGTTTGTCCTAATAAGATGCAGAGGGTCTTGATTGTATACAGATAAAAGTTAAAACTTCTTGATTAAGTCAGACTTCTTAGGCTGGCATTCAGGATCTTCAACAATCTGTATCCTTGCTTACTTGCAAGTAGCATACACTCTTGCCTAATTGAACTGCTTTGTTTTCTCTTGTACAATTACAAGAGAAATCTCTTGATTTCCTGTCTAACTGCTTTTTCCTTCATCTGCAATGCTCATCTTCCCACCTCCTTTTCCGCCTTCTTTCTAGTTACTACATATATAAATCTGATCTATCATTCTTAAAACACTACATATTCCATAAAGCTTTTCTTTATTATCTCTGTATTATTTTTTCTAGGGAGGATTGCTGTAACAAGCATAAATTTGGTAGTTTAAAACCATAGAAATTTAGTCTTTTACAGTTCTGAACCATGCTCCCTCCAGAGGCTCTAAGAGGAAGTCTGTTTCTTGCCTCTTTCAGCTTCTGTCAGCATTTGGTGCCTGCTGGCATTTCTTGGCTTCTGGTTGTATCACTCTATCTCTACTTCTGTAGTTACATTGTCTCCTCCATTTCTGTGTGTGTTTCCCTCTGTCACTATCTTGTAAAAATGCATGTCATTGCATTTAGGGCCCTCTCAGATCCTTAATCACATCTGCAAAGTTGTTTTTGTTTTTTTTTCCCTAGGGGGTAAATTCATAGATTCTAGGGATGAGAGCATGTATATGTTTTGGGGGGGTCATTATTCAACCTATCATAATTTCAAAGGCAAGTAAACTCTTCCTAATCTTCTGTAGCTCTTTATCTTTAATGATCCTGGCCACTTTTTAATAACCATCCCCCAGCCTAGAAATTAGATTAACTAGACAAAATTTGAAACAAAGAGATTGAATAAAAAGTTTAGAGTCAAGGAAAATGAAAATGATATATTTATGTTTAAGATATTATACTCAAAGTCAGAAAAAATTGTGATAGACTTTACGGCCCATGGGCTATAGTGCCGTATATGTTTGGGCATTAAAACTATCAGTGGTGGGAAAACACATAGTATGGAATATGTGTGGAATTCATGGCAAAATCCAATGAGAAAGTCACATGTGGACTTGAAGGGTTCTGGAGCATGGCATAATATGCAGCAGATACATATATATATATTTTGAAAAACAGCTTGTGCATATGCAGATCCCTGAGAGGGATGGAGTGCCTGACATCGAGATACTACATGATATTGTACCCACAACTGTCCTTCACAAATTGATTTGTTGGATCAGCCATGTTATAAATTTGGGCAAGCTCAGCAATAATCCATTGTAAGGTGAAAGTGGTACATTCAGGATTGAACACAAGCAGGGCCCCAGGGCACAAATAAGCTGCATGAGCAGGTAGCCTGGACTCCCCTGCCTAAGTGCCCCTCCCTCAGCTCATGCCTCAGTGGGTGATCCCTTAAGATTAACTAGTGAAGGAAAAATAAGGCCACATTTGGTTCATGTATGAATTGGTTTGATATTGTTGAACTGTAGCCCTAATTGGGTAGCCTTAAAAGAGAAGTAAGAGGATATCTTCCTAATGGTCAGAGCCTTGGGAGATGGCATCTGGTACTCCACTTTGTTCAGCAAGAGAAATAACCCTTGTGTGTTAGAATACACATGGATTGAGGGGTACTGGTAAATAGCCTGGCTGGTTGGTCAAGAGCCTGGAAAGGACAAAAATTGTTAGATCGGGGATAAGGAATTCTAAGATAGAGGCATGAAAATGGGCATAATAGAATGGACAAGAAATGTGAAGATCTTTGGATTGCATAGTGATACCCTCCAGAAAGCATCTAACACAGAAAAGTCATTAAACAACCAGGTGGACTAAAACCGTGTCTGGTTGTTGACAGCCAGCCAGACTGTCACTGCAACCTGCCACCACAGTGAAGGCACAATTGGTAAACAAATGAATTAGTGATGGTAGCAGTGATGGAGGAGGCTAAGCATGGGCTTAAAAACATGGGCTCCAAATTACCAAGGCTAAAATGACTATTGCTGTTCCTGAATACCCAATCCACATTCAGAAACCAATGCTGAGTATAATGCCATCCCTTGAAGAGACTCATCAGCCACCTGGTGTCAAATTGACTACAAAGGGCCCGTCCTACTATAACAGGACCAGAGCCAGAGATTCCTCTTGACAGTAATAGATATATATTATGGGCATAGGTTTGTTTTTCCTGTCTTCAGAGCCTCAGCTTGCACCAGTATCATAAGGCTTACAGAATGTTTGCTCTTATAGCATGGGACTGCACTTTACTTCAAAGGCGATATATCAGTGTGTATATGACCATGGGATCCCAGCTTATATCACATTCTACACCTTTTAGAAGCTGTTGGTATGATGGAATAATGGGAAAGTCTATTGAAGGAACAGCCTGTGGAAGGTATTGCTCAGAGTCAGATCAGAGGTAATACCCTTTGAGTTTGGTTGCTACCCTCTAAGGGATCAGTGATATGGTCCTCAGTAAGTAGAATATATAGGCCCAGAAATCAAGGAGTGGACACAGTATTGGCTCTACCCACTGTCATTTCCAATAATATACTTATGGAATTTCCATCTCAGCAACTCTGGGCTCTGAGGGTTTAGGAGTTTTGGTTTTCAAAGGGGAGTATTTCTGCCAAGGGCCACAGCCAGAGTTCAAATGAACAATTAGCTGTGGCTGCTACCTGTCTTCAGACTACTTGTTGCAAGAAGACATGGAATGAGAAGCCATTGAGACCTTGAGGCAAATATCTGGATCATGCCACCAGAGAAGTCATGGAGATCAGCAGGCATGCCAACTGAAGGTGAGAGTAATCTAGAACAGATAGTAAATGAAGGTAGTATCACTTATAGCCCAAGACTAGCTGCAGTGATGGGGGCTATAGTTTTTCTCATTTATCTCCCTGAGAAGAGAGGTTCATTGAAATCCTGAAGTTGCTTCCAGCACTTAAAGAAGTAGATCCAAGTAGCATAAGAGTTGGATTGTGGTTGACACTGTGATGTACCACTCAGCTATCCTCTTTCGGAATGAAGGACTTACTCCCGCTAGCTCCTGGAAGTGCTGCCAGCAGAAAATGCTCAGCAGTCAGCCTCCACTTGGATTGCATAGGCTGTAGGAGCTATCTCACCAAAGGTCATACTTCCTTTCTGGGTTTGCCTAGATTCAGTGAGTGATTGACATAGGCATCTAAATGCTCAAATTCTTTGCACCAGTTCAGCATAACTCTGAAGGATCATAAGAACTCCTTGTAGAATCAGCTGCAGCCTCCTTTTTTACTGCATCCCAGATCATCCTCTTCCTTTGCTTTCTCCTGCTCTTTCCCTGCTCTCTTCCAAGTGTTAATCATAAGAGCACTTCTTATTAATACCCATAATAGAGTACAGACCTGCTTCCTAAGGAATTTAACCACCATTTCTGGCCTCTCAGCTTAGTGCTAATAGGACCATGCTATAAAAATGGGATAGGCAGGATAAGACTGCTAAGCAAGAGGTCATTGGCTTAATTCTGCCACTAACTAGTTTTTTTTAACACTGGGGACACTTTAACTTCTCTTATTCATACAAGTTTTTATTTTGAATATTTACTATACAACACATTTTGGTTAACAAAACTCTGTTCCTTTTTTCAAGGAGCTTATAGGCCTAATGAATCTTAGGCTGGTTGTTTATATTATGAATGGACTGGACTTGAATAATGTTTCTAAACCTTATATTAATGTAAGTTCCCATCTCAGGCCCCATAATCTCCATTCCACTCAGGTTGAAAATCACGCTCTTCTGTGTATCCCTAGGAACCAAGAATATTTGGCTACAATTTGTTTTATGAAATAAGATTCTTTCATTTGCAAATATAAAACTATATAACATGATAATAGATATGCCTTTTCAAACTGTACCTCCCAAGCCACGGTGATTTTGATAGCACCTTAGGAACTACTGGACATTCACTTTAAGGTCAGTCAAGACAGAAACCATATTAGATATTTAAACATGGACTTTAATATTAAAGATCATGAATTTGGCATAAAGCTAAATAGAAAACTGAAATGGGGGGGCGCCTAGGTGGCTCAGTCGGTTAAGCATCCGACTTTAGCTCAGGTCATGGTCTCGCAGTTCATGAGTTTGAGCCCCACGTCCAGCTCTGTGCTGACAGCTCAAAGCCTGGAGCCTGCTTTGGATTTGGTCTGTCTGTCTGTCTGTCTCTCTCTCTCTGCCCCTCCCCCACCCACACTCTGTCTCTGTCTCTCAAAAATAAAATAAAACATTAGAAATTTAAAAAAAAGGAAAACTGAAATGGGAGAGGAGAATTCTAAGGCATCACAACTGCTACTACTAAGCTTGAGCAACTAAAATAAGAGGTTGAAATGACTCAGAAGCTTAGAAAAGAGGACCTGTGGACCTGAGGTCCAGACCTCTGAGGAGCATCTCAGCTGTGTTGGTACTAATAGCTCTGGGGCTGGAAGACTTGATAAAACTGGTTCCGCAAGACTAGTTTGGTTGGAAGAACTGCAAACTACATTCAGATGTTGCTATGCAAGGATGTTGCTGCTGGGCTGAGGAAGTGTTGGGACAATGCTAACAAAAATGGCGCACGAAGCCTCGAGGAAACAAATAGGAAGCAGACAGAGGAATAAATTGATTCTTCCTCCTTTAAGATTACTTTTCAGCAAAGTCCCATGTAGAGCCAGCTGGCAAAGCAGAAATGGTTCCAGCCCTGGCATCAGAAAGTAGAGTATAGTGGTCTGGGTTTGGGAACTAAGAGACAATAGCTTAATAACGGGCACAATCTCTAAGAGATTTTTGAGACTTGACATTCTACTTGTCTGCCTTATAGACCTGTACATGGTAGTTATCAAGTAAAGGTCTTTATAGTTTGTCTTTTTTTTTTTTTTTGGTATGTTTTCTTTTTATGTACCTTGATTCAGAGAATAAATAACTTGTTTTAGATTTTTGATCTTCTACTTTATTGCCTTTCTTAAAGGATGTACCGGTTTTAGTCCTGTTCCTGTTTTGTTATTTTGTTGTTATATTTTTTGTTTACAAGAATGAAATATAATTCCGTTATTCTGTTAGATATTCATAATAAATAAGGCCTTTTGAGTTCTCCAAAATAGTGTAATTGTCTTTATTACAAGTTAGAGCATTTGGCCTATTATTCCAAGTTATTCTTTCAAATTTTAAATGTTTCCACACACTAAATTTTATTTAGTTTTTTAAATTTTTTATTTTTTCTTTGAGTAGTGAATCTGGATTCTAAAAACATTCTCCAGACTATGGAGCATTTAACTGGTCCTCTGTTAGAATAGCTTTTTTTAGGCTGTTGACTTCCAAATTTGGTTAAGCTTACTCTTCCCCTTTTAACATGGCTTAATATGCTACTCTTTAACATGAAAACATTATTTGCTCACAAGGAGTTCTCATGAAAGTAGACCTTACATAAAACGTGGTATTAAACTTTCAGTAGGAAATGGTCAAATAAATAGAGAATATTAAAAATGAAGTGTTCAGTGGATGCCTGGGTGGCTCAGTCGATTGAATGTCCGACTTTGGTTTAGGCCATGATCTCACAGTTCATGGATTTGAGCCCTGCATCAGATTCTGGGCTGACAGCTCAGAGCCTGGAGCCTGCTTCAGATCCGGTGTCACCCTTTCTCTCTGCTCCTCTACTGCTCACTCTCTCTCTCTGTCTCTCAAAAATAAATAAACATTAAAAAAAAGAATAATCAATGAAAACACTTTTATTTTCTACATAAAATACATGTAATGGTCCAAAAATACACATTCTCTAAGATTCAACTTGTGAAAATAGGTTCTGGTGAAGCTTAATGAAGGGTAGTACCAGTGCCAGACCACCAAATACTGCAAATTCTTTTCCATAGGTAAATTTATAAATACCTACACATGCTTGCTGAAAGTCCACCCTGAACAGGGCAGTTCAAATACTGGATCCTTTCATCCTCATTTTGGGAAATCACTGTTTCTTGAGATATGTTCACATGATTCTACTTTTATTACTACGCTGTCCTTTTCAAACAGGTCTCCCAAGGATAAGATTGTTTAGTTCTCTTTGAATTCCTAACTTTGTTAAGCTGCCATCTATAGTCAGAGGACATCTGATAATGTTAGAATTAGCTTTTAAAAAGTGATTAGGGTTACCATAGTCCCTAATACTCTGATACTCCAAACTCATTTATTAACCTACTAGGGAGTTCTTGTCAAGACAGTCAGAAGTTGGCTTTAACTGATCTGGCTGCTGCCTGATTATTAGTTCATGTTGAACTGGTTTGTTTATCTGAACATATCTAACATATATTAAGCCTGTATGGAATAAAGCTCATACAGTGTAGTTTAGCCAAAAATAACCCATTGGCTGATAATTTTTGGAACTTTCACTATTTCTATAAATATTAGAGGTGGTGTCTTCTAGTACTTAACGCATGGCCTCTTTACAGTCACTGGAGTAATTATTTAGTTTGAAAATAAACTGAACTCCTGTCTTGGGTTTTTTCCTTATGGTTCCTACTCTGGGCATTTTCCTACCTGTCTAACTCAGGGTAAGTGGATAAAAGAAAGTGAAGTGAAATAACTATTTTATTGTTATTATTGTTTTTATTTTATTAGCTCAGATAATCTGGCTTATCTAAGGATTTTTTTCACCATTTTCAGTATTTCTCTAGATCATTGACAATAGATTTCAATGATCTCAACATTAGTTTCTTAAATGTCAAGATAGAGTATACTTTATGCATGTTTAAGGTATTTTAGGACTAAATTTTTAAGGAAAATTGTTTTTACTTTTATTTATTTTTCTTTTAACTTTTAAATGTTTATTTTTGAGAGAGAGCATGAGTGGGGGAGGGGCAGAAAGCAAAGGGGACAGAGGCTCCATGATGTGGGGCTTGAACTCATGAACTGTGAGATCATGATCTGAGCTGAAATTGAACACTTACCTGACTGAGCCACCCAGTTGCCCCCATTTTTATTTTTAAAAGTATATTCTGAAAAAAAGTATATTCTGAATATAGAATTTCATGTTTAACTTTTTCAGTAATTTCTTTTTCAGTATTCATTTGTAATTTTGAACTTCTTTATGAGTAATTCTTAGCAGAGTCTGTTAATTATTCCCAATGCCTATTCTTTCCTTTTGTCTTTTATCCATAAAAGCTGCTGCTTTCCAGCTGAGTACATGGTCTCTAAGCTAGAGATTATATTTCCCAGTCTTGTTAGAACTAGATGTGATTACACATCTAAATTTTTACCTATGGTGTGTAAGTAGAAATTATAAATGCACCTTCTGAGTCTTGTCTTTTAAAAATTGAGTATGCAGATTCTTCTTTTATACCATTCTTCCATAGACTGGACCTTAACTTTCGTGGTAGTGAGCTAGCTTCAACCACACAGATAAAGGCAATTCTCTGAAGGAATGTCTGGAAAATAATGTGGAAGGGCCCTGGTCCCTGGGTGATATCAAGGAGCAGGCTGTCTTCCCATTCTATTCCACCTGTCTAGCTCTGAATGTTACATGAGAGAGCAATAAACTTCCATTGTTTAGGGGGTCTTTTGTTATAAAAGATTAGTTCTTAACCTAATTAATACAGACAGGATTTTACGTAAATATTTTTCTGATGGTTTGGAGTTTCAAAGGAGGCTCTAGAGGTCAAGACTCATAGACGCTAAATATTTCCATTCTAAACTTAAGCATTACCCATTTATGTGAGATTGGAAAGAGGGGCTTCCAAAGATCAGTTCTGCTCTCATTAACCTATTACTTACCTCCTTTCTATGTAGAAGAAGGCTGGATATTATTGAAGATTGAAATATGGAAGCCTGTAATTGAGTATTTCTTGGAAGAGAGATGTCAGTGTTTTGTAATGTTTCCTCCTCCAACTTTCAAAGAGGAGAATGGTGCTGGCCTCTACCTCAAGCCTATTTAAGATAAGATCTTAAATAGATACAATTAGAGAATTTCTCGTGTGGCACTGGAAGTTTAGGGGATATAGGGGCTGTCAACTGTCTCACTCCTAAGAGTCTAAGTCAAAAGGCTGACTGGAGGGGCCTACTGGGAAAAAAGCAAATTGTACTGAGGTCATTCAATGCTTCCACAGTTTGGTTGGGCAACCCTCAAAGAGGTTAAATAATTTTGGTCATTTATAGTGAGTGACTAAGTGTAAAGCTTTTATAGACACTTGTGTCATACCAGGTGGGTCTACTTGTGGTCACTACCTGTTAAGCATGAGCTTCAGGATAAATTCTGCAGTGTCATATTCATGAGTTATACATTAGGCTTTACTAAGGACAGTGAAACTTACAAGGTGAATCACTCCGAATCTAGTCTGGAAATAGGAACCATATCAATTATTATAATTTTGAGAATTTTATATAAAGAACTATTTACCAGGTACTAGAGAACAGATATCCTCCTTAATTCTGGCGGTACAAGAGGGAAAATGTTGATATTTTTAAATCTGAGAGACTTGGAGGAAGGATTTTAAAAGCCGGGAGTCAGATCTCTAAGGAGGAGTCATTGCCTGATTATTGCTGGTACTTCAGAAATATGGGTACTGCACTGAGAACTCTGGGAGGGGCACTGGCCATCTGGCATTGTTATCTCTGAGGGACACAATGAAGATGGTTTTGGGAGTGAAACTGCAGCCCACTGCTGCTTTAGGATCAACTGCTTCTGCCAGGGGCCAAGTGTCATCACTGGGTGATGCTGATAGAAATAGAAAGAAAAGAATACAGGAAGCGGCAAATCCATTTCTCCTCTTCCTTTCCTCTAGTCTCCTTTGAATGGTCCTGTTGAGAGAATACATCAGGGAACCAGGTGTTCCTTTTAGATATGATTTTGTTTTGAGTGATCCTAGACCAACATACCAACCATGAGTTTTGTATTTTGTCTTCAGCCATTGTAGGAGAACACAGTCACTTCCCAGATGCATCCCTGTCTATTCTGCCATAATCTACTTTATTTTTTTTAAGCCTATTTATTTTGAGAAAGAGAGAGAGAGAGAGAATGAGCAGGAGAGGGACAGAAAGAGAGGGAGAGAGAGAATGAATCCCAAGCAGGCTCTGCACTGTCAGCATGGAGCCCAAACAAGACTGCGAGATCATGACCTGACCCAAAACCAAGAGTCAGACACTTAACTGACTGAGCCAGCCAGGTGCCCCTCTGCCATTATCTACTTAAGTTTTCTCAGGACCAAATCATTTAATAGATGATGTTGTTCCCCCACTGCAGGGAATATATGTGAAGTTTTCCAGTTCTTGTTTTATTTAAGTTCCTCCTTCTAGGCTTGGGTGAAGTGGTGAAGTGAAGATAATATCCAGTCTCTCTAGAGAGGGTTGGAATTAAAGCTTTCTTTATGGAAATTCTCTTTACATATACTTTTGTTATTCCCATCAACAAAATCCTTTATAGCCTTGGTAAAGGTAAATTGTCTATCCATTTCTCAGCCACCTATTTTGAATTTTCTTATGGAATGAATGGCTCTGCTAATGGTGAAGAAACAAATGTTGAAGATACATGTAAAGAGTTTGAATAAAATTGTTTCATCAAACTCTAAGTGGAACAAAGCAATATTTCTAGATTTCTATATAATCTGATATGTCATTTAAGTATGTCATTTAATGAATTTAATATTATAGGTATATGATCGTGATTCCATATATGTGTATATATATGTTTATATATTTATTTTGGAAAAAAGTTTTTAATCCGATTTGCCATTGAGAAAATGGAACATCACTTTTTATTCAGGGTAGCCTTATTTCTAGACCTATCTGATGGCACATAAATGTGTCATAAACCATAGTTTTACTTCAGTAAGGGGACATAAATCAACATTTTCCTTTCCTTTTGATATTTAAATATACCAAATAATATAAAATTGAGGTCTACCTCTACTTTTCAAACCTCTACTGTGGAATTTGTATCACGAATATATGGTTAATATTTTAACAGTTCTTACCCATTGAATTTCTTCCTAGTGGTAGATTATATATTTCTGGGGTTTAAATAGCTGGCATTTAAAACTTAATTTTGGTGAAGTACTTTTTGTTTTTGGATATTGCATGGTCGATAATAGTTTATCTACCTTTAAAGTGTCTTTTGAATAATGATCATTCTAATTTAACTTGTACTCAGACACATTAGCTTACTAATCTGAATCTTTCATCATTTTTTACTTTGATTTAATCTTTAATAATTTTAGGTTATAATTTAGAAAATATATGAAAATGCTTATTATTATAGCTCTTACTGACTTAATTATTATAAACGTGTGTCTACCTTCCTTTAGAATTCCAACTAAATCTTTTAAAAATAGTTTCCATTTCTCTATAGACCTTCCCCATATGTTTACTTATGATCTTTTTCTTAAGTATTTGAAGGTATTTATCACAGCATCTTTATTTTTTTAATATAATTTATTGTCATATTGTGAAGATATTTATCACAACCTCTTTAATGTCTTTTTTTTTTTTGCTACTTTCAACATCTAGGACATTTTGAAATCTTTTTCTATTGACTCCTTTTTACCTTAATATGGGTCAGGTTTTATTTTCTTACATGTAACCTGTTTTTTAATTTTATACTGGACACTGTGGATAATATGTTGTAGGGTATCTGTATTGTCTTCCTTTGGGTGTTGAGTGTCTTCCCTCTGGCAAATTAAATTTTCCGGTTAAATTATTAGAAAATCCTTTTATCATATGGAAACCAACTTGACAATAAACTATAAAAGAAAAAAAAATCCTTTTATCTGTTAGAATTAGAATTTTGGTTTGTTAATGTAGGTCTATGTCAGTCTTGTCCTTAGTCCTAGGATTTGTCTCTTCTTTTAGCTTGTGGTTCTTACTGTTTTAGGAATACCTTTTTAGGAGTTGCATCTGAGTACCTGAGGAACTCTGCAAGGTATTTTCATTCCCTCCGGGCTGAATACAACACTTTCCTTCTTTGTGCAACTTCTCTTTTTTTCCAGTCAACTCTCAGCAGCTACTGTCTTTGGCCTCATGGAGTCTCAGTTTGAAATGCTTGGTTTGCATGCTGGCCAAAGCCTGGAAGAAACTCTTAATCATGCTTCTTTATAATCCTCTTATTACAACTCTCTTCTCTGAATCCTGCCCCATTAATTCTAGTTGCTTCAGAACCTCAGCCACCAACCATTTCCTTGGCAACTCAGACAGAGATAACTTTCTACTGGGCTCTTCCTCACTGCACTATAGTGCAGAAAGAGCCCCAAAGCTCCCCTGATAGGTTTCTCTTTTATACTACCAGATGTCCAATTTATAAAAGCAGTAAATCATATATTTTGCCCAATTTTGTAATTGTTTATAGCAGAGGTTATGTCCAATGCTAGTTTTGATACCATGGCCCAAGGTAGAAGTCTATGTTCCTGTAAATCCTTTCTATAATTATCTTTTTTCCCTGCTCAAAATTTGAATGCTAAATAACCATATAAAATCTTGTAAAGCATTTTTTTTAAAAATTTATTCTTCCTTTACAAAAGGTAGAAGAGAAGGAACAACTTTCCAAATCATTTTATGAAGCATTATTCTGTTACTAAAACCAAATAAGAAAAGAAAACTACAGACCAATATCTTTTGAATGTGGAGTCAAAGATTCCTCAACATATTAACAAACTGAATTCAGCAAACATACAAAAAGGATTATATACTGTAATCAAGTTGGGTTTATTCTAGGAATGCAAAGCTGATGCAGCATACAAAAACCAATCAGAATAATAGACCATATTAATAAAATAAACATAAAGAGCGATCACTTCAGAAGATACAGAAAAAGCTTTGGAAGAAAATCCAGCACTTCAACATATTAGAAATATAGGAAACTTCTTCAACCTTATAAAGGTTATCTATGAACAATACAAAGCTAACATCTCAATTAATGGTGAAAGACTAGGATAATTTTACTCCTAAGATTAGGAACAAGACAGAGATGTCCACTGTAATCACTTCTGTTCACCATTGTACTGAAAGAACAAGCTAGGACAATTAGATAAGAAAAAGAAATATAAACCATCTAGATTTGGAAAGGAAGAAATAAAACTTTCTCTATCCCCAGATGACTTAATGTTGTATATAGAAAATCCTAAGGAATGCATACACATACAAATTATCAGAATTTATAAATGAGTTCAACAAGACTGCAGTATACATGATCAATATGAAAAACTGTATCCTATATCTGTTCATTTAGCAATAAATAATTCAAAAATGAAATCAAGACAGTTTTATTGTAACATAAAAAAAGATAAAATATTTAGGGATAACTTTAACAAAAGAAATGTGAGACATACACTAAAAACTATAAAACATTGAAAAAATGAAAAAAGACCTAAATAAATAGAAATACAGGGATGGGAAGACTTAAGTAAGTACTTAAGTTGTTAGCAAGGAACAACTTGTAAGTTGTACTTAGTAAGATGGAAGTTCTTTCTAAATTGATCAAGAGAGTCAATGCAATTCCTTTTAAAATCCAAAATGACTTTTTTTGCTAGAATTGACAGGATGATTTTCAAATTCATATGGAAAGAAAAGGAACCCAGAATAGTCAAACAAGGTTGAAAAAGAAATGGTTGGAGCAGAGATACTTAATTTCAAAACTTACCTCAAGGTAATAGTTGTCAAAACAGTGTGAGTGATGATGAAGTTTTGGAGTGGTGGTGGGGTTTGGAGCCAATGACCAAGGAAGAATTCTTGAAGATTCTTTGGTCCAAAAGTTGATTTTATTAAAGCACAAGGACAAGACCTGTGGGCAGACAGAGCTGCTGGCGTTGTGAAGAATGGATTTGAGGGAGGTAAGGTCAAAAGGGAAGCCTCCAGAAGGACTTTGATATGCTAAAGAGGACTCCTAAAATCCCTCAAGCCTTCCTATTGTCAAGCTAGGGTGGTTATTCCTCTAGTAAGGCAGAAACATTAGGACAGTAAAGGGTTCCTGGAGAAATGGTATACTTTGTACTTGCCTCAAGTATTTCTCAATGGGTTGCAGGTTATAAGGACATTTAATTTTACCTGCCATTTCCTTCTTGCCTCTGTTCCCCATATCACTATGGAGGAAAGGGTGATATTAGCGCTCCAGGAAACTGAGTCTATAGGTTTCTGGAGATTAGGTTATTGATAAGATTGCCTTTTTGTTGTAATTTACTAAGATATTTGTAAACTGATGGAGACTCATGTCCTATATGACTGTGATCTCTATCAGTTAACCATTTGTTCACTTTCATTTGTTCTTGGGGAGCCAGGAGTGCCTGAGGAATATCACACCTATCCAATCTTGGGGGAGGGAGGTGTGCTAGCTTGTACTTTGCCCTCACCTTGCCGTATGCTCCCTCATCAATAATATGGTTATTAACACATTTTGTTTATCCAAGCATTAGTTGATGAACATTTGGATTGTGTCCATCTTTTGACTATTATAAGAAATGCTACTATGAATATTAGTGTAAAATTTTGATGAAATCCAATTTATGTTTTTCCTTTACACTTTGCTTCTAGTGTCATACCTAGGAAACAATTACCTAATCCAAGGTTTCAAAGGTTTGTTTGTTTTCTTCTAAAAATTTCATAGTTTGAGCTCTTATATGTAGGTCTTTGATCCATTCTGAGTTAAATTTTTGTTCATAGTGTGAGGTAGGGGTCCAACTTCATTTTTTTGCATGTAGATATTCATTTGTCCCCGCACACATCTGGATTCTCAATTCTATGACATTGATCTCTATGTCAATCTTCATATAGTCTCATGATGAGGTTATAAGGAAATTTAATTGAGAAATACTTGAGGCAAGTGCAAAGTATACCATTTCTCCAAGAACCCTCTACTGTCCTAAGGTTTATGACTTACTAGAGGAATAACCACCCTAGCTTGACAATAGGAAGGCTTCAGGTGTTTTAGGAGTCCTCTTTAGCATATCAAAGTCCTTCTGGAGGCCTCCTTTTTGACTTTACCTCCCCCAAATCCATTCTTCACAATGCCAGTGCATCTCTGTCAGCCCACAGGTCCTGTCCCTGTGCTTTAATAAAATTACCTTTTTGCACCAAAGATGTCTTCAAGAATTTTTTCTTGGCCATCAACTCAGGACCCCCATTATTCTAAAACCCCATTACTATGGAATAATATTTTGATAAAAAAGGAATGAAGTACTGATCATGCTGCAACGTAGATGAATCTTGAAAACATTATACTAAAGGAAACAGACAGGCATAACGTACCACAAATTGTATGATTCCTTTTGTCAGAAATGTCCAAAACGTGGAAATCCATAGGAACATAATGCAGGTTAGTGATTGTCAGAGGTTGGAGGATGGGGAATGTGGAATGACTTCTAATTGGCATGGGGTTTTGTGGTATAATAAAAGCAATAAATATTTGGTGTTTGTCCTGAGTTCTTAGCATAGAGCTCCTAAAAGTCTTGGAATTTACTGTCGTCAAAAGAAAATTCACAGAACTTTACTTGATATGAATATTATATTGAGTGAGAAACAAACTCTTTGTGAACAGGGAGACTTTAAACCGATATGTAGTATGAAGCTCAGAGGCATAATATTACAGGATGGCTTATAAAGTGAAAATGAGGAAGTTGCTTAACCTTTACAATAATTGGTTATTACAGTGGAGATTTCCAGATGGCAGAAGATTGGTTAAAAGTTATTATCATACACTATTTTAGGAAGATGACTTAAGTTTTATTTATGATTATCAGAGGCATTTACAAGAAATAATATAAGTTAAATTTTGCTTACATTCATGAAATAAACCAGATTAAATCTTGCTCCTATGGTCTAACTGGTTTTGTCTGCTGCTTGAGGGAATCTTCACACCAGGTCTATGTTTTATTTTATTTTGACATTGTCTTTTGTATGGTAATGAAATGATTCATGGGGAAATCCTAGATGGCTTTAGGTTGGGAGCTGGTTGCTGAGGGTTAGAACTTTCAGCCCCACCCACTGACTGAACCCTCAAGGGAGGGGAGAGGGGTTGGAGATTGAATTCAATCAGCAACCAGCCAATGATTTAATTAGCAATGCCTACAATATGAAATCTCCATTAAAAACCCCTAAATGGATAGAGTTTGGAGAGTTTCGGGTTGGTAAACAGGTTACCCCTAAGAGTGCTTGGAAGCTTTGTGTCATCCCTCTTCTCTCATACCTTGTTCTATGCATTTCTTCCACTTGGCGGTTTCTGAGTTGTATCCTTTATAGTAAACCAGAAAATGTAAGTAAATTGTTTTTTTTTTTAATTTCTGTGAGCTATTTTAGTGAATTATTGAATGTGATAGGTTGTGGGAACCTCTGCATTTGTAGTTGGTTAGGCAGAACTGTGGATAGTCTGTGCACCCAGTTCGCAGCCAGAGTCTGACGTAAAGACAGTTTTGTGGGACTGTCATAACCTTTGGGGTCTGCACTAACTCCGGGAGTTTGTGTCAGAATTGAATTGATTTTTGGACACCCAGTTGGTGTTGGAAAATTTATTGTTGGTATAGAGAAAACTCCACATAGTTGGTGTCAGAAGTGTCAGGACAAAGAACCACGTGTTTCCCTTTGGGATGGTGAAAATGTTCTAGAATCAGATAGAGGTGATCATTGTATAACTTTGAGAATATACTAAAAGGCAATGAACTGTACATTTAAAAAAATTACTCTGCCTTGTCATTCACAACACAGTCCATGGTGTACAGAGCATTTACCAACCTACCTGTTCTCCTCATGCCCTCTTCTTCTAAGGACCTGTAAGGACCAGTCGACATCTAGCCTGGCTGTTCCCAGGCCCTGCCAAGCTAGACAAATACTTCTAGCTCCTGTGTGTGAGATGAGGCAGCGGTATAATTTCCCCCAGGTCCCAGGCTCTCCAGACACAGCGCTGTGGGAGTAACCATCCTTTCCCCTTTCCTGACATCCAAAACGGAAATAAACATTTTACTGCTTTGAGGATGCAGGAGCCAGCTTGAAAGAACCAATAGTCAAAGCTGGAATAATTTCAGCAACAAAATAAATAGCAATAGTATTGAATTATAACCCAAAGAATAAAATAGGTATCTGTGAGTCCATACCAACACAAATAAATAAATGAATAAATAAGTAAATAGAGGACAGGAGACATATCTTTTACAAATGAATTACAAATAATAAATATAAAAATAATGAGGGAAATAGAAAATCATAGCACAGCACAGTAGTGATTCCTATAAGCAAATCTACTGATGAATGCTAAAAGTAAGGGGCAACACTTTAAGGAGAAATAAGATATTTGCATTGCCTGAAAGTATCTGTTCCCAAATATTTATTAATTATTTCAATGACTTAATATCAAAGGGGTCTCGAGGTTTGGTTCCTGAGTTTGAGCCCCATATCTGGCTCTCTACTGTTGGTGCAGACCCACTTTTTCAGATTCTCTGTTCCCCTCTCTTCCTGCCCCTTACCCGCTTGAACGCGCTCATGCAGATTCTCTCTCTCTCAAAAATAAATTAACAGTAAAAAAAAATCAGGCAAGCCCAAATAGAGGAACATTCTCCAAAGTACCATAGGAGTGCCTTTCAAAAGTATCAAGGTCATGAACAACAAAGACTAAGGAATTCACAGATATTGGAGGAGGCTAAGTAGACAAAAATACTTCTTGGTGTCCTGATTTGGATCCTGGAAGAAAAAAAGAGTATTACTGGAAAAACTGGTGAAATGTGAATTTTAGTTAATAGTATTGCACCAATTTTGACTTCCTAGTTTTGATAAATTTATCAGGCTTATATGTTAAGATTGGGAGATTAAATAAAGCTCTACCTTCTTTCCTTCTGTAAACATAAAATTATTTCAAATTAAAGTTTTAAATATTACTATAATTTGCATGCTCTGAATTTCCTTATTCTTTATTTAGTAAATCTCTCATAATAATCCTTTTAAGGGACACCTGGATGGCTCAGTTAGTTTAACAGTTGAGTCTTAATCTCAGCCCAGATCTTGATCTCAGGGTCCTAAGTTCAAGCCCTGTGTTGGGCTCCATGCTGGGTGTGGAGCTTACTTAAAAAAAAAAAGAAAAGAAAAGAAAAGAAAAATGCCTTTTGAAAATAATATGTGAGTGACCTTGATTTCTGTGGGCTATTTATTATTGTTATTTAAAAGAATAGTCTTTACAATCCTGATCAAACTAATAATTATATTTTAAAACCTGTGACAAAATATTTTTGTTTCCATGATTCCCAAATATCATATTGTTTGAAAAATTTGAAGTTACAGAGTTCTTGATCCATTAAATAATTTGACCAATTATTTAAATTCCGGTGTCATATTTCAATTTTTGTAATTTAAAATATAAGGTAGATTATTTTGTCTTTCAATAATGATAAAAATCAGATTAAACTAATGTATGCTATGGGAGTTAATGTTTATTTACATTTTGTATTCAACCAATTTCCAAAAGGTTCTTGAATTAGGTTACAGTAAAAACACACATGTAGTTATTTAAAAGCCATGTTTTAAAAAAATATTTAAGGATGTGGAAAGGTAATTGTTACATTAAAAATATCACAGTTTCTACAATATTTTCATAGTTTTGTTAGAATAAATATATAACCTGGAAGAACATATATCAGCATTTTAAGAGGAGTAATGCTCTTTGAATTGTGATATTTAAAATTTTTCTTTTCTCTTTTCTGCATTGTCATAAAGTTTTTTTTAATGTTTCTTTATTTTTGAGAGAGAGACACACAGCACTAACAGAGGAGGGGCAGGGAGAGAGGGAGACACAGAACTCAAAGCAGGCTCCAGGCTCCGAGCTGTTAGTACAGAGCCCAAAGTGGGGCTCAAACTCATAGACCACCAGATCATGACCTGAGCTGAAGTCAGATGCTTAACCAACTGAGCCACCCAGGCACCCTGTCTTTTCTGCATTTTCAAAAGTATGTACAATGTATGTAATTACTTTTGCAGTCAGTAAAATATAGTAAATATTAAAAACATGCATGCATACATATAATAGGATAGTTAAAGACCGATTGGAGCACAGAGAAAAGGAAGTCAGTACATTTTGTTTTCCTGAATAAATGAACCTAAAATTTACAGAGTTCATTCACTTCCTGGGGTTTATAAAAACAGCTACAAATTGTTCATGCTTATATACATGTTCACACAGATACAAATCTTACAAATGTTTCCATTAACACAATAGACTCATGCCATATACTTAGGGCAGTGAATTCTCAGTTCTCTAAGAAAATATATTTTGAATATTTTAATATATGACTGGTCATTATATTGTACTATCACACCCCATTTAGGCAGTATTTTAGAGATAATAAAGAATTTAAAAAATAACTGAAGCTTCAATCTATAAATATCAAAGATTTTTAGTTTTTTAGAATGAGAATATTTGTACTATGCTTCATCAACTTTCCTGACTTAAATCCTATTTAAATCTCAAATATTGAACTAACCTGTGATGCATTGACACATTGTTGAGTATGTCGTATTATCATTCATTAAAATTTAATGGCTTCAGATTGTTTAGAAGAAACAAAAAGAAAACAAAATCTGGTTTATTATTCTACTTCTCACTGGCTGTTGTGTCCACATATATAATACCATGATGTGCTTCACTTAATTGTTGGAGTCTATGTGTAATTCTGCTAACTTGACATATAAAGTTCATGAATTTCATGATAGCCCTGTTAGACTTTTATTTTTTTAAACCAACTTTTAGTACAAGACTAGAGTTTATCCAAGATCTGACTTGAGTTAAGTGGAGGTATAATTGTGTTTTTATAGCTACTGAATAACTTGAGACTGGTGATTGTGAGCTGAAAACAAATATTTATATTTTTGCAAGTCTTGATTACAGACACTTTAGTTGAAGTACATGTATTGAAGCCTTTTATTTATTATATATCATACTTGGCTCATCCATGGTAAGGTACTTACTTCTATTGTGGAGGTGATAACTGCACCTATTCTGTAAGGTTTTGAGGGAATTAAATTAAATGCAAATGTAAAGTGTTAAACACTGACTGGGACAAAACAAGTGCACAAGGATTTTTGTGTGAGAAAGAAAGAGAATCTGAAAGGAAGTCAGTGTGAATGGAGAGTGAGACAGAATGCTATGCCATTGGAGGAGGAAAAGTAGGTAAGGGCCAGTTCAGAATGTGTTAGGATTTTGGACTTTATTCTGCAGTATGGAAGGAAACACTGAAGGGTTTTAAGCAAGGTGTGACATAGTCACATTTGCATTTTGAAAAGAACATACAGGCTGCTGTTTGGAGACTGGGAGACAGAGGAGCCAGGGTACATGGTCTTTCCCTTGGACTGTATGTTTATGAGTTGAACATCTTTGATTTAAACCAATGTTTTAAATTTCTTTCCATGAATACGCAGCTAGAATCTTAGCTTCTTAACTTTTATTTTGACACTTGCAAGCCATGCAGCAACTTTGTTTTTCTTTCTTCTTCTTCTTTTTTTTAATTTTAAGTAATCTCTACACCCAACTGTGGAGCTCAAATCCATAACCCTGAGATCAAGAGTTGCATGCTTCTGGGTCACCTGGGTGGCTCAGTCGGTTAAGCAGCGAAGCATCTGACTCTCGATTCTACTGAGGTCATGATCTCAAAGTTTGTGGGATTGAGCCCTGCATAGGGTTCTGTGCTGACATCCTCTCTCTCCCTCCCTCTCTGCCCCTCACCCCCCAATAAATAAATAAATAAATAAATAAATAAATAAATAAACTTGAAAAATAAAAAGAGTTGTGTGCTCCACCAATTGAGTCAGACAGGCACCCCTGTTGTTGGTAATTTTTGAACAAACTTGTCAGCGTAGGGCCACCCACATTTGGTAAAGGATAGGCAGGATCCCAACAAGCAGACTGGTCTTTCATGTGGCTCTGCAGTATGGTGCATGCTCCCTTTGATTTCATTTTTCTGGCCCCCTAGAGTCTCAGGTAATGCCTGCTTTTCACATGGAAGTTTTGTTTCCTCTTCATGTTTTATTACTTTAGCTCCCAGAAATGAAAACTCTGTAACATAGATGCTACCATTTGTCTATTCCCCACCCATATTGGATTTCCTTTCCCCTCCTTGGATTGTCAGAATCTTTATAAGAGCACTTTAGATAGCTATCAGATTGTTAGAATTAGCAAGAGTACTGGGACCTATTAACATTCTTGATTCAAACACTTGGTTCATTGCTGGCCTCTGTTGTGATAGCATCTCACTGCTGCTTCACTCTACTTGCAAGTCCTAACTAACTGATTTGCATCTGACTGCAGCTGCTATAAACACCTTTGCTTTTACCATCTTTTGGTGCACAGTCCTTGGCTTCTTGTAGCCTTGGCTTCTTCCCCTACTTCATGCCTGATCTGGTCCCTCCCATTCCCTCTTCACTTTATCTAATTTACCTCATTTTATTGTTGCCCACTTTTCAGGGTGATCATATCCAGGTCATCCTAAATATCTTTCTTCAGGGGTAAACATATAGGGAGAAATATTCATTGATGAAATAATGTGGTGTCTGAGATTTGCTTTTATTGTTTTAAGTTATTTATTTTGAGAGAGAGAGAGAGAGAGGGAGGGAGAGAGAGAGAGAGAGGGAGAGAAGGAGAGAGAGAGGGAGAGAATGAGTGGGCAAGGGGCACAGAGAAGGGGAGATAGAACCTCAAGCAGATTCTGTGCTGCCAGTGCAGAGCCCGACTCAGGGCTCGAACACATGAACCATGAGATCATGACCTGAGCAGAAATCGAGTCAGATGTTTAATCACTTAACCCACTGAGCCACCCAAGTGCCCCAGGAGCATGCATAAACATACAATGGTGAAGCCCAACCAACTGAGCCACCTACATGCTCCTGAGATTTGCTTTTAAATACTCCATCAAAACCATTCAATAAAAGGGTGGTAGAATCAAAGATGAAGATGACATAATAAAAAATGACAGAATGTTGATACTTGTTAAAGTTGGGTGATGGCTACATTGCACTATTCTCTTTTGAGTATGTATGGGTTTTACATAATAAACAGTGAAAAAGACATGGAGTATTTGAACATACTAACTTTCAAAGAAGTAGAGATTCTGGCCAGGTGGGACAAAAGTATTGGAAGCAATTACATGAAGGTGGAATAGAAGGTGTTCTGTGTTTTGTCAACATAGGAGATAGGCGAATCATGTTGCTTTTTAATATATTGCTCTTTTCTGAGGTAATCTTTATGGAGATCACTGTCCTTTGTGCCACTTGACCCCACTATCCTCGTTATAGTTGACTGACCCAGGGATGGGGTCTTAAAAAAAAGGCATCTATCTAAATAGCAACGTGTCTCAACTTGGGCACTATTGACATTGTGGACATATACTTATTTATGTGGGTGCTGTGCTGTACAGTGAGGATGTTTAGCAGCATTGAGTACACATTAGATGCCAGTAGTACTGCCTACCCTATCCCCAGTTGTGATATCCAAAAATGTCTCCAGATACTGCCAGATGTCCTGGGAGGGGTGGAGGAGGGCACAGAATCATCCCTTGCTGTAAATCAATGAAATATTAGGGATATGAATTTTAGTTAGGTTCCATCCTTATGAGTGCAGGCTGACTTGATTTGGGTATTTAGATGCCATAATTTTTCCATGCTATATTAAAAGGCTGATTATAATCATTATAAATAAATAATAATTTAAAAATAGAAAACTTCAGGTCTTCCTACATTTGTTACAGTTATAATAATTTAACTTATTTTAAGCTCAGGCCCCCTGATTTTTCATCTTTATCAAATGTAACCTTAATTTTTTTTGCATATAATGTTCTTAAGATCATCATTTTCCCAACTTCTGCATATTTTACAAAACCATTAGTATATTATACTTTTCATATTACTGAATACTATATTTTCTCTTTTTTTGTTTTCAGATATAGTTATATAGTACTATTTTTTATTTTTTAAATTAATGTGAATTTTACGGTGTTTTTGGAAATGTAGCCTTCACATGGATGGGATAGTGTGGAAATTTATTTGATAAATTTTGTGGTTCTGGGCACAGTGAAAATGAAACATTTTCAGGTGCTACAGTATATAAATAAATGAATGTTTTTCCTGGCTCAGTTTTATACCATAACTAGCCAACAATTCTTGTATTAACTTCTTCAACTGAATGGAAGCATACTAGTGTATACTTCTGATTTAATAAAATCCTCAAAATAGATTTTTGTGCTAATATATTTATAACATGCAGGTGTTTGACATAGAAACATAAATTACATGTACGTAAAATTGGTTCAGGGAAATACTGAAATGTGCTAGGGAGGATATTAAAATATATATTTGAATGTTTATTTTATAATTCAGCTTGAACATTTTTCAGAACTGTTAGAGTTCATAGCTCTATTAGTTTAGAGCTCTATTTAGTCTGGTTATTTAATTTCTTCTTTTCTTGGAGCACGCACAGACATCTGATTAGTGAAAAATCCATGTTAATTTATTCCCAAAAATCTTATTTATCAGCTTTTATATTATGCTTTCCTGTAGAAACTTGTATAGTTTATGGGTATCTTGATTCACAAGAACCGCAAACCTGCTGGTCTACTTAGAATGACAGTCCTATCTGTCTGTTACGCTAAAAAATACTGGTCACATTTTTAAGTGATTTTAGAGCGACAATGCTATTAAATGCATTATTTTTTTAAAAGATACTTATATTGGGCAAAGGGTCATCTCTGAAATTTAAGCCTGCTATTTTAATTTGCCTCTTAAAATATACTTATTAAAAGTTTGTTTTTTTTAATTTTATTTATTTATTTTGAGAGAGAGAGGGAGAAAGAGAGAGAGCAGAGAAGGGGGCAGAGAGAGAGAATCCCAAGCAGGCTTCACCGTATCAGTGGAGAGCCCAATGCAGGGCTTAAACCCAGGAACCATGAGGTCATGACCTGAGCCAAAGTCAAGAGTTGGCTGCTTAACCAACTGAGGCACCCAGGTGCTCCTATTAAAAATGTGTTTAATGGGGTCCCTGGGTGGCTCAGTTGGTTAAGTGGCTGACTTCAGCTGGGTCATGATTTTTCGGTTTGTGGGTTCGAACCCCCTGTGGGGCTCTCTGTGCTGACAGCTTGGAGCCTGAAGCCTGCTTCGGATTCTGTGTCTCCCTCTCTCTCTGCCCCTCCTCTGCTCACACGCTCTCTCTTTCAAAAATAAATAAACATTAAAAAATGTGTTTATTGAGTGCTTATTCAATAACAGTTTTCTTTTTGATTGTCGTTTCACATCCATGTCCTGGAATGGATTTTTCAAGTAAAAAAGAGTAAGAAAATATTGATATGATTAAAAAGATGATTAATAATTAGAGAATTAAATAGAATAAATAGAAAATTAATAACATATAAACTAAGAAAACTATTGAATATGCATTTATCTTTAGAATGATACCCACATAGCCAAGTTCCTTGCCCCTTTCAGATTTTTATTAAACATTCTTTTCCCAGACAGCTACTCTGACTGCCAAATTTGAAATTATAATTCTTATCCCCACCCACCCTGTACTTCCAATCTTCCCATAGTCTGCTCTCTCTATTTTAATAGCACTAATCACTTCCTGAAATACCATATAATACATATTTATAATGTTTATTATTAATTGTCTGTCTCCTGGCCCATCCCCCAAAACCCCACAAAATATAAGTTCTTAAGGGAGTTTTGTCTGTTCAATATGCTTTTCATGCAATGCCTGCTGCATAGTAGTAATTCAGTGCATTAGGAAGATGTTTAATTATCTGGAATTCTAGCAGTTAGGCCTCTGTTGAGTGCCATTTCTGCTATTTTTGTTTAATTATCCATTCAAACTAAGAACTCTGAAAGATCTTGAAGTATGACCTGAATGAGCAAAAAACACCCCTAACTCTGTTTGGAATGGCTTTTAGGGTTTAGTATTTTAATAAAATTATTAATTTTTCAAAATGATAATAGTTACCAGTTTTGACCAAATGCCCATGCCATGTACTTTACATGTTCTTTGTGTTTGCCCTCTTACTATCTTTAATGAGGTGGATAGTGTTACTCCCAGTGTTACTCATAGATGAAGAAACAAACTCAGAGAGGTTAAGTAATTCTAAATGGCAGATGTAGAAATTAAACTCAAGTCAGGTTGAATTCAAAGTCTGTGTGTGTGTGTGTGTGTGTGTAAGCTGCCTCTAATTGCAAGAAGACTTCTCTGTTAACTTAACAGAGGACCATAGGGGAGGGGAAGGGGAAAAAAATAGTTAAGGAGAGGAAGGGAGAGAGGCAAACCATAAGAGACTCTTAAAAACTGAGAACAAACTGAGGGTTAATAGGGGGTGGGGAAGAGGGGAAAATGGGTGATGGGCATGGAGGAGGGCACTTGTGATGAGCACTGGGTGTTATATGGAAACCAACTTGACAATAAACTATAGAAAAAAAAAAGACTTCTCTATTAATAGTATTCTTTAACCAAAAAATATTATTTTATTAATCAGAAATTTTACTCCATAACCACATTGAATAAAATATTTAGCAAAGTTTACAGTATAATGATTAGATAGCACACAATATACTTATTTTATTTGTTTATTAAAATGCTTGTGTACTATCATGTCCTTGGTGCTGGGTATGCCACAGAGAAAAAAACAGACAAGGCTCCTGCCTTTAAGGAACTTGTAGTCTCCTGGGGGATACAGATGTATCATTCAAGAGTCGAAACTCTGTCCCTACACCCCCACACCCCATGTTATCATAAAAAGTAGAAAATTCTGTTTTTGTAGAATATATGGTTAATTTTTGTTTTATCAAGTGGTATCATCCAGGTTATATGGTCTGATGACCCCCCCAAATCCTTTCTTCTCATCTTTTTGAGTCTTCACACACCCTGGACCCATAAAGAAAAGTCCAAGCTATAGCAGTAGGTTGTTTTCAATGCTTTCTTTTATTCTATTATGATGAGAGCAAAGTTGGTTGTAGTATAATCTGTTTCTGAAAATATCTTGAGTTCTGAAACACCACATTGAGCTGAGAACAGATGTGTTGATCATTTTTAGGTCTTTCACACATTGGTTTGTTCAACCTATTTGTGATAATTAATAATTTGATTTTGAATATGTTTAGTTTTACCTATTTTTTAATTTACCTTCATAAAACTTTTTCAAGGCCAATATTGTCATTTTTAATGGATTTTGACTAAGTCTTATATATAAATGAATTCTGAGTAACAGGGAAAATTAATCATGAAACACAGAATTTAATGAAGAATTCTTGATTTTTCATTCCAATGTAGTATCCTAAGTTGCAGTGTGCTAAGTGATATACTTAGTTTTAAGATAACTTGGTGTTTCTTTATTTCACAAATGTCTCACGTGTTTGTTTTTCCTCTGAAACAAAGATAAATTGCAGAAAGAAAAACCAAGGCATTCATCATCAGCTTTTGAATAACTGGTATTTTTGGCTACTTTTCTCTTTCTCCTTGTGTTTGATGGTCATAATCCTTTCAGAGTTTAATTTGCTTTAGAGATTATGGTTTTTAAAAGGACTTTTAGGTAGTCTTTTATTAATAGAATATAGGTCTTGAAACTAGAATATTCTGATCATTTGGACTTTGACATCTAATACACAATTCAGATCAGATATTCTAATAGTGTGTTTTATCTTTGTTCTATTAGTATAATTTAAGATTGGAAGCATGCCTACTTTAATGTTCCTTAAGAATCACATGAAATAGTAATGGGAAACTGAAAGATTTCTTTGTATATGCATCACCAGGGTTTTCCAACCTGGGAAAGTCAAGGGTTAAGAAAAAATATAATTAAATATCTCAGTGGTTTTGAGAAGTTGTATTAATTTGAATGCTTGGATACTGAATTCCTAAATTTCTAAATATTTTTTTTACATTTTTAAATTTATTTTTGAGAGACATAGAGAGACAGAGTGTGAACAGGGGAGGGACAGAGAGAGAGGGAGACACAGAATCCAAGGCAGGCTCCAGGCTCTGAGCTGTCTGCACAGAGCCCGACATCTGGCTCAAACCCATGAACCGTGAGATCATGACCTGAGCCGAAGTCAGAAGCTCAACCGACTGAACCACCCAGGTGCCCCAAGAAAGGTGAATTCCTAAAGTTCTAGTGCAGATGTCAGAGAGAACTACAGTGTGGAGAATTTAAAAAGCAAATTGGTGTGTTGAATCTGGCCTACAGATATATTTTGTTTGGCCTGCATGGTGTTTTGTAGAAGTGTGAATTAATAGCAAGTGTTTAACATCTGAGAATTTTCACACAAAAATGCAGATTTCTAACCTCTGGGAAATTAGAATATCTGACAGTGATCTTGCTTTCCACGTAGCAACAATTAGCTGAGCTGATTGAGGGCAACTTTTGGATGATTTTGCAGTTTGCCATACTTCCCACCACCCTCTGTTCTCCTTGCACAGTGACATTACTCCTTGACAGTAGTGTCAGTTACTAGTTACCATTGTGTATGCACTGTCACTTTTTCTTATATTTGATCTGTAGTGATGCATTTGCATCTTCTACCATAGAGGGTATGTTCTTTCTAGAAAGCCTTTCTTTCCCAGAACCCTCTTCCCAATCTTCACTGTTAGGCCCTCTCTTCCCAATACCCCTATAGCACCTAGTTTATACCTCCCTTTAGTACATACCAGTTTTGTGATAAGTGTTCATTTGATAATTTTCCTTGCTAGGCATGACCATTTTAAAAGTTAGGATCTTATATTATGTTGTTTCTTCATGGGATTCAATAGTGTCTAACTATTAAATAGAAGGTATGCTGAATTTATGTTTGTTGATAAATGAGGTGAACTTTGTTTCCTGAAAAAGATAGATTGATTATAGGATATAAGTGCATCTCCAGGAATAGTTTCTTATGAGGCTGTAATATTCATTATTAAAACTTATTAAGAGAGGTCTTCTGATGGTTGTTGTAGAGTAAGGCCAGGACTATGGGGAGGCATGAGAGGCTCCTAGGATGAAAGTTTAAGAGGTACTTCGTTTCAGGGTCAGGCAAGTGCCTCCTTAAATTTTAGGCAATAGGAGCTTCTTTCGCCTCCATGCTCCCAGCCTTGTTTCTGAATTTTAGCTTCTAACTTAAAAATAAAATATTTGTCCTGAGTGGAAGGACTATAGAAACAGGAATCTAGATTGGTTTTAAATGAAAAAAACAAAAGACCACAGGAGAATATATTTTATTATTATTTTGAAAATTTATACTCTGACTGCTTTAAAGATTATCTCTGTCATTGGTTTTAAGCAACTTGATTATGATGTGCTTGGGTGTAGTTTCTTCATGTTTCTTTTGCGTGGGGTTTGTGGACCTTCTTAGATCTGTGAGTTTATAGTTTCCATCACATTTGTAAAAATTTCAGACTTTATTTCTTCAAATATGTTTTCTGTCCTCTCTCTTTTCTCTTTAGAGATTCTAATTAGACATATATTGGGTTACTTGAAGTTGCCTTACAGTTTACTGATGCTCTATTCATTTTTTTCAGCCTTTTTTCTCTTTGTGTTTCCTTTTGGATAGTTTCTATTGCTATGTATGTCTTAAAGTTCACTAATATTTTCATCTGAAGTATCTAGTCTAATCTGAAACATATTTCAGATATTTTTAGTTTTTACATCTAGAAGATTTATTTGGGTTTGGCATATCTTTTACATCTAAACATAACATGCTCAGTTTTTCTTATTGCTTCTTTATATATGGGATATAGTGATGACAGTTGTCTTAATGTCCTTATGTCTTAAATCTATCATCTGTGTCACTTCTGGGTTGTTTTTGATGATTAATTTTTCTCTGCTTTATGGCATGTACTTTTCTGCCTTTCTGTCT
Organism: Cryptoprocta ferox; assembly: GCA_028646485.1. NCBI lineage: Eukaryota > Metazoa > Chordata > Mammalia > Carnivora > Eupleridae > Cryptoprocta > Cryptoprocta ferox. The sequence goes on from CM053572.1 coordinate 68,808,367, forward strand.
GGTAATTTTTGATTAGATGCCAGATGTTGTAATTTTAGTTTGTTGGGTACTGTATATTTTTGTACCTAAAATAGTGTTGAGCTTTGTCTGTGACTCAGTTAAGTTTCTTATGGATAGTTTCATTTTTTCTGGGTGCATGGACATTTAAGATGGTAAGCAGAAAGGAAGGAAATATCAGGGAATAAAGCTGTAAGAAGAGAATTATCTTGGAAGCCAAGGGGATGATTTTAAGAGAGAGAGGAAGTATATAGGTTAATGCTATTTTTATTTGATGGAGAGACTATTCTGCAATCTTGTGAGCAGAAATAAGATTTTAAAAGGTTGAGGAATTAATGAAGGGATGTAGTGGAGCAGAGAGTAGATGATAATGGTGATTCCTCTTCTTCATCTTTTTCTCCTCTTCCTCTTCCTCTTCCTCCTCCTCCTCCTCCTCCAACTCCTCCTCCTTCTTATCTCTTAGATTCTTTTTCTTCTTCTATGTTTTCCATTCCTTTAATAAATAGATTAACAGACTTAAGATGAAATATACTCTATTTTTAAAACATACACTTTAAAAAATTCAAACATTATGCAGACAATGAAATACTCTTACTTTAGAAGGTTGTTGGTAAGTACCAACCTTTATTTAATTGGGTATATTTTTAGAGATTGAAACTATAGCTATAGGTTTCCAAGTATAGAGGACAATCCTAAGTAAGTTTCTCATTGTTACTGGGTGCAGGGTTTCCTAGTTCTGGTCTGAAATAGTAGCTTCAGTTCCTTTCTATATAACACATTATTATAATTTCATATATAGTATCAGCCTTTACTGTTAGCAGTAAAATAGGAATTGGTGGCAGCCAGAGAAGACCAAAGAATTCCTTTATAGATTTCTTCATGAAAAAAATTAAAATTTTTTTAAAATAGATATGCTAGAACTATTAAGAGTGGTATTTCAAAAATTTTAGGGGAATTTGTCAGATGGTACTTTCTTTTGATAAGGAAATAGTAAAGATTTGAACATGGTCTTGAACATGGTGTAACCACATGATGGATAGTTTATTGAGAATGTGTTTAGTAATAGATACGTTGTGAAATTAGATCTAAAGAAATGGTTTCACTAGTGTTAAAAATAGTTCTGAAAGCCTCATTAACAAGTTTGGCTTCTGCCTTTCTTCTATTATTAATATTATTAGCCTGTGATCTTAAGCAAATTACTTAAATTCTCTAATCTTCACTTTTTTTACTTGTAAATTATAGTAAACTTTAAACATAAAGTTTCATAGGCTCATCATGCAGAGCAAATGATAAACAAAAGTGTGACATATTTTGAAGTTGTCATGGCATTTCATTGCTATTAAATATCATCTGTCATGACTGAAACTAATTGGGTTCTAATTGTTTTATTAACTTATTTTATCCTGAACAACATTCAGTTACTGATTTTCTTCCCCAAAAGTACAGAATAAGGTTATTTTAAGATAACAATTCTACTCAAAGAGAATATAGGCAATACAGAGCTGTTCCCAAAATGTGATAACTATTGGGGAATAAATGAGGACATATTTGAGGCTTTGGCCACATTATTGAGATCTTTGTGGTCAGCCACTTATAAAATAGAATAATAATCTCATTACCCTATTGAGAGTAAGTAAAGATAATATTAGTGACACAGAAATGTTGACTGTCTTTGCTTTGTTGCCTATGTACATTCTGTGAAGAAAGAAGAAATAAGGAAGAAGGAAGTGGTGATATTAGAGTGCTTTACTGGCAAATAATTTGTTCTTGTGATTTATTAAAACAGAAGGATTTACTTTGATAATTTTCTATTTTATTTTGGTGCTTTCTAAAGCCCATTCATTCTTAGTACTTTAAAGAATTGCAAAGAATATTTACTAAAATTATAAATGATAAATTCATGCATTATAAGAAATTGAGAACTTAATATTACAGAAAAACTGGGATCACAGAACTTTATGAGGAAATGTTTAGATTAGAAAACACCACTGGTATCACATAGAACTGACCTTGTATATATTAATTTATGGTAAATAAGAAAAGGTTGATGCGGTTATGGATAATATGAATGGCCTATTTTGTATTTAAACCTTTTCTGGGAAAAATATTTGTAATCTTTCCCAAGAAACTGAAATAATTATGTTACTCTGACTGCAAAGTGTAATTCTCATTTGATTTTTTTCATGATAAAGGCAATAGTGTCAGGAAAACTTTTACAAAGCTATCATGATACCTTGGAAGTCAGGAATAACAGAATTTCACAAGTCTAATAAGATAGATAGACACTGTAATGTCAATATTTGTGTACTGATGAATGTGAATTGTGAAACTTGGCCCAAGTTACCAGTGTTAGAGCATTACAATTTAAAATTACATTAGTAATGAAAATTAATGAACACAGAATTTCCACTTTTGAAAAACAGCCCTACTCAATTTGCACTTTTTTTTGAGAAAAATAACTTTAGATAATTTTGGCAAGTGTTGATTAAATATTTGAATCTGATTTTGTGCACATAGGGTACATTTTACTCATTACATTAATCACACTGTAAATAAATGAGTACTACAGTCATTTACTTTGCTTAATATGACTAAAAAATTAAGTATTAAGTGAAATACATATGTAGAAATGGAAAAGTAATGAGGAATCTTATACACAAAACATAAGTCTTGTGTCTGACCTTTACATTTTTCTGAAATTTAATTATATGAATTTTATTTCGTGTCTAATTATATAAAATGTAATATATTTTAAATATATTTTTTCTCATACTTTCATTTCCTTCAAGTATTTGTTCATGTATTCCTTTAATTTCTAAGTCAAAACTTGTGCTTTGTCTTTGTTAATAAGAATATTTTTAAAATAATATTGAGAGAAGCTGTAATTGTTATCAGTGACTTCAGATCATTTTTCTTCTGACATAAAACCATTATAGATATTATTACAAATTTGACAGTACATAGATTAAATCATGATTTTAACTATTACATAAAAATAATGTATTACCTGAGCTTTAATCAAGTGGCACTTATCTCACTGCTGTTTTCTCTCTTTTCAATGTTTTTTTTTTTTTACATCTTTTTGGTGGGTATATATTGAAAGGAATGAGAAGTGTGCCTTTGATAGACATCTAGGCATAGTTAGGTTCTTTTAGTCTTTCATTAAAACTGAAAAATCAGGATTTCAAATCATGTTTTCAGTGATAATTAAATTTCATATTTACTGCCTTAAATACAGTTATGTATATTTTTCACCTACAATTAAAAATGCGTACATGATACCAAAAGCACAAAATGGAAACTTTGCTATATTGGACCCCACCAAACTTTAAAACTTCTACCCTGTGAAAGACCGTGTTAAAAGGATTAAAACACAAATTACAAAGTGGGAGAAAATATTACAAATTACAAATTTAACAAATGACTAATATTTAAATAAATAGCTCTCAAAACTCACGTTAGAAAAATCCAATTAGGAGCACCTGGGTGGCTCAGTCGGTTAAGTGTCTGACTCTTGATTTCATCTCAGATCATGATCTCATGGTCATGGGATAAAGACACCTGCATCAGGCTCGGTACTGAGTGTGGAGCCTGCCTGGGATTCTCTTCTCTCTCCCTCTCTCTCTGCCCCTCCCCTACTCATGTGCTCACATGCTCTCTCTTCTCTCTGTCTCTCAAAATAAATAAATGAACATTTAAAAAAAAGAAAAATATCCAATTAGAACATGGGTAAAAGACATAGAGACATCTTACTAGAAAAGACATACAAACATCAAATAAGGACATAAGATAATCAACATTGACTTCACGTCTATTAGAGAAATGCATTTTAAAATCACAAGATACCACTACACAGATTTAAAAGACTAAAAGAAAAAAATATTCAAAATGGGAGGTGAGTTATTTGGAGGGAAGATTGATAGCTATCGTTACTGAATGCAAATAAAATAGGTGATATAAAATTAAATAAATAACATATCTAAAATTAAATTGATGATAACATATTAAAGAACTCCAAATAAACATGCATGTAATACTTTATATCTGTGTAGTAACCACAGATGATGAACTTTCCTTTAGGCCCATCATGTAACAGAAAGACTTATCAGGACCTTGATGCTTAGAGAAAATGTTAAAATTAGACATATTTCCTTATCTATTTTCACTGGTAGCCATTATTGGACTGTAGAACAGTATGTGGTACGTACCTTTCTTTTCTGAAATAATTATAAAGAGCTATAGTTTAGTAGTCCTTTTTGTTTCAAATGTCTCTAATACTTTTAGGAAAAAGGTGAAGTAAAAAACATCATCATTGCTTTTCCTTTCAAGATGAGAATTGGAAAATTTGGCCTGACATGAGGTCAATGATCAGAATATTACTATGCTTTAAAAATTTCCCATGAAATGGAAATGGAAATGACTTAGTATGAAAAACTTAGATCTGGAGTTGAGTTCTTAAGGCAAAAAATTTATTTGAAAAATAGTTGAGGAGAATATCAAATCAAAATCAAAGCAAGAAGCTATGTGCAGTTATGTACATAGCTTCAATGAACAAATGTTTGTCAAAGAGAGGTGAGTTTATAGCTAAAATAATTCACAGCTTAAACTTTAGGACCCCAAACTTGAGTTGGCTTATGTTAAAGCTGACATGTTGGAAAAAAGACTAAATTAGCCTTTTGTCTACAGGAAATGATATTTCAAATAATTAATATTTTAAGTAGTGGTCACAGAGTATGCAGCCAAAAATGTAAGAAAAAATGTATTATGGCAATTGTTAGATAATAAAATTATTATTTGATTTTTGTGAAGTTTTTGTTCTATTTTTCACCTTTTTTTTGAGAGAGAGAGAGAGAAAGGGTGGCGGAGGGAGAGGGAGAGCAGGGGTGGGGGTGGGGGGAAGAGAGAATCTCAGGAATCTCAATCAGGCTCCACATCCAGCATGGAGCTCCACATGGGGCCTCTATCTAATGACTTGAGATCATGACCTGAGCCGAAATCAAGAGTTGGACACTTAACTGACAGAGCCACCCAGGTGCCCCTATTTTTCAGCTTTTTAAAATGTCTAATTTGTTTTTGCTTTCTTTTCTTAAAGTTTATTTATTTATGTTGAGAGAGAGAGAGAGAGAGAGAGAGAGAGAAACCCAAACAGTCTCTGTCTCAACTCAGGGCTCAAATTCATGAACCTTGAGATCATGACCTGAGCTGAAACCAAGAGTTGGGTGCTTCACTGACTGAGCCACCCAGGCACCCCTCTTCTCATTTCTTTAAAAAAGTATTTATCGCCATTCTAAAGAACACTAGCATGGCATTGTAAAATCTTAGGACAGCTTGCTATGAGGGGGAAATCTCTGCGATGTCCTGCAGAGATACCACTTTTCCTCACTAGACTTTTGGAGGCATTTCAGGGTAGTTGGGGCCTGCAGCCAGACTGCCTGGTTTTAAATCCTGGCTTTGTCTCTCATTAGCCGGTGAATTTAGGCGGATCATTAACCTGTCTGTGCTTCTCTTTTTTGTCTGTAAAATGCCAATAATAATCATACTCTTAAGATTGGTGAATATATTAAAAATTGCTTTTACAGAATGTGACATATAGTAAATACACAGTAGATGTGAGTTATTAGTATAATGGTACAAGAATAATAGATAATTTGGGGACCTTTGTTTCTCAACAGGGGATGTACCAGGCCTTGTTTCTCTCCAGGAAGCTTCAGGTATTTTTGGAGCATGATTTCACCTGTCTGCAGTCAGACAGACATAGAGGATTTGATCATATTTACGGGGACCTTTAAAAGTATGATTGCCTTCTGAAAATGATTTGTTGAAGGTAGTTAACATAACATTATTAAGTCTTGCAAGTTTATGTGAAAGAAAATTATGAATAGGATTTGGATTGTGAACTGGATTATAAACACCAATTATTAGCTAATTTTAAACATTTCTACTCTGAAATGTTTTTTTGTAGAAATTTCTGTGTAGCATCTTATTTTTGTATAATTCTATGTTTCTTCTAACTGTATTTCTGCTTAGTTATATCAGACATTTTAAGCGAGAGAGTTGTTTTTAAACCCTATTATATGATGACAAACTATTTGGCAGTAGACAAAGATGAAGTGAATGAGTTGGGAAGAAAGTATTTAGAGCCTACCAGGTAGGTTTGGAGGAGAGGATAGGAGAGGCTGGAGGTAGAGCAATGACAGAATTTGGCTTAAGTGGATGGGCAAGTGCTTCTGAAGTGCTTGCTGATTTCAAGTTCAGGGTAGTAAGCAACCTTAGTGAGTGTCCAAAGAAAGTGGAAGAGATGTTCTGAGACTTATTCAAGAAGAATTTCATTTCTTCTGTGGTGGTGCCACCACATGTGGTAACTGCCTCGTGGAGAGGGTATGAAAACAAGTCGTATTGTGTGGTAAACCTGGTCAATTTGGATTCTATGACTAAATGAATACAAGTAGTTTGTGTCCTAAAGTTCCTCATGCATAGGTCAAAGGAAGAATCTTTGCATTCAAAACAAGTGACTGAGAATTTTATAATATGGTTGAATCTCAAGATGCAAAGAATATTGTAGTTTCCAGATCCTATCCTAAAGAGTAGTTTTCCTTATCTTAGTATTTTGTGAAACATTTATATTTCTATAAACATACTATGGTGCTTTGGAGTAAAATAGGAAGCAAGAAGTATATCTCTAATTATGACAGTCTGTGTGAGATGGCTGTCAGGTATGTGCTAAGGAAGAAAAATGCTACATCATGCAAAGAAATCTTCTGTGTCATAGTGTGTTTAGACCCCCATTGCAAAATGCTCTTCTATTATGTATGTTTTGCGAGAGTCTTCTACAGTGTAGAATCTATGCTAAGAACATATAATATCCTATTCTGTTTTCATTTCTTTGCTTCATGTTTGGGTTTGCATTCCTTATGATCTCTCATTTTAGGAACTAGCCTGTAGCAACTAAACCCTTGCTGCTGCCACTCCTGGAGAGAGGAAAAACAAAGGAAATAGGGTTATACAATCTAAAAAGGGAATTTAACGAGACTGCAGGTTTCAAGCTATTTTAATTCCATCCTTCCTTCCCTCCCTCCCTTTCTTTCCTTTCTTCCCTTTCCTTCCCTCCTTTCCTTCCCTTCCTTTCCTTCCTTCCCTTTCTTCTTTTCCTCCTTCCCTTCCTTCCTTTTCCATCCTTTCCTTTCTTCCCTTCTTTCCTTTCCTTTCCTTCCCTTCCTTTCCTTCCTTCCCTTCATTTTCTTCCTTTCATTCCTTCCTTTTCCTTCCTCCCCTTCCTTTATTCCCTTCCTTCTTTTTGTTTATTTACTTCCTTCCTTTCCTTCCCTTCCCTTCCTTCTCTTCCTTCCCTTCCTTCCTTCCCTCCCTCCCTCCTTCCCTCCCTCCCTCCCTTCCTTCCTTCCTTCCTTCCTTCCTTCCTTCCTTCCTTCCATCCTTCCTTCCTTCCTTCCTTTTTAAAGTCTGGAACCACTTAGGTTTATATGGAACCCTAACAGGAAGATGAAAAATGCTGCTTTGTTGGAAGCATGGATGAGGCAGTGCTTTATCTTCTTTGTTGTGATTCTGGGGAAAATAATTTGAAAACAATTGATTAATTATATTTAAGAATGAGACCTAGATGTTTAAGCAACTTGCTTCTGTTTCTGATTTTCACCCATGGGACAATGTGAGTGTGCTTAAAACTCTTCTGACAAAGGGGAAGTTCTTGACATGGATTGCCAAATCCAGCCTTTGAAGTTTTAAATTTTCTTCCATTTTTCACTTGCTTTTAAACTATCTAAATATTGTATTTGAAAATGGTAGCAAAATTATGTAAATCAATTTTGTTACCCACTTTATAATTTAAGATCATATGTGTTGTATATTCTATTGCTGTAGTAAGTGAGGAAAAAGTTTGGTGGATTTAAATTGACAAACTTTAGAAAAACCAAAACCTTTTTATTTTCTAAGACAAACCTTTATTGCACAATTGGCATACAAATACATTAGTTGAAAGTTTATAAATTAATGTACCAAAAATTAAAGAGCTTACCAAACTCAAAAAAATCCTAAATTTGTGGGAAAAAAGTTTCCTATACCAAAGCTATTTTCTGTTTCTTTTCTATGTTCTAAAGAACATAAACCTGAAATTAGTTTGGCAATATGTCTATAGTAACATTACATTATCATGAAATAGTTGCCAACTCTAGAAAGCTCTTGTTCCTCTAGAGGGCAATGCTTCACTTTTATATTACTAATCTAGGCAGAAATGTAAGAAGAGCTTTCCTTCCTACGAGACTAGAAATGGTTTATTCTGCTCATTCTGTCTCTTTAAAAATATATTGTATAGCTGAGACATTTAACAAGATATGTTTTTAACCAGAAAATATCCAAAATAATTAGAACTTCCATAAACTAATATTTGATTTGGAATTTTAGGGAAGATTTCTTTGGCTTTCCTTCTTTATTTTCTATGAAAACATAGAAAAAACTTGACCTATGCTCTAAATTTAGTTATAATTGAGTTCTCTTTTTCTGAAAGATAAACTTTCTTTCCCTCTTAGAAAACATTGTGATTTAACGTTCCAGATTGGCCACTTGACTTGCTAAAAACCAGAATAAAAAAAACTAAAAACCCAAAATGAGAACCAAAAGAACCCAAAGACCAAAAGACCTTTCCTCTTTGTTCTACTTTTCTATTTGTGTTTTTCATGCTACTTTAAGTTTTAGACTATGTCTCTTTTGCAACAGCTTCTTTTTTTGTGATATTTCTACAAAGCAAATGACTTTTTTAAGAAAACAAAAGGATCTTCATTCATTACAGCATTTTTAATGTTAATTTGAACATTAAATAATGTTTAGGAGACAGAGAGGGAGAGAGAGAGACAGAGAGAGAGAGAGAGAGAGAGAGAGAGAGAGAGAGAGAGGGAAAGAATCCCAAGCAGGTTCTGCACTATCAGTGCAGATCCCCACATGGGGCTTGATTCCACGAATTGTGAGATCATGACCTGAGCCAAAATCAAGAGTCGGACACTTAACTGAGCCACCTAGGCACCCCACTTACGGCCTACTTTTATCCCATCTCTTTTAAAAGCAAAACCAAATATATTAGTGTGGTAGGCTGATGGTCCCTAAGATTTCTGGCCCCTGGTGTACATACACACCTCCACCCAATTGTTCAAGCACTGCTATGAAGGCATTCTGCAGATGTAATTAAGATGCCAAACAGTTAATAAATCTTAAAATAGGGAGATTGTCTGGGTGGGTGAGATCTAATCATATGAGTCCTTTAAACATGTGTTTAGAGATCAGAGACAAGTCAGACAGATTTGAAATGTCTGAGGGATTCAATGTGAGAGAGGTTCTCCATTGGTGGTTTTGAGAAAGAAAGGTCTGTGGTGCAACGACCTGAGACTGGCCTCTAGTTACTGAGACTGATCTCCAATTGATAGTCAGCAAGAAAATCAGGACTTCAGTCCTACAACCACAAGAAACTGAATTCTGGAAGTAGACCTGAGCTCAGATGAGAATGAAGCCCAGGCAACACCTTGATTGTAACTTTTAAGATTCTCAATCGAGGATCAGTCAAGCTGTGCACAGACTTCTGACCAAAAAAGGTGTAGGATAATAAATGAGTATTGTTTAAAGCCTCTAAGTTTCTGTTTATTTGTTTTTCAGCAGTATAAAACTAAGAAAAGTGGGGAGCCTAGGTGGCTCAGTTAGTGAAGTGTCTGATTCTTGATTTCAGCTCAGGTCATGTTCTCATGATTCATGAGTTCAAGCCATGTGTTGGGCTCTGCACTGATAGTGTGGAACCTGTTTTGGATTCTCTGTCTCCCCCTCTCTCTGCCCCTCCCCCACTTGTGCTCTCCCTCCCTGTCTCTCTCTCTCTCAAAATGAATAAATAAACATTTAGAAAAACTAAAACTAATAAAAGCAAGGTAAGAAAATTCCTTTAACATTGTTTTAGAGAATTCACTTGCAATGTCGAAGCTCTCAAGTGATCTGATACTGAAACGGTAATGTTCAACATTTGGATATTTGCCATATCCTGTTATAGTGGTGGCCGATATCCATGCTCCCTTTTTCCTGGTACCATTCCCTATTGGGCTGACCTCATGCCTAACTTCTGAAGTGAGACTCAACTCAAGTCATTTAGAGCATAACACTCAAAGAAAGTGCATGCATGTGATTTAAACTGGTCCAATAAGAGTAAAACTGGGGAGGATTTTGGTGGGAATACCAGGGCACATACTGCCCTTTCTCCTTTGAACTTGGTAATGTGAGTATTGAGGTTTACAGGTATTGAAGCTCCAAGGGAGATCCTGGAGTTTCTCTGAGCCTGTCATATACAGCTTAAAGATTAAATCAGGAGATGCAAAGGTAAGAAAAGTGTTCTGGTTATGTTTGAGACGTGGATCAGGCTATGTGCGAATATAAATCTACTCCTGGACTGTTCAGTTTTATGAGCCAATAAATCTTTCTCTTTCTTTAGGGATTTTTTTGTTTAAGGTTATTTGCATTGAGTTTATTGTAACTGAAAAAAATACAAACTGATAGACCAGTCATTATCTTTTTAATTATCATGACAGCTTTCTCTATCTTTTCATAGAATATTTTCTATACTAGTAATCTCTTAGCATCTAGATCTATTTTCTTACAGTCTAGACTTTTAGGTCTAGAGATAGAAATTGGTGAAAAAATATAATAAAATATCATAAATTTATTGTTTTTATATTATAATCTGAGCAGTTCAAGAAAAGAGATATGGTGGCTTCTTTAATATTCCTATCCTAACACATATTTGAAAAGTATTAATTCATTATTTGTTCTTTTATTTGTCCTTTTAGAAATGACGTGAATAAAGTAGAACCGATTTTATTTAAAGGTTTTGTTTCAAGCATTGAAAGTATAAACCGTACAATTCTCATTAATTGCCATTATAGTTGCCTATACTTCTATTGACAGAAACATGTTGGAGATAGTGGTACATGAAAAAAAAAATTGTCTTATTTAAAGATAAAAACAATGGCTTATATTGATTAAACTAGTGTTCAATACTTCCTCATAATAATCTTACTAAAAGAAGTAAATAGATTCTATGAGACAAAATGTGATAATGCAAGAATAGTGCCTCTTTAATAATTTAAAGTACCTTTGAAATGTGTGTATTTTAATATATGTATGTGTGTGTATTGAATGCTTTGTGGGTTTTCATTTGTTTGTTTACTTGCTTTTTATGCTTTTAGGGCTTTTCTTTTACTTGTAGGCATTTATTTTCCTAGAAAGTAGTTGTGACAACTGACCTTATTGGTCTTAAGCTTTTTCTACCTGAGCTAAACCTTCTCTGAGAATATCTTAACTATTAGTATCTTAGCAAGTACAGTTGACTCTAATAGAGTATAGCAAAAAAAAAAAAAAAAAGCCATTTCTATAAATACTTAAGAGTAATTTTGTGATGAATAAAACATACATGAGGTATTTCACCTATTTTTTAGATTTATTTTTTATTAAAAAATTTTTAAATGTTTCTTTATTTTTGAGAGAGAGAGAGAGAGAGAGAGAGAGAGAGAACATGAGTAGTGGAGAGGCAGAGAGAGAGGGAGACACAGAATCCGAAGCAGGCTCCAGGCTCTGAGCTGTCAGCACAGAGCCAGATGTGGGGTTCAAACCCATGAACTATGAGATCGTGACCTGAGCTGAAGTTGTACACTTAACCGACTGAGCCACCCAAGTGCTCGTATTTTTTGTAAATTTCTTAAGGAAAGACGATAAAAATAATTTGTAGCCTAAGAGATATATATTTTCTTTTAAAAAAGTTTTTTTAATGTTTATTTTTTGGGGGGAGAAAGAGGGACAGAGTGCAAGCAGGGGAGGGGCAGAGAGAGAGAGGGAGACACAGAATCTGTAGGAGGCTCCAGGCTCTGAGCTGTCAGCACAGAGCCTGACGGGGGGTTAGAACTCACAAAGTGTGGGATAATGACCTGGACCGAAGTTGGACGCCTAACCAACTGAGCCACCCAGGTGCCCCAAGAGATAAATATTTTCAATATATGAGTTTCAAAACGAAATTTTGCTATTCTTTTTTTTTAATGTTTATTTATTTATTTTGAGAGAGAGAGAGAGAGAGAGAGAGAGAGAGAGCGCGCACATGAGCAGGGGAGCGGCAGAGAAAGGGAGTGAGAGGCAGAGAATCTCAAGCAGGCTCCACACTCAGCGCAGAGCCTGCCGCAGGGCTGGATCTTACATCGTGAGATCATTACCTGAGCCGGGATCAAGTCAGATCCTTAACCAACTGAGCCACGCAGGCTATTCTTGTAAGAGGAAGTAGGATGTAAGTTGAATGAGAAGGATTTATTATTGTGGGAATTAGGAGGAGCCAAATAGTTTTTTTTTTCTTTTTTCTTTTTTAAGTTTATTTATTTATTTATTTAGAGAGTGTGCACGTGCACACAGGGGAGGGGCAGAAAGAGAGGGAGAGAGAGAGAGAATCCCAAGCAGGGGCCTTGATATCATGAACCATGAGATCATGACCTGAGTCAAGAGTCCTGCGCTTAAACAACTTGAGTCACCCAGGTGTGCCTCTTTTTTTTTTTTTTTTTTAATTGCAAAGATGGATTTATAAAGGCAGCTTTAATTTAAGGGGGGAATCTAGAGTGAATTGATTTGGGGTGGTATGGCTGAGGGAGAGCATCTGCAAAAGATCCCTGAGTAATGGATACGATTAAAGACATGGGAAGAAAGGGCAGAAAGACAGAAGGAATGACACCTAATGTGTGTCTTTCAGATTAGGGAAACTGCATGAAGTGATAAAAATCCATAGCCAAGAACAAAACATGTTAGATATTTACTGTGGTCAGAGAACAAGAGTCATTCGCCAAGTTAATGGATCAAATAATGAGATGGATGTTATATTTCTTGCTAGAGCTCCGGTAACAAAGTGCCATAGACTTGGTGTCTTAAACAATAGACATTTATCTTCTCACAGTTGTGGAGACTAGAAGCATGAGATCAAGATACCGGCAGGGTTGCTTTCTTCTGAGAGTTTCTGTCTTTGACTGTCTTCCAGTGTCTTCACATACTCTTCCTTCTGTGTGTGTCTTTGTCCTAATCTCTTCATATAAAGACACCAGTTGTGAGGGTTGTAGTCGGTATATGTTGAGATGGAGAGGTATTGTAATTAGTGAGAAGAGGTTCAATTTTATCCCTCACAAAATTTATCATAATATTTTCTAAGATGCTTAATAACATCCTCATTTTTTATTTATAGCTTACCAAACATTTTGAACTATCCTTACATTTCAGTAGGCTATAGCTCATATTTTAAATAATATTTAATGATCAAATTATGATTAAACCAAAAATTGCAGTTGTGCTTTCATTGGTTACTTCAAAATTCAATGCTTGGGGAAGCAGAGAGAACATAGGAATCCTTAGTCTCAGACCGTGTCTAATTTTTTGGCTTTAAGCCTTATTCAAATCTGTTTCCAGGAGTTTGGGGCTAAACATTTAATCCATGTTTATGTCCTTCAATAAGTAGCAGTATAAATTTTATGGTAGAATCAGTTCAGATGCAAAGTACCAGAGCCAGGTATGGGATTACTACCTCAAGAATGTTGGAACTAGGGCAGGGAGACCCAGGTAGTAAGACTTGGTGACCATGGAAAGGGCTTTCTCCAACTGAGGGTGATGCCAGAGGGCCTGGTTGTATGGCACCCTTTCTTTAAAGAGAACAAAATAACTCTTCTTGGAGATTATTTAAATATGTAATATCTGGTTCTGTTGTACTGCAAAGTGTTTTCAGTGGAATTATTTTCCTTCTTTTAATTTTTACTTTTATATTTTAGTTATTCATTTCAAAAATTTTGTGGAATGTGCCAGGCACGTATTTGGTGAACAACTGTGAAAATCTCTGCCAGACTAGAGCCTACATTTCAGCAGGGAAGAAAAATGATAATAATGTAATGACATTAATTTAATTATTTAATTTTTTATAGAGAGAGTTAATAAGTAAATAATGTAGTCTGCTGGAAGGTGATAAGTGCTATTACCTTCTTTGGTCACAGAAAGGTGCATTTATTTTTTCCAGGTACATATTTTTATTTGGAACACTATGTTGGCAAATAAAAACTCAGGTATAAACTTAAAACAGCCAATTTCATAAGCATGAGCAATTGAAACCTTTGATGCTCTTCAATGTTTATATTTAGTCCCTATATGCAATTGTTTTTCAAATTCAGTAACTTTCTTCCAAATATTGTAGCTTGCATCTATTAGTTTGTCTTTTAAAATACCAAGTCATTTGTCCAACATTCTAGTTAACCTGAACCTCTGTTTCATGAGATCTTTGAACACTGAGGCCTGCTGGAAGGTTCAGGGTGCTTTTAAAAAAAATGTTTTTAATGTTTATTTATTTTTTGAGAGAGAGACACACACACAGAGTGTGAGTGGTGGAGGGGCAGAGAGTGAAGGAGACACAGATTCTGAAGCAGGCTCTAGGCTCTGAGCTGTCAGCACAGAGCCTGACGAGGGGATCAAACCCACAGACCGTGAGATCATGATCTGGGCCAAAATCAGACACTTAACTGACTGAGCCACCCAGGTGCCCCAGGGTACTTTTTAAATATTCACGAGGATATAATTCTCCCTTCACCTGACAGGAGATGGGACAGATAAAGTGCCTTCTTTTTTCCCCCTAGAGTCATGGTACAGCAGAGAGAGCCTTTACCATTCTGGCCCAAGAGAAAGTTGTTGCCTGTGCACAAAGAGAAGGAAAAAGAAAAACATAGATAGCTCTATGCAAGTCTTAAATTTTTCTCCTTCTCTCTCTGGAGTCTATGTATGCATGCTATTTGAAATATTCCTTTTAGAGAAAACAAAAACCCCAATTCCTAGTGTCCTAATTGGGAAAATGAATGTACAATTCTCAATCCCTCAGTTCCATAAAGCTGAAATCCTTGGGGACAGATGTATTTTAAAATCCAGAACTTTTCATCATTTAGAAAGTAATACAATGTCTATACTAAATACTTGTTTTTTTTCAGTGCTTTTTATTTAAAATGTCTAACTCCAATTCTTGACTGTAGTACTATTTTGGGTGGTTTATTAACTTTATTTACTTAGGATTTCTAATTCTTTAAATGTATCTTTTAGCAAATGCAATTAATATCTTATTACTCAGTCAAGAGTTTTTATACCTTCTAAACAAATAGTGTAACACAACTCAGCGTTACTAGAATGTGTAAAACATTAGAATTTTTATATATGGAATATGCATATATGTATATAATATATATATGTATGTATACATCTCAGTTTATAGATATCCTGGAAGGCTTAGGTATTTTAGGTGTAAAAAGTTCAGTAGGTGAAGTAGGGGAAACCAATGATTAATTTTATTAAAGAATGCATATTGTTTTGATGAACAATCAAAAATTAGTATTTTTTTCCCAGATTCAATTTTATTAAATAAAAGTCAGAGTACATTTATTTTTTTTACTCCTTAGAGTTTGTGCAGCTAAGAGTAAAAAGTCATGTATGCAACAACTTTTGAGAACAGTAGTAATTTTTTAGGTTAGAAGAGAAGAGGGTATGTTCTCATTTACTTAAAATTTGGGTCCTTGGCTTGAACATCATACTTGGTAATTCTAACCACTGAATGTTTATGTTTGCTAATGAACTTTTAACCTTTAAATTGAGACTTGTCTCTGATCTTCAGAGAAGTTGCCAGATGTTGCCTTATCATAAAAGTTGGTATCTAGGAAAAGTTTTCAGAGAATTTATCTTCTCCACCAAGTCTTTAAAGTATTTCAACCAAATAATGTGGCCTATCAAATTGTTTCATCTTAATTCAGGGACAAAAGAGGAATACTGCTCTGGAGGACGCTAACGTATATCAAGTATTTGCTCCTTCTTTGCCAAGTGTACAGTTCATTGTTCGGTCACCTGTGTCTGTCCATTTAGCACATTTAAGGCAGTTCTCAGCAACCCTCATTTTTCTTTAAAACTTGCATGGAGGCTTCAAACATTGTCTGGCTCATTATTTCCTTAGGAAGGTTAAGCCCTTTACTGTCAGACCGGAACCCTTCACTAATTAGAGCCCTTGCTTTGGCACTGAATGTGTCATGTCTGTGAGCCTTCCCACTGTGATCAGGGGCACATTGCTTGCTCACTAAGTGTCCAGCACTGGGGAGGACTGCCTGCTATTTTTTTTTTTTTATATGACAAATTTTCAACTTGCTGAAATTCTAACTCCTATTTAATAAGCTTTATTGGATGAGATATTCACTATTACACCAAGGGGATTTTGCTTAATACTATCCTGTTTATCTTCTTCAGTTTTAGTAAAGTTGAGTCCACACTAGAATAATGAAAGAAATACTTTCAAATGTGGAAAAAATGGTAACATTTCCCATTCTTTTAAAAAGAAATATGTCAAAATATCATGCTAGGTTAATGCCCCGCCCCCAAAACAAACTTTGGCTCTTTTTGATTTAGTTAGTAAGAATAACCCAAGATTCATTTAAACTATTAAAATGATGTCATAAAACTACATTACTTCTTTGATTTTATCTTTGCTTCAGGTAATATATAATTTATAGCTCCTTTTTCAGTTGATAGGGTTTTATCAGCTGCATGAATAGAAAGACTGAATCCACTGGCAGATATCATGTCTTTGAATTGTCAGAGAATGCTTTTTGGTATAAGTCAGGCTTCTCCATTTGTATTCATAGGAGTGCTCCCATGTCTTCTGTTTGATCATCACTTCTTTCTTCCATTTCCAGCTTTCCTTGGTTAGAGCAGGGAGCTAGTCTGAATGATACAAGTGTCTTGGTGTTTGATTTTCTTATGGGCTAGCTTCTTGAAGAAAATTCTCTACTGTTGATATAGACCATACTCAGTTAGATAGTTGATTCACAGATCAATTTCACACACAAGATTAGCTCTACAAGTTTAGCACATTTTTATTTTTGAAATAAAGTTCATAATAAAAGTTTTTTAAAAAAACTACAATTCACTTATTCTTAGGGAAATATACTATGTAAGGTTATTCATGTTTCATGACTGTAATGAATGTATTTAGATTTCATTATACTTATTCTATAAATTGACATTTTAATTTTGTAATGTATGATATCTTTGGTTTTAGTAGTCCATTCCCTCATAAAAATTAAGGCAGAAAAAGCAGATATAGTTTTTAAATTTAAAGAAACCAGTTTTATCAAATGTCAGAATTATTGAAGGCCAGAGAAGAGAAATTTTCTTTCTCACCAAGAGGAGTTTTAGTATGCTAACTTTTGGGGGGTGGGGGGGGGAAGGTAGGGCTAGGCAGTTGTTTTTCTCCTGATTTTTAAGAGATAGACATTAATTATAGAAATTTTATTAAAAAAAGGGTGGGGGAGAAATCTCACCAATAATCCAATATCCTGAGGCAACCAATAGATATTGATTAACATTTGTCTTTCGTCTTTTATGAATAGTTGAATCATGTTTCTAACTTATTTGACCATAAGGGCTTTAATGTTTAAAAAGTACATTTATATGAGATAGGTTTATATATATATATATATATATGTAGGCAGGTCTATTCATCTTTTAATTTTCTTTCTTGATTTTTATGGTGACAAAGCCCATTCTATGTTTTTATTCACTATTACGTTCTTTTTGACTTAATGATTACTTTTTAAATTTTTATTGCTTTTGATTCATTTTTGAATTACACTAGTAATACATGAATTTTATAGTCTTGGAAAAGATTTAGATAGTACCCATGTAAGTTCTCTTTTTTCTGTTTTTTCATGCCAGTACCCTACTGAATTTTAGCCATGGTCACCAGATTTGTGTGTATATTTCCTGACATTTTTCTTTACATTAACATATGTGTTAGGCTTTTGAATGTGGGACTTTTCCTGTTGCTCTGGACTAGGGGACAAAACCAATGACATACTTGACAGCCAGCATCTCTTATTGTAAAGGGAGCAGAAGTGTGACGGTCTCTCCAGGGCTCAAACCAGACCTGCAATTCGCAACTACATAAAACACCCTCCTTTTAACTCAATGCCACCCCTCTCCCCACCTCCCACCAGTGTATTTAAAAGAACTCTAGGGAGGGAGTACATATATATGCATATATCTGGCGAGAAAGAGATTATATTTGGCTACCGAGTGAATTGCTTATAGAGCGTGGGAATTACTGCAAGAACAATTGGTTTGCAGCTGAGGTTGATTTATTCCATTTATTTGAGCAAGAGAACTAGGGAGAGACAATGCACACAGCCAGGAGGCTGGAGGAGTCAGTCTGTATTCCTGTGTTTTGGTGTGGCAGGGATATGTGTGCATTCTGTGGGGTAACTGGACACCATCATGATGCATGGGCTTAAGCCATCTCACCAGTACCCTCATTGGAGGATGGTCTGATCGCTGAGGAGAGTGCTGTTACATTTAGCAGTCAGGCAGCAAGGGAGCCTGCTTGATATATGTGCCCTGTACTACAGGGTGTGGGGCCAGAGAGGAGGGGAAGCTGGAAAAAGGTGAAGCCACCCTAGATCTCCAAAGGTCAGGACCTACCACCTACAGTGAATTATCATCCCTCCCCCACTATATTTGAATCTTTATAACAAAGCTTTAAATATACTAAAACTGGGGCATCTGGGTGGCTCACTCGGTTACCCCCCAACATAGGCTCAGGTCATGATTTTGCAGTTCATGGCTTCCGACCTCATGTACGGCTCTGTGCTGACAGCTCAGAGCCTGAAGCCTGCTTCAGTTCTGTCTCCCTCTCTCTCTGCCCCTTTCCCACTCGCACTCTCTCTCTTCCTATCTCAAAAATAAACAAACATTTAAAGAATTAAAAAAATTTAAATATACTAAGATTAATATACCATGTAATATTTAAAGTTTATGTTATTTAAAATATACTATAACTAAGATATTTAAAGTATGCTAATAATCAGTTCCTCAGATTATTTTAAAATTTAGAACAATTTTAAGCTATACTTGCCCATTTGTTCTTCCAGATAAATTTAGATTCCAAAACAAAGTTCCTCAGGTTTCATTTAAGTTTTGGCATCTTCGTATTTGTTACTTTTCACTGACAAAGAGAAACTTGGCTCCCATTTTAATTATTACATCTTTGTTCAGTTTGTTTGTTCAATTCTTCTGGACATGGCCAACGTCACTGCTCCCTATATGGATGCCTTGCTTACCGCATCCATGTTCTAACACTGCAGGCAGGTCTTAGCATCCAGAACTGAGGTGCCTGGCCAGCTTATCTCAACCCCCATGCTCAAGCAGCACCTCACATCAAGCTCCCTACTTGGTAGCCTCACTTTTCCCTGCTTAGGCTCAGAACTCCCATGCCTGAGTAGCACCCCTCTTGCCCTGCTCACTGGCTTAGGTGCTCTAATCTCTGATCTCTACTTTGGGCCACATCCACTCTATGATGCCCTCATCATAGTACTTGGGCTCAAACTCTCTATGGAGATGCCCTCCTCACTCTGCCTGGGCTCTTATATTCTGGGTTTGGTAGATGCTGCCTTTATCCTTTTTGGGCTCTGATTCTTTATACTGGGCTGCCGTAACCTATGGACTCTTTCCTAACCCTGTTTTGGCTCTGATACCTTACCTTGGGTTGAACCTTCTGCAGGGACTCCTATGTCACCCCACTTGGCTTCTGATTTCCTGTCTTGGGTCACCCACTTACCCCACTCAGGCAATGAGTAGTCCTCAGGAGTCTCCTACCTTTCCTCACCCTACTTGGGTTTTGTACCTAGATGCCTGTCTTGTTCTGCCCTGTATAATAATGGTCTGAATTGTTTGGAAAAGAAAGAAGTGGGAAGGAGAAAGGAAGGAGCTATATTTGATTTTTGTTTCTTCTTTTCTTATATTTAAGAAAAGATATTTTCTTTTATTTATTCTATTTATATAAAAATATATTTATTAAATGCAGTTAAAAGGCAAATAAGATAAAGTTCCTTCCTTTCAGAAGTTTACATTCTGGAAGTGGGAATAAACATGTAAAGGTATTAGTACAGTACAGTATGATAACACAGAGCTTCTTCCTAGGATGCTGTGGTGGCAGGTTGAAGTACACCTATCCCATCTAGCGGAGGCCTTTATGCAGTTTTGATGAGAGGGCTTAGTTTTTAAGAAATAGGAGAATCTAAACAGGTAAAAAGGAGTCCAGGGTAGGTTGATTAACCCTAACATTTACATCAGATTCTTTAGAAATTTAAGTAAGTATTGTATTAAAGGAGTTAAGATTACTAGGAAAACACAAGTAGATTTTATTTATTCAAAAAGCCTTTATTAATGATAAAAATCTCATTACATGAGTAGTTTGAACCTTCTCTGACTTTTTGCAAAATAAGATAATTGGCTTAAAAATGAGTTTATGCTGCTTTTAGGGCCTTGAAACTGCCTGAATATGAATTACTAGAATCACAAAAAAGAATTTTAAATGAAGACCTAAATATTTTATAATGGTAATGAATTTATGCTTGGAGTAAGCATAACAAATTAAATAAGAAGGAAAGTAAAATTATTCTTTGTATATAAATGCCTTTCTTTTTCTTTTTAATTAAAAAAATATCAGTGAAGAATATTACTAAAGGGAGTTTTACCCACTGTGCTGTCCTTGGGCTTGCCTCTGTGAGCGTGCTGTATGGCCAACAGATTCGACTTGAGAAGGACATCATTCAATATGTATGAGAATCAAGATTGGATATGAAAGGCTAATGTGTTTGCGGGGAGGCCTAAAAATGGAATTAGAGATTCTATCCCTAGAAGATTTTTGAGGATACATGGTTAATTCTTTTAACTTGCCTTTCCTATGCACCTGAATTAGGATGTGTATATTTTCTGAAAGGAAACTTAGGCACAAAATAGTTTATTAAAATAAAAATTAAATGAATTATGGAATGTTTTTATAGCCTGAGAAAACATAAATATTTCCTGTAGTGATTTTTCAAGGCTGAGCATAGTTGGTTTATAGAATGCATTCTGTGCTTCTATTTATTTTCAGAATACCATTGAAGGTGGAACTTCAGGGTGAAACAGGAAATTTAGGTGGTCTCAATCTGTTGGAAAGGGCCAAGTGGTGATCTTAGCTATCTATGGTGGTTGAGGCCCGGTGCTGTCATTCATAAACTTCATGGTTTTGGGCTCCTTAACATCTCTCAATCTCAGTTTCATCATATGTATGATGTATGATGTGAATAATAATGTTGAGAAAAATTATGTCCTTTCCCCAGAGTATGTTATATTGTTTGCAGATTATTAGACTGGATGAACTGCATGTCTGATCCACTTTATCCAACATACTTCTATGCCCAAATAAATTTTTAATTTTTTTAATGTTTTTATTTATTTTTGAGAGACAGAGAGGGAGCAGGGAGGGGCAGAGAAAGAGGGAGATACAGAATCAGAAGCAGGCTCCAGTCTCTGAGCTGTCAGCACAGAGCCTGACATGGAGCTGGAACCCATGAACCGTGAGATCATGACCTGAGCCGAAGTCGGATGCATAAATGACTGAGCCACCCGGGTGCCCCCCAAGTAACTTTATTTTTAAGGAAATTGCTATTAATGCACCTAGTTCTTTGTAGTGAGTAATTTCATAATTAAGATGACTTTAATTACACAAAATATAAAAAATGAAACTTCCTCCAAACTGACATACTAAAAAAACTGAAAACAAAACTTGCTAGTTTTACCTCGTTAGTACTTAGGATTCACAGGAATAGAGATAATATTTTCATTTGTAATGTAATGTCTGTTACATAGTGAAAAATAACTGTTGGTTGGTAATAGATTTGCCTGAAAATGATGCTTAAATTACATATAATTATTTTTAACTGCTTTTACAAACAATGACATTGCTCCTTCTCTGCATACTGAGATTACTTACATAATATAAGACATTACATTAAAAAGGCAACTGGTTGTAAAAAACATGATTCTATTAAATCAACAGTTATGATATGTTCAAAGAAATATTGAGTCTAACCATCATTTTAGGGTCCAGGCCACAACACTTTTGGAAAAGTAATTTGCAAATGTAATAAATTAGAGCTCATTCCTATTACTTCTTTGGGGAACAATTTTATTTTTACAAATATAGCTGCTTGTCTAGCTACTGGAAAATCTTTTGTTTAGGCAATTTTCTTTTAAAGTATTTTGGGTTGCGGTATATCATTTCAGTTTTCACGGCTGCTTTTATGGTGTGTCTGCTAAAATACTTTATCAGGTGGAAATGCTATCAAACTTTAACACTAAGTGAAAATAGGCATAAAACCTCTGCATGTTTAGTTTGATTTTTTAAAAACAAATGCCTACCTTTTAAAAATAGAGCATCTTACTAAGAAAGAATGCATTAAAATATATTTTTTCTCTTTGAAATTATTTATTTTCTTTAGTCACAAAATAAATGACCAAATTCTGTGCCATCTATAAACCTGAGGAAAAAGATAAACTAATTTAATATTTTTAAAAAAGCATGCCATCCAAAACTGTTTAGAAATACAGTAAACTTCCCAGAATACACAGTTTCAAAAGATTGTCACATTTTAAGATTTAGAAAAATTACCTTCTCTTTTTGGATTTCCATAAAGAACTAAAGATACATAACTATAAAATATATATTATTTTTGGTCACAAGTAATCTTATGTTTGTTAGGAGAGGAATTAAATGCATGAAATTATAAGATTAGTACCATTGTTAGCTCAATGTTTAGAGAAAGCATTAAATAAATATCTGTTGGATGGATGAATGAGTTTTAATGATAAATTAATTATTGTGATAATATTTAAAGTTTGCTTTGTGAAAATATAAGTAAAATAAGCTGGATATGTACATCATTTGGTTTCAAAATTAATTACATCATCTTGATGAACAAAAGAAAAATAAGCTCACCTAAGACAATAAATTCACAGCTGGTGGCTGTGTGCTGTGAAGTTTCTTTCCAAAAGACTCTATACTGTGTATCACCAATTTGGGTTTTGTATTTTAGTATGTGTAGTTGTAGGTGTTTATAGGTTTTACAGGTTAAAAAAAAACCTGTTTATAATTATGTTTCTCTTCCTGGAATATAAAATTTTGGTAAATAACATTTTCTTTTAAAAATGTTTGGGAATAGGAAAGTTTAATTGATAATTAAAAAATTTTTTTTTGGTTGACAGACATTTATTTATTATTAAGAAAGAGAGAGAGACAGAGCATGGACATGGGAGGGGCAGAGAGAGGGGGCAACACAGAATCTGAAGCAGGCTCCAGGCTCTGAGCTGTCAGCACAGAGACTGACGTGGGGCTCGAACTCACGAGCAGTGAGGTCATGACCTGAGCTGAAGTCGGATGCTCAACCAACTGAGCCACCCAGGTGCCCAATTGATAATTTTTTTAAGAAAGAGGTTGATGGTTGATTCTTTTGAAAGGTCCTTGTGTGTGTGTGTGTGTGTGTGTGTGTGTGTGTGTGTGTGTGATTGTGTTTTGGTTCTTAACGAAAAACAAGGGGATCACAAGTAAGGAAATTATTCTGGGCCTACAGTCTATGGATTTCCCAGCTTGATGAATCATTGTTTGTCAAATATATATGGCTATTTTCTATGATTTTCAAAAATAGTGACAATTATTTCTCAATATATCATTTATTTTGCCTGAAATAATTTTATTTTCTCTTGAATTTTAACTTTTAGTCCTTGGGGTGTTGCTGAGATAATAATTTTGAATCATGTTATTTTACCTTCTGTGTTGTGTTTGAGTTGGCAGATAGGGGTGAATTTGGGTGGCCTGTCTTTCGATTATCTCTGTTGATTTCATGCCAGATGTTGACCTCCTTGATTTTGATCCTATTTGGCCTCATGACCTCAATTTTTTATTTAATTGCATACCTGACAATTGGTCAGTCTTAGTCTATCCTAATTCCAGTTAACCTGGCTACAGGTGTTTAGCAATAAAGTCCCCAAACTCCTCCCTGAGATCTAGAAACAAGCTTCTTTAATTACCTTGTTATTTGGGCAAAATGGGTTCTCAGATTGCCCATATAGAATTTTTTCTGTTCATTCTTTTTTTTTTTTCCCCCACATGATAATCCTCCAAGATGTTGACCAATTTGTAGGAAATTTCATATTTTAATAGCAAATTGTTTTCCAAATGTTTCGTAGGTGCTACAGAGAAGAAAGTTCCTGGGTCATAAATGTGTGAAAAACACTGTATTGTTTTCCTTTTCTCTTAAGGATTCATGGTAGTCTTAGTTTTTCAGTGAATAAATCTGTTAAAAATTTTAATGTAGCATTTTTTTGAGAGGGCAAGTTTGACTCTTGTTGACAATCTTTGAAGTTATTTTTCTGTGCCTAAGGAAATTTGAGTCTGTAGAAATAGGAGTAGGCTGAAGCTTATGCAATGTCTGTGTTCGAGGTTTATGGTCCACTAATATTCTTTTTCTTTTCTAATCTTTACTTATTTTTGAGACAGAGAGAGAGAGAGAGAGAAAGAGAGAAATCAAATCAAGTTGGGGAGCAACAGAGAGAGAAGGAGACACAGAATCCGAAGCAGGCTCCAGGCTCTGAGCTGTTAGCATAGAGCCTGACATGGGGCTCGAACTCATGATCTATGAGTTCATGACCTGAGTCAAAGTTGGACAGTCAACCAACTGAGCCACCTAGGCGCCTCTGTGGTCCAGTATATTCTTGACAAATTTCTTTCCCTTTTTTGCTGGAGAGAATTAGATGAGGGAGGTTAGAGTATGTTGGGTGAGTGAGTTGTAAAGTGGTGGGTTATATAAGTGAGATAAATGCCTTACTTGTTTCACTTTGATTGGTAAGTTGTCCTGGTGTCATTTCTCCCCATGTCCATCAACAGATGAATGGATTAAGAATATATATATATATATATATATATTCTTATATATATATAAGAATATATAGTATGATGGAATACTACTTGGCGATGGAAAAGAATGAAATCTTGCCATTTGCAACAGCGTGGATGGAACTGGAGGGTATTATGCTAAGAAAAATAAGTCAATCAGAGAAAGACAGATACCATTCCTCAAATAAAAGTCTAAGCTAGCTCCCATGATCAAAGTCAGTGGCATGTTATCCAAGAATCTATTTGCCGAACAGGCCTTGTGCTTGCTGAGCAAGGGCGACAGGGGGCTTCTGGACATGGTCTGAGGAGTGTGAAATTGTGATGAGGGTTGATAAGTAAGATTTTCTAAGCCTGGAATGACACTTTAATCTTATAATTAGTGTCTTTATACTACTGTGCCTTTGTCTTCCACCAGATCTTTATAGTAGAGTTGGTTTTATGTGGATCCATTGAATAATCCGGAAAGTTTCTTAGTAAATTAGATCCTGGGATAATTTTTACAAAATTACTTTGTTTATTCTATTATGAAATAATACAGTTTTGCCAATTTATTTGACCTTAGAATTCTTTTTCTGCTTAATACAAAAATTAATATCCCACAGAACAAGTGTGCTATGCAGCACTTTTTAAAGATTGTTAAAGTATCTAAATATACCTGCAGCTCATTTTGTGGTTTAGCTAAAATACAGGAGGTGTGTTTTCAAGTGAGCATTATTTCTAAAAGTTATATACATTTTTCCTTACTTTTGACACATAGATAGAAATTCATGAAATTGATAAGTAATATATTTAGCTCAAAATTATTGAATTAGTTTTCTAATGTTGCTCTAACAAATTACCATAGATTTGGTGGCTTAAAACAACATAAAATTAATATCTTACGGTTCTGAAGATCAGAAATCTAAAATCAAGATATCAGCAGGACTACATTCCTTTTGAAATTCTGTGGATGAATCAATTTCCTTGCTTTTTGCAGCTTCTAGAGGTCACCTGCATTCCTTGGCTAGTGGTTCTTTCTCTGCCTCACTCCAGCCTCTGCATCTGTCATCACACTGCCTCTCTCTGACTCTGATCCTCCTATTTCCCTCTTCCTATTTCCCTGTTATGAGGACCCTTGTGATTATATTGAGCTAATCCAGATACTCCAGAATATTTTCACCATCTCAAGGTCCTTAACTTAATCACACCTGCAAAGTCACTTTGCATGTAAGGTAACATTTACAGGTTTCTAGGATTAGGATGTAAACATCTTTGGAGGGCCATTATTCTATCACAGACATTTAGTTCCATGAAGTATAGAACCACTAGTCTCTGATTTAAAGCATTTTATGGTAAATCAGTTTCATCATTGGAAATGAAACAATCTTTCTTACGGATGTTTTAAGGAGTATTAATTGCTGAAAATTATACAGGGGAATATCATTATAGAATATGTTTACTAGGTGATCTCTCTCTCTCTCTTAGGAAGACATATTTATTTATTTTTGCTGATATCATAACATCTTCTCCCTAAACATAGTAGTAGAAAGCTCTGAAATATAAAACCTTCTGCTCTATAGCCCAAATAAAATAAATAAAATTTCCTTTTCACAAATGAGTATAAAAAATTTGTTGTGAACTCTAGCAGGAGGAATATATTAAGTACAGGTAGTTTTTCTTGAGCAAATGATTGTTGTTATTGTTAATCTTATAGATATCCAATAATATAACTGACTTTTTTGTACTTGACTACTGGGATGCTTAGACCAAGTTTATGCCCCACATTTAGTATCCATATCTTCATTATTTATTTGTTTTTGCAGTTGTTTTTCTTTTCCTGGTTTTCTCATTCATGTTCTTTTTTTCTCTATTGCAATATACTATATACGTCACGTCTTTATGCCTTGCCTTAAATCCTTTTTGAAATTTAAGTATACATAAATAAGAAAATATTTCCTGTTAGTACTTAGGAGTAGTGTTTTCTGCAGAAGCATAGAGAAACTTTATCCTTACAAGTTTCTTAATTTGGTTAGGATACTGGCAGAATACTTTGAGCTGAAATTGTGCTTAGAGAAGATTTAAACATCTGTCGGCATTTATCTTGATTTCCTCTTTCTCTTACTCTTAAGAATAATGGAAATATGAATGGACTTATTTTCCTGTTGGGTTCTATTTTATATTTTAAAAGAAGAGAATAACTAATGCAGGATCATTGAAGTAAAAGCGTCTCTTATTTGACTCAATATATCCAAAGTCATTCTACTTGACCGAGAGCAGCCAAATGAAGAAATTCTGATGTCTTTTGAAAAAGGGTTTATAGAATATGAAAAATGGTAGAAAAGGGTTTCTGATGGTAGCTAACAATTAATTGTACCTCAATTCATTTTTGATATATTAAAAATATAATACTCATGCAATTCTTTACAATTTTTCTGTGTTGCCAAAGAGTCCAAAACTACCCTGAGGAAGGAAGCGTATTACTTCCCTTGCCCTCCCCTCTTCCCCCCCAGTTTTCTGTTTAAATCCTGCTGCTGCCAAGTTTGAGTGGAAAATCATTTCATTGCCAGTTGGCGACTTACATGACTCTTGGCCAAGAAAACTATTTAAGCAACTTTGAAATCTGCTTAAATTTTTAGAGCTGTGTGTGGTGCAACACCAGTGCTCCTGGAGAACACTGGGAGGCATGCCTTCCTCCCTGACATGCTCCTAAATATGACATAAGTTTCATGTCATGGATGCCAGTATAACAAAAGAGCTCAGAGGAGAACCTTAACTCCATCTTGTGAGCTTCCTGACATAAATCTGAGGGGGTACTATTACTACTATTATTAGCACACGTTAAGTAAGCACTAACTCTAGTGCTAGGAATTGTGCTAAGCCTTTAAGTGATTTTTAAATTTAGGGTTGCCTGGGTGGCTCAGTCGGTTAGGCGTCTGACTTCAGCTCAGGTCATGATCTCTCAGTCTGTGAATTTGAGCCCCCCATTGGGCTCTGTGCTGACAGCTCAAAGCCTGAAGCCTGCTTCGGATTCTGTGTCTCCCTCTCTCTCTGCCTCTCCCCTGCTTACACACAGTCTCTCTCTCTCTCTCTCTCTGTCTCTCTGTCTCTCTGTCTGTCTCTCTCTCTCTCAAAAATAAACATTAAAAAATTTTAAATTTAATTCTCATAACTGTCTGAGAGATATACTGTTACCATACCCACTTCATGAATGAAGAAGCTATGACTTTAGAAGTTAAATCATTTGCCCAAGATCACATAGCTTGTTGGAATTGTGACTAAAACATTTGTGTGTTTGACTTTAATGTCCAGTGTTAACTCATATGCTGTGACCACTATATATGACTTTGCATGTATACAAGGAGCCATACTATATTGCTGCTAAGACTTAGCTTGTGGTTTAAAAAGATGTATATTTTTCTGATATCAGAGTGATATATAGGACTTATCTCTTTAAGTTAAAAAAACCCACTTCATTTAATATTATTCTTCTATCTGCTATCAACTAGAGATTGCCTTTACACTGTAAAAAGAACTATAACTCTAATAGTACCTTGAGATTTATGTGGCATCATTGGAGCCTAGCATTAGGGGAAAAAAGAATATCTTTAAATCATTTTGATGGGAAATAGCATAACGGGTAGATGTAATGATGCTAGGGGTGAGGAAATGGATCTTATAATGTGATTCAACTTTGACTCACATTATGACTTTAGAGAACAACTCAGTGTTTTTAATAGTTCTGATATCTCTTCCTTGAAATGAAGATATATATAAACATAACATTACAAATTAAGTATATAAGATTTGAATTATTTTTCTAAAGTAGGCAGACCAGGAACTAGATTGTAGGCTAATACCATCTAAGTAACTCACATGTGCTGCCCAAACTGGACTTGTCCATAAACAAGGGAAGAAACCATTTCTTCTCATAAAGGGAGGAGAGAATGCCAGGCTTGCCCATGTTGTACACAAGTCTTCAGCTTATGCCTTCTTCATGCTTGACTTGGTTCTCATTCTGACTTGAGAGCTCAGCTTTGGAGTTGGTTTCCAATTTGGCTATTTTTTCAGACCATTCAGCCAACTTGGCTGTATGTTTAGACTGTGTTTGCTACACTCCTCACCCTTGCTCACCACTCTAATTTTGGGTATTGCCTTTCACCCCTTTTTTATGGACTTAAGGCCCACAACATTATAAGCACATGACCGGCAGTCTCACTCTTGTGGTGAGCTACTCAAAACTTAGTGCTTGTCTGAAAGAGTCAAGGTCTAGATGACTAAAAAGTCACTATAAAGGGAAATGTTTTAAAATAATCACTTAGTATTAAAAAATTCCATGTCATTTACATTATTATTTTTACAAAATTCATATTTATTCCTTCTTTCCTATAAATTTCAGGAGAGTTTAAACTAGAAAGAGTATTGTAACATGTTCACTTATCAGAGTGGTAGAGCAGTGTTTATATTAAAATTTTTTTTAAAGGCTCAGTATGGGTAATTGTGAAAAGAACTCTCATAATGGCTACTTCAAAACTGCTTTTATAATTGAGATCTGACAAAATTATAAAGATTTGAGGGAAAAATCCTAGTTTACTTAATTTTATTATTACATTTTTATATTTACAAGCATTTTGAACTATCTAAGAATTCATAACGTATGATATTATCTCTTTTATCATTACTTGCTTACATTAAAAGTATTGAAACTGCATTTCAAAGCATTAATTTACAAAAAGGTTGAGAGAAAAATGGAAAACACCATAAACTTGCCAATTATTTTATATTGTTCCAAATTATATTATTTTTATAACTTTGACATATATTATGTATATTTTGATCATGCATCCTTTTAAAGTTACCATGTTAATGGGTACACTATTCCATTACATTGGTCTAACCTTGGTTATTTAACTGTTCTTTAGTTGTAGAATACCTTTTACTCATTCATTAAGTCATTTATTTTAAAATATTATTTATCTATTAAGTGCTATGGTTGTCAGGCAGCAACTCTGTAAATAAGATAAACATAGTTTCTTACCTGCTTTGAGTTTATGAGTAACTTTAATACACAGTGAAAAATGTCATGACAGAAAATGCAGGATTTTGTAGTTTCCACAGAATAGGGGCAGAATCTAAATGGTGTGGGCATGGGATGAGAAGGGAGGGTTATAAAACATCACAGAGCAAATATGCTTTTAGAGAGTCTAAATACGAATAGGACTTAGCTAAAGTGGATGAGAGAGTATGTTGGTGGAGGCATGAACATTGAAGACAAGAGAGAACATGTTCAGATACTGAAGAAAAATCTCATATGGCTAGAGGATAAAGTATCATAAAGAAATCTGAGCACTGGGGAAAACTAAGAAATGGGAATATAGAGGATTCACTAAATATTGTCCCCAAACTCAAACAATAACGGAATTCCCAAGACTCTGTAGCAGGTTAAGGGAGAACACAGCCATATTGAAGAAGCAGAAAGTTCTGGAATGGATATGTACAGCAGAAAACTTAACCCCATTGAACAAAATAGAATTGAAAGGAAGGAAAGATAAATGTAAGAATATAATGAAGGCTTGTAATCTTCCCATCTCCTTTTTAAAGAAAAATAAAAGGCGTTCAAAACTCTAGGAAAAAACAAACAGCTGAGAACTTAAGCCATAGTCCAAATATGAAGCTAATTAAAACATGGCTTGATTTTAAGTACTTTATATAATGGAAGAAAAGAATTGCATTTTATGGTGATTCTAGGAACACTTTCTTTTGAGAAGCCACGAAGTAGTTACATTGGACCTATTGAAAAGTTACCAAGATAACTTGTGAAAGAGCTAAGAATGACAGTGTTGTTATCAACGTTTGGGACACAGGAGGGGAGAGGTTTTGTTTAAGTGAGCCAAAGCCTTATCTTTTATACTAAAGTCATTAAGTAGATGGCACCTCAAAGTAGTAAATCAAGGAGAGAAATGCACATATTATTTAGAATTGGGATTAAATATCAGAAGAACCCAAACAGAAACAGTTAGCAAAGTTTACCTATAGACTCTTGGAAAGAAGAAGGGCAGAATGGGAGATTCTCAATTTTCATCATAAACATACGGTTTTGATTTTTTTTCTATTTTCTTGTTTTACATTATCATAACTAAACTTTTTTTTAGATGTGGTGCTACTTCTTATCCTTTGTTCCTGGCACTTCTATTTCCCACTTGTCTTTGTCCAGACCTTCAGAGTCATCTGACCATTTTCCCTCCCTTGCCTCAATTTCACATCAATTACCAAATTCCACTGTATTTGCTACTAGACTAAGTACTGCTTTGAGTCCTAACAGGCCTAACATCTTAAAAGCAAGGCCTGAAAGAATCAAGTTGTTTCCAAGAAACTTAACTCTATCTCAGAACAAAGCTCAAGAAGATTTCTAGGCATACACAAAATCAAGTGGTCAACAAGGTAAAATTCACAGAGTGGTATCCTTTTGGAGATGACCAGGCATGTAAAGAAGCAGGAAGAGAGGACCCATAAAGAGAGGTAAAATCAATCAGCTGAAACCAATTCAGAACTGATATAGATGTTATAACTAGTAGGACATTAAAACCATTATAACTGCATTTCATATGTTCAAAAAGTTACGTAGTTAGAAGGTATAGAAAAGATCCAAATGGAGTTTTTAGAGATGAAAACAGCAACATCTGATGAAAAATACAAAGGATGGTATATTAGGGTCTCTAGAGAAACAGAATCAATAGTGTGTGTGTGTGTGTGTGCGCGCTTGCGCGCGCGGGCCTGTGTAAATATATATATATATATATTATATATAAATACATTTTTTTTTATAATTTATTTTAAGGAATTGGCTCGTGATAATAGGGGCTAGCAATGATCTGAAATGATCAGGACAGGCCAGCAGGCCAGGATCAGGACAGCTGGGAAATTCCTACAGTAATTGATGTTGCATTGTTGACTTCAGAGGCATTCTGGAGACAGAATTCCATTCTCCTTGGCGGTGGGGGGGGGGGGGTGTCAGGTTTTTTATCCCCTTAAGGTCTTCAACCTTAATTTAATGAGATCCATGTACATTATGGATGGTAAGCTGCTTTATTTAAAGTCTAAACGTTTAAATGTTAATCACATCTAAAAAATACCTTCACAATACCTAGGCTGGTGTATCACCAAAATACTGGGCACTTATGCAGCAAAGTTGACACATAAAATTAACCATCACAGATGGGGTTAATAACAGGTTAGAGGTTCAGCAGGAAAAAACATTAGTAAACTTGAAAACATGGCAATTGAATGATTAAAACAAAAACACAGAGAAATGAGAGAATAAAAAGAAACAACATCAGCAATCTGTGGGACAAGTTCAATCAGCCTGAGAACCTATAATTAGAGTTTAGTAGATACTTTTCAATCCTTATTTACTTGACCTTTCAGAAGCATTCGACCCTGCTGACTATTCCCACCTTTTCAAAATACTTCATTTTCTTGGTACCAAGTTCTGTTGGTAATCTTCCTTTCTGGTTGCTTATTCTTTGTCTCCTTTTCTGTTCCGCTGCCTTTTCCTTTCTTTAATCTTTCTTAGATTCCTTTCTTTTCTAATTCTCTATACTCTTTCTGTGTGACCTCATTTACTGTCATGGCACCAGTTACCATATCCAGTCTTACTCCAAAGTCATTATCTTCAATTCAGAACCCTCCTGAGCATTTGACCCAAATATCAGATTACCTGTTAGATTTTCCCCCATTGTTATTCCACAGACATTATAATTTCAATGTAATCATAACTAAATTCACCCTCTTTCCTTAACTCCCAACCTGTTCCATTCCTGCATTTCCCATTTTACTGAATGTGTCAACTTCTCTGGCCAAGCCTGAAATCTTGGCATCTCCTAGACTCCTTTGACTCCTTCATTTCCCATCAGTCATAAAAACCTGGTAATTCTACCTTCTGAATGTTTTCTAGAATATGCATATTCCTTTCGTTTTCATTGCTACTGGTTTAGGCTAGAGAGCTGATATCTCTCTTAGTTTACGCCAAAAATATCCTAATTATGGTTCTCTGTCTGTAGGTTTCCTAGTTCTAATCAGTTTGCTATATAGTGAGATGAGTATCTAAGAAGGTCATTCCTCTTAAAATCCTTTTAGTGGCTCCTACTACCCTTAGGCTGAAGTCCAAATTCATTATAAACATCTGTGCAATCTCTCATTCATCTTTTAGCACCCCTGACCCACCCTATGCAGCCATACAGAACCTTGTATATAGTTATTGAATTGAACTGAAATGCGTGAATAAGCTTCTGGGTCTACCTAAAGCAGTTTTCGAAATGACTTGTGTTTGTGCATTCTCTGCCTGTTTCAGCACATTCTTTAAAGTATCTGGCTCAAGGGGCTAGTTTGGTATGGCTGGGGTCACTCCATGCTTCAGTTTCTTTATATATCCAAATCCCTCCTGCATCCTTTTGACTTCTAGAGAGTAACGGAGTGACTACAATTGGCGAGCAAGCTGATGAAGTTCTGACTGGAAAGAAACTCCTCCTGAGGCAAATTAAGGCCGTCGTTATCTTGTATGAGGATGACTGTGATAGTTTCCTAACTGGTATTTCTGCTTTCTGTCTTCTCCAGTCCATCCTACAATCTGTTGGCAAAGTCATTAAAAAAGTACAGGCCTGATCATGTCATTCTTTATTTAACACTCTTTAATGGCTCACCTTGATCCTGGAATGATGTACACTTTCACTGTGGCTGAATTACTCCCTATTCTGGTCTCTGCCTGCTTCTCCATCCAGACTTCTTACTCTCACCTGGGATGGCTGAAGCCCCTTAATGCCGCTGAAAGGCTGGGTTATTTTTGTGCCTTTGTTGATTCCACTTATTTGATCTTCTTTTTTCTGTTATCATTTCTTTCTTTATCTGTGTTCCAACTTTCTTCCTAGAGCTTGAAGGACTTGGATGCCTGACACATAGGAACTATTTTATCATGTGGTTTTTTAAAGACTGATCAACTAACTGACAGATCAAATGAAAAGATAACCATGTGGATTCCATTCCCTCTTGGAAATAAAAACACAAATCCTTTCCTTTACAATGCCTATTCTTTGCCCTTGTCCTAATTATCTTATTTTCAATTTGGTGACAACCTCTAAAAAGAGTAATATATACTCCATTGCTTTTGTTTATTTTATTTATTCCTCAACCCTTCATAATGGCTCTTGTCTTCATAATTTTACTGAAATTATTTACTTACCATATCCATGCATCCTTCTTGTCCTATTCAGTGCCTTTCTCTTTGGTATTCTTCCTTTCTTTCCATTTGCATATCCTACCACCATCTCAAACTCAGCATGTCTAATAAATGAAAATTCTAATATTCTTTTCACATCAATTTTCCACTGAGGAACTTCTTTCTACCAGTTGCAGAACTAGTCACCCAATCTCAGATCCTTAAGTTTATCATCCCTCTTCCTATCCACCAAACTCTTTGGTGTTTTCATTTGTAATATTTCCTTTCATTCTGGACCATATGCACAGTTACCACACTAGTCCACAGTTCTGTCATTTCACTGATGCATGTTTACAATAAACTTCTAGATGTATAATGAAATATAATAGGAGACACATATAATTTTAAATTGTCTAGTAGTAGTATTTAAAAACATGAAAAGGTAAAATTTATTAATATATTTTATTTATCCCACTATATACAAAATAGTATTTCAAAATGTGATTAACGTAAACATAATTAATGAGTTTTTAAGTTTATTTTTCCTAGTCTTTGGAATCTAGTTTGTGTTTTATACTCAGACCGCATCTCAAGTTAGACTAGCACATTTCCAGTGCTCAATAACTACGTATAATTAGTGGCTGCTATATTGGATAGCTCAGAGGCTAGCTGGTCTCCTTTACTCTAAATTTTTACCTGTTCCAATGGAATCTGCATCCTACCATCAGACCAATTATCCTTCGGTACTATTTTCATCATAAACATGAAGAAAAGACTCTCTGGTTGTTTCTTTCATTTGGGTTCCCTGGAAAGACCCATCTCTTTGTGTTGTTTAATGAAATGACTGCCATCAATTCTTTTCATGTATCCAACATTATTTTCTGTGTACCTAACATTATTTCAACTTATTCAGTATTATACCACCAGACACGGTTACATCGGTCTTTTTCAATAAATTGGTCTTTTCACTCTCTATTCCATGAGCATGTCTGCCTCATGTCTCCTCTTTGGCCTTAACTCACATGGTTCTTATTACTTTGCTGATATCCTCTCTTCTGAGCTCTCAACTCTCAGTCAAATTCTTCTTTCTTAATGAAGATTTTGCAGACTAGTACATAGAGGTGAAAGTTCTGTCGTTTGGATGTGAGCATATCAATAAATAGTGTAATTAATAGTATAATTAAAGTATAGTTTGTTGTACTTTCTTTACTAAAATAAGAAAAATTGATAGCATGAAAAAAGTACTCTTAATTATGGATTTATTGATAATTATTATAATTATATCTGTCACCCCAGAGCCTGATGCAGGGTTCCATCCCATGAACTGTGAGATTGATGACCTAAGTGAGCAGAGATGAAGAGTTGGGTGGTTAAATGACTGAGCCACCCAGGTGCCCCTGAAAAGTGGAATTCTAGTCAGTACTGGACAAATTGGAATAATGACCTTATTGTACATGGAGTACTCCTTCTAATTGCTAAGAGCTTCATGTTATTTTTACATACTTTATTTATTACCACAATAGCCAAATTCTTGCTTCAATACTGACCAAGATTCTTAATTTATCTTTTCTCCAAATTTAGTTCTTAATAATTTTTTCAAGTGAAAATTCATTTGTTTATTTTACAGCATATAATTTTTCTTCATTAAGAGGGTATTTACATGTTTGAAAATCCTTTGATTCAAAATATTTACATTTTCTACCACCTTAAATTATCTCTTGCTTTTACTAGGACTGTATTAAAATGGGAAATTCAGGAGAGGTTTGAGAACTTTTATTCTTACATTGTTTTAGTTTCCTTCAATTTCTGTATACTTTATGAGAATCTGGCCTTTTCTACTTCAATGGAAATGAAATATATTCATCAAATCAGTGGAGAATCTGGCATTAACTATGTGTATGGGGTGGATTAGCAGCAATAATATTAGGTGGGTTTTCTAATTAATTTTCTCTCCATTTTAAATTGAACTGGAAAAATCCCATACAAAAGTTTTTAAGAATATAGGTGCCTAAATTATGAATTGCTTGAGACTTCCTTATTAAAAAATAGAAAATTTGAAAAAGATGATATCATTTTGTTAATGCAAAAATTCCTCTACCTTTTTATTTCACATTGATCCTAAAACTTTTAAAAGGAATTTTGCCATGAAACAGAATGGGTTTATTATTAATATTGTAAAAAGAAGCCTGGATCTATACCTCATGACCCTTTATGGGGAATCTTTCTTGACAAAAGAATGTTAAGAAATAGATGAGAAGAGATGTGAGAATCTGGGCAGTCTTTTCTGCTAATCATAGGATCATAGTCCCTTCAACAGTATCTTGATGTTTATTTTTTTTTAAGTTTATTTATTTATTTTGAGAGAGAGAGAGAAAGAGAGAATGTATGTGCATGTATGAGCAAGTGGGGGAGGGGCAGAGAAAGAGAAAATCTTAAACAGGCTCTGCTCTGTCAGTGCAGAGCCCCATGCGGGGCTGGATCCCATGAACTGTGAGATCTTGACCTGAGCAATCAAGAGTAGGATGTTTTCAACTGACTGAGCCACCCAGGCAACCTATATTTTGATTTTTAAAGTAACTATCTCTATTGTTCCACTTTTCAAAGCAGAATTATAACAGTGATTGTACCTAAATGGGGATATAATTCTACTTCATTTGCCTAGCCCAGATGGACCCCACTTTTCTGGGAAATGTGGTTTCCAATGGTGTTTTACTTGGAACATCTTTTACAGCAGAGCTATGTATATACATGCTTGTTAACTATGTAATTTTTATATAACCAATCTTAATGGAGAAAATTGTTTAGCAGGTTCTTTTAAGCTTTTATTTCTAAAACATGTTAAATTGTTCTTATTTTAACTCAAATGACTTCACTTAATTTAAGCCACCTCAACTATATACTTTTACTTAACATAGGTTTGTCATCAATGTTTTGTTGTTTTGGAAACATTCAGAAAAGAACTTAAAAGCCGAGTTTTATCTAAAGCAAAACAAAGCCTTCATCATCTTGAAATTTATTCTCTTTCTAATTGAATTGCTTGGAAAACATTGTTTTGTAATTACTAGCTTAACCTCTGAAGTACACATTATGCTCTTGGAATCTCTCCACCTTTTTACAAAAAGAAATTCTTAGGTGACTAGAAAAACTCAACTTGTGAAATTCCTGTTGCCTGATCTAAAGTAATAATGCATTGAAATGTCAAAGGGCCTACAAAGTGACTGCAAAGAACCTGACTGCAAAGAAACTGTCAGGTACTTGTTTTGTGTACAGAGATTGTGAAGCTAGGAATTTCTTTTTGAAATAAACTTTTCTTCTAAAAGTAAGAGAAATATATAGATGCTTATAACTACTACATTTGATTAAATTTAGGATGCTATGGATTGTAAATTTCACTATTAATTTATGTATCTCCAAGTAAGAAAAAGAATTACAAAATAAACCATGACATACCTTAGGTCAAAAGTCTCATCCTAATTTTGAATTGTTAAAATGTGGAAAAAGTCATTGTAAAATTGATAAGATACAACATTTTTATACAATCCCCTAATCTGAACTTTGAGGCTTGTCTTGTTAAGATAGTTTGACTTTTTGGTTAAAGGTTAACTTAACTGAAATGAGTACATGGTCAAATAAGAAATACTTTTATTTTTTTAAACCAAAATTTTCATTTGCTTGATGATTTTAAAGTAAGGAAAAATTTAAATGTCTAGTGACCTTAAAAGAATTAGATGGTAAATGCCCATTGACCATTCTGAGTGAGAATGCCACACCAAAACTACATCTTAAATTCCTGAAGAGTTCTTCCAAGAGAGTTCATGAATTCAGGGCCTATTGGCCAGATCCTACTCACACATATATTTTGTTTTGTCTACATAGTGTCTTAAAATTTTGGAATTAGTTGCGTGGCCAACAAATGGATGAAGCTGTGGCTCTTGCTCTCTTTAGATGGAGTGTATGCTCTTTTTTTCACCCACAATCCTCACCATCACCAATCTACTTTGCTCACTTACAGTGAGATGGATTCCGTTGTCTTATATTTTGCTAACATCACTTTTTTGTGAAACCATCGTGGATTCTTAGCGACTAAGTTTGTGACCCCACATATGTCTCCGATGCAACCATTAGAGTTTTATTTTTAATTTTTTAATTCTAATATATTGATTTTGAGAGAGTTAGCAAGAGAGAAAGCACACATGAGTGGGGGATGGGCAGAGAGAGAGGAAGAGAGAGAATCACAAGCAGGTTCTGTGTTGTCAGTGCAGAACCAGATGTGGTGGCTCGATCCCACAACAGTGGGATCATGATTTGAGCCAAAATCAAGAGTTAGACAACTAACTGAGCCAATCAGGTGTCACTGGAGATTTTGTTTTGTAAATTAAATGACTTCCCCATTTCAAGTATAATATATGTTCTTTATCAAAATAGTTAAGTAAAGTGAAAAATATAAAAATTACTTGTAAATTATTTGCAATCCACTCTAATTTTGGTAACCAAGGGTCACATATGTAATATAATCAAAGATTATAAAATAGTGTGTCATGCTGAAAGAACTGTGGAAGGTTTCTCAGAGGAAATAAAACTTGAAATGGATTTGAAGAAGGTATAGGAATTTTCCAGAAAACATTCTCTACAGAGAAAAAAGCATGTATAATGACTCAAATGCATTAAAGAATTTATACCTAGGCCAGTTAGAAATTCAATAGATTTGCTAAGTATAAGGATTTTGGGAAGAAGGAATTGATGCTGTAGTGTGTGGCCGAATTTTGAAAAACAGTATATGACATGCTAAAGATTTTGGAACCTTTTCTTCAAGACTATAGTGATCTGAAAGAAGTTTTTCTTTTCTTTTTCTTTTTCTGTTTATTTTTGAGAGAGAGAGTGATCTAGGGAGAGGGTCAGAGGGAGAAAGAGAGAGAATCTTAATTAGGCTCCATGCTCAGTGTAGGCCCAATGAGGTGCTCCATCCCACAATCCTGGGATCATGACCTAAGCCAAAATCAAGAGTCGCATGCTCAACAGACTGAGCCATCTAGGTGCCCTGGAAAGAAGTTTTTAAGAGAAGAGGCATGATTATATAATAAATTCTTTCTAATAAAGGTAATCCCGGGAGCATTTGAGAGCACAGTGGAAGCAGGTGGAGGGCAGGGATAGCAGTTAGGAGACTACAGAATAGTCTAGTTGAGAGATGATGAAGCAATTTTAAGTAAATATGGAGTCCAAAAGGTCAGTCAGTTTGAGAGGCATTTTAGAGGTAGAATTCAAAAGACGTGCCAGTTCATGAAAGGCTTGGGAGGAAATGTGTCTTTGAGGAAAACTGCTGTCAATTCTGATAAAGATTATGTGAGGAGGAATAGACTTAAGATGAGAAAGGATAAAAATAGTTGAATATCCATATTTTAAGACCATGACAAGACATTGAGATGGAAATACCTGGCACCCAAATGAAATGTGAAAAAATTATTATTATCATTATTGTGTTGTGACTATATAGGATTGTGAGATTATTGTAGTTGAGAAAGGTTATCAGCATCACTTAGGGAATATTTGCAAAATAACCCCTGTTTTCCTCTTCTGGAGAGTCTAATATATTTTCTCCTAGGTGAAATTCAATTATAAAGAATTTTATTTTATTCTTATGATTTAGTTTCTAACTCTTTTTAATAATAGATAATAATCTTGGATGTGTATTGTTTTGTAATGATATTCAGGATTTTTATCTGATCTTTGTATATTTGTCTTTATCTTGCAATAGACATAGAAGCAGTGGTTCCAGAAAAGGGATATGCTCTTCAAATTCAAATTTCTATTTTATCTGGTCAAAATTGTCATTCTATAATTTGGTTGGTAGATTATCTATATGAAATGGATTCAACCTGACTAAAGCCATTAAAGATATTTTTGAAGAAAAAAAAGCTTGATTCTTTTCATTAATCTAAACCTAAAACCTCCATTTAGGTTTTAAATTATTCTCAATTACTTGCTAATGTATTCTTGAAGTTAAATTATGTATACTTATATTGTCATATTTTGAGGATTGCTAAGCTTTAATATGTCACACTGATACAGGTAAATGTTAACTTTACTTGTAGAAAATGGCAACTTAGATTTCAAATGAATTTTTCAAGTGAATAAATGACAGTGTTTGGAATAAAACTTTAAATTTTAACATGTACCTTCTCATCCAAAAAAATACTTTTGTAAGCAAATAGCATTTTCTCCCAAACACCTAAAATCTGTATTTCCCTTGGATTGACATGCAGATAGTGAACTGAATGAAATCAATCTTTTTTACTAGTTATGTTTTGTTTTGTTTTGTTTTGTTTTGTTTTTGTTTTTGTGTGGTATCTTATTTGAGTAGTTTTCAGGGTTAACCATTTAACCATGTCACCCTTCCTAGAAGCATTAATGTAAAAGTTTCCACAATACAAAAAGTGATCTTAGTGGACAGCATGCATTATGACTTGATTTGGTGAGCCAGAAATGAGCCAAGGGTGTCCTCATAGTTTTGTAAAGTTGTTTTGATTCTTCTGCTTATGTCAAAAAACAAACCAGAGCTAAATACCACCTGATTTCTGAGGATGAGTGTCTTCTAGAAACTATATTGGGAACTTCTCATTGACTGGCTTTCCAGATTTTATGTTTAAACAGAAATATTCCTTTCAGAAAAGAGTATATTTGCTGATCATTGGCAAAATGCAATTAATGTAATTCTCATAGTTAATTCATTACTTTAACAAATATTTACTGAACAGTTACTCTGTACCAGGTAAGTCATCATTTTGTTAGAGTATATAAAAGTACCCATTGCTTTGGTAACTTAGGAGGATCAAACCACTACTTTTGAGATGTCCATAAGTTGTTGTCTTTTTGAGATTAAGTCCATGATGGAATTGCTGACTATATAATAATTATTTTTATTTTTATTTTCTTGGTTGAGTGATAATGAAATCTGGAGCATACGAAGTCAAATTTATATACATGTAATATCTATATGTGAAATTTATAAATAATATATTATATATAAATGTATAAAATTTTTATATACATATAAATGTATATAAATTTTTTATACATATAAAAAATAATATATACATATAAAACATGTATATATTATTTAATATCTGGTACTGGCTTTGGTGAAAGCCTATAATTATTAAAA
Organism: Cryptoprocta ferox; assembly: GCA_028646485.1. Lineage (NCBI taxonomy): Eukaryota > Metazoa > Chordata > Mammalia > Carnivora > Eupleridae > Cryptoprocta > Cryptoprocta ferox. The sequence goes on from CM053572.1 coordinate 68,849,548, forward strand.
TTTGTTTTTTTAATGTTTTATTTATTTTTGAGAGAGAGAGAGAGAAAGAGAGAGACAGTGTGAGGATGGGAGGGTCAGAGAGAGAGGGAGACACAGAATCTGAAGACCGGCTCCAGGGTCTGAGCTAGCTGTTAGCACAGAGCCCGACGCGGGGCTTGAACCCATGAACCGTGAGATCATGACCTGAGCTGAAGTTGGACGCTTAACCGACTGAGCCACCCAGGTGCCCCAAGCCTATAATTATTAAATAATAAAAATTGCCAGATGATTTCTAGCTTAATCCCAGTTTGTACAGTACACATAATATATTATTCTAGTCATACTATTTGTTCCCATTTTTCCACTTTCCTTTTAATAAGAGAACACTATGAAAACAGTGTTTCAATGAGGAAAAGTTAGTTATTTCTTCTCTGACCATTCTTGCTTGTAATGCTTTTATCAAGAGTATTCGCCTGGGGCGCCTGGGTGCCTCAGTCGGTTAAGCATCCAATTTTGGCTGAGGTCATGATCTCAGGGTTTTAGGATTTGAGCCTGGCATTGAACTCTGTGCTGAGAGCTCAGAGCCTGGAGCCTGCTTCTGATTCTGTGTCTCCCTCTCTCTCTACCTCTCCCCTGCTCGTGCTCTGTCTCTGTCTCTCAAAAATTAATAAACATTAAAAAAAGTGTATTTGCTTTGCACATATTCCTTTTGCTAGAAATTAGTTACAACAATATAAGTGATAATAACATTTTTCATTTATTAAATACTTAATCTTTGCTGGTCACCATGTAAAAACTTTGCACGTATTATCTTAAACAAATAAGTAAATAAAGCCCAGCATGACTCCATTCTTTTCAGGTACACTCTTCTTTGGACCCTTATTTTCTCTTGGCAATTCAGTTGTTGGTTACTGTTTGGGATTATCTTTCAAGGCTTTCTTAGATTTTTTTTTCCTTTTGCTCTTTGTTAAGTGGGAGATTAAAAATAAACGGCCAACAAAAGTCCTTAATAGTGTCCTATATTATTCTTTAGATTAGAATCCCGTGCAAGTCCAGAGAGCATTTTTATATATGCAAATCAATTTAGTGTTTTCCTTCTCAATCATGTAACAGTGGGCCAGACAGCGATGGTTCCTATTCTCACCTGGCAGCATAGTGACCGTACCACCGATGTGCCTTCCTCTTCTCACCTTTGCTCTTTTGGGAGGTCTGGCTAGTTTCAGGGGCATTTTTATTGATTCAGCATTGTGTCTAGACCTGGGGATCCTTTGTTCATTCCTGTTTTGAAAAGGAATATTTGAATGGCTCTGTCTCTCTTAATTATGTGAAAAAACAAACAGAGCTAATAGTTTTATGGAAACCTCAATCTGTGTTTGAATGAATGTCATAATAAATGCATGTAACCAAGACCAGTATTGACATTACCTTCTAGTTCGGGGGTTTAATAAAAATTTTAATCTTTCTCAGAAAACATGGCATTGCCATGTCAATAAATCTTGTCAGATTCCTAAACAAGAAGTCAATATTTATTAAATAGAAACAAGAATGGGACTTAGTCTTCTGTATGTTCACTATGAAACCTAATATACTGATGGTACTCAGCCAATATAAATGTTATTTATTATATGTTCTTAAATAGGCAAAATAGATTATACAGGAACATTAATAATTACTAAATATGACGAATTCATTTCTGTTTATCATGGAATGCTAAATCCTCCAAAGAACTTTCTATCAGTATCTAAATTGTAAAAAAAATTTAATATTCTCCAATCATTTTCCTTCAGTCGAATGAACTGTAGTCTTCTCTGGATGATGTAAACTAATGATGACCACATTCACATTTAATCCTCTGTGTGTGTGTGTGTGTGTGTGTGTGTGTGACAAGATATTTAAATCGAAGGAAATTAAAATGAAAGTTTCAATTAGGTATCAAGATATGATACAATAGATGTGAAATTAGGAAGTGAGGCAAAACAATTTGCAATATTGAAAGGAAATATCTCACCACGCTTAAACTACTTCACTCAAAGTCACCTGTGAGTGAGCAGAGAGGGGAATGGGATTTTTTAAAACTGATAACTGATGCCTTGCTTTGATGCTTTGCATCTCATCCCCAGGGAATGAGATGAGTTCTAACACCTAACTTTTAGAAAATTGTCTTTCCAAAGGCTAAATAGAGAGGTAAAGATGTCACTGCTATAGCTGTGTGCTGGGGTTTGACTCTGCTTAGAAAGGTGAAAGATGAGACTGGGATGACAAACTGCTTTGCAAGTCAAGCCTGGAGAGTGCTGCTTTGTTGGGATCAGCACCTATCTGAGAGTTTGTCCAGTCAAAGTATACAGGAATGTTTCTATAGATCTGATGTGGGTCATGCAGGAGAGCAAGTACATAGCCATATGGGTTATTATCCAGGTCCTCCTGGAGTGGTGGAAGGACTACTGCAACCAGAAAAGATTGGGGGGTGACTGCCTAAAGATTGAGGAAGGAGTAGTACGTGACCACCTGGCATAGAGGTGTATCTGCTGCAAGACACTTAGGCAAGTTTACGAAAGCACCACATGACACAAAAAAAGTTAATATCCATGTTTCAGGGGGTGCAAAGCCAGCTTCATGTGATATTAGTTTCTCCTTCCACTTGCTACCAGAGAGGGACTGCAAAAGTGGTTGTCCAGCTGGGAGAGTACACTAGGGGAAAAAATAAAAAGACTTCTCTTTCTGTACTTTTGGCTCTGAAACAGAACAGAGCTAGGAGAGGGGAAATCTTACATACAAGTGATTAAAACCTTGAACTGAACTTCTATTTTATGTATTGAGACTCACTGAAATTGTTTGCAACTGCATAACTGTCCACCGCTTAAAAATGAGCTGAAAACTCAAGGGGTTGCTATAGTTTCATCCAGGGACAGGCAATATTACTTCCACTGAATACATTTTGAAAGGGAAGAGAAAGAAGTAGCTGAAGCAAGAATGGCAAAATCTTAATCAATACTGAATATGGTGGTGAGTATAATGGGAATTCATTATACTTCTGTTTCTACTTTTATGTATATTTGAAATTTTTGAGAAAATATTTTTAAAAGTAAAAAACTGGGGACCCCTCGGTGGCTCAGTCAGTTAACTGTCCGACTTCAGCTCAGGTCATGATCTCATGGTTTGTGAGTTTGAGACCTGTGTCAGGCTCTGTGCAGACAGGATGGAGCCTGGACCTGGCTTTGAGTTCTGTGTCTTCCTCTCTCTCTGCCCCTCCCCTGCTCACACTCTGTCTCTCTCTCTCCTAAAAATAAATAAGCATTAAAAAAAAAGTAAAAGACTGACAGGAAACAAGAAGATACATTGCATTTTTATTACCACTTGTTGTGTTTGTTAAATACATGGATATAATTACATGTGTATATATTTTTATGCATATATAAATCCAATTTTTAAAATAAACTTGAAATAGAATCAAATTAACTTTTTACTAGCCTTTTGCTATGGAATGTCAAAAAATGAAAAGTGTTACTTTTATTAGAATTATCAGGCTTTGCTTTATCAAAATTTTGTTTAGGCATTTTTTTTTAGAGTCTGTACAACATTGCCAGCATGCATAATTAATTCACAAATATGTTGAGAGTCTATTTTTGAAAAAAACTCTGTTTTTATTGCAAAGCAAACTTTGAACATGGTATGGATTTTGAGAAGCAGAATGTGAAAAACAAAATGGTTTGGTAACAGAAGGAAAGACTAATCCAGATTGGGTTATCCTTCTTAGGAAAGGTGGCATTTTAGTTTGGTCATGAAAGATGGGTAGGTTCTCCAAAGGCTTAAATGGGCTACAGTGTATGGCATTACAGCTAAATAGCCAGACACATAATACAAATGAAAGCTCTGTGCAAAAATGCTGAGATAGAAAGAGGCAAAGGTGTGTTTGGCATGTGATAAATCTGGCTTGATTAGAGTCAGATTTAGTGAGAGGAATGTGGCTGGAAACTAAGTTGGAGTAAATTTCCACAGGATTTATATGCATTGATAAGAACTTTAGACTTTTGTTTTAAAGATACTGAGAAACAGAGAAGTTGATTTGAACATAGGGATAATATTGTTCAGAATACCTTAGACTGGGTAGCTTTTAAACAGAAATTTATTTCTCACAGTTCTAGAGGCTGGAAGTCCAAGATCAGGGTGCCAGTAGATTTGGTGTCTGGTGAGAACCCACTTTCTGGTTCATAGATGGCAATCTTCTCACTCTGTCCTCAGATGGTGGTGGGGGCAAGGAACTGTCTGGGCCTACATTATAAGGGCATCAATCCCATTTATGAGGACTCCACTCTCCTGCTGTACCTCTAAATATCATCATATTGGGGATTAGGTTTCAACATGTGAATTTGGGGAGGGGAACATAATCAGTCTGTAGCAGATTTGTTCAATGCAAGATATTCTTGATATTTAATTAAACCTCAAGGGTAAAGTATACTAGAGATAGATTTCATGAAGAAAATTAGGGCTTATTGCATATCCCAAGTGAGAAGTACTGAATGTGGCTGTGGGTAAATGGAGTAAATGGATAAAATAGAAAACACATGTGAATCACACTACGTTTGTAGATTTTGGAGTGAAATGGTTGGAATCAGACTTTATTTATTTATTTGTGAGAGAGAGAGATTGAGAGAGAGAGAGAGAGAATGCATACAGGCGAGGGGCAGAGGAAGAGGGAGAGGATCCTATCATGCTCCATGCCCAGCATGAGGCCACAGAGGGATTGGATCCCGTGACTCTACGATCATGACCTGAGCCAAAATCAATAGTTTAAGAGTTGGATCCTCAACTGACGAGCCACCCAGGTGCCCCAGAATCAAACATTATTTAGAAAGAACTAGCTCATTTAAAAATAATCCTCTGATTTTTGAGTGGAATAATTTCTACTAAGCTTCATGGTAAAAAGATGTATAAAAACACTTTAGTATCACTATAAGGAAATTGATTTTAGGAATATTAACAAATTGAAGTTTCTTTTGAATCATACAGACTATTTTTTGTCTTCTACATTATCTTTGAAATTACTTTGTGATCTAGAAAGAAGGAAAGACCCACATTAAATTATTTTATTTCATTTAGTAGCGTGGCTAAGATGGCATTTTTTATTTAGTCCTGCTTTCTGAATGAAAATAAATATTGAGGTAATTACTGGGTGAAGTATGGGTATACATTGGCTGATAAAGTTCATATTACACTTGGAAAGCAAATGATCAAATAGAAAATAGATTCCTTAGGGATGAGTTATAAAAATAGGTAGAATTATGTGTTTATGCAGCAACAATTTTATTAAGCTATCTTGATATTAATAGAGATTACTAAGCTATTTTAAGATAAAACATTTCTTTAGGGAAAAAAGACAAACATACCAACGTAGATTTTGGATAATGCAAACTTACTCTAACAGTTTCCTTTTAGTTGGAGACAAACCTAGTAAAGATTAATTAGCTCTGGGAATGTTTGATCTGGATGCTTTACTTCAGGGCTACACATCATGTATTTTGTGGAATATGTATGAATAATAATGGATGACCTAGAAAGAAAATTTTATTTTAATTTATATATTTGTTACATATACATTTACTAATAATTCTATAGGGCTTCTCATTTTCTTTTCATGTGTGAATTTGCTGTTAATCTCATAGCTGTGATGATATGTTCATTTTCTCCCAGTATTTTCAAGGTAATCAAATTCCAAGGTCATTCAAAATAAGGCTCAGTGAATTTGGCATCACTGGGGCATCGCTCTAACACTTTTTGATTAGTATGAGTGGACTATTATAAAAGGATACTATGAGATATGAATTGGAAGGATAGAAGATCAGAGTCAAGGGGGATCAATAATGTAGCTTTATAATGGTCCAGGCAAGAGACAGCAAGGACCTAATTTTCTTCCATGGTGGACCATAGTTATTTGTAATCCTAGATGTGCTTCCTAATATTGTCCCTCTTTTGAAAGTATGTCTTACTTTTGCCAGAAAAAATATTGCATAATAAATCTGCAAATAAAAACAGAAAAATAAAAACACAAAAATAAGCACACTACAAAGTTCTTTGCTGTAGATTTTAGGTGAACCCCCTTCTAACCTCTGTTAAGTTTCAATGGAAACTCCTTATTGTATAAAGAAATTCTACATGCATGGGTTAAAAAATAGATAAACATAGTTTCGTTGCATTTTTGTTCATTTTAAACTAGTTTAATTTAAAAAATGATACTAGCACCCACACGTATGTAAATTATGGCAAAAAATGACTGGTATATACTTTCAGTATTTTTCTAGCATGTATAATTTATGTAATGACTATTTTATTTTAATAAAAGAATGGTCTTAATCACATAACAATATTCAGATTTTACCTTAAATTTTGTTTATTCCACTTGGATCTCCTCTGTGGAATGCTTCCTTTACAGCAGGTTCCTATCAATCTTTCCTTCCAGGTGTTTTGCCTACTCTGCTCAGGTGAATTCAGAATATGTGTATCTGTCAGCTAAATAATATAGTTACACAAGTCTAGTGTTTTATTATTCTCCTTATGTTTGCAACTTGGAAGTTTCTTGCATATCTAAAGACCACGGTGGAGGAGTGTTATTTTATGACTGCCTGTGTACTTAGGGCTGTTTTTAGTTTTGTTCCCTCTTGCCAGTGGTTTTGAGTATAGGTCAATGAAGTAAATGAATGAGGAAAAAATACACAATAGCATGTGAAACCCTCTTCTCCTTTTTATACTTTGTGGACATATTCTGATATGGAAATAGTAGAATAAATCAAATTCCCTTGATATATATTCATTACCTTTATTTTATAATTAACAATTGTGAAAGAAATGATATTGATCATTTTATGCTAGAATAATTAAAAATGTTAAAATTCCCATTCAAACCTACAATCTGAATTTGAAAGTTAAAATAAGGAAGAAACTAAAAAAATCATTAATTGATTTCTAACTCTTTTGTTTCTGTATTTAAAGAGTTTTTAAAATATTTATTCATAAAATTGTAAATTTTAATTCCAGTATAGTTAAAAAACAGTGTTATACTAGTTTCAGGTGTATAATATAGTGAAATCCCCAATACCTGTTTCACCTATCCACTCAACCCACCTCCCCTCTGGTAACCATCAGAGGGCATTTGTTCTCTATAGTTAAGAGTCTGTATTTTGGTTTGTCTCTCTCTTTTTCCCCTTTGTTTGTTTTGTTTCCTAATTTCTTCACATGAGTGAAATTATATGGCATTTGTCTTCCTCTGACTAATTTACTTTGCTTAACATTGCACTCTTTAGCTCCATCCATGTTGTTGCAAATGGCAAGATTTCATTCTTTTTATGACTGACTAATATACCATTGTATATATACATATATGTATATATACACCACATCTTCTTTATCTATCCATCTGTCAATGGACACTTGAGCTGCTTCCATAATTTGGCTACTGTAACTAATGCTGCAATAAACATAAGGGTGCATATATCCTTTTGAATTAGTGTTTTTGTTTTCTGTGGGGTAGATACTCAGTAGTGGGATTACTAGATCATAGAATAGTTTTATTTTTAATTTTTTGAATAACTTCTGTACTGCACCAGTTTGCATTCCCAACAACAAAGCATGAGGGTTCCTTATTCTCCACATCTTTGCCAATATTTCTTGTTTCTTGTTTTTTTTTTTTTAGCCATTCTGACAGGTATGAGGCAATATCTGACTGTAGTTTTGCTTTGCATTTCCCTTATGATCAGTGATATTGAACATCTTTACATGTGTCTGTTGGCCATCTGTATGTCTTCTTTGGAAAAATTTTGTTCATGTCTTCTGCCCATTTTTAATTGGATTATTAGTTTTTTGGGGTGTTGAGTTGTATAAATTCTTTGTATATTTTGGATGCCATATATTTGGATAAATATCTTTATCAGATATTTTATTTGCAAATATCTTCTCCTGTTCTGTAGATTTTTTTTTTTAGTTTTGTTGGTTGTTTCCTTCACTGTGCAGAAGATTTTTATTTTGATGTAATCCAATGGTTTATTTTTGCTTTTGTTTCCCTTGCCTCAGGAGACCTATGAACTTGAGTCAGTAATCAAAAAAACTCCCAACAAACAAAAGTCTAAGGCTAGATGGCTTCACAGGTGAATTCTACCAAATGTGTTTTTTTATATGCATTTATTTGTTTGTTTGTTTATGTATTTGTTTATTTTGAGAAAGAGAGAGAGAGAGAGAGAGAGAGAGAGAGTCCCAAGCAGGTTCCATACTGTCAGCTCAGAGCTAGATGCAGGGCTTGAATCCACAAACCATGAGATCATGACCCCAGCCAAAACCAAGAGTCAGACACTTAACCAACTTAGCCACCCAGTGCCTCTCTACCAAATATTTAAAGAAGAGTTAAGACCTATTATTCTCAAATTATTCCAAAAATATAGAAGAGGAAGGAAAACTTCCAAATTCATTTTATGAGGCCTGTATTAGCCTGATACCAAAACCAGATAAAGACAGTACAAAAAGATAGAACACAGGCCAATGTCTCTGATAAATATAGATACAAATATCTGCAACAAAATATTAGCAAACTTAATCCAACAATACATTAAGAAGTCATTCACTGCAATGTACTTTGTCTATTTCCCATATTTTCAGCCTTTTTAAAGCTTGGAAATTTTATGATAATTTCATTAAATCGGGATTTTTATTCCTGCTTAAATGGAATATGGCATATAAATGTGGAATATACCACCAAAGTAAATATCAGAAAACATTTTGTAATCAGTAACCATGAGAATAACCTGTGCCCCATTTTGAATTGTATCGATCTGGAATTCATTTGCTTTCTGGTGAGAAATATACAGAGGAATGTATCTCAGGTCACATGCTCATTTACAATGAGCAATGGCCAAAGGCAAGTATTAATGTTGTAGAATCATCATCATTATTAAGCACGGTTAAAGACATGGTATAATATTAAATACCAATAAAACAACTGCTCACATTTGTTATGCCATATCTTTTGTCAATATAATTTCCAAATGATGTCTTGATTTTATGCATGTAATTCGGTGCTTATTTAGTAATGACTTTCCAACTTCATGCTTCAATTCCAGGCTTCTTATAATCTTATCTCTATAAAGAAACAAAAGTAATCTATTCAAAACTTAGATCAGCTCATGGCATACCCATGTTTAAAATACTTCAATGATTTCCCATTATGTTTAGAATAAAAATTTAAAACTCCTTGCCATTTTAGTTTGTAGATAAAATAATCCAGTAAAGGAATTGATTTAATAGGAGATGAGAAGATAATGTATTACTGAATGCATAATTCAACCAATAAATTTTGAGTGTTTATTATGTGTCAGGCACTTGTAGATACTTGAGTTAACAAAAATCATAAAAATACCTGCCTGCATGGAGCGTAGATTCTAGTACTGCAAGACAGGCAATCAACATAATTACATATAGCAAGTTGAAAGTGATAAATGCTATGGAAAAAAAAGGATAAAAAAGGTAGAGTGAAGGAATAGGGCATATATGACAATTGAAAAAAGTTTATTTAGCACAGACCTAACTAAGAGCTGTCATTTAGCAAATATTTGAAAGAGATGAGAATTAATCATGCTGTTCATTGGTGAAGGAGCTTTCCAGACAGAGGAAATAGAGCACAAACAGTCTCTAAGGTGAAGACAGAGCTGCCGTATGTGAGGAACACTGAGGAGCCTAATGTGGGGAGAGGAGGAGGTTTTTGCGCAAAGGAGTGGTATTATCTGACTTAACTTTTAACTGGTCTCTCTCTGCTGTGAGACAAAGGGGAACAATGGTATTGAACTCGAAATTAGGAGCTAGGAGTGGAGGTGGTAAGAAGTAGTTTAATTCTGGATTTGTCTTAAAGGTAGAGAAAATAGGATTTTCTAACAAATTGGATGTAGGACTTTGGGTGGGGCTGAAAGCCATAGAGAGAGAGGATATCATCAAGGATACCAAAGTTTTTAGAAGGATGGATGGAGTTTCACATTTATGAGTGAACATCAGATACTTGTTTTGTACTTGTCAAATCAGGGATCTCTATTAGATAACAAGTGAAAATGTTAAGTAAGTAGTTAGAGATATTGATCTGAAGTACAAAAAGAATTCTAGGCCTGAGGTATAAATTTTGGAGTCACAAGACTGAAGAAGTAAATCATGAAGTGAGTATGGATAGAAAAGAAAATAGATCTAAGGGGATTGTGGGGCACTCCAATCTTAAGAAGAACAAAAATCCATGCATGTGGAGGTAGGTGTAGGATCCCATTCACAACTGTTTACTTATATATTGCTTGATTAACACTCCCACTGAAGTGAGAGAGAGGCTCCTTGTCTATCTAGAACATTCTTGGCACAGAATAATTGCTCAATAAATATTCGTTAAATAAATAAGAGCCAAATAAATGAGAATGTTATGAATTTATGAAAACAGTTTTGATACCGTTTTTCATGCAGAATTGAAAGCTGAGTCTGTAAGGTACCTATTTGAAGTCCATATTGAGAAGCATAGACCTTCCTTATTGGCATAAAGTTACTTATGGCTGCTTAGGGGTTAAGTCTTAGTATTTGACCTATTTCCCTCTCACCAGATAATATAGGCTGACTTTTTTCCTTATAGTTGTGCTGAAAGCAAAAATAAAAGACTTAACCACTTATCATCTAAAAAGGTGACCCACATACATATACTTTTTAGACTGGCCAAGTTATAACCCTGTGATTTAGCCTACTCAGTCTTTCTCTCTTATCTCTGTACTAGTATCGTCATGGGTTAGGTATTTAAATCAATAAAAGGAATGAGAGGGGTGCCCGGGTGGCTCAGTTGGTTGAGCTATTGACTCTTCATTTTGGCTCAAGTCAGGATTCCAGGATTGTGGGTCCAGGGGTCCTCATTGGGCCCTGTGCTGAGCATGGAGACTGCTTGAGATTCTCTCTCTCTCTCTCTCTCTCTCTCTCTCTCTCTCTCTCTCTCTCTCTCCCCTCCCTCTGCCCTCTCTCCTGTTCATGCTCTTTCTCCAAAATAAAATTTTAAAAATAAAAAAAATAAAAAATAAAATAAGGCCCCGGGTGACTCAGTTGGTTGAGTGTCTGACTTCAGTTCAGGTCATGATCTCACAGTTTGTGAGTTTGAGCCCCTCACCAGTATCTCTGCTGTCAATGCAGAGCCCACTTCAGATCTTCTGCCCCTCTCCCTCTCATGCTCTCTCTCTCTCACAACAATGAATCAACATTTATAAAAAATAAAAGGAGATTCGAGACTGATTCCTGGTTGGTGAGATCATGTACAGATTTAGTTTTTAAACAGTTGATTCCAACCAGTTTCTTTTTGAGGGTCATTTTAACGATTTCCACAGAACTGAGAGGCACCCCCACCTCCCGCCCCTGCCATAGCCCTCATAGTTGTTGGCAAAGGAGTTACAAGAAGTAAAGGATATCCAGTTCTTGACTAAGGTAACAGTGAATGCTTGAATTTGACAGTACCATCACGATTCTGTCAGTTTCATAGTGGACTTGGAAGAATATAAAAATTTTCTGCTAAAGGCCTTTCCTGATTAGTTCCTGTAAGTGTTTGGAAACACTTTCCCTGTTTATCAGGGCTTATTTATTCAGATGGTAGGCCAACCTGTGCATTTAGACTGGCAATGCCATGCTGGTGTGTGTGTGTGTGTGTGTGTGTGTGTCTGTTTGCTTTGCAAATATGTATCTGTGTGACATGTAGGACACAGGCCTGTGAGTTCAGGCTTGTATCAAAGAAGATATTCTTTATCTTCTCTGTTCGGATTTATTGTATAATTGGTGTTTTTCTAAATACTATTTACTAGGATTACAAGCCATTTCTTAATAATTAAGTGGTTGGCAAATTAGAGAGACCTATCCAGTGAAAAATTATCTTTAGTTAGGAAAGCAATGTATGTTTATTTAAATGTTTCAAATAGTGCACCAAGTGTAGAAGTTTGAAACTGTTGTCTACCACTGTTAATGGCTTGGATACTATCCTTCTAGACTTTGTTTATTTATATATAAATGTTTATATGCATATACTAAAAAAATAAATGCAATGCTACTATGGATATCATTCAATTCTTATGTTTTTTCACTTAAGAAAAGTTCAGGGAACTCTTCTATGCCTGTATATGTGAATTAGACATATTCTTTTTACTAGCTATCTAATATTCCACCATACAAATAATTATTTACTAAGTTCCACATTTTTAAGTACTTAGGTTATTTCTGTTATCTTAAAAATCACAAATAATATTTTAGTAAATATCTTTGTATTTACACACATGTACAATTATGTTTGAATAATGAATTCCTAAGTTAGATTGTTTGATGTGTTGGTGGGAGAGTACAAAGCACAGAAAATGAGATTTCACTGAAATTTATTGTGGAAATAAATATCATGCTGAGGCACTCACTGAGTGTAATACGCAGTGGATGTTTTTGCCTGCCTTTTCCTCATTTTTTGCTATCTTCTAAGACAAAATCTTGGGGTGTTTACTTTTCAGAGCTCTACTTTCATAGTAATAGCTGGCTTTAAATATACGCATGTTCTTTTTTTGCCTAGAAAATAGTGAATGATACATTGACTCATCTGGTCATAGACTGAAGATCACATGTTTATACTCTCTAATGTATCTCCAGCATCACCTGTCTTATTTATGCTGTATCCCCACCATGTGTCTAGCAAAGTGTAGGCGGTCACTAAGTACAGTAAAACCTTGGATTGTGAATAACTTGTTCTGCAAGTGTTCTGCAAGATGAGCAAACATTTCTAGTAAATTTTAACATGATAAATAAGTGATGTCTTGCAATGCGAGTAGTACATGATGCCGAATGTCACATGATCACAACTGAGCCAATGTCTCTTTCTCTCTCTCTCTCTCTCTCTCTCTCTCTCTCTTGCTGCGGGATTGTGGGTGATCACCTCCTATGCTTGGATGCTTGGTCTCGGGCTGCAGTGTTTGGCAGAAATCAGTGATTTTTCAGAATGTTAAAAGACACACACAGCTGTCACTTCAAAGCACCTATGGACAGTCCTTTGCTTTTCCATATAAGAGTAAGCTTAGGAATGCTTTGCTTCCTTCTAGGTCAGGCTGCCTGCAGAACAGACCTTTCCTCTGGTGCCTTATTGCCAGTTCAATACAGTATATGACAAGAGTTTATTAATACTGTACTGTAGTATTAGTACTGTAGTCAATATCTGTTAGCGATAGCGTCCTACACAATAACTCTCCTCTCTCTTGTCTCCCTCACACCAACCCTGAAGGTTTTCAAGGTAAGTGCAGGTTAATTTGTTTATTTTCTTTACATTTTGTATTTTCCTTATTATTTCATATTATATTACAGTATTGTAATCATTTTTATATGAATTTTTTTAATTTTTTAATGTTTATTTGTTTTTGAGAGACAGAGTGCAAGCGGGGGAGGGTCAGAGAGAGAGGAGGAGACACAGAATGTGAAGCAGGCTCCAGGCTCAGAGCTGTCAGCACAGAGCCCGATGCAGGGCTCAACCCACTGAGCCACCCAAGAGCCCCTATATGAATATTTTTGAGTTGTGGAATGAATCATCTGAGTTTCCATTATTTCTTATGGGGAAAATTCTCTTTGATGTACAGGTGCTTTGGATAACAAGCATGTTTCTAGAACAAATTATGCTGGCAAACCAAGGGTTTACTTTATCTGTTTCTTAATTGAAAGATATAGCAAAACTGAAAAATTTCTGTATGTTGTACCTAAATATTTTGTGCAGAGTGAAGCAAGAGTTCTACAGGCAAGAGAAGTCTAATTTTTTCCAGGTTAGGATGTGGAGCAACAAGAAAATTTAATAAATATCTTAGGCCTTAATTAACAATAGAACCATGCTATTTATACCATCATTGCTTATTGATTCTTCCTCTTTAGTTGACTTGCTTCCAGCTTGAACTTTCAAATCAGTTAAGATTCACTTTAAGGTCTGTGGTCCCATTATACCTTGCGGTCACCTGTGCTCCGAGGCTGCTTATCTTGCCCATAAGAGCAGGGCCCATTGAGTTACATATGGATGGACCGAGTAGAGCTTACAAACTCCAATTGCTACAGTGATTTGGTTTCTTATGTCACTGTTCAATGCTGACAGTTATGGTTATCAGCCATGATGGCAGTAGCCAAAGCTCTTTTTTGCACCACTTACTTTAGATATTTCTACCAAAGTTGACACATAAAAATGTGGTTTCAGATATCATCACTTTCCTTTCTAAATGGTGGCAACAAAAAAACAACCTCCTTATGTTCCAGAGGCTGCAAAAGTTAGTATCCCCTTTTATTTGTTCTTCTTTTACTTCTTCCCATTCAGGCATTCATGGTAGTGTAAACCTTATTTTCTATTCCTTTAACTTGTGGTAAAGCTGTCAGTAGTGGTTATCATTAATAGCAACGAATCGTAAGCTTTGTAAGCATATGTTAAGTATACATAGCACTGCAGCACCTTTTTTAAAACAGAAGTAGACTATTTGGCTCAGTTGTAATCATGTGACATCACATACTAATGTTGCAAGACATTGCTCATTTATCAAATTAAAATTTATTAGAAATGTTTGTTCATCTTGCAGGACACTCACAGAACAAGTTACTTGCAATCCAAGATTTTACTATAATTTTTAACCATTTCATAAAATTTTGGAACTATAATATTCAAATATAGTGATATAGTTTTTCTTATCACACCTACACTATTGAACAATACAAACTTCAGTAATTCTACTGGTTCTTTGGTATAAAAATTGTATGCTTCTAAATTTTAATTGTTATTTACACTTTGACCATTAGTGTCTAGCAGAAAAAAATGGAAAGTAGTTTACATGGAGATATAAAATAATGTAGCAGTCAAGCATAAAATCTTACTGGTTACTTAAATTGTTCCTTTGGTCCTGTAAACCAGAGGCTACCTTTAGCCCTCAAGCTTTAGCCCTTGTATCCCTAAAATCTGCTTAAAACCTTTTCATAAACCTAGAGTCTCTTCACCAGTTAAGAAGTAGATTGTATATTTATAGCCTTTAGGGTTTCAGGAAATGATTTAAACTGCTTTTGAAAATGATGCAGTGAGAAAGAAAATTCCCATAACAATTCTGGCATTAGATTTCTGACAGACTTTAGTAGAATGGAATCACAGATATGATTAAACAATTTCAAATGTTTTCAGACCCACAACCCATTAGGTAGTTTTCAGAGCCAGTGATCATGTTGTCAGATATGCTAGAATCAACGGAGAAACTGTGAAGCCATTCAACATTCTCTAGAGTTTGGGATACCCATTAATTTATTCATTAATAAACATTTATTGATCACCTATAATGTGTCAAGCATTATTCTAGAGGCTTGGGATACATAAGTGAACAAAATAGACAAAAGCCCTTCCCTTCATAAAGTGTTTCAAGTTTATTTACCTTTATTTATATAAAATAGGTAAATAATAAAATATATTGGAAGTTGCTACGTGCTTTATGAAGAGAGAGAAAGTAGAGCAGGGTAAAGGGGAGTGTAAATGCTGAGGTGGCAGAAGTTGGTGATGGATAAATAGGGCATCGCAATTTGAAATAGTGTGATCAGGATCAGGCTTATTAAGAAAGTGACATCTGAGCAAAGGCTGGAAGGAAGTGAAAGAGGTAGCTGTACAGATATTAGGGGCAAAGCATTCTAACCATTTAGACAGTTTATGCAAAGGCACTGAGGTGCCAGTTCTGGCATATCCAAGAAGCCAATATCACTGGAGTAGAAAGAGTGAGAAGAGAAGGTGCTAAAATCATATTCATAGTGGAAGCAGATCAATGGGCCACTGCAGAGACTTTGGCTTTTACTGTGAATAAGATGGGGAATCATGGCAGAGTTTTGAGCAAAGGAGTGATGTGAATGACGTATCCCTGGAGCTGCTGTTCTGAGAGTAGACAACAGGGGGATAGAATGGCAGGAATTAAGAACTGGAAAGAGAAAGGGAGAACTGTTAATGGCGTGGGTAGTAGCTGAATTCTAGATATAATTAGAAATTAGCATCTATACAATTTCTTGACAGATGAGCTAAAGGGCATGAGATAGAGAGATGTTTCCAAAGTTTTCTTGCCTGATCACCTAGAAGTTCGGAGATTCCATTATAGCAGTGCTTTCAACAATACCCAAATTATGGAAAGAGTCCAAATGTCCATCAACTGATGAATGGATAAAGATGTGGTCTACTAGTTTGATTCATGGGAACTAAACCATGTGTCTAAATATGTGCTTAGACCAAAGACGATAATTCAACTATTACATTTTGTATGACTGGGATTTTGTAAACATAAATGTGGTATTGATAGGAAATTTACTGCAGGAAAATCCAGGAGACAGAACCGTTTCTTTTTCATTTTCTTTTTTTGTGTGAATATTTGGAATAAACTCACATTTTACTTTAAGTTGGATACTTACTGCTAACAGCTATTGATGACTTTGTTTTTTTCTTCGAAGACATTTTGGTCTAAACCAATGACACACTAAATCTGTATATTCTCTTTACTTTTAATTCACTGAAATACTTATTTAGGGGCGCCTGGGTGACTCTGTCAGTTGAGTGGCTGACTTCAGCTCAAGTCATGATCTCAGGGTTTGTAGTTTTGAACACAGAGTAGGGCTTGCTGCTGTCAGCGTGGAGCTCACTTTGGAGCCTCTATCCACCCCCCTCTGTTTCTATTGCATTCATGCTCTCTCAAAAATAAACATTAAAAAAATAAATATTTATTTATAAGTAAATAAATACTTATTCAGCAAGCTCATTTTAGAGTCCAGTTAATAGTGCCGTGTGGTAAAGTCTGATTGCTTGACTTTATGAAAAATGCTGATATATTTAACTTAACAGAAGATAAATTCAGTAATTCTGATGCTTTTCACCAATTGTGCTGTGTCAAATCTTACAGTCCATGTATTGCTGCAATATACCCTGGTCCTATAATCCTTTACAGAATTGGGCGAATGTCTTAGAAATCTGAGTACCCCTGAGGGTATTAATTATATTTCACAATGAACTCAAGCTCAGATATACATTTCCAAATTGCTCTTTTCATGGAAAGTGATTACTCAATACTGGTAATCATATGAAATGCTATAGTTCATTAGATTTGTTATATTATGAAATCTGACAAAAGAAAATAAAAAAATTGATTTTGTTTTCCATGTTTCATGAAAAATAACACATTTCTATAGATTAACTTTAAACCTTATTCTTATATAATATAAAACTATTTTTATTAGTTTTAAATTTTTTTAAGTGAAGGTAAAATTGACATGTAGTTAGATGCACAGGTATTAAGTGTACAGTTCAGTAAGCTTTGCATATTGTAAGAACTTAAATAATCACCACCCAATCATAGACTAGCACTGTCCAATAGAACTTTGTGTGATGGTGGTAGTTTTCTGTATCAATATTGCCAATGTAGTAGTCACTACCCACAGGTGAGTTTTGAACATTTGAGATACGGCTAGTCTGACTGAGGAACTGAATTTTAAATTGAATTTATTTTTAAATAATTTAGATTTAATTCATATGACCACATGTACTCATGGGTACAGTATGAGACAGTACAGCTCTAGATAGTTCTTTTCAGCTGGGGCTCCAGGAGAGAATTAAACCCTAATGCATATACTATTTCTAATGAATTAACTTCTTGAACCAAGGATGGTACTAGCTGTGTATTATTATTAGGATAATTAGGAAAATAGTCACTTGGATCATTTTTAGTAAGGCTTAGATTCTTTCACAGCACTCAGTTGAGAAAAACTGTCCTAGAAAGTTTCACCATTTCCCTTTCCAGTCAATACTACACCCCTAATAAAAATAAAAATAAATAACTAAATAAAAAATATCACCCCCTAATGGCAACCAAAATTCTTTTATTTATTTCCATTAACTATTTTTGTCTCTTAATAGACTTCATAAAAATGGAAATATACAATGCATTTTCTTTTGTAACTGTCTTCTGTAATTCAAAATAATGTTGTATGTATCAATAGTACATTCCTTTGTATTGCTACGTATCATGTAATGTATCAATTATGTCAACATAGTAATATTTACCCATTCTCCAGATGTGTCCATTTCATTTTTGTCAAATTAATTGCCATTTAAATTTTCATAACATCTTATTATTATTTTAAAAACTGTAGTATCTGTAATGATGTTTTTGTTTCACTTTTGATGTTCGTAATATACTTAATTGGTCTTGCTGGGACTTTATCAATGTTATTAGAGAAACAACTTTGATGTTCCTGATTTTCTCTATCTTTTTATATTTTATTTCTTTTATCTTTATTATGTTTTCCTTTTGCTTATATTTAACTAAATCTAGTTTTTCTCCTACCCTTTCATTTACTATATAAATTCTTAGCTATGCTTGAAATACTAATTCCTTGCATTTTTTAATTGATTCTTCAGACATTCATCAAACATCTTGCCATTCCATGGAAGGTACTAGAATAAGCAGCAGTGAACAAGATAGACCTAGTACCTACCCTTTTGCATTCACACTCTTGTTGAAAAGGTAGATATTGGAAAAGAAATTGCAAGGATGGTAAGTAGCATCATGGAGAACTGTAGAAAAATCTGGGAGTTTACAACAGGGGACTTACATAGATTGGGGGCTTTGGAAAAGCATCCTAAGGTAAAGTAGCTTAAACTCAGACATAAGTATGACTAGAAGTTAGCCGGATGAAGGAGGAGGAGATAGAACAGTTCAGGCAAGAGGAACAGATGTGCAAGATGGTGGAGTGAGAAGGAGTATGGAGGAGGAGTTTAGGGAGGCCAATATGGATAGAATGTGGAAATGAGATGGTGTACATCTTGGAATGAAGCTTTAGAAAGAGATGGGGCAAGATCACATGATCTTACAGACCATGTGGATAATTTTAGATTTGCCTTAAGTGGGTAATGGGAATCACTGAAAACTTCTAAGCTGAGGAAGCATATCTGGTTTGCATTTTGCAAATGTCGTTCTGGTTACTGTGGATGTGTGTGGAATATAGACAGAAGGCAAATATTTATGAAAAAAGGCTAAATGGAAAGCAATTGCAGGTGAGACATGATGTGATATGGATCAGAGTATGTTCAAAATTCCTTTCTGGTATTCCAGCTTTGCCCTAATAACTAGTTGCTGTTAAAATAGGGCACAAAGTGATATAATACCATGATTTTTATAAAAGGTTTTCTTTGAGTTGACACTTCTTTCAAGCCAGATATACTAGGTAGTCTATTTCTTTCATCTTATAAATGTTGAATATAAAGTGCTCAAATAATGAGAATAGCACTTTTATTTTGTATTGTGACAAGTCAGACTGGGGTGACTGCAGAATGTAGGTCACCTATAAAATTCAGCTTCCTAAGAAGACTTGTGAAATACAACGTAGAAGAAAAATTCCATTCTGTGTTGACAGTCTCTAATTGAATAATTTTTCTGACAGTTTCACTTTTACATGGAAGTTTTGAATATTTAAAGTTGAAAAGGAAAGTTCTTCAGTGTCTCAAATCTTTAATAAAAATAGCTTTTTCAAATAAATTTTGAATGTGAATTTAAGCATTAATCTAATTTTTTAAACCACCCAAATTCAGTATTTATGTTAGCACAAAATTCAGTTTTTCATGCATGTACCTTAGGCCTTAGGTGTCTGTTCCTTTCTTTTTTTCTTTCCTTCTTTCTAAAGCTTATTTTTGAGAGAGAAAGAGACACAGTGCGAGCCTGGGACAGAGAGAGAGAGAGGGAGACACAGAATCCGAAGCAGGCTCCAGGCTCTGAGCCCGATGCAGGGCCAATATGGGGCCTGAACTCAGGAACCATGAGATCATGACCTGAGCTGAAGTCGGTTGCTCAACCGACTGAGCCACCCAGGTGCCCCTATATGCATATATTTTTAATGTAAGTAGTAGTATCTTATATTTTTCATTCTATTTCTTTTAAAGCTGAATCCTCCTTTTTGAGATAGTTCGTGTTTCCTTATATATCTAATGTAGCTTTTAACTGCTGCATACAATTCTATAGTGTGTGTCAAGAACTCAGAAAGATTTCTTAAACTTAAAAGACCAGGAATGATAACATTATCTGAAATTAAATATGTTGTTCGATGAAGGACTCTTTGGACAACTTAACTGACAGGAAATGGAAAGATATTTGCAAAATCCAAGAATAACCAGGGTTTAATATCTAAAATATATGAATTACTCTTGCAAAAAAACTAGAAAAATACACCCAGGAAAAAGGTAGAAACGGATTAACACAAAATTTAAAGAGCAAACTTAGAAAACTAAGAGACCTGTGACAAGGTGATCAAAATAATGAGCAATACAAGAAACACTAATTAAAGCAACCCCCTATATTCCCCCGTATTGAACTCCAATATTACCCATATTTCACGCTTTGCCCCTAATCCTCCCTCCCCCTTGCCCTGCCATCCACATGGTGCCTGGTGCCTGGTGTCTCTCTGTTTCAATAGGTACAGAAAAGGCTGGTTTCTCAGGATGGTTGGTGGTTGGTGGGTGGTGGTTGGTGGGTGGTTGTTACAGTTATTCACTTAGAGATATGGGGATAATGGTAGGGGCTTCAGTATCTAATTTTTCCATATTACATTTTGCACCAATCTTCCTGTTTTCATTCACCCCTCTCTAGCTTATTTAATTCTGTCACCTCTGAGTGTTGATCTATGAAGATCATCATGGATCTATGGGGCACACGGCCTTCCAATTATTATCTTTGGAAATCTCTGAGGTATAACAGCCACCAGTTTGCTAAATTTAACTAGTCTGTCTACTTTCATCCTATATTGTATTTTGGGTTTGAAGACATCTTCCAGTTTTATTAAATATTGTATTTCTATTTTTTTTCTACCTGTGGGTTTTGGGATATTATCTATCTATCTATCTATCTATCTATCATCTATCTATCTCTGTCAAGGATAGAACAGTTTATGCAGAAATGAAACATAGTGTTTTTCAAGCATTAGGCTATAAGACTATAGAACATTTTTGTTCATAGCAATTTTCTAGGACTAGAATTCCTTAGAGAACACTTTGTGTAAATGCTCTTATAGGTCATTATTATTTCACACATACTTCCTTAATTCCCTTTCACAGCATCTCTGTGTATTAAATGCTGTTACTTCCCCAGTTTAACAGATGAAGAAATAGAGACTTTTTTAAAAAAGCTTATTTATTCATTTTGATAGAGACAGACACAGCGTGAGTGAGTGAGGGGCAGAGAGAGAGAGAGGGAGAAAGTGAGCAGGTTCCACGCTGTCAGCACAGAGCTCAATGTGGGGCTCAAAACCTTGAAGCTATGGGAATGTGACTTGAGCCAAACCAAGTCAGACACTAAATCGACTGAGCCACCCAAGTGCCCCTAGAAATAGAGACTTAAAGAGGCTTTATTATTTGCCTAAGATCACAAAGCCTCTAAGGGGAAGCCCTGGCATTTGAACTTCTAGCCTCATAGCCCAGACTTAGCCTCATGTGCTAGCAAGAGCAAAAATTATCGGTGACTTCCACTTGCAAAACTAGGACTGCTGAGTGGTTCAGTGAGATATCAGATGTAAATTATATAGCTCTCAAGAAAGTTGGTATTCTTGCCATTTAACATGGTATTTTATTTTTTAAAACATGTGTATCTTGTTTTCTTAAATAGATAACGTTGTTTGAAGAGACGTTTTTACATTCATTTTCTAGACTTTATAAAACTAAACCCACTGCGTTTTGGCTGAATATAGAATTTTGACCTCAATAATTACTTTTATAATAAGTGAATATTGGGAGATTGTCTTTTGATATATAAGATGTTTCTATTAATATGGCTTATTACTTAAATATTGTTAATATGTTTAAAATATCAGTTTTATAAAGCTTTTTTACATAGCCTGTATCTATTGGTTATTATTAGAGGGTAAAACAGTTTTGAGTATCATTGTGAAAATTCTGAGATAAATTAGATTTTATAAAACTTTCTCTGTAATTCTAAAGTATTAATGAAAGTATTATTTTTTTAAATTTGAAGTAAGTATATAATAAAGTACATTTGACTGGCCTCTTAAGTTTTGGAGGTGGGGTCATCATTGCCTCACAAAGGTGCTCAATTATGACTTATTATTAACACAGACTTCTAGGTCCAGATTACATGCTGAGTCTCTCATTTAATTTTCAGGGAGATTAAAAGTACAGAGGGGAATACAGTCTATAATATTGTAATAACATTACAGTTATGTATAGTATTGTTGAATCAATATGTTATATACCTGAAACTAATATAACATTGTACGTTAATTATACTTCAATAAAAATATTCAGTCTTTCACCACAGCATTCTTGGTCCTTCAAAAGTGTTTCAGTATGCCTTTTAAATTATAATTTAAAATTTTCCCTACTTGCTACTATTATCTTGGCTCAATACTCTCCAAACATGTCTTCTACTTTCTTTCTGGCTCTTGTCACGTTGATCCTTCTGTTTGCTGAAATCATGTCCTTCTTCTCAGGTATTTCTCAAATTTTATCTTTTCAATGAAAACTTCATTTTTTCACCTGTTTTTTTTGAATTCTAACAATTAAGGTTGAACTGATATAATAATTTTTGTGTTAATGTTCCAATATTATTCTGTTATATATTACAGCAGTATTATTCTGTGATTCATATTCTATTTCTTCCTCCCATCTCCATCTCCAAGTACTCTCCCACTCTGTGCTCCCAGACTCTCGAAGCAGGAGTTGAAAATAATAAATGAATCATATTGGTCTTTGTATAATAATAATAATAGTAACTTTGTATAACAACAACAGCAGTAATAACAACAATAACAATACCTGAAATTGTTGAGTGTAGGTAGATGCCATAGTATATGCTGCATATTTCTTTAGTCTATGAAACTTGCAGTGGCATAGGTAATATTTTTACCCATTTTATTTAAAAATTTTTATGTTTACTTATTTTTGAGACAGAGAGAGACAGAGCGTGAGCAGTGGAGAGGCAGAGAGAGAGAGGGAGACACAGAATCCGAAGCAGGCTCCAGGATCTGAGCTGTTAGCACAGAGCCTGACATGGGGCTCAAACTTGTCAACCGTGAGATCATGACCTGAGCCGAAGTCAGATGCTCAACCAACTGCGCCACCCAGGCGCCCCATTTTTACCCCATTTTACAGATGAGGAAACTCAGATGTAGAGAAGTTACTTGTCCCAAGACCACACAGTTAGTAAGTGATGGGGCCAGGATTTGACCCCAAGCATTAGGATTACAGAGCACATATTCTGAATCACTACACAGTGATATCTACAGCTCTGTTGTCAAGGGTACAAGCTCAGTAATGTTTTGAAGTCGAATTTATATTTCAAAAGAAGCATACTTTTATATATCAAAATTTGATGCAATATGTATAGTCTATTTCACACATGTGCTTTCTTCAGAAACATGCATTGTGTAGGGTATTCATGGTATATTACTTTTTATGGACTCTTACTTTTATAAGAATGCACATAAGCACTCTATGTAGTCTAGAAGATTAGATAACATGGCTTGAAAAAAAAGGGTTGAAATAACTTGACTATCATATCACTTGAAGAAATGATTTTGTAAATATAAATTAATAAGTTTTCCCATTATAAAGCATTATTCTTAGAAAGTATCAATGATTTAAATTCTTATTGTTTATTACTGGCTTTTTTTCCTTTTTTCGCTTATCTTTTGCCAAATTAATACAAGCTTATTTTCTTGCCTATTTACTCCAGGCCAGGGAGGGCAAATAGGTTTTATCTCAAGGATCACCTGTGTTTGTTCAGTTAATAAGAGCTACCTGGAACACTGTAAAAAATGATCTGAATCTCTGCCCAGGGCCATAGGAAAGTGTGCTATGATCAGTTAGAAATATCTGATATAAACATAGGGCTGGTACAAATAGCACCATGCCTGCCACACACTTTCTGTTCCCACTGTAGGCTGGTCTTTTAGTGCTCTATAGAACCATGTTGGAGTGTAAATGAATTTTGATATTAAGTGAAATATGACTGAATAAGGAAATTCTTGGAATTCAAAGAGTGATTTGTTTCAAGCTAGGTATTTTGGAATAGGTCACTCTTTATATTACTTTATAATGTATGTAAAATTAGATTTTTAGCATTATCTCTGCTAACATCTCTGTCATCATGATATTACAACCTATACATTCCTAATATATTTTTTGGCACTATTTTCTTATCTTTTTATTAGGCACTGTTAATGTAGAGCTTTCAACCCCTCTGAGTGATGCCAAAGATACATTTCACTAAAACAATAATTATGCTTCTGAACCTTTGCCTGGTAAAATGGAAAACATAGAAAATATGTGGTAAGTTTATTAAATTATTATCCATAATTTTTTTTCTCAGTTTTTTTCTTTTGTGTTTACAGAATAAGGTTGTCAGTAAAGGTATTGGGTTAGAATGATGACAGTCAATATTTGTAAATTTTCTGTTTTCTGTCTCTCTCTTCAAGTAATAATTCTGCATCTAGATTGGTCTTTCCTACATTATACCTAATAGGTTACAGTTAAAGTCACTTCATACTTAGAGACTTTGGTTTTTGTTAAGGACGTCCATGTTTGAGTCTTTTGTTTTGGGTTGTACTTAAATTATATGAGAATTTCAACCTGAATGTAAAGATAAATGATTACCTCTAATATGAGGGAGTATCATGTACATTGTTTATGCTTACTAAAGATTAAATCATATTTTGTTTTCAAATTGTATAGCTAATTTGGGTTTTGTTGGAAATATTACAAATCTAAATTTTGCCACAAGTCTCTCATTACATTTCTCTCTGCATGGAGATTTTCATCCACATGAGTACACATCTTAATCAGGGTTCTTAGCTACAGGCACTTGGACTCACTCTATCTAAACAGTCTTAGGAACCTCATGGGATCACTGAGGGAGCTGAAGGAGGAGACTTGAAAGAACTAAACTGCTAAGGGAACCTGCTGGGATATTCCTTTTTTTTTTTTTTTTTGGTAATTAATTAATTGATTAATTTAAATTATTGTCATATCAGTTATTAATTAAATTTCTTGCATGGATATTCTACAGATCAAATGCCTCAGTTTAACAGGCAAATTATTAAGGGCAGAAAGGGGTGAAGGAGGATCCTATAGATTAAAAGGGACTTAAAAGACACAGCAAATTTTTAAAAGGGAGCCAAGATTAAACTATGATGTGCAGGGGTGTGTGCTGTTAAAAGATAAATTGAGACATAATAAAATTTTTATGAGTTTATTTGATCAAAAATCCATTCCAATTGGGCAGTGCCAAAGTGGAAGTGGTTACGAGCAATCCTTCAATAGGTGCTGGTGTGAGACAGAAGAGCTGGAAGCAAAGTAAGGAAATTATTGAATGGCTAGAGCTTAAAGCCTAGCTGGTTGTTTGTGATTGGTTGTCCTTAGGTTTTGATTTCATAACTGTGAGGCATTTACAGGCTTAGGCATTTTGGTTTGTCTACTTTCATAGACCATGATGTCAGAGTCATTTTGATCTGATGATCTCCTTGTTCAATTAATTTAACAATACTTAGGTGATAAAACTACAATGCAACAGAAGGAAGTAGTTGTTATAAATGTCAGGATAGTGGTTAAATTTGGGGGAAAGAGGGACATTATCGGTGATGGGTTACATGGAGGGGCTTCTGAGTGGCTTGCAAAATTCTATTTTATGATCTGGGCAGTAGTAAAAAGTGAGTTGACCTTAAAATGTTATTCATTTTTTTTCTTGATTTTCATATCTGTGTATAATTTTAAAACAAAAAAGTTGAAAATATATTTCAAAATAAATAATATGTCAGCAACATATCAGTAGTATCAACTTCTTATTGGAGAAAGATTACTTTTTAGAACATGCTATGTTTGCATATATAGTGTGTTTTTATTGGAAAAGTTATATCGAAGAACTTTTAAATTTGAATCATACCTAAAAACTATTTTTTTATAGTTAAAAAAAATTTTTAAGTAATCTCTACACCTACCATGGGGCGTAGAGATTACTTAATCTCTACGTAGAAATATCTCCAAACCTTGAGATCAAGAGTCGCATGCTCCTCCTACTGAGCCCCAGAGGAGCTGGGTGCCCCAGAACTAAAACTATTTTAACATTGATGTACAAAACCAATATACTCAGACTAATATAATGTAAAACTTTATTTAGATAAAAAACAAATACATATATTCTTCTAGTCAAGTTTGAAACATTAAATACCAAGGTATTGAAAGTTCATGTATATAATGAATAAGAATGACTATAAAAATTATTACTTTTCAAGAGCAGTATAGTGGCCTGAATTCAGATATTGGGTTTTTTTTTTTTTTTGTACCTCTTAGGTATGGCTAGATAACTCACATAATAATTGATTAGATTTAAAATTAGACATTATAGGAGGACCTGGGTGGCTCAGTTGACTCTTTATTTCAGCTCAGTTTGTGAGTTTAAGCCCCACATCTGGCTCCACACTGACAGTGCGGAGCCTGCTTGGGACTATCTCTCTCTCTCTCTCCCTCTCTCTCTCTGCCCCTCCCCCTCTCAAAATAAATAAAAACTTAAAAAAATAAAATTAGACTTTATAATGAAACCATTTTTTCAGTCTGTCCCACACTCTTTCCTTCCTTTTCTGGTAACCATGTTAACCACCTGCTTTCCTTTAGGGTACTGACCCTCCTCTATTCCCATTCTGGTGAGTTTGTACACTGCTTCTTGCTCAAGGATATGCCCAGCGGCCAAGATGGGCCAGTCAGAGGCCTTCTCTGGAATTTTATATTTTGATTATCAAAAGTCACAGATCTCCCTTTGCTTGTGGTCATTTCCTGGGTTGGTATGTACCTTGAGAAGAGAGTTTGCTAACACTCTTAGAGAAGTAGTTCTGAGGCCCAATGAGAGAGGGAAACTGGAGGGTCTAATTGTGTTGTCTGAGGTCCCATTACATCTGAATTCAGATCCACTCTTAAATTTCCCAGTTACATGAACTAATAAATTCCTGGTTGCATTTATATTTATATTAGTTTCAAGTGAGCTTCTCTCATTTGTGAATTATTGAGTTTCAATTACTTTGGGGACCATTATACAATTTGTTTTTAAATTTCTTAATATTAATTGAAAATTGTCACAAATACCACCTTTCTACACCAAATAGGGCAGAGAAAAATTAGATTAATCAAACATCTGCTAATCTACCAGCTAACCTGAATTTTTTTGGTCAGTCTTTTGGATACAAATGAACATTTAATAAAGATATTTGTCAAAATTAATCAATGAACCTGGTGATTGTTTAACTAAGCTAACCTAATCCTTCTCTTTAGCACTTCTTATACATTCACTACATATATATATATATATGATGATGCAAGATTTGCTAATGACAGAAAGGGGAGTTTTACCTTGAAGTTAATGATTTATTTTCAACTTTTAGATTTGGAAATTAAGCATCTTTAATTTTGAAAAAGGAAAAAAAGGTAGTTACTGCACCTGAGGAGCTCCATCTACATGTACTTGATTTTGATGTTGAGATTCTGGACATTGAACTCTGATTTTGTGATGTGATGAGAATTTGATGTACTCTAGGAAGAGCTGAGTGTGTTTTGCATGGGGGAGGGATGAGACTCAGTGGTGGTCAGAGGGCAAACTTTGGTAGGCCGCTTCTAAAAAGGCTCCCAATGATCCCTGTATCCTGGAGTTCATGCCCTTGTGTAAACCCTTCTTTTTGAGTATACGCTGGACCCAGTGGCTCTCTTGTAAGAAACAGAATATAACAAAAATGTTGGATATAACTTCCTAGATTAATTTACAAAACTGTGACTTCTGTCTTGCTTCCTTCATCTTCAAAAATTTTTTCAATATCCTTGATGGTAATAGTTTGTTATATATCAGTCTCATGCTAATATTTAGTGAAAGATGAAGTTTATCACTTGCTTTGGGCTACATTCTCAACCAGTCTAACCTGAAGGAGATTGGCATCACCTTTTCAGTGTGCTTTGGGCCACAACAGGCCTGAACGGGCCTTGAGTTCTCTCTTATGGCCCACCCTCACTGGAAACATACATGATGGAATATCCTGGAAATGTGATTCAGCCTAGCCAAGTTGACACATTAAAAGCCACCAAAATTACCTAGTGTACAATTCATTAATAAATGACAGGGTAAATGCATGATTATTTACATTAATTGACCAGGTGTCAAGATAATGAATTGTTTCCTTATTATCCCCTGAAGTTAACTAGTTGATTTTTAATTACTTTTTTTTTTACTTTAGAACAGTTTTAGATTTACAGAAAATTTGTGAAATTACTACAGAGAGTTTTCACATACTTAACTTATTTCTCATTTCCCTTACTATTAACATTTTGCACAGTGTGGTACATTTATTATAAGTGAGTCTATATTGATACGTTATTATTAAATAAGTTACATACTTTATTCATATTTACTTTTTTCTTTTTCTGTTTGGAATGTCATTCAGGATGTACCTTATAATTAAGTTTTGTAATGTCTCCTCGGGCACCTCTTGGTTTGATGGTTTCTAAGACTTTCCTTCTTTTTAATGTCTTTGACTGTTTTGAAAAGTCCTAGGCAAGTATTTTGTGACATGTTCATCGGTTGGGATTCGTAGTATGTTTTTCTTATGGTTAGACTGAAATTATGTGTTTTGTGGAGGAAGACCATAAAGGTAAAGTGCCATTTTCATCCAATCCTATTTGGGTACATGCTATCAATGTAATAACCTCTTCTGTCAATATGGACTTTGATCACCTGGCTGAAGTAGTGTTTGTCAGGTTTCTCCACCGTAAAGCTACTCTTTTCTCCTCTTTCCGTACTATAATTCTGGGTAGGAAGTCACTATGTGCAGTCCACACTTAAGGAGGGGAAGTTGTGGCACCTACGTGGTTCAGCTGATTAAGCCTCTGACTCTTGGTTCCAGCTCAGGTCATGATCTCACAGTTTGTGAGTTTGAGCCTCACATTGGGCTCCCTGCTGACAGTGCAGAGCCTGTTTGGGATTTTCTCTCTCCCTTTCTGTCTGCCCCTTCCCTGTTCGCTCTTTCTTAAAAATAAATAAATAAACTTAATAAAAAATTTTTTAAAAGAGGGGGAAGTTATGTTCTACCTTCTGAGGGCAGAGTATCTATATAATTTATTTGGAATTCTGCATTGGCAAGTTGTCTATTCTTCCCCATTTATTTATTTATTAATCATTTGCTTAGATGAGTATAAAATCATGAATATTTATTTTTATGCTTTGGTTATAATGCAATACTACTTCATTTTGTTGCTCAAATTGTTCTAACTTTGGTTACTAAGAGCTCTTCAGGTTGACTCCTGTGTCTTTTTGACGTAACTGCATCACTGTGTGTGTGTGTGTGTGTGTGTGTGCGCGCGCGCGCGCGCGCGCGCGCGCACGCACTTTGCTTTCTGGCACTACAAGATGCTCCAGGCTCATCTTGTACAGTTCTTGCCCCATTCCTAGAAGTAGCCATTACTCCCAGGATACTTGGTTCCTTTTATTGGAGAATGCTATTAAAAAGCAAGATTTGGGGCTAGGTCTACCATTGTGATTGGGGTATCATTGTTTTTATGCCCTCTCAGCTGACAGAGCAAGGATACATATGTATGTATACTAATCTGTGTAGGTACACATATTATAAAATATTTCTTTGTGTAGCTATCTATACCTATAATAAACCAAACACTAGTTCATGCTGTCGTCTCAGAATCTAATCCGTTACCATATGGATATTCTAGACTTCTCCCTTTGCTTATCTATATCCTACCATTCTAACAATGGGAAACCTGGCTCCGCTCATTTCCAAAGCTACTTAGGTTAACATCTTTTCCCCCCTCACCATTTAGTGAGGTTGTTTCACACATTTGTAATATAGTTAGATTCTTTTGTCACAATCTGCGTTCTGTTCTGGGACCATGTGACTTCTTAAATGATTTTTCAAAAAATTTGTGTATATTATCACTTTTTATGCTAAATAGTTCAATTAGATTTAACAAATGCTTAATATCTTGTATTCACCATTACAATTTCATACAGAGTAGTTTCACCTAATTAATACTCCTCACCCACTTGAGCTTCTGGCAACCACTGATATGGTTATTGTCTCTATACTTTCACCTTTTCCATGTTGTCACAAAAGTAAAATCATGAAATATGTACCCTTTTCAGACTGGCTTCTTTCAACAGCAATACACATTTAAGATTCATTCATAACTTTTCAATGGCTTTTTAGATCTTCTTTTTTAAAAAAATGTTTGTTTATTTTTGAAAGACAGACAAAGTGTGAGCAGGGGAGAGGCAGAGAGAGAGAGGGAGACAGAATCTGAAGCAGGCTCCAGGGTCTGAGCTGCCAGCACAGAGCCCGACGAGTGTCTCGAACTCACAAACCATGAGATCATGACCTGAGCTGAAGTTAAGAGTTGGTTGCTTAACCGACTGAGCCACCCAGGCACCTCCCCTCCTCAAATGACATTCTTAATGACAGTCTATCTAGGGCCATGATTTGAGTCACAGACTTTCAGGTCCATGGAAGAGTAAGATGACATTTTTACATAAATTCTCCCAGATATTTTACAGCAGGGGATGCTGAGGTTGATTTCTACCTTGTTAGAGAATCCTTTTGAAATTAATCTGTTGAGAATTTATAAAAAATTTTATTTTTTGTAGGTAATTTTTATTGGGTACTATAAAATTCATTACTTTTCAGGTCTCAAAAATATTTTAGATAGAAAATATGAAGTATACCATGTTGACATAAAAAAAATTCAAAAGGGCATTTCTAGTTTCCATTGTGTCAAGTGGGTGACCTTTCGAATCTGAACTAAAACAAATTGACAATGACAGCTTCAGATTTTCACTGATCTCTCTTGAAAAACATTACTGCAGATTGTATCTTAGCAGAAGTGCTTTTTAAAAAATATTATGAATTATTCATAAAAAATCACTTCATCTCATAGTGCACCTGCTGGGAAGGTTTTGCATTGCCTATTAAGTATATGCAAAAGCTGTGCAATTAATCCTTCAATATCAGATTTATTTTGCTTTGCTAATACCCTGTAATGCATCATAGGAAGGGCAATGACAAACATGTAT
Organism: Cryptoprocta ferox; assembly: GCA_028646485.1. Classification (NCBI taxonomy): domain Eukaryota; kingdom Metazoa; phylum Chordata; class Mammalia; order Carnivora; family Eupleridae; genus Cryptoprocta; species Cryptoprocta ferox. Next base: position 68,880,669 of record CM053572.1, read on the forward strand.
TTGAATTCATAGATCATTAAAAAAATAATTAGTGCTTGAAAAGGTCACAGAAAAGATCAAAGGAAGACTTGCTGTGGCATTTAACCAGAGATTGAAATGGTGAGGGGCATACTTTTTTCTTTTGATACATACTCTTATCCATTGCATTTGTATTCTTAATATTATTTAGAATAGTTCATACTTCCGCACCCACGTTTTGCAGTGCTTGTACTGATGATAGCCTACAGAAGCAATCACAGCAGACAGGTCCCCACGTTGTCTATTCATTAAATGTCTGCTCTAGTGGGTATCTCATTAGTTTATCAAACAGGCAGAAGAAAGATCTCATGAATAGGAGTTTAAAAACTCAACAATTTTATACAGAAGACGCGAGCACCCTCAAACGACCTTTTAAAGATCAAAGTAGATAAAATGCAGGTGAGGTTTTACTGTAAAACATATTCCTACAAAAAAATTCTCACCCATAAATATGTTTCTATTTTGCAGTATGTAATACATGAACTCGAAACTTTGTATATTTCTTTTAGCAATTAGACTTGTGTAAGAAAATCATTTCTCTAGTGCTGGTCCTTATAACTTTAAGATATGGGTTTCTGTTTTATTTGCATTATAGATATTCCTTCACTTATTCATTCTTTCATTCAGTCTTAATCATTTCTTCTTTTATTCAACAAGTATTTCTTGTGTACAAATTATCTTTTAATTGTTGTGCTAGTTTCTAGTGGATCTAGGGATGAAAGTTGAGTCCCTACCTTTAAGAAGTTCAAAGTTACTGGAAGCAATAGACATATAAAATTACAGTTATATTGCAGTTTGGTAAATGCTATGATTTATATGTGTCTAGAATGTTTTGGGAACTTAAAAAGTGAGGCACTTAACACCTCCAGGTGCTGGAACAATGCCAGTAAAGACTATCCAGAGAAAGTTGAACTTGAGGATATCTTGAAAGGTGAAAGTGAGTTAGCTACATGGTAAGGAGGAGGAGGGTATTTGAAGGAGAGATACAACATACATAGAGGGAAAACATAGCATTTCACCTTCAGGAAACTGCTTGCAGGGTGCAAGTGGGGTTATGGTAGAGATATGATTGGGGGCTGGATCATGTATTATCTGGTACCCTTGGACTTTGTCCTATGGCAGCAGTAGTCCATTAGAGGAGTTTATTTTACTTATTTATTTTTTAATGTTTATTTATTTATTCTGAGAGAGTGTGTGTGTGTAAGGGAGAAGGGCAGAGAGAGGGAGACTGAGGATCCAAAGCAGGATCTGTGCTGATAGCAAAGAGCCTTAAGTGGGACTTGAATCCACGAGCCATGAGATCATGACTTGAGCTGAAGTCAGATAGTTAACTGATTGACCCACCCAGGCACCTGTCCATTGGAGGACTTTAAACTGGCAGACAATGTTTAGAATTGCCATCTTAAAAGTTTATTCTAGAGCAAATAGGAGGTTAGACTGGAGGAGGAACTGAAAGTAGGAAAATTATTATACCGATCAGATAACTACTTATATTAGATCAACAGCAGGAAGGATAATGAGGAAGGAACATGTCTGAAACTTATTTCAAAGTGTAACTAAAAGGACTTGGTGATAAATTTGATTTGTAGGGCTGAGGATCCTTAAATGACTTATAGGTATTTGGTAAGGTAGGCAATAATCTACAGAAAGAGTAAGAGACAATAGCTGAGCCATGCCAAATTTTGCTCAAAAGTTTTATGAAAATAACAGCTAATTTCATCATCAAATTACAAAAGTGGAAAGAAAATTGTATTTTGAGGAGCCTTTATTTTATTTCTAGTTCTTGAAGAAGCTTAATGCATAAACCTGTAAGCCACTTAAATGCTCTGGGCTTCAATTTACCTTCAGACGCAAAAAAAGGGAGATTGGGTTATATGGTCTCTAGAAATGTTTCACACCAGAATTTTGATGATGGAAAATTTCCATATCAACAGTCTCAATTAAATACATTTTTGCTCCTAAATAACCATCTAGAAAACAATGGCCCATGATCAACTTTAGGAACCAAGAAGACAGGTCTAGGGAGTATGTGGATCCCTGTCTGGTAATCTTTTCTTTTACTGGTTTTAAGCAAAATTTTTATTTACTAATGTATTATAGAAAAGGATGATGTTTTCTTCTTTATCCTTTGAGAATGCAATGTTATATTAGTGTTTACTTTTACCAAATTTTAAACAACACATTTAGAAATTTAGAAATAGAAACTAGACATATTTCGTACTATAACATTAAAAGAGAAATTAAAATACCTTTAGCTATACACCTCTATTAAACTTTTAGAGAAAACAAGCTATTAGCATAAGAAATATAAATCCATTTTAATGTGAGTATATTTTATTATTCTTTAATTATCCCTCCTCATTCTTTAAGATTTAGATATTCCTTTTTCTGGGCAAACTTTTCTGACCACCCCATCCTTTCCTCCCTATTCTAACATCCAGGTCCATTGTCTTAATGTGCCTTTTATTCTGTCGTAACATATTACCCAGTTGCTTTAACCTCTCTTGACCATTGCCCTTACGAGACTATGAGTTCCTTTGAAGGCAGGAAATTTGTCTCCTTTTATCTCTATTTACCCAAAACTGAATATTTTATCTGACACATAGTGAATGCTCACTAAATATGGGCTGCGTAAGTGAATGAATAAGTGAATGAATGGATCTTCCTAGGAAGATGTGGTGCATATGTTCTCCTTTCACCTCCTTTGTCAAAGAAAGATGCTACCACAATCCTGGGAGGGTTACTTGAATGATAATGAAACAGCAGTACCATCTTTATATCGACCACATTTAGTTCTTCCTGTTCCTCAGTTCTGGATGACTAGAAAATTAATTGTTTCAGTAACTTTCTCAAGAAAGAGAATCAAATCAATGTGATTAAAGTACATCTCTATATGCCAGGTAATATTACGGATCTGCTGCATAATTGTACTCATAATCATAGGTTTTTCTTTTACTTCTGAGGTTCAGTAAATGGATTTTATAAAATATTTCACATTATCAAATTTATTTATTTTATTTATTTATTTTAAATTTACTTATTCTTGAGAGAGAGAGAGAGAGAGAGAGAGAGAGAGAGGGAGAGAGCACATAGCAGGGGAGGGGCAGATAAAAGGAGAGAGAGAGAATCTCAAGCAGGCTGTGGACTGTCAGTACAAAGCCTGATACCAGGATTGAACCCATGAACTGCAAGATCATGACCCGAGCCGAAATCATGAGTCAGACACTTTCCTGATTTTACCATACACCCATCAAATTACTTTATTTTATATTGATATTATCTTCTAGTTCATTGTAGCCCATCTTCAACGTTGTAATTAATATCAGGATTTGACTACGCAAGGCACGCAAAGTAAAACAATTGAGTTATTAAGTAGATTTAATAATGACCTATATGTTGCCTTCTTTTTATTGTATCACCACTCTGCTGGTTCAGGTCCTTATTAACTCTCATCTCAATATTACAGTAGCTTCACCACTGAATGCACTGCTTTCTGTCTTGTCTATACAAAATCTGTTCTTCCTACAGACTGCTAGAGTTATCTTTGCATAGATAAGACCCAGCAAGTAGTAGCTCTGCTCAAACATATTCCTCTTCCAGGTACTTATAAAATAAAGTTCATAATCCTTAGCTTTGTATACAAAGAAAACCAGGTCTGGACTAGGGTTCAAACCAACTTATCTTTATAGTCTCTTCTGTTATATTCCTCTTCTCCTGGAATTACTTAAGCATAGACAACACCTCACTCATGGCATTCTTTTTATTTTAGCCTGGCATTTCCATTCCTTCCACTCTCTCAAAATTCAAATCAGTTCCAGAAAAATATTCTTTGACTGACTAGCTGATTCCTTTATCAAGATTCTCTTAGTCCTTCAGTAAAATGTATCTTTTCCTTGTTGCTGTTTTCATGGTGCTTGAATACTCATGATAAGCTAAGTCTTCTGTTACAATAAAAAAAACTATGCACATTTAAGTCCTCTAATAGGCTTTGAGCTCTCTGAGAGGTGACCTCTGTCTTAAAGACTTTTGGATGCATGATGACATCAAGAGATGATATGAAAACAAAGATTCTGGGGTGGAGGCAGGGCCTTTTGGGCTACCTTTCATGATACGAGATTTCATTCAGAAAACCAGAAAATAGAATTGTTTGTTTTTCCACGGACATGATTGAATCAGTCAATCATACTCTGAACTCATCAGAGAAGGTTTTATAATTTGCAGGTATAACATTAATTTGTTATGGAGATATACTTATATCCTGTAACTAGGGTATCACCTTCCTTCTATGTAAAGGAAATTGGAAAACAAGATTTGTAATCAGAAGGGTGCTCTAAAAAATAGGAGCAAAAGGTTTATGATGGTTTAGGGAGATGTTTCATTCATCCTAGGGGAGAACTTGAAATAAGTGATTTATGGTATAGAATATAGCTATTTAGTAGCTGAACAGTTTTTATGCCAAAAACAAGGTCTGTGTCTTCTGGATATAAGGACCATGATAGACACAAACTTTTTTTTTTCCCTTAGCTCATTTTTATTTCTAGATTCTGCAGCTTTTCTGTTTAACAAGACAATTATCTGACACATTATCCTAGTATTGGTAGCTGCTTAATTCCCTCTTTGCATTAATCAATTGACTTAAGTTGAAGTTGAGAGGCATATTTGTTATGGTGACAGAATCCTGGAGACAACCTGGCCTTCTCCCTAGAGCCCTCAGATCACTGTGGTCTCATTTGTAAACATGTTTACAGGAAATCTTTAAAGTTTGCTATGTTTGGAGGTGACTGTATTTATCTATTTCATATTGGGTCTTCTTTTGCATTTCAGAAGGTGATCCTTGATTCTTAGTTTTACCCTTTGTGAAGCTTTTAGACCATGTTTTTTGTTTGTTTGTTTGTTTTGCATACCCCCATGGCCCATGACCCATGAGTTATGTCTTATACCCTGTGGATACTTAAGACTTTGATTAATAAAATACTTCTACCTGGTTTATATTTTGAAGCAATGAAATAATTACATATAGATAAAAATAAGTATAAAACAGAAAATGTACTGGTATTTAAACTAACTTTATATGATTTTTCTTAAAGGAGAAGGAATTCTAGGGTAGACCCAGGAATAGCTTCCAGCACATTCCTTTCTGCCATATATATCACAAAGTTATTTTGCAATTTGGTAGAAAATTCCAGACTATTGGAAAGGTTTCCTTAACCTTCCCTTACTAAATCAGAATGAATTTGTTTACCCTTATTTGTAACAACCTCATTGCAAGTACTTATTATATTATCTTGAGCTTTTTCAGACTTTGTTAAAGGATTTTTGAAGTTTAGGTAGAAGACAGTTTTTCTCTTTTGTGACTTTAAAAGGATATAAATATTGCTGATTGCTTAAAACTTGCTAACATATAATAAATTGGACTTTGTTTTTACTTATAACTTGATCAGGAATATTAGTAGTAACTCATAAAATAAAATGGAGAAAACCCTTTGAGGGATTTAATAATGTATCTACATTGTAAAACACAGCCTAATGAAATAAAAATAAGCAAACAAACAAAAAAGCCTTACATTCCCATCTGCTAAAGCATCAAGTAATGTTAACATATAACGAAACAAAACCATCCTATTGTGCCTGACATATGTCAAAGCTGTATGTTGATTCATTTGGAATGAACAACATTTTTGAGGCTTAGGCTCTTGATGGAGAATGCCCTTCTTTCCCCCTAACCACAGGATGCAGTTTTGAAGCCTTCAGAATTGTCATGACAGGGTATGGAACAACAGATGGTCCCTTAGGCAGACTAATCTTATGTTATTTAATACCAAAAGCAAAACTTTCAACTGTTTCAGGGAAAACATAGAGATCAGAACTGAAGAATTGATGAGTAAACATGAAAGAAATTGATTTTGAAATATTTAGTTTGAAATATATTTTAATTTTTCAGTCTAAACACACATTGTTACTGATTTGAAATTCTAAACCACTGTTTGGATTTTAAAAATAAGTTATTTGGAAATTGCTGGGAAGAAAACTCAGAAGGCTTTTCACTAACAATTTTAAAATGACACCCCCTGCCCCGCCAAAAAAAAAAAAAAAAAAAAAGAATTGTAACATTAGTTTGAGTTATTGTTTGAGTGTTAGTGTGTTTGAGCAATGGGTCAAAAGAAGTAACCTCTTCAGAAATTTAATAAACGCATTTGAAGCCTATGACATTTTCACAGAATTTACATACAGTAGGTTCATCTTGGACCCCTCTAAGCAAGTTAAATTGCTTATTTAAGAGTAGAATTTCATTATACTCATAATGTTATGGTGAGATTCCAATATGAAATACTTCTGCTCTTTACAAATAGGCATTCTGCTTTTCATTAAAATTTCTTTTTTAATATAAAAGTATTCATAAAATTTAAAATACGTGTGCCTTGTGAAAAATACAAATGGTATAAATATTTATAATGCAGGAAATAAACTTCTTCTAATCCTACTCTCCAGTCATCATTACCATTGCCAATTAGATGAATTGCCATTCACCTTTCTTTCCTACATATGCAATATATGTGTGTTTACACACACATAATTTTTTAAACTAAAATATAGGGGTGTTGGAAATACTGGTTTCAAGTGTGGCATATCAAAAGTTTTAAATTAATTAAATTGGAAGATAGATTTCAAAATATGGCCAAAACAACCAAACAAAACATATTATTTTCTAATGGCTTGTCTTAAGGAGGAAAATGAAAAAGAGAGCTATTTTGGTTGTCTTTCATATTATAATAAAATTTCTTTTAGAGGTCAGTGAAACAAACAATGAGAAATATTATGGTAAATAATTTTAAACCAATTTATTCAACTAATAGAATTAAATCATATTATATGTGAAGCACTGTGCCAGGTTTCAGGTGTTCAGGAATAAAAGGCCTGATATGGGTCATAAGCAGCTAATAATCTAGTAAGATGGACAGAAGAGGAAAAAAAAAAACTATTACAGAAGAGTGCTAAGTAGGGAGTCATGGAAACACAAAAGCAGAGCATCCAAACCAGTGGAGATAAGTAAGGAAGGGTTCCTAAAGTTTAAATATTTTCAGCTTTGAGTATTTGCAGTGCCTCTAGAGAATTTAATACAATAGTTAAGATTGCTTTTCCATTTATAAGCTATATGTTCTTGGGTGACCACTCTTAGTCTCAGTTTTCTCATCTATAAAGAAGAGACAAAGATGGTACTTGCTTAGAATTATTGTGAAGAATAGATGAGTTCATATTTAACATTTAGAACAATGCCCATCTTAAGCTGCATTTGCATGATGAGTACTTAACATATATTATTCACTATTTGAAGCTCAGTTAGCCATTAGAAAGTAGCTTATATGAGTCTGTTGCTTAAGAGGGAGATGGGGATCCAAGATGATTTGGGAGTCATCAGCATTTATGTGCCAGATGAAACCAAGGATGTGATTGCAATCAACAAGATGAAATATCTAGCATAAGCAGAGTGAAAAGAGCCAAAGGGACTACAACCTTACACAGATGTGAGTGAAGGAGATGGACCCTAGAAGGACTCTGTTGAAAAGTGGCCTGAAAAGAAGGATGAAAAATTGGAAAATAATTGGGTTCATAAAAATCAGGGAAGAAGAAAGTTTCAAGCAATGGTTGCTAATGTCAGATATGACAGAGATATTAAATTGTGTATTGACAGAACATTTCACTTTAATTTGGGAACTAGGAGGTCATTAGTAAGCAGTACCATTGGAAATGGTTGGAAGCAGGTGGTTATAGGTTGAGAATGGAAATAATAGGGAAAAATACTAGTAGAATGATCTGAGAATCTTGACTTTAGAAAGTAAGAAGAAAAGAGTCAGCTATAAATCAAGGAAAAGTTTTATAAAATGGAATTTGATATGAGGTAAAGAGTAGAAAAGTAAAAGATGGTGGAGAGAGGCAGAATCTGTGAGAAGGAGGTTGAGGATTTACTCAATCCTGAGTAAGAAAGATAGGTTGAAATACTGATAAAGGCAAGGAATTCCAAGCAAAGACACTTTTGCTGAAGGGATTAAACTTGTTTTTTTTAATGGTAAAGTGGTAAGTGATAAGGACCTTCTAATATGGGATTTAAATACATTTATAAATATTTTAATGTGAGGAAACTGACAGAGATGTATGATCAGGGACAGTTACAAAATATGTTTTTTTCTGGTTGATGACTCAGATGACTTTAAACACCCTGACTTCTTGTGAAACAAATCAATAGGGTAGTGTGATTTTTGTTGTGCAGTACCCAGGAGCCTAGCTATAGGGAATGGAAAATACAAATCTGAGTTTATTCAGGTTAGGGTAGAGTGGAAGGTAGAAATGGGAAATGATCTATCATGGCTGCAGGCTCTTCAGGGAAGGAAATTTAAAAAGCAAAATGTAAAAAATAGAGATATTAAAGGAATGGAGGATTTTGATAATGTGAAATGATACTTGTAATGAAAGAAGAGTAAAGAGAGAATGACATAATGGGAAATTTGGGCCAGAAAATATTGTTTATGATTCCAGAAATGGGACTGTTTTGGATGTGGTAATTAGAGTGAAAGTACTGAAATGGAATAAGGTCAGAGTTTGGTAAATTGACATTAATTTTAATTTCTAAAAGGAAGAGCCCCATGAAAGTTTAAAGAAGATTTACTTGCAAGACTTTGTATTATATATGAACTCTTACGTACCTCCTTGAAAGGAAAGGAGGATAAATTCAGCAGCTGGCATTCTTTAAAAGACAGTATTTCTTTACTAGTATGTTTTGTATTATTGGTGCCTAGTCCATGGGCTGCCAAGAGGGGAAACTTAATAAACATTTATTGAATAAATGAACAAATTAATGAGTAAAAAAAGCATAGAATCAAAACTAATATCAGTTCGTGATATTCTAAGAATTCTTCTTCTTAAAAGGTTGAATTACATTGCTAACATTTCTTTTTGGTTTGTTATCATGGTTGGGCATACAGTAAATTCAAAGGCCATTTGGAATTGTACACTATATTTCATTTCAATTCTGTGAAGGGTTAGACTTACTGAAACCAATAATCATTTTGTGTTACTCTGGTCTAAAAATGAAATTACCTGTAATCCTGTGTGTGTGTGTGTGTGTGTGTGTGTGTGTGTGTGCGCGCGCGCGCATGTGTGTTTGAATTATGTAGCACAATCTCCTAAAACACAGATGTACCATATAAGTGTCCCACCCCACTCCAAAGTAATAAACATGCTCATGATGTTTGACATCACTGCATTGAATCCAAACAGAAGGTTTCAGGAGTACAGAGTGATTAAAACATTATATATAAAAGTTTGCAAATGTTGCACCCAATTGCTTATTTTACTTGAGACAGAATTTACAAATGCAGAATACAAATGAGATAGAAATCATTTTATGGATGTTTTAGAATGTGCCACAGCTTATATAGCTATAAAGTAGGAAAGTTTTTAAAATATAATTTATTTGCAAGTATATGATTAACTTTTATTCCCCCCTTTCTCTCCTTTTCTTTCCTTTTTTTAAAAAAAATTATTCTTTCCAAGATATATTATTAAATATGCCAGAAGTCTGATGGATAAATCCCAGGCCTCAAATACTATCATGAGTATTTATGCTTTTTCTTCTATTGGAAGGTAACCCAAATTAACCTTTTCCAGATATTTCTAAACATCTAGAGTTTTTGGTTTAAAAATTTGTTTGGTCATCTTTGTTCAGTGAGAAAATCCGGTATTTTTGTTTGTTTTTGTTTTTATTTTTGTTTTTATTTTGCTTTGTTTTAGAGAAATCAGGGCTAAGATATTGATGGAGGCTGGTGAGGAAAAAGTCACTCAATATAAATTCTACACCCACACACTCCTCTGAGTAAATGTTGAGCTAAGATAATTTCTGGTTACATATTAAATTTTTCTTTAAAAAATTAAAAAATCGTTTAATATGAATTTTTGCTGAGAAATCATTAAGAACCACAATACTCACTTTGCATTATTTTAAATAAAAATTGAATTGACATTAATTTTCTACTGAGCTTTTCAGCAAAATTGTTGATGTTCTTTTATATCATTAGGATGATTTCCCATTTGTTCTAACACATATCTGCTCTTGATAATATTTGTGGAACATTTTGCTTAATGAAATATTGTATCCCAATACTTGAAAGAATTCTTCTCCTTTTGTGGGGATTGATCAGCTGGGCTGGCGTAATGATTGTAGTATAATTTGGGAATACTAAGAGTGCTTGCACCGTAGACACTGAAATCCTAATTTTAAAGATTGAGGTTCTCCCTGCTTCCAAAAAATGTTGGAAGCAAATTATACAATTTGGAGGAAAGAAAAATATCTCTCAAATATACAATGACCAGGATTTTTATTACAACTATAAAAAAAAGTCTTTTGGGGTGCCTGGGTGGCTCAGTCGGTTAAGGGTCCAACTTCAGCTCAGGTCATCATCTCACGGTTGTGTGAGTTCGAGCCCTGCTTTGGGCTTTGTGCAGACAGCTCAGAGCCTGGAGCCTGCTTCAGATTCTGTGTCTCCCTCACTCTCTGCCCCTCTGCTCACACTCAGTGTCTTTTTCTCTCAAAAATAAATAAACATTAAAAAATTTTAAAACAATCTGTTTTAAACTTTTGGATAATTTTCATGGATAATAAACTCCACAAAGGCATGTATTTATTTATTTATATTTAATGTGTTTTTAATTCATTAAGTTACAATTTTTAAAGATCCATTAATATTTCTAATAATGACACATATTTAGGCATTCAGAACTTTTCTAGCATTTCATAATAAAATATAGTACTTTTGCTTTAGTTGGCACTATAATGCTTTTATCATTGATTTTTAAAAACACTAAATAATGCATTGTTTATGCTAGTTATTCTCCTAGTAATGTATAAATAAAGATATTTAGATTTCACAAATTTGGATTAAATGTAAAGTTTCTTTTTAAAAGTAGGCATGGATGGGCTCTGTGCTGACAGCTCAGAGCCTGGAGCCTGCTTCAGATTCTGTCCCAATTTCTCTCTGTCCCTCCCACGCGCCCATCTCAAAAATAAATAAACATAAAAGAGAGTCTCTTAAAACTAGACACAGAAATAATAAAACATGTTCATTTTAATCAACATTTTGACTCTAAAAATAAATCTATGTAGACATACAAATGCTGGAAAAACCAGTTTAGTTCTAAGATCTTTTTATTAAGTATTTGAATTTTCTTTGAAAAACACCTCCATTCAAATGCCTATTCTGGATATCCTTAACTGTATGGCCCAAATTTTCTGACTTAAATTCTATGAATTAAATTATCTGAACATTTTTTTTTCTGTAAAATGATTCTTAAAATAGCTTCCTCTTAGCGCTCTGAAGATTAAATAAAGTGGAAATTTTACAGTGATTAATGTGTTGGTGGCCTTCAGGCAATGTTAGTGTAGCTAGTGATTAAGGAACAATTTGGTAATAATGGAAGGAACATAAACTCTCATTCTGTGTTTATGGCATACAATGCCACAGAGACAAAAGGATTGTAGATCTGGGCTTTCTGAGCATTTGGCAAGGACCTCAACTTCTAACTACTAGTGTTTGTGTTTCTTTGCCTGAGAATTTTTTTCCAAAAGAGAAAGCCACTATACCAGTAAAGCTGGCCAAAAGCACAGGAAAATTAACACCTCTGGGCATACCCTTTAGGCATTGCCTTCGGGAGCTAGAGAACCTTAGCTGTCCCATAATTTGGGACAACTCGGTCTTAAGTTCTAGTTCCTCCAGCATTATCTGGGATCATGATGTAAACTTTTTTTGCTGTTTTCTTTTTCTTTGCTTGTTTCGCTTCTCTACTATGTATTGATGATTTCTGCACTTTTCAAATGAGCTATTTGCACACAAACCCTTGTCTCAGGTGTGTTTCTGAGGAGATCCAAACTAAGAGCAAATTAATGTAAATTGAACAATCACTTCTGCCATTCAGCTAAGCTCGATATGCATTATGCTAATTTGATAAGTGCTGTAAGAAAGTTAGACATAAAATTTAATCAGGACACAGATGAGGGTAAAATTAATCATTAAATGTTCCTGAGGCAAAAAGAGGTCTGTAATATCTGTGAGGACATTTGGATTGTGTAGGGAGGATGAGAAAGGGTTCATAAGCATCAGAAGTGGAGAAAGGCATCTCAGGTAAGAAGAAATTGTATGAGAAAAGTAAAAGAAGAGAAAAGACATGCATATTCTGAGAATGATGAGGAGCCCAGTGTGACCATAAAGAAAGGCAAGATGGGACAAGGAAGGAATGGCTGCTGATAAGGCTGAGACCATATTGAAAAAAACCAAAAACCAACACCAAAACCAAAAAACCCCAAAACTGAAAAATGCTAAGTAAACCCATGTGTTAGCTTTATTCTTTAAGCAATGCACAGGCATGAAAGTTTTTAAAGATAACGATGATTACAATTGTATTTTAAAAAGAGCAGGAAGAAGCACATGGGTGGCTCAGTTGGTTAAGCATCTGACTTTGGCTCAGGTCATGATCTCATGGTTCATAAGTCTGAGCCCCATCTAAGGCTCCATGCTGACAGCTCAGAGCCTGGAGCCTCCTTGGAATTCTGTGTCTCCCTCTCTCTCTGCCCCTCTCCCTCTCATGATCTCTGTCTCTCTTAAAAATAATAAAACATTAAAAAAAAAAGATCAGGGGATGAATTGGGCTAAGACATGACATGGGCAGGAAAACCATTTAAGAGGCTATTGTTATAATGCAGAAAAATAATGAAGTTTTAATCTGGTACAATGGCAATTTTAATGGAAAAGAGCTTATTGATGCTAAAGATGTTTTAGCTAAAAAATAGAGGATTGGAACAAAGTGGTTAAAGAAGAGTTTAAGATGGCCCTCAAGTCTCTAATTTAAACAAATATTTGTATTGTAATACTTTTATTGCCATGTTAGGGAATTCAGAAGAAAGTGAATATGTAGTCATGAACTAATAATGAATGCAGTTTTGGATATGACACTTAAAAGTAGAGTGAATTAAATGTGTCAGTGGACAGGAAAATCCAATATCACCAATAGACCCGGGCAAAGAAGCCCTCTACCCTGGGTCCTGTGCTTATGGGGTGCCCCCCTTGAATTGTCCCCCTCCTGTGATCCTTCTATTGAGCAAGGGGTAAGGTCCACCTATACAGCCTATATCCCTTGTCTTGGGATGCCTGGAATCCCAAGTTCTCTGTTCAGATGGCCCCAAGCACATTTTAAGGTCTGTAAAGGCCTTTAAGTTGTGTCTTTCTTTACAAGGGCGGACAGTGTTGCTTTATTCACATACTTATACCTAAGGGGTGACTAACAGATAGCTGTTTGCTGTAGGCATGAGGGATCGAAATAGGAAATACAGGCTGAAGTGTCTACACAGGGCAACTTATGGTGCAGGTTGGAGCTGTTGGTGGAAGGAGAAGGAGGGTAGGCTGCAGGATGAGGCTGTGTGCCAGAGACTAGGGGTGTGGAACAGGCTCTTACTGTGTTATCAAGTTCTGGTGCAGAACTTTGAGGAATCCAAAAATTCTAAATTCAAAGTTGGCTTATCTGATCATTATGAAATATATTTTTCAAGGTAGCAGAAAAGTACACATTTTATTTAATAGTCTGTTTAGATTGATATATGACTATTAAATATTTAGACTAATAGTATATGGGTTTTTATTTGTATTCTTGGTTCAGACTTCACAAATGTTAGCAGCAAACCTAATAAAATCAACAGATTTGTGTGATGATATAAACCCAGGTTAGATTATAGCAGTTAAAATAGAAAAGAGAAGAACCTAAAAGACACTTATTTAAGGATGCATTTAACTATCAATCTCAGATTTATTTAAAGATGAACTTGGGCTTCAAAAGTATCCTTTGTTCCTGGCCAGCAACAACAACAACAAAAATAACAATGATCTAAAGTTGAAAGCAATTTATTAAATTCAATTTACTTTTCTGTCCTTAAGTCACATATTGTATATTTTTTGTTTATGTTTTCTTTTTACTAATCAATATGAAACAGTAATGAGCACTATGGTTAATATGATAAAGGTTCTATGATATTCACTTTGGGCTTATTTCTCTGGATACCAAGCAATCTTTCAAAACTCCTATTATAGAATTGATGGAAAAGAGGCTTTCTCAAGCTGGATTTATAAATTTTGTCTAGGAATATAGGATAAAAATATTACCTTTTACTTTTAGAGGATAGTGCAGAAAAATTGGAAAATTAGATGTTTTCACATTTGGTTACATACAAGTGAGGACCCTACCTTGCTATTCAGTACAATATGTTTCATCTCTGGTATACATTTAGCTCATGGAAGAAAAAGTCCAGCAATGACATAAGAGTATCTTTAAACAGTCAAGTTTTTCTCTTTAAAGTTTAAAAGTTATTTATCAGCATTAGGATCTTCATTGCTTGGAAAAATTTTTTTTGGTGTCCATGGAATTCCTTTTCATCATACTGTACATCTAGTTTTTCTAGATTTACACATTTACACATGTAAGTTTGTTTTCTTGGATTTGACTTCATAAAAAGTACCACCAGATCTTCAAAATAATCTCTCATTCTGAGTAAATTAAAGCAGGCTGCCCAGCTTACTGTGTGTCCAGCTGGCTAAAGGCTAAAACAGGAAAGAGAACTCAAGGAGATTCTGTGGTAGGTACAAGATAAACATGCTCTTGTTTGTGTTTTGCTGATATTCTGGTTGTTTAGATGTTGGGGAATTTTTTTCCTTGCTTTGGGCTGTTCTTTTAAAAAACCAAACAATCATCCAGTGCGCCTTGTGGCTTTGATCTTTGTTTTTATATTTTGTTATACAAGGCTCAAAGTCTTACAGTTTGTTGTGTTTCATACTTTGCCAAATCATCCCCTTTCTATATATATTGCCCACAGATGGCTGGAAGTAAAAAATAAAGGAAAGGTAGAGTGTCTTAAAAACTGACATCTCCCATAAATCCCAGGAGAATGTTGTATAAATATTGGCATACTTTTGCAGGTGTTAAAATAGAATTCTGTGGCCTTTCACCTGGCATATTTAACTCCTTTTATTACCTGGTGTTTACCATATCTTTTCCTAACCTTTGTTTTTCACAGAAGTGCCCTTAGGACCAAACCTAGTAAGTTGTAGAGACACCTGCATGCCACAAGGCAAACACCAAACCTCATTCTAGCCCCAGAACAAAGGTCCTACAAGCCGACTCCACAGATTCCCTCAAATGCTAGCATGATGAATTATGTGAGGATATATAATTAGTCTCAAAAGAAATGTTACAGTAATTTGCTAATTTTGACACTCACAGAAACATTAGTACCTTGGGTGACTTAATAATGCAAGCTTATGCTTTTAAATTCAGTTAGGAAACACTGTGTGTATGTGTTTGTCTATAGCATGTATTTTAGTTGTCTCTGGAATCTGGTAGCTCTTTAACAGAATGTGAGATGACCTGAATTATGACACATCTTTTGAAGTTTTGTATCACGGAGACAAATAATGTTTATATTCAAAGTATGGAAAACCAGTGATACTGGTTTATTTCTTGAGCACACACTTATGCTCAACATAATAGCATAAAATATCTAGGTTTCAAATATTTATTATTAAATTTTAATTTAATATCTTCTCATTATAAAATATTATAAATTGGAAGGCAATTTTATAATATTTTATTATAGTATGCTCTTGAGGCCATTGATGAAGGAGTAACTTTGAACCTAAACTTTGAATTAAAATTGCACTCCATCCTAAATGATATCATATAAATGTATGAATTTAGGACGCAGTATTTTCCTCCTACAGCCTCCTATTGAGATAACTTAGTGGGAAACCTGCTGACAAAGAAATCTGGGAAACGTAGTTTGCAGAGTCATAGCTCAATCACAGAGTTGGAGTAAGAGAGGGTCAGATTCTTTTCCTGTCTTCAGAAAGGGAGCTACAGGTTCCTACTGATCACATGATCAATTTGAGGACAACAGTCATAAAATCCATCTCAAAAGTGGAGGAGTCATGTACAGAAGAAGATATAGCTTTGCTCTAAACATCTTGGTTCTTTTCACCCTTGTCAGAATCTCTATACAGTATCTTTATTTGCCACTTGCGGTACCATTAAATCTGCTGAGTCATAGGGCCCAAATTGCAGAGCATCTTGTACAGGGGCCTAGACCTTCTATAGAATCTTCCCTTTCTCTGAACCTCACTGCAGTTTGGCAGCCTTATGGGTTCCTTGGAACATGGATCGGAGCAGCATACTCCAATATGTTACTTGATTCTAAAATCAAATGAGTACTGTAGATCCTGGTTGACTCTGTTATAGCAATAATCAGTGCAAGGTGCAACAATTGGTCTTTTACTTGATTTCCAGGTATGCTTCAGACCAGAAGACCCAACTTCATAAGGTTATTTCCCATCTTATGGTGTGTACTTGTCTTACAACAGTATTTACTGTCTTACAACAGTATTTACTGTTTTTTGCTTAACTGTTCTAATTAGCATGATGTCTTCAATGTAATGGACCAAATATTCAGTGAGGTGGCAATATGATTAAGATCCCTGAAGACTAAATTAGTTCAGAGAGCATGAGAATTGAGATAGCCCTGAGATAAGGTGTATTTATTTATTTTTTAAAATTTTTTAATGTTTACTCATTTTTGAGAGACAGAGAGAGATAGAGGATGAGCAGGGGAGGGGCAGAGAGAGAGGGAGACACAGAATCTGAAGCAGGCTCCAGGCTCTAAGTTGTTAGCCCAGAATCTGATGCGGGGCTTGAACTCATGAACTGTGAGATCATGGCCTGAGCAGAAATCAGACACTCAACTGACTGAGCCACCCAGGTGCCCCAATGCAGGTGTATTTAAAAATTTTTTTTAAATTGAAGTATAGTTGATAGTGTTACATTAGTTTCAGGTGTACAACATAGGGATTCAACAAGTCTATACCTTGATGCTATGTTCACCAAAGTGTGGCAAATATCAGTTACCATGCAATGCTATTATAATACCACTGGCTATATTCCCTCTGGTATGCCTTTAATCTCCATGACTTAACTCATTCCATAACTGGAAGCCTGAACCTCTCACTCCCCTTCACCCATTTTGCCTGTGTCCACACCCTCACCTCTGGCAACCATCAATTTGTTCTCTGTATTCACGGGTCTGTTTCAGTGCAATTGTATTTTTTCCCATTTTGGGGGAGAATGAACTGTATCTAATCATACATTAAAATTAATATGGGAAAAATTGTCAAATCAATAGCTGTGTACCAGGTCCCAGGAATTGTGTTGGTTTCCGCCAGTAAGAAATTCCACTAGTATCTTACAGCCGCAGCTGGAGTCACCACCTGATCAAGTTTTATTCTCCAAGATCTGTTCACCATCTGCACAGTCAAAATAGCAAGTTAAGCATGGATGTAATAAACATCACCTCTCTCCATTTTTCAAGTCTTTGAGGTGGCACTAATATAATCAGCTTACTCAGGTGTAGGGTATTGTGTTTAGTTCTCACACCTGATGGAGAGAGGAAGTTCCAGGAACTTCCATTTCACTTTTTCTACCATAAATAACTCTCTTTCCAATATCTATGATTGTGGTGATTTTAGCCAGTTGATGAGTATGTATATTTCAATGATATATTCAGAAACTGAGAAAAAAAAACGATATTACGCTCGTAATATCTGGCATCTTGACTTAGTTAGGCCATAATTAATTTTTAATTATTTTCATCAACTAACCAAGAAAATTGTTAAAGCCATTTCTCAGCCATTTGAGCTAACACGTTAAAATCCAGAATCGCTGGTAAGTGGATCCATTATAAATTAATTGAACCCAATCCAATTTTTTAAAAATAACTTTATTGAGTTATAATTTACAAACAACAAAATTCACTTGTTTTAATCTACAGATAAATGACCTTTGACAAATATCTATGACTATGCAATTGGCCCAGTTAGGAGATTTCCCTTGTGCCCTTTGTAGTTAATCTCTCCAACTCCCTGCCCTAGGCAGATACTGATAGGATTTCTATTACTACAGGTTAGATTTTCCTGTTCTAGGATTTCTTTTAAATAGGATCATATAGTATGGTGGTTTTTGTTTTGTTGTTGTTGTTGTTGTTTTGGTTAGGCTTCTCTCACTCAGCATAATTTTATGTTTTTCATTTGTTCCTTCTTATGTTTGAGTAGTATTCCAGTATATGAATATACCAGAGCTGGTGTAACCATTCACTAGTTGGTGGACTTTTAGATTATTTCCAGCTTTTGGAATTTCTGAATAATGTAAACATTCATTTATAAGTATTCTGAGACACATGCTCTTATTTCTTTTGACTAAATACCTAGATGTGGAACTGCTAGGTTATGTTCATGCTATGTTCAAGCAATGAACATAGCATGAATGTTTAAATATATAAGAAACTTAAATTTAACCCAATGTTATATTCTATTCACCTTAGTCTAAAACATTTAGAATGCATATTCAAACATATTCTTTGGGTTTTCACCCAAATGTGCTAGCAAAATCTTGCAAGTCATTTGGAATATATGCAACCTTCTCCTGGATCAGACTTTTTCTGAAGTTTGCTGGGACCCACTCTAATTATAAGTATAAATAGTAAGAGATTATAATAATTAATAAGAGAATGGATATCTTCTTAGAAGACAACTTCGCAATGTGAGGGAATTTATCGTGGGGTATTTAACAACAGAAAATTGGTCTGTTCAGATTCAGGACGTGCTTGTAAGAGAGGCTTAGGGAGACTAAGCTTATTCCATGCCCTATAGCTGGGTCAGTATGAAGCCCTTCAGTAGGTAATCATCCCTGTAGGCTGTCTCATGACAAATTCTACTACATAACTTGAATTAAGTTTCTTTTGTGATTTTCATTTTATTTTTAAAGTTTATTTATGTAATTCAACATTAGACAGTAAAAAAATTTGTGAATTCCTTTTAATGCTTGTGTCAGATAGTATCCCAGGCACTGGTGATAAAGCAGTGAATAGCATAGATCTAGTCCCTGACCTTAAAAAATTTGCAATCTAGTGTGCAAGTTAGTCATAAAACACATGAACATCCAAATAAATGCACAGATATGAGTCATGGTAAGTCCCATAAAGGAACATTAAAACATAACAGGAGAGTGTATTACTGGGGTAATTTACATTGAAGAGTGTTGGGGCAAAGCCAGTTCTTTTGAAGAAATGGTGATTAATCCTGAGTGGTAAATTAAGGTTAGATGAAAAAGGGAGAGGAACACCCAGGCATGGTAAAGGGTAGGTAGGAAGGTGCTGAGACAGAAGAGACTTTTTCTTTTCAAAGGAACTGAGAGAAGTACTGTTTCGCTAGAATAAAGGAAAAAAGCAAAGGGAATGTACTTGAAGAGATAGGCAGGGGTCAAATCTTGCACAGCTCATAGGCTTTGTTAAAGCATTGATTTTATCCTAAGTGCAGTGAGGACTTGTTAAAAGGTTTGATGCAAAAGAATTATTTTATTTTATTTTATTAAAAAAATTTTTTAAGTTTATTTGAGAGAGACAGAGACAGTGTGAGCCGGGGAGAGGCAGAGATAGAGAAAGAGAGAGAATCCCAAGCAAGCTCTGCACCATTAGTGCAGAGCTCGATGTGGGGCTCGAACCCATGAAACTGTGAGATCATGACCTGAGCTGAAACTGAGAGTCAATGCTTAACCAACTGAGCCACCCAGGTGCCCCTAGAGGAATAATTTTAAATTCAATAATTTAAAATATCATCTGACTGTGGTGTAGGAGAAGGACTGAAGAGAGCCCAGGAAGGAAGTGGATCATGTGGTAAGTAGTTCAGGGTAAGTCACAGTGGTGGGATGGAGAGATGGGTGGATTTGAGTTACCCCTTGTAAGTAGAATCCATTGGAATTGATAATCGATTGGATGTGGGGGAGTGATGGAAGGGCAGTTTTGAGTATCACCCTGGGTTTCTGGTGTGAGAAGTTAGAAGGATGGGGATTCCAATTACTGCCATGGAGAGTGCTGGAAAGGAAGCAGTTCTGAAGGGAAGGTCAAAGCTTAGTTTGGGTTTTCTTCCTGGAACGGATGTATAGGTTGGACATGGAAATTTGTGAATGGATGAAAATCACCTAGGTCAGAAAGAAAAGAACAGAGGGAATGGATGAGCAAGGGCTAGGTATATGAACCATGAAATGCTGCTAGAGATGCATCAAAAATAGACCCCATCTAGTGTGTGTCTTATTACCTCAACTCTCAAAGATGACCTGGTCTTCTACTTCCCCAAGAAATGAATCTTCTCAGAGTTTTCTTTAAAATCTTTTTTTAAATGTTTATTTATTTTTGAGAGAAAGAGAGACACAGCACCAGTGGGGGTGGGAGAGAGAAAGAGGGAGACACAGAATTTGAAGCAGGCTGTAGGCTTTGAGCTGTCAGCACAGAGCTCGACGTGGGGCTCAAACTCACAGACCATGAGATCACACCCTGGGCCGAAGTCGGATGCTCAACCTACTGAGCCACCCATGGCCCAAATCTTCTCAGTCTTCACCCTAATCCATTTGGACTCAAAACACTCTCAGTGCTTTCCCCCCAAATCTCTCTCCACTCTTTATTTTCATGGAATGAATCCTTCCTGTTCCTTTTATCTTTGACTACTTTCTTGTTCCATTTGAGCCTGAAATGTTGATTTCCCCCAGAGTTGCATCCTGTAACTTCTTATTTCTTACTTTTTGTGTATTTACATCCAGCCTTCATAATAAGCATGTAAACATGATAGAGGTTATTAAAATAAAATTCCTCCTGTCTCAGTTTTTACTGAGGTTACAGATTTCAAGAGAAAGCTGCCAAATACTTAAATAACTCAAATGAAGTTCTAGACTTCCTATTCTGGATATGTTAAAAATTATGAATTTTTTCTTGTTTTTAGTGATCACATTTTTTCCAGCCTCCAAGAGAGTAAAGTTTGAGGCATTAAAAGATAATTTTCTTGAAGATAGTTGAAGAATCATCATTGTGGTGCTAAGAGGTGGTATTTTCTCTTCTTTATACCTCAAACCCAATGAGGTGTCTTGCCATGTGCCCAATAGACTGGAATCTGACAATACAATATATTTAAGAACAATAGATAGAATATTTCTTAAAGTAATATAGTATTAAAAGTAGGAAAGTATTATAAATGCAGTAAGTTGTATGCCAGAGAGTGAAATGATTTTGCTGTGTCATAAACACCCTTTATGTTTACAGGTCAGAGGCTAAAATAGCTAGATCCCTCTCCTTTTTTTTTGTTTTTATTTTTTTTAGAGAAAGTCCTTTTCTCTGGTGGTATATGAAATGGTTGGTATAATTTATTAGATTGGTATATAAAATTAATACACATACATGCCATTTTCAGTAACTCATTGTTTACACAGGTGCTCTTGACTTTTATTTAGTATGTAAAATAACATGAAAGTTAAGTGATGGTTTTGTATTTTCCTATTTGCCACTCCCTTTAAATGAATATCTGTAGCTTCATTTACCACTATAAATGGAGCTGTTAAAATTTTCTCTCTGGAAATAGTTTTTTTTTTTAAGTTTATATCTATATCTATATCTATAGATAGATAGATAGATAGATAGATAGATAGATAAACGTGCTATCAGCACAGACCCTTATGTGGGGCTCAATCTCACAAACCATGAGATCATGACCTGAGCTGAAATCAGAGGCTGGACACTTAACTGACTAAGCCACCCAGGTGCCCCTCTCTGGAAATACTCTCTAAAACAATTAAGATTTTAGAAAAATATAATTGTTTAGACACAGATCTGTGGTAAGCCCCAAAGTCTCCTTTTCTCTAAGAATTCATGAACATTTTTTGAGCTGCCATGACTTGGAAATCATTTTAGTGTTTCATATCACACAGTATTTTAGATTGATTGATATGAGATCACATTAACCTACAATCACATAGTGATTATAATGAAGGTAACATTTGTTATTTAGGGATCAAACTTAATGATCAAGAAAGCGTTAGAAGCCAAGAT
Organism: Cryptoprocta ferox; assembly: GCA_028646485.1. Classification (NCBI taxonomy): domain Eukaryota; kingdom Metazoa; phylum Chordata; class Mammalia; order Carnivora; family Eupleridae; genus Cryptoprocta; species Cryptoprocta ferox. Next base: position 68,902,690 of record CM053572.1, read on the forward strand.
TTGTCTTGAACACTATTCAATTAGAAAAATTAAATTTGCAACAAAATGGATGGAACTAGAATGTATTATGCTAAGTGAAATAAGTCAGTCAGAGAAAGACAAATGTCATATGAAATCACTCATTTGTGGAATTTAAAAAAACAAAACAGATGGACGTAGAGGAAGGGAAGGAAAAATATGATAGAAACGGAGAGGAAGGTAAACCATAGGAGACTTTTAACTACAGAGAACAAACTGAGGGTTGCTAGATGGGTTGTTGGATGAGGGGATGGGCTAAACGAGTGATGGGCATTAAGGAGGGCACTTGTCAGGATGAGCAGCACTAGGTGTTATGTGTAAGTGATGAGTCACCAAATTCTACCCCTGAAACCATTAATACACTATATGTTAACTAATTTGGGTTTAAATTAAAAAAAAAAAAGAACAACATATAACACTTCCTATATGACTAAAAACAAAAAAGAATAATTAATTGTCAACATTTAATAATCAGGTGATTTCACAGACCATTAAATTTTTTCTCTTAATGTAGCAGATCCTACAACATTGAGCCTGCTTTATCATGGCAAGTTGTTAGAAGCGGCTTGTTTGTTTCACAGCCTGCTCTCTTTGGGTTGCTACAGTCCTCACATGGTGTGACCTCTTCTTTAGCATCTGCCTAGAACTGTAGGCATTTGCTATTTTGGCCCCTATAATGCCTAACCCTGAATATGACATATATGTGTGTTAAACAAAAGACCTAGTGGTAGTAGAAATTTTTTAAAGCCATTTTTTCCCCTCAGCAATTTGCATATTTGTTTGCTTCTAATGGAAAGTTCATTTAATCTTTAATTGAAAGTTTAGTGTCATTTTTCTTTTACTGTAATTCATTTATGGATTCAAAATGTTCTGTTCTGAAAAGTAATATATGAAATTCAAAAGATGGTTAATTTTTAAGTATTTTAATTATAATGAATGAGAAGGCATGCATTTTTAATTAGTGCAAAACTCATGCAAAGAAAAATGGCAAGAACCAGGGAGGGCATATATTCGAGATACATGCTATTTGCAATGATGCCTGTATGGGGTTGCTCTTACAATTCTAAGGCTTATGAAGAATATTATTTGGATAAACCTGATTCTTATTCAAAATATTTGTATATATAATTTAAATGCTATGAATATATATTGGGTGTGTAATGTCATAGCTGGATTGAATTGTGTTAGTGTGTGTTATATGCATAGTAATTATTTCAAATATTTAAATCTAAAATTGAACAGATTGATTTTTATAATCTTACTGAAAATGCAGATGGTTTTCTACTCATACTCAAGCCTCAGTGAATTTTTCCCTGATTTTAAAAAAATGCCATTTTGTTCTTTTAATATTTATGATGCTTAAACTACTCCTTTCCTTTCGGAAGCAATGATGATTTGTTTAAGCATGATATCTATGCCAGTTTTAAAACAAGTACACTATATCATAAAATTATTTTTAAGGATATGCATTTTCTGTGAGAGGAAATCATATCTCTCTAAATCATACAAATTGCTTCATTGAATATTGTTGTCAGATACAAAGCATTAAATCATGTTTGGTTTCTTTCTCTGAGTATAATGTAAAGACATTTCCTTTAGATAGGGTGAGTGAAGAGGAGACACAGCAATGCCCTACTTACATACCCAAAGGAGAAAATTCCATTGAACAGCCTATTGTTTGGTCATGTCTCCTTTCATAGAAAACTCCCACCACATCTCCTACCCCTAACTTTTTAGAATAAAAGGCTGAAAACAATTAAATATACTTAGTAATGTTATAGTGAAGTTCAGCCACTATATATATATATATATATATATATATATATATAATAAAGTAATCAATACTTAATAACCTTTGGAAGAAACTGCAAAGTGAGTAACAGTATGTTGTCTCCTGAAAAACTAGAGAAACTGGATGTTGCCTCATGAAAAACTAGAGAAATTTAATTTTTGTCTTTGACATTCTCTTCTTCCTTATCTCTTTTTTTATCCCAGGTCTGTTGTCTGTTCTTGGAAATTTTTCTCCTTGCTTTTATATGTAAACATTTTGGGTTCTGGAGCTAGGCTCTGCACTGACTACTCATTGACTACGAGATGAATTTCACACTATGATTAATTACTGTAGAAAGTCACTGGGAGGTGTGGATTAAGAAAACTCAGTGAATTCCATGATTACTTACACAGAACCAGAGTGTCAGTGTTGTAAGGAAAATTATGATAACCTAATACAAAGACTAGAGAATTTCAAAGGATTTGGTCTTTACCCGCTCCCTCTCTTCCCTCATTTTTAGTCTAAGCTTTTATTTCCTCCCTGACAATTTTATTTAAATTAAATTATATGCTTCCACATTGATGAGGTTTTTGGGAGTGACAGTGGGGTTTGTGGGGTCCAGAGCTGACAGCCAAGAAAGAATTCTTGAAGTCTTTGGTACAAAAAGGGGATTTTATTGAAGCATGGGGACAGGACCCATGGGCAGGAAGAGCTGCCCCAGGACCATGAGGTTTTTATATTATGGAGTTAAGGAGGCAAAGTTCAGGGGAAGTTTCCAGCGAGAGCTTTTCATATGCTGAAGACTTACAGGATATTGGAGTCCTAGCTATTGTCAAGCTAAGGTTGTTTTTCTCTATAGCAAAGCATTAACATTATGACAGTAAGGAGTTCCTGGAGAAATGTTTTGCTCTGCCAGCCTCAAGTATTTGTCAATGGGCTGCAAGTTATAAGGAAATTTAGTTCTATCTGACATTTCTTTCTGCCTTTGTTTCCCACATCACTATGGAGGGGTGATGGAGACTTAGGTCCTTCAGGACTATGATCTCTATCAGTTAACCAGTTGTTTTTCCCCTTTGATTTGTTCTTGGGCAGGAATGCCCAAGGAATATCACACATATCCCATCTTGAGGGGGAGGTGTTTGTGGCCTGTCATCTTGCCTTATGTTCCCTCTTCACATATTATGGACTCTAAGCTTTCTTAGAGCAGGAACCATGTTTGAATAGGCAACATAACATAGTAGTCAGAAGCCTGTCCAGAGACAGACTGCTTGGGTTTGAATCCTTGTCTATGCTACTTCCCTTGGTGACCTTAGACAAATTACTTAATCACTCTGTGTCTCAGCCTCAAAGTGTGGTTGTGAAAACTATATGGATTAATATATATAGATTCTTATATGAGTTCCTGGCTAAAAGTAAATGTATAAATATTTACAATAGTGTCATTAGTCTTTGAGTCTAGCATGGTCCCTAGCATTGAGCATGTTATTAAAAGATTATTGAAATAAATGGAGGAATTGAACCCAGATCTCCTGTGTGAGAAGCAAGAATTGTACCACTAAGAGACTCCAAAAGTGAGAACATTCCATTTCTATTGTTTCCATTTCTGGCTCCTCTGTCTTGCTTTTGACTTATAGAGAGCCACTTTTCAAAGCCCAGGCCCTGGTGCCTCACTAAATTTCATTGTATAGCCTTTTCCCTGAAAATGTTATCCTTCCCATGACATTCCCTGAAGCAGATGATACTGAAATTGGAACCGATTGTGTTGCGCTGAAATATTTGCCTTCATATCAGTTTCAAAAGCTAAAATAGAGGTGAGGAAGGGTACTAGCCAATTTCTAATTGTAAAACTTATGTGAATTTTTATATCTTCTGGTATCCAGACCCATATTCTCTACAGCCTATTGAGGATTTTCTATCCCATATTTAAACTGAATCCATTGTTTCACCAGTCAGATGAAAGTCTTTGCTGTTTCCTGTTTCCTTCTATTATTGCCTTACTTCAGCCCATATTACCCTCATTGAGACACTTGTAATGGCCTCCTAACTGATTTACCTGCCACATTTCTGTCCCTTGGTCTTTGCCTTTCGCAGAAGACATTGTCAGATGTTCACTGCCAGAATTAGTCTCAAAACAGATATGATCATGTCAAAATTTTAATCAGTTCCCAATGCTGAAAAATATAAACTTTCAATCCTAGTCTTTCCTTATATACTATACTATATACTTTTATTTGTTCATTAAATCAGAAAATGTTATATTAATATCTAGAATATATCATAAATTGCACTAAGGATAAAAATCAAGTGAATGGGATGGGTGTCTAGATGGCTCAGTTGGTTAAGTGTCTGACTCTTGATTTCAGCTCAGGTCATGATCTCACAGTTGTGACATCAAGCCCTGCATCAGGATCTGTGCTGACAGGTTGGAAATCTCTCTCTCCCTCCTTCTCTCCCCCTTCTCTGCTTGTACTCTCTCTCTTTCTCCAATAAATACATAAACATTAAAAAAGTAAGTGAATGGAAGACATGGTTCTATTCTTTAAAGAACACATAATCCAGTGAAGGACCCCAGTAATCCACTGAACACAGTACTATGATGAGCCTTGTGCAACAGTGAGCTAAGAGTGCATCAGAGAGATCTGCAGGGACACAGAGAATCAGACATAAGCCGTAGGATGTCTGGATTGCACAAGCAGTCGCTAGCTTGAATGTAGACATGTTCTAGGTAAATACCTTAAAGAATATGAAAAGGCATACCAAGAAGCATGGAATATATTTAGGGGCACAGATCTGCTTGGGTACTGATTCTTGCCCTCCCACGCATAAAAAGGAGTAGACATATGGTTGGATTAAAATTCTGATTTCGAAGGGCAGGCAAAATAGAAAACTTAGTGTGAGATTCTTTGAGACAGAGGGCCTGAAGTGATGCCTTGATGTTTGTGCCAGTGAGGAAGTAAAACTGAAGGGAATGGTTCAGTGAACCAGAAAAAGAACATGGTCAAGAAATTGGAAATGTCATTATCCTTTTCTGTGTGTATCCTCGATTCTCTCCATTTCCCATGCTCTAGGTTTCTATTTCCCAGATGTAACACCTGACTTTTCTAAAGTTTTGGTCAAGATGTTCCCTTTCCTGGAAAATTTTCTCCTTTGGAAACTTTGTTAAAAGCCAAGCCCTACCCCAGCTAAAAAATTCTACCTCCTCAAAGAAACTTTCGGCTTTGTCATTATTTACTTTTTTCCCTTCCTTCGCATGATATATGCATTTAAAAAATTTTTTAAATGTTTATTTACTTTTGAGAGACAGAGAAAGACAGAGAATAAGGAGGGGAGGGGCAGAGAGAGAGGGAGACACAGAATCTGAAGCAGGCTTCAGGCTTTTACCTGAAAGCACAGAGCTTGACGCAGGCTTGAACTAACGAACCATGAGATCATGACCTGAGCCGAAGTCAGATGCTTAACCAATTGAGCCACCCAGGCGCGCCGATGTATGTATTTTTAAACCCATTTTTATCCAATTTTGTCTTTTTAAAGCCTTATTTACTCAAGTAGTTGTTTCTCCCATTAGATCATGGATTCTTGGTGGGTAGAAATTTGTCTTCATGGTTTATTTGTCTTTGTTTTTGCCATGCCAGATTCTATACCACATAGCGTGGTAAAGAAAATAATTATGGTCTTTGTCTCATAGAACTTAAATTCTAGTGGAGAAGAGAGACAGTAAGTAAGTAAACAAATAAGTAAATAAGATGACTTTCTATTGTGATAACTGTATGCTAGGAGGGAGAGAGGTGGGCACTTTTAATTAGGCTGGTCTGGAACGGTGTCTGAGGAGAAATAACTGAATTGAGAAGGAGCCTTAGGAAGAGCCCAGAGCAGGAACAAGAATGGGGGGAGCTAAGGCCCAAAGTGAAAAAGATTGTGGCAGTTTGCAGCTTCCAGCTGGGTAGGGGCAGAAAGAATTTACTTGGTTAAGGATTCCGGTGCTGTGACAGTGAGTGAAGATAACACTGAACAGGAACTTTGGCGACCTCAGACACATCACTTTACACTTTTCAGCTTAAGTATTCTTCCCTACTATGAAACAGTTTGTCTTGATGTCTAAAAGTAAGACCCCTTTGGTATATGCTTCCTCTTTGTTCTGGTAGGTAGAGTAAATTTAGGATTTCTGAGAAGGGTGTGGGCTGGACAGGACATTAGATTTTTCTCATTTCCTGTTCATAGAAACATTGAGTCCTTGATGTTTGAATATGCTGGCACCTGTGTGTGTCTTCAGAGTACAGCTAGGGACAGAGGGAAGGGGAAGCCACAGGTACTTTCCTTTGTGTCAAATAAAGCTTCCTTTTGGCCCCTAGAGACGAGTCTGGCTGCCATACAAAGGTACAGATTTATTCAGAAAAGCCAGAGCAACTTCACTTCAAGGCATTTGAGGGTAAAGAAGAAAGTGAATGCGTGATCTTCACCTTAATTTTACTGTAGACACTTTGCTGTCTGAGACGATGAACTGGGAGGAGAAAATAAGGATTTATTTGTTTCAATTTTTAAGTCTCCCATATTATTTTTTCCTTCACAGACCAGACTGGGCATTCCTCATAAATACAATTACGATTGCGTTGGCAAAATGCTACCGCAGCCTTACCTCTAATGAAAAAAGCCTGATAGATAGATAAATAGTCCCAGGACAGATCATACCATATTTAGTTCCTTCTCACAGATTTCCAGAAAATTAGATCTGAGGTGGTACATTTGCTCAAGAGGATAAAAATGAGTGATTGCAGTGGTTTGTATTTTTGAAGTCAGTGTTGGATAATTTTTTATCTTAACTTCTTAAATTCGAATTGCAAGGTGCCAGAGAGGCTAAGTTCTGATTAAAGATTAATATAAATTCTGCCATAGACTGACTTTTTTTCCCCCAAAATGATTACTTTGCTCAGCTAGTATTTTAACCATTATTTGTACTAAAGATGAATAAATGACAATATACATTGTGTGAAAATGATTTATGAGATGTGAATGTAAATTGACTTTATTTTCAGACATAAAGAAAAACACTTTCTGTTTGGAGTAAGATGATAAATTGGAGTTTTTATTCTGTTCTGATTTATCAGACTGTTCCTTTGATGATTAAAAATGTGAGTTATAAAATGATTTTACTTAAAATAGCTTTAATTTTCATAATGAACCTAACACTCGAGACTATAAATTATCATAGTAATTATACATCTTTTATTTGTGCATCATTTTCATGCAAACCAGTTAGCTATGGGATAACAAGAGGGCTCCTTAAATATAATTCAATTTTAAGGAAGCTAGTAGGTTTCAGGAGAATTTTTTTCATTCATTTATGTACTACTCTTGTGAGAAGTCAAGATATTGAAACGTTTTTATCATGTTTTTCAACAAATAAAATTTTGCCCTACTCTTTTATCTTAAGATACTAGAAATTCAAAATATTTTGTACTAAATTCTTTATATGGTTATTATTACATTTTTTTGGAAAAGTGATTTACAAGAAGATTTAAAATTTCCACCATTGCAACCCCAATACCTTAGGTATCCAGCATGTGCATATTGTTAACTGAAAAAAAAAATTTTTTTATTTTCTAAGTTAAGCAGTGGAATTGCTCAGATATTATAACCTTTTTGGCTTATGTCTCCAATGGGTAATTTTCAGAAATAGATGTTATCAACTGTAAACCTACAGTCAGAAGTAAACAAGCAATGATGGTGTCAGTATACTTTTACAAAGACTTCCTAGACACACATGATGATATGAGCTAAACAAACAAACAAACAAACAAAACCTATAGACAAAGAAAGAATTTCATTCCTCAAATACTGAACCCTGAAAACTTTAGCAAACTATAAAAAAATCACATTTAAAAAATTTAAAACCAAACATAACACTTAAAATTTAAAAAAATGGAAACGTCTGAATAATGCAGAGGTCTCTGAATTACTCAGAAAGTAGAGTAACATTTATTTTCACCCCAAAATAGAAAGTTGACAGGCCACAGAATTAAATAAAATGCATGGTTATCTTAATTTGAACAGTCAAAAATGAATGATTTTAATAAACTTGCCTACCCTCCAATAGTTTCCACTTCTGTGTCACCTTCTCTCATGACTCTTTAACACATATAACATCTCTCAAAAGTGTTACATCTAAGGCTTCAGAAAAGCACCTTGAGAAGATAGAATTATCCTCTCTGTTTCTAGAATGAACTGGGTTCAGCAACAATGGTTGCATTATGACACCATTTAATTAATTTGTTATGGAACTTGTAACCTAATATAAATGTCAAACATGGCACTATTGCAACATATACCCATTTAAAAATTTTTTTTCTAATGTTTATTTTTTATTTTTCAGAAAGAGAGAGAGAGCAGGGAAGGTTTGTGGGGCGGGGGGACACAGATTCTGAAGCAGGCTCCAGGCTCCCAGCTGTTAGTACGAAGCCCGACATGGGGCTTGAACTCACGAACTGTGAGATTGTGACCTGAGCCAAAGTTGAATGCTTAACTGACTGAGCCACTCAGACACCCCTCATCATGTACCCATTTTTAATGGAAGCTAATATTAATGAGGGATGCCCCTATTTATTAAAAAAATCTGTTTGAGGGGCACCTGGTGGCTCAGTGAAATGTCCCACTCTTGATTTCAGCTCAGGGCATGATCTTAAGGTTTGTGAGATTAAGTCCTCTGTCAGGCTCTATGCTAATAGCAAGGAGCTTACTTGGGATTCTCTCTTCCTGTCTCTCTGCCCTTCCTCTCTTTGTGTGCATGCTTGTGCTCATGCTCTCTCTCAAAATAAACATTAAAAAATATGTTTTAGTTATATGATTTCCTAGATTGTTATATTAAATATTTAATGAGTTTGGAAATTTGGTTCTACTAAGCCAAATTTATTAAATATATACTTTTCCATTTTAATAATATGGTCATTAGAGCTTTGTATGATTTGACTCTTTAAATATTGTTTCTTTTGGAGCTCTCATTCTCATTTACAATGACAAATAGGATCTCTTTCTCAACTTTTAGATTAGCATATTTGGCTAACACTCGAATATCTTGTCACCTAAACTCAAAATGTCTAAAATCTAATTTGTCATTTATTTTTCAAATTTACTTTAATAATTTTGTCACATATTTTTCTAAGCTCTTGATCAGAAACCTATACACATCTTCAATTTTTCCTTCTACTTCCTACGTATATGCATAACTACACCTAATTGGCCATAAGCCTGTATTGTTCTGTCCCATATGATATATTTTGCATCTTCATTTCTTTTTCATTACTGTCTTTGAAGCCCTTACTTCCTACACCTACCACAGCCTCGTTCCCATGACTTCACTTTCTCTCCTTTCCAAACCTCTGAATATTTTACTGCCAAACTAAATTCCTTGAAGCACCACAAGTAATTGATTTTCTGTTCTTTCTTTTACCCTTTAGTGAACAATCATGGGGTTCACTCAATAACTCTTTAGGTAAACTCACTCCTTCCCCATGCAAAGGAAAACAAATTAAGACTGAACCACATTCCTAATATCATCTTCCAAAATTATCTTGAAAGTTTCTGCACTTCACTCCTACAGGAGGATGTTCGTACTTAGCCTGGTATTCAAACTGCCTGCTGATCCATTTTTTTTTTTTTTTTTAGCTTTACTGAGGTATAATTCGGTTTCATCATTAAACATAGAGACTTGCACATAAAAGACATTCAATGAATATTTATTTATTTTGTTTGGTATGTAGAAGCTAATATGTGTCAATCTGGGATTCCATTTTTATTAGGTTGACAGAAATTTCTAATCTCCGTGTTCGAGAATTCTTTATGGATAGACCATCGTACTTGTTTCCTCAGCCCTGGGGCAGCCTACAGTGGTTGGAGTTGTGGAGTCAATTATCTCACTGGGTTATCTCCCTGTACTGTATAAATAGCATCATTTCCTCTGTGTGCCATGCTGTGACAAAAATTGAGCAGCACTGGGTAGCAATGTGCTGATGTGTTGTTTATAATAACTCAACTGTTAATTAATATTATCTTCTGATTTTATTATTGAAGTAAAGCAGAATAGAATTGGTTTAATAAAGGTTGTCTTATTTCTGTGAAATGTGCCAATTTCGATTCTTTTCCACTGCCCCCAGGAGGCATAATTTTGGCTACTTGTCCCCTTTGGGGATTGTTGCTGTCACTAGATTAGCATTTTCTCACTTTTCTGACAAAATATTTTGCGTGATTTCATGCTTACTGAGAGGATCTTGTGGAAAACATGCTCATGGATTTTATAACTAAAATATCAGAAACAATTTTATATATTTTCATAAAAATATATTTTATATTTTTGTGAATTTTAGTAGTTCCATGTGCTCTTACATCTGAGTTTTTTTTTTCTTCTGAGGGCATCTAAGAAGAAAGTATCCTTCTTGAGTATTGAAAAAATATGTTAATCTGTTTATAGAGTATCATTTTTTTTAATATTTTGTTGGTTTAATTCCATTTGTCTACAAATTACTATTTCTAAGAGCCATTGACAGTATACAAAAAGAACCTTCAGAATTCTTTTTTTCAGTAAAGCCCTGGAAACTATTATTGTTAGTTAACTTAAAAGCAATTGTGATATGAGGGAAAAGTTTCACTGAATTTTACAGGCTTAGTTTTCTTTGACCTGATTGCTACAGTTTTAGAAAGCATGTATTGAAATATATTCATTTTAGAAATACATGTACAACCTATTATAAAAAAAGCAAACACCAGGTATTTTAATCCTGTTCTTTGGTGTATATAACTTGATATGTTTTAGGCTAGAATATAGTTTCCATACAATTCGAACAAGTTTTTAAATCTTCACTATTTGAGGAACTCAAAGAGTACACAAATATTTCTTAATACAATGTTTTAAATTTTAGCTAAATAAACCTTAATATAAACCAAATAGTCACTTTAAGATGAAACAGAGTTTGATAAAACTATATTTTTTAAAGGACAAAGTTGTGTGAGAGAGATATATACACATAAATCCAGAGTAAAAGTTTTTTCTTCTCTTGTGTTCACATATATATTCCTTATTCTTTGTCAGTTTGAAACTTACCTTGAGTGGTCTTTGTAAGGATCTTGGCCCAAATGGATGTGTATTATTCATATGAATGAAACACTTTGCACACATTCTTCATGAAAATGAGCTGTAGGTGTCATGTAAACCATTTGTGGAATAGAATTTTGTTCTCTGTTAAAATACGGTTAATAAGTCAGATGGCTCCTTGATAGGCAGGATGAGCATTTGCATCTGAATCTCTCAAACTTCCAGGATTTATTTCTGAGAGAGTTCACGCTTTATATGGGTACATATTTACAGCAGAGACCTTGGTTGAGTAACAAGACTTGTTCTTTTCTGTAAAATGCTTAGTGTCATAAATTCTCTATGTTATTCACAGAATTGTCTTTGGTTTTGATATTTTAATTTAAATTAGTTTATCAAATGAAGGATAAGATTTAAAATTTATCCAATCATCATATGAAACATTTATCCATTTATCCATTTCTAATGTATGAAATTCATACTCTTAAGACATTGTTTCAGATAATAATTTCTGAAGCATATCAGGTAATAAGTATAAGGTGTTTATTGCCTTCAAACAGTTTACAATCAAGCCATCGAGATGAAGTTGTATTTGATGAGATGTTAGGAGTAAAATTCAGCTACAAAGAATGTTTGGGGAAAAAGTGGAACACTGGAACACGGTTTTCCAGGTAGACAAAAATTAACAAAATATTTTACTTTTAACCTCTTGGATATTAAATATTCTAAAAATCTCACCACTTCTTGCTGATATATATATACATATATATATATATAACAAGACATTTTAATCTCTTCGAAGATTCAAAGTCTTCATTATAAGAATTTGCTCTTTGGATAATGCACTCATATTCTACTGAAATATTTTTTTCTGTTTGATTATACCTAAATAACCCCAAACTATTGTAATTGTGTGTGTGTGTGTGTGTGTGTGTGTGTGCTAACTCGTCATTGATATCCACTTTGTAATGATGCCATATCTTCCTACTTGCCTCACTCCTATTTCCCACTCTTGCATCTTGCTGCTTCTTTTAATTTGCTGTGGACTTGGGAATTTTTCTTTCCTCTCTTTCCTTCTTTCTTTTTTCTCATTCTCCTTTTCTCCCCTGCTCCCTTTTCTTTTATCCATTCACTTACTTGACAATTATTTATTGATTGTCTCCCATGAGCAAGGTAGTATACTTACTAGGATTATCTATCTCTAAAGCAGAAAAAATGAGTTTCAGACAAGATCATAGAGAATTTTCTTATAAATAAAAAGGCACTTGTCTTAGTATATAGGATTTGTGATTTCTCTTTGGTCTACTCAGGTGTCTTTTATCCGTACCTAATTTTGAGGTATGTTTCATTTGTGTGAGGTATTAGAGTTATGTGATGAACTATTAGGAGTTAAGTGACAAAGGAGTTCAGTAAAAGGAGAGCAATTAGGGTGGATTATAGTAATTGGAGAAAATCTCATAGAAGAAGCAAGAGTTGACTGACTCAACATAAGCTAATAAAATTACAATGATATAAAAATATTCATGATGAAAACTTACCACATTGGGAACTTTCTTATTTGTGGCACCAGTAAAATTTCAGACAAGATGGTAAATACTTGTGATTAAATAAATGGTTGCACGTATTGTTTGTCATAATTAAATAAAATTTAATAACCACATGTCAGGATATAAATTATGATTTTACTTTGTAACATTAAGCTGTTTACTGTGCAGTGATTCATCTTAGAGACCTCATAGTACCAGTTACATATGATTGGATTTGCCCTTCTCAACTGCAATAGTCTAGGTTAGGGAATGCATACAACTAACTGTTGGCTCTGCAGAGTGCTAGTAAGGACTAAGACAAAGTTTTCTTAAAAGTTTTTGATCATGACTTACCTTCACACACCTGCACAAAAACATATACCCCATAGACATAAAAGAAACAAAAGTTTCACAAGCTTCCTATATATATCCTGCTCCATTCAATTTTGCTTTTAAATAGATGGATAAGATCCACTAAACTGATTTCATGACTCATTAATATGTTGCAGTCTTCAGTGTGAGAAAAGCTTGTCTTGGAGTTATGGTATGAGGTGAGGGAAGAAGGCATGATAAGCACTAAATTCAGTCAAGTGCAGTGAACATTTGCTGTTGGTGGTTGCCCAACAGCTATTTGTATTTTTAATTGTGTCCTCATTTTCTTTTGGAGATTACCCCTCTTCTCCTGTGGCTGTTCGTGGTGGGCAGTTACTTCTAGGTGCCAGACTCTCATCCTGGTAGCCAAAGAGCAAACAGATGACCTGAGGTTGGCCCATAGGACTCTGTCTCTTTAGGAACTTTAAGTCTTGAGAGAGTGATTGAGGAAATGGTCAGAAATGACTGATCTCAACAGCAGTGTCTGCATCATCCTGGACTAGGGTGTTCCAGTGTCCCCTGTTTTCCTGCTTCTTATGGCTCCCTGGATTCTGATCATTCCTGCTTCTTGTGACTCCCTGAATTCTGACCATTCCTGCTTCTTGTGTCTCCCTGGATTCTGACCAATCATATCTGGTCTTCAAGACTTAGCCCCCAGTGAGTGTTCTATTGATCAATGAAGCAGCCCTATCCACGAAATGCTTGTAATAACATAGTTTTTGTTTCAGTGTAATTGCATATATTTTACTTGATTTAGCTAGAATTAAGTTCTATTGCTGGTAAACAGGAACTTTGATTCATTAATTAAAAAGAAGAGCTATTGATTATCTTGGTATCTTCAACAACTAGACTGTCTTTTTAATGCATATGTTATGGAGAAAGAAGGGTGTTCAAGGAGAAGCTGGAAACCAAACCTTTGATATGACTGTGCTACGTGACAGATGGCACAGATTTATAGCACCATTTCAGAATGCACAATGTTTTGACAGTAATCTAAATATAAATGCCAAATGGTGAGGAGGCCAGTTCAAATTGGCTAAGTTATTCAAAGGATAAAGGACCAAGAGATATTTGTTTCACTCATTTTAAACATGCCTTTTCTTATTGAATGGTTGTTTCAATTAATTCAGCTTGTTTTTATTTTGTCTTGTTGAGTGGAGTTGGACCAGGTTTTTACATGTGGATAAATTTTGTACTTAAGGGAAATCTGTACTCGGAAACTGACAATTTGATTGTAACTAATAATAAAATGAGTTGATGCTTTAAGGTGAACACTATTTAATAATCCCAGGGTTTTTACTCCTATTACTACTATGAATGCTACTAGTTGTATATTGGCAAATAAGTGTTGCCAATATATTTTAATCTGTGGTTTCATATGGTGGGGATATTTTCAATGAAATATTTTAAAAACTGATAATAATCTTTGCAAGCAAAATGCATAAAATACTAATGGTTATTGTCAATAAATACTTGCTACATGCTCTCAATAAGTAATTTAGAAGGGCAATAAGAAAAGATAAATAGGAGAGTAAAAAATCACTTGAATGTCTACCTAGAAATAATAATCATCAAAATGTGATAAACACTATTCAGATATCTTTTTATAAAAATACTGAAAATATAGCTAAAGGTGATCCTAGATAAGTAGTATATCACATATGTTACTTCTTAATAAAAGTATTTTTATGCATGAGAATAATTTGACAGAATTAGGAGTTTCCAAAGATTTATTTATTTATGTTTTATGGTTTTTTTTGAGGGGGGAGAGAGAGGGAGAGGGTGAGGGAGAGGGAGAGAGAATTCTAAGGAAGCTCCATGTTGTCAGTGAAGAGACTGACATAGGGTTCACTCTCACAAACTATGAGATGATGACCTGGGACGAAATCAAGAGTCAGATGCTTAACCCACTGAGCTACCCAGGCACCCCAAGATATTTTTAAAAAGTGACAATTCCTAGTATTTTTAAGTATGCAACCCTCTAACATAATCTGCCATAATATACATAAAAGCCCCCCAAAATTCATACCCTTTAGGTAAAATCAAAGTAGTGAAAATCATTTAGTAACATAAAATGACCAGAGATGTGTCCAAATAGTTATTATAAGGATATTTACTACTATGTTATTCATAATAGTAAAAAAGGGGGGGAAATTACATTACACATACCTAAGTTGGATTACAGTAAAATAAATTATCCTATTAGCCATAGTACTATGCAGCCTTGTCAAACAATGTTGAGTAAGAATCACTAAAGACAGGGGTGTCTAGGTGGCTTAGTCACTTAAGCATCAGACTATTGCTCAGGTTATGCTCTCCCAGTTTGTGACTTTGAGCCCCACATTGGCCTCACTGCTGTCAGTGTGGAGCCCAGTTCAGAGTCTCTGCCACCCTCTCTGCCCCTCCCCTGCTCACGCTTTCTCTTTCTCTCCTTCTCTCTCTCTAAAATAAACATTTCAAAAAAATAAAAAAGAATCACTAACAATATGAGAAGTTATCATACAATATCAAGTGAGAAAACACAGGTTGCAGACATAATACAGTTAACCTTTGAACAACATGGTTTGAAATATGCAGGCCACTTATCAATGGACTTTTTTCAATAAATATACTATACCGTATATGGTACCATCAATGTTATTTTCTCTTCCTTATGATTTTCTTATCATTTTCTTTTCTCTATCTCACTTTATTACAAAAATACAACATGTAATAAGTATAACTTACAAAATATATGCTTATTGTGTATGTTATCAGTAAAGCTTCTGATTAATGGTAGGCTATTAGTAGTTAAGAATTGGGGGAATCAAAAGGTGTATGTGGATTTTTGACTGTGCATGGGTCAGTGCCCTTAACCTGCCTCATTGTTCAAAGGTTAAATGGATGAAGGCATTCAAAAGATGCAAACTTCCAGTTATAAAATAAATGTCATGGAGATATAATATACAGCATGGCAACTGTAGTTAATGGTACTGTATTGCATATTTGAAAATTCCTAAGAGAATTGATCTTAAAAGTGCTCATTATGAGAAAAAAATATTTTTAAACTGTGCAGTGGTGGATATTAACTAGACTTATTGTAGTGATAATTTCACAATATATTGAATCATTTCACAAGTATTGAATCATTATGTAGTACACCTGAAACTAATATGCTAATTAGTCAAAGTCAATTACATTGCAATTTTAAAAAGCCTGTGAAAGGAGACAGCTGAATTCGTTCTGCTACTCAAATCATCACCCCCAGCAGATATCAGCAAAAGTTATGGGCTTCAAGGTATATTCAGTATGGTTTTGAGTTCTTAACCTAGCAAGGAGCGCTGACAGTTTTCTCTCCTCATAGCCAAGTAAGTAACCTCACAAACTAAGAAAAATGGGGTCAAAGAGAATACCTCACAGGTGTCTGGAAGAGGATAACATTGGTATCTCAAGCTTAAACTAGATGTCTGTTCCTATGGCACCTTTGCAGATCTACTCTTACAATTATGTAAGCAATGGTGGGCAAACTGAGATCGCCTACAAGGAAACAAGGAGCTGTTGGTGAGGAGTTCGTGCTTGCATTGTTTAGGGCACGAGGAGGTGGGATTTTATAATGCTACTGATGCAAAGAAAGCACATGTGCTTGATCAATGGTGATGATGTTTGAGGCATGATTGGAAGCACTGAGCAGAGTAGGTGTTCCACATCAGAAGGCTGTGTAGAGGGGAGGTATCCTCAAAGAGACATGCAATAGAATTCACCTGTGCTCTCCTTACTAAAACAAGAGTTTCAACGCCCCCTCTATAGAGAACATTTCTGGCTGAGTGAGGAGTACAACTGCACAAGGTAGGTGACAATGTTTTTAGCATTTTTTCTCTCAGCTCTACCTATTGCTTCAACAAAGAAAAAAGCTAGAACTGGAAAAGGGACGTGGGAAGAAGTACAAAGAGCCTGTGTTAGGAGAGGGGAGTGTATTCGATATGAAACTGGAGTCTTAAATTTGAGTAGGATCGAAACTTTACAGATTCCGGCTCAGATTCTTTTAAGGGGTGGGAAAGGGAGATTCAAAAGGGTGGTTATTTAAGACAAACCATTCCATTGTTGGACTTCACTGAATTAAGATTGTTCAACTTGTCTGTCAACACTTGTATACCATCAAATGCTACTATAGGCATGGTGTGGGCTGTTATTTTTATTTATCCTTGGTAAGACTGATAAACTTATGAGAAATCATAAGAAACTTTTTAATAGTCTTCAGTTAAATCTCAGAACAGAGATCATTGAGCACATAATTCTTATGACACCAGGAAGCATTTAACAATTTAGGTACTAATGATTATCTTTGAAATGAGGAATACAAATTTTACTCACATTTAAGAATTATAATATTCATTTTGTTAAATCAGATGAACTCAGATATTAAGTCCTCATTTTTCAAGGATATAAGAAAGTAAATATTGGTTGTTTTGGCATTTTTGTCTACATACCCAGAATTTAAAAAAGTCCTATATGGTATGCCATTATTCCCTCTGAAGCACTGCCCTGTCCCCAGAGCAGAGGTAGGTTGAGCCTCAGAGAATATTTGCTGCTTATGCAACAGGACTGGGGCCATTTTATGCACCTTTAGGCCTGGCCATTTTTCCTGGGTTTTCCCACACTCCTTAGCTCTGCTGGTAGAATTTAGAATTGCAGAGTCTTGGTATAAGTGGAGGGGCTGACTATGGACCCAGTGTTTTCCTGTACCACTCTGAGACTTTACTGTATCTTCTCTTTTGGTGAAGATTGTACATGTTCCCTCTTACAGGCTTTCTTTTTTGTAGTGAAAAGGATGTTGACACTATCGGCTTTTTCTTATTAATTTACCATGTGATACAAGCCCTGCTTGTGGGGTCCTTGACAAAGTGAATGGTGAAGAGGGAGAAAACAAAGTGGAGAGAAATGTCTGATGATGAAAGTAAAAGAAAAGAGAAAAAATGAGTAAAATAAAAACAGAAAATAAGGGGTAGAAGAGTGACATCGGAAGTTGCTTTTAATTTCCTTTTGTGGAACTGTTATTTCTCGGCCACCCTGCTCTGTGGTTTTCTGGTTTGCATAATTGAATGGGTGGAATTCAAAGGATGTATGAATGGTATTACTATGATTATGTAACAGTCAAAACAGTTCACTGTTGTGTGAAAGTGAGCGCTACTTTTTACTAAACGGTTACTTGCTTTGGCAACTGTTACACTGTGATAAATGACTGCAGAATTAATTGAAGAGGTTATTAGACTTAAAATATATTTCCATGGAGTAATAATAATGAGACTTCCTTGTTAGTCGATGAGTGTCTACCATTCGCTAATGGGAAATTTCTCTTCTAGTATTAGACATACTGTTTTTGAAACATCTCTGTTACAGCACATATTAGAACTTTATTTATATGAAGAGGTGCCAACCTTTTCACTTTGCATTGTAGAACTAGATTGTCATGAAAGACTCAAGATTTCTCCATTTCAAACTTGGTTTCCTTTCCTTTGAGAACTCTCATACTATTCCGTTTCCTCCCCGTAGGTTGTTGTCAGCTGAATCATTTAGAGCTGACTTAAATCTACCAATTAATTGCAATTAAGTATCTTCACATATATGCAACAATTCCTTATATGAAAGTCAGAAACTAATTACTATGGATAAGAAGTTACCTTTCTTTTCTCTAGTTGTTGTTAAAGGAGCATTCTTATTAAATGCTGTTTCATCAGTGTTTTAAACATTCACATGAGCTCACCTCTATTTCAGAATAACTGGAAATTATATCAGGAAAATAATAATTTTCTTTTACATTTTAATAAGGATGACTGTGATATGACAAGGGGAATTATTAAGCAATGTCACTGTGAACTCTTGTTAGGACAGTGAGCCACCCAACAGGAGAAGCTACACCTTAACTTACTATCCCAAAGGACTGGATTTCCTTTCCTTTGTCAGTAGAGGCTATACCTCCACTGACAGGTTTACTGGTGGTGGGCAGCTTTCTTTCCTCTGTCAACTCCTGAAAATAGCTGGCCCTCCAAAAGATTCTGCATGTTTGCTCTATAGGAAGGGAGACATAAAGTGTAGGGCTCCTTCATCTGGAATGTGAATGCATGTTGCTGTAGAACACCCTATTTCTTGTTCAGTTGTGTGTGAGATGATGGTAGGATTGGGGACTGGGGTCTTTGCTTTTCTGACTCTAATGGTCTCAATTTCTGTGGCAAAACTTATATGTGGTGCTGTAGAATCAAGGGATCTTCCTTGCAGGACATAATTCCACTGTGTATTGATGACTGTGAATTGAGCTATCAGGTACTACTTTTTTGGTGTCCCTGGGAAGGAATTTTCTCTGAATATGCTTAGTCGTAAATGAATTGAGATTTTTTTTAACTCTTTCTTTATATTATGGAATAACAGAAACAATGAGTTGTGCAAATGTTTTGCTCTATAGACTCAAACTTTGCATTGTGTAGTCTGTCCCTGGAGGGCTGGGGGTTTTTAGGCCTGGTCAATTTTGCACATTAAGTTTAACTTTTTCAACTTAGCCTTTACCAGTGACAAGGATGATATTTTAGACTGCAGTTTGCCTTGTATATTTACATTATTTCTCAGTTGGTTCAGAAGTCAGGGGAAAGGGATGCACTGATTGACCCTGTTTGTATTCCAACTTCTCCAGCATCTTCTCCAGAAGGGAGCTATTAAAGGATTGAAGCAATGTGTAGATTGTTGCTCTATTTCCCAGGTGCTCTTTCTACTGACTGAGTCATTTACTCCTAATGAAAAGGTGGTGCTGTAGGGGAAGAGAGAATTTAAAATTCCAAATGTTTGAATTTAATCTGGTGAATTTGAAGACGGCACCCCACTGGAGAAATTTTCCTTCCAGGTTCAGTAAAAAGCCAATTACATCTTTTGCAACCAAATACTTTGCTTAACCCCATTCTCTCATGGGGGGAAAAGATCTGGCTAGAAATGGAATAATACTTACTGTGAGGTTTGTGCACCTGGGTGCCTCAGTTGGTTAAACATTTGACTCTTGATCTCAGGGTCATAAGTTCAAGCTTTGTGTGCTGGGCTCAAAGCTTAAAAAAATACTTTGAGGTACATGGTCACAGGTATTTGAAAGTCAGTTTAACTCTCTGCTGGCTGTAGAGCTTTTAAATAGCTTCGTAAATCTGTATGGAGATACAGCATATTGTAAAGAAATGAGCATGAAAATTGTAGGATTTTAAAATCTAAGAAAAAATTGTATGACCCTATAAACATGACATAAATAAATGGTTTAAGTACCAAATTGGTTTTTGGTCATAGAGAGTTTAGGTAGAAGAATTTTATAATTCCCTGAAAGATAGAATGAATTTTAGTTAGGATAGCTTGATATTAGAAATAGAGTTGACCATCAAACTACAAGGATTTTAACTGAATGTGTCCATCTATATGTGTATTTTTAATAAATAGGGTACAGTACTGTAAATTTACTTTCTCTTTTGATTTTAACATTTTCTTTTATCTAGCCTAATTGTAAGAATATAATACATGTAGTATAAAATACATACCGCCTACAAAACATGTTATATTTAAGTGTTATTGATAGGCTTCCAGTCAACAATAGGTCATTAATAATTCTTAGGGATTTTTCATGGGGGGGATTTGACTATGTGCAGAGGATTGAGTCCTTAATCTCATTTTTGAAGGGTAAGCAATATATGCATATACTTTTCTATACACGTGTGCATATATGTCTATATAATATTTACACATGTATATTCATGTATATATTACAGGGTAGGAACTAAAGTGTTTAATGTAATTTTAATTTTATTTAATTAGTTTGAAAATTTTATAGTCTGTTAGCTTCAAATTCAAAAAAAGAAATTGTTAAATAAACTTTGTATCCTACTATGTCCAGGATTGGGTATATAAATATTACATACATTAATTCCATTTCAAATATGCCAATTTATAAACCAATTGTCAAAGTGGAAATTTTTAATGAAAGCCCATTGGCACTTCTTATTACCGTATAATCTTCCTAAGATAATGTAAACCAAGACACAATTTATCCAGTAGTCCTAATTTTCTAAAGAATATAAATGAATAGGGATAGAATACCTTCTGTGTGTGTTTTTTAAAATCTCTCTCCAACCTGAGACAAACACTATTATAATTTTGTTGATTATATTCTTTAGGCACCTCTCTCATTCTCTCTCTCTCTCTCTCTCTCTCTCTATTTCTCTCTCTCTCTCTCTCTCTCTCTCTCTCCCCCTCTCCCCCTCCCCTCTCCCCTATGTCCACTTTAGTCATGTTAATAACCTTGGGTATGTCATATTGATATTCCGCTAAAAATTGTTCTTAAAGCTTTTGTACCATATTGAAATGACTTGTCTCAGCAATAGTTGAGTATTTTCTCTGTGTGAAGTTCTATGAGGACTAAGATGAGAAGAGCATTCTTATTATAGCTTCTTCACAAACATTGATCTCTGTAAACTATAATTGGCTTACTTGTACCCTAAGTACTGAGGAAAATAATTTCTAATGTCCCTTTTTAGTTGTAAGTTTCTAAAATTGATATAGAAGAAAGGTTAATTATAGTCTGATGTAGATACCACAAAAACTTCTATTTGTTCTGGGTCCTTAGGAAATGAGAACCACAGATACTACATGACCTATGGTAGAAATGACAAGGTCCTCTTCAAGTGACCTGTTCTCATATGCTCTGGACTGAAGGGTGTTCCAGGGTGGGGGATTTAAAGTGCTAAAACCAAGAGATTTCCAGGTAATCCAAGATGGTTATTCATTGTATCTTGTCAGCTGGTTTCTTAAAAGTACTTTAAATTTTCTTTTAATGTTTATTCATTTGGGGGAGACCCAGAGCACAAGTGGGGTAGGGGTACAGAGGAAAAGGGGGAGACAGATTCTGAAGCGGGCTCCAGGCTCTGAGCTGTCAAGACAGATCAACGTGGGGCATGAAACCACGAACCGTGAAATCATGACCTGAGCTGAAGTCAGACACCCAACTGAGCTACCCGGGCACCCCTCTTTAAAGTATTTTAAAATGGTCCATATGCTTATGTATAAACAAATTGACATTTCTGCATTAGTCTTTAAATAGACTTTAAAAATTTACAAAATTTCATTTTTTTTATGTTTATTTGTTACTGAGACAGAGAGAAACTACATGAGTAGGGGAGGGGTAGAGAGAGGGAGACACAGAATCGGAAGCAGGCTCCAGGCTCTGAGCTGTCAGCACAGAGCCTGATGTGGGGCTCGAACCCCCGAACTGTGAGATCATGACCTGAGCTAAAGTCGGATGCTTAACCGACTGAGCCATCCAGGCACCCCGAAATTTACAAAATTTCTAAGGAAAGAAGTAAGATTTTTGCTCAGATATCTTTTGATGTTAAAGATAATAGTGTTCAGTATTTAATTTGTATTGTTTAAAATGTTTTAGTAGGCTAGAAATAATTGTGAAAAATGTTTCTAATATTTTACCATATGAAAATAAAATGCATAGGTGATAATCATCTTAAAAATTTTGACTGTTAACATGAAAATGAACATGAGGAAAAGCCAAAAATTAATAATTTTGATGATACTCCCATATATTATAGAGGAATTTGAATACTTTATGGATTGCTATAACAAAAATAACGCACACAAGCTGAATGGCTTAAACAACAGAAATTTATTTTTTTACAGTTCTGGAGACTTGAAGTTCAAGGTTAGGGTGCCGGCATGGTTGGCTTCTGGTGAGAGCTCTCCTCCTCGGATGTACACAACTGCCTTGTCATTGTGTCCTCACATACTGAAAAGAGAAACCAACTACGTGCTCTCTGGTGTCCCTTCTGTAAGGGCACTAATCAAATGATGAGGACCCTACCCTTATGACCATAACTAAACCCAATTATCTTCCAAAAGCCCATCTCCCAATACCTTCACCTTAAAGTTAAGGATTCAGCATAAGAATTTTGGGGAGCACACAACTCGCTTCATAGCCAGTCTCATGGAAGTACACAAACCATGAGAAACTGATGATTTATTGCAGTTAATTTTGCTTAGGTAATAAAATGATTAAGGGCTTCAATTCTGAGTAATCACTAAATTATTTACTGAAATATATTTTAGTATATTACTGTATAAGCCTATTGAGGAATCCGTTTTGACAGAATAAAACACAAAGATGACTGTACATAAAAACCCCAAAACTATCAGTGAAAGGCTTTCTAGTAATCAGAATTCAAGTAATCCTGCATTTGCATTTTCATTGCCTTATGAAAATCTTTAATGGACTTCAGTATAGTATATTAAACAGATGAATATTTGCCCTTTATAAAGTCATTTATTTTATGTAAATTCCTCTTGCTCTCCTCAAACCACCAGTAGGTTGTTGTGTTCTTTGTAATAAGGGGAGGTTGCTAGGCCGTGTCACAGATTCTGGCACCAGGCCACTGATTGGTGACAATGCCAACCTCTGTACAGCATAGCCGTTCTTCTTAAAGATGAGTCTAAGGATGGTAATACGCTTTAAGCCTAAAGTGAGCTGTTTTAATTGCTTACTTTCTATAGATCTAGACTGGAGGCCTTTAAAATTGTTTGGGTAGTGATGGATCTATTTGTTGATTGGTAGAAATAAAGTGATTAAATCCAGAAAGGAATTTTTAGGACTTAGGATGTTTTTATAATTTGAATTATTTCTTCATGTCTGTCTGTCAACTATTTTTGGTATACATAAGACAGATACTTGCATGGTGGAGATTTAAGTGAGGTTGGAACTAATTGCAGGTGGAGGGAGGTTGTTCTTATGGAGAGAGAGAGAATCGCTAAACCATGTGGGTAATTCTGTGAAATACAAGACTACACTAGTATGCAGATGGCATCCGATGTTCTCATAAATACTGTGTTCATAGAAAAACAGCCATTTGCTCTAAGTAAATGGTAGTACATGCAACACTTGCGTAGATTTGTTGAGCATGCGGTGGTAATATTATTTCTCCTACTGAGCATATATTCCCTTAACTATGTATTCAGGAAAATGTAAAAAGTCACTAAGGCAAAGTAAGCAAAATACAGAAACTCTCATTTATTTTAATTATGTGGTATTGAAATGTTTGCTCTTTAATATTTTTCATGATCGGTAACGTATAGAGGTACCAGTCTTGCCTAAACTTGTAAAAGAATAAAGCTATATTTGTGTTAAATTTTGGTCGTGTTTTATTTCTTTAGTAATAGTTAGATTCTCCTGAAACTGTCCTAAATTGAGTTCAGGCTGCATTCAGCAATGTCAGGAAAATTGATAATGTTTATATCTTAGCACCATGCAGTACATGATCTTAGTAACTCTGTATCAATAGTTCCAAAGGGTAACAAAAGGGGCTTTTAGCATTCACCCTTTGTTCAGTAAATCAAACATAAACATGATCTGCACATGCCTTTTCAGTGAACTCTGCCATTTTACCAGTCTTTTATCTTGAAGGTTTATTGCTTTACATGGCTTAACATGATTTAGAGTCTGAACCGTTTAAGATGTTGAGTTTACTGATGTCTCAGCTGGAGTGTATGAGAAAGATCCTAAAACTCTGTAAGCATGTGCAGTAGGTGCAGTGGATGTGTGGGGATGATTCATTCCTTGGTACACGAGCTTTTTTCTGCCCTCTAGTTTTTGAAATGCATTGCATTTCTGAATAATTGGCTAAAATATTGGCTCTTTTCTGTGGATTATTTGGTCTTTCTCACGCTGAAAACTTTGGACAGCATGCTAGCTCTTTCTTCGGCTTTTCCAATAGGAACTCGCAGGAAAGAACCAAAGTCATAGTTAGGAATTTATTAAAATCTAGTGGTTTCAAGATGACTATGCAACAGAAAATTTTATTTTTATTTAGAGTTTCTTTGTCATTAACTTTTGTCCCTTTTAACATGAGTAATTGTCAAATCTCTATTGTTTAAATGAGTATATAATTCATGGAATAATGATTAAGTGCCTCTTTTTTCCCCCTAATACAGAAAGTTCGTAGGGAAGGGAAAAACACAATGCAAGTGTAAGCAGGGGGCTGGACCCCAAAGAAAGAAAATTGTATTTACTAAGTATATATTTTGTGCCAAACACTGTTGCAGAAACTTTAATGTATGCCTTGCACTTAAGATGTGGTTGAAGATCTATGATCATGCTTTTAAATTGTAATGTACTGTACATGGATACACTACTCTAATAAAATTTAAAAAATTAGACTAACATGACTTGTTATGGCCATGAAACAACACAGGAGTCCCTAGGAAAGAGCAGTCAGTATGAGGCTGGTCTGAGCGGATAAGACTCTGAGAAGAAATCTGAGAAAAGGAGTGGTAGTGTATTTGTTATCATTTGTTTAACAATCCAAAAGGACTTTGACATATCTTTAAGTTTTAACTTAAAACAATGCTTTGTAATAAGTATTTGAACCATTACCTTAAAACATGGTGAATGGAATTTAGAAAGATGAGCTAAATTTGTACCTAAATGACCCAGTGATGCACCACTTTCCTCTAAACTCCTTTCTATGATCTTTGAGTACCTACAGGACTTGACTTTGGTCTACTCTGGGATAGTACCTTCTATCACTCTCCCCTTCTATCACTCTCCCCTCCTTAACAGCACCCTAGTTAGGTGCTCCTCTAATGGTTTCAGGGTTTTGTATAAGCTGTTGATACTGGATGTTACCAACTTACAGTGTAGCTTCCATTCACTTTTTAGCCTTTCCATGATAGCTTCCCTTTTTTTTTTTTTTTTTTTTGTTCAAGCGTCCAGCCACATTGTTTCTGGGATTGACTCCTGCTCTTGGGGTAATTCTGAGTAGTCAAAGCCAATGAAAAAGCTTGCTAGAGGTTTCTGGGAATTGTTTCCTTGTTCTTAAACTAAAGCGACATCAAGAGACCATCTCTTTGTTGTATATTCCAGACAAAGCCTAGAATTTTGACAACCCTCTTGTCTCAAGCTCAGAGTTGAGGTAGTCCCATAGATGAAAGTCAAGATCATAAAGCCACTGGAAAGAGATAACCATGAACTATGCTAATCTTTGTACTCTACTCCTATAAGCCAATATCTACTTGACTTTTGTTTAAACTAGTTTGTTTCTTTATTATGGTAAAAGATTCTTCCCCTTGGAATTCATTCCTGAAGTTGTTAAATGCTTACTTCCTGCTTGGCATTGAGATCTCTGTTCCACTGTTGGTTCTTCAAAGAGCCTTTCTTTGATACATAATGTAAGATACCTCTATCAGTCACTCTTTATCTGAATACTGTTTTGTTTTCTTAACACTCAGTACTATTTTCTCACTCACTAGTGTATTTGATATTTGATTCCTCAAGTGAACGCTCCATGGAAACAGTGAGCTTGTCATCTCACTCAGTGCTATAATTTTAGCAATTTGATCAGTGCTTTCATCCATAATAGATTCTCATTATTTGTTGAATCAATGGTTAACTGGAAACAACAGATCCCACATTTTTAGTTCAAATTCCATGCTGTATCCACTGTACTTTGTTGCCTGGTTAGGAAGAGAATGGTAACCACATGGGAAACAAAAAGAAACTCAACCAATCTTGTTTTTGATTGAAGGAGGAAAAATTAAATCAAATTCTAAACCAATATCCAAGCATGTCAGTTAAAGTATAAGTTTTAAAATGTAGGACAGTAAAAATGAGATATAGCATACCCATAAAAAGAGTGCAAGTGACTACACAGAGTGGACATTGAATAAATGTTCCATGATTTCCAATTACTTGTATCACAAAATTTTATCTGCGATGAGTGGCTTATGACATGGCTGAGTTCTAGAACTTCAGATTCTGAACATCCCAGACAGAGGAAGACTGCCAAGACTTGAACTCTGCCAATAGGAAGAAATAAATAAATGGAAGGTTCACAAGGGTTCCATTAATGGAGAAAAAGTGATGTCAAGGGTGGTACTCCACTGTGGGTTGGGTAAACCTTAAACTGGTTCAAACTGGAGATGACATGGGAATGGCTGGACATAAAGGATCATCGATTGACACTTGTATTCTCTATCTAAGACCCCTAATCAGATTTTGTAATACTATTTGTCAGACATCCCTTAAAGACGGGCTTAGGAGAGGCAGTTTATCATCTGATTAAAGGGTTGTCTTGATAACAATTCTTAGGATTGAATTTCCTGTCAACCTACTAACTGCCTAACGTTGGTCAACCTATCTGGCCTTAGTATCTCCTTCTGAAGATTGGCTAATAGCTACTTTACACAGTTATTGTAAGAATTACATTAATCAGCATACAGAAAGGAATGCTTTTTATTCTGGTCTCTTTTTTTAAAAACTGTCAATCTGTTATTGATACTTTGGTAAAATAATACAATGAATTACTAAATAAAAAGATACATAATGGTTTCAATTCTAAAAAATGGACCGAGAGGCCCCTGGGTCGCTTATTTGGTTCAGTTTCTGACTCTTGATTTCAACTCCAGTCATGATCCTAGAGTCATGGGATTGAGCCCCAAGTCGGGCTCCATGCTGGATGTGTAGCCTGCTTGAGATTCTCTCTCCCCCTTCCCTCTGCCCTTGCCCTGCACACATGCACTCACTAAAAATAAACAAATAAAATGGATTGAACAGAAAAAATAATTTAAACTTTGCTATAAAAGCTTCGAAATGGTTATTCTCAATATCTGCAATTCATGCTGAACTGCTAAGCATCACCCTTTAGGTAACAACGGTGTAAAAAGAAAACAGTGAGTGGCATATTTTGTATTGCATAATATTATCCAGTATTGCAGGGCTCACTTTATTTGAGAGGGTAGACCTAGAAAAGTTTGTCTACTACTGACAGACACATACTAAAGGCACAAGTGAGTGATTGAGAATGGGGAGAGGTGGTCAGAACCCTCTCATTAACTCCCTCATACTTAGTATGTTTAGCTTTAGTGATTTCCTTCTGTAACTCACTGGGTCAGCAGGATTTTTAAAATTCTGTAAGTACACTAAACAGTAAACAAACTTTTAGGGTAGGGAGATACTTCTCATGGGTATTTTGCCAGCATTACTTACCTTCTTTCCTCATTACAGAATGTATAACTTACATTGAGAGGAAAGGTGTACCCACCTTTCAGATTTAAATAAAATCAAATAGAACTGGCTTCAACCCCTTTTTAACTGTGTGACTTGGATACCTCTTTATACCTCAGTAAACTCACTCGTAATATGGTTATAATAATAATGCTTTCCCCGTAAGGTTGTAATCAAGGTCAAGCTAATATATCTTTGCTAATATCTATCAGAACAATACCTGCCATAAAATAAACACTTGGAGGATATCCCCCACCCATGAACAATAAAATTTCAAATAAAGGCCATTTATGATTAATCACTTCTTTATTGATTTAAAAAGCAGTATATCCAAGTCTCAAACTAATCTCACATTGCTAAACACCATTAGAAACACTGAAATCCTTATAAGCAGTAAAATGGCATCCTCTTGCAATGGAGAAGTAACCCTGAATATGTGGTAGTGTGAAGTCACACGATTCTGAAAGCAGAATAAACCAGACATACTGCAGAAAGTTATCAGAGCTTAGACAGATGCTCTGAGCACCCAATTCTTCACAGAAATCTGTGCACGAGCTATTGGAAAATGAAAGACACAAAAGCATTTTGAGATATGGAGGTCTTTTTTTTTTTTTTTTTTTTTAAACTGTCGGAGAGAAAGCCTGTTTTCTTTTATTGAACTGGTCATCATATATGTATTGAATG
This sequence comes from Cryptoprocta ferox, assembly GCA_028646485.1. Taxonomy (NCBI): domain Eukaryota; kingdom Metazoa; phylum Chordata; class Mammalia; order Carnivora; family Eupleridae; genus Cryptoprocta; species Cryptoprocta ferox. The sequence continues at coordinate 68,931,189 of CM053572.1, forward strand.
TATACTGTGAATGTGGCAGTCATTTAAAAGTTGTAGGGGAGAAATATGGCTTAATTTCAATGAACATACAATGTGATAGGGGGGAACCACAATAAATTGCACACTACTGCAGTAGATTTCAGTAGCAAAACAAAGACAACCTTGTAGGATGGTAAATGGTGACTTAGCTTTAAATAGAATAGCGGTTTGGAAAATCAATAATTTCGGGCTATGGTAATTGGGATAGCTGTTGTATTCTGCTTAAATACCCATATGTTTTAAGAATAAAATCCTAAAAACACACCTATATGTACAAAAATACGTGAGACTGTTCTCACATATGCCTAGAACTCATGAACTGTGAGCTCATGACCTGAGCCGAAATCAAGAGTCAGATGCTTAACCAACTGAGCAATCCAGGCGCCCCTAAACCATGGTATAATTTTTCTGGAAACATTGAACATAATCCAATCCTAAAGATGCTGAATGTCAATTTAGGTGTGTAACATAACTTTATACTCAGAGAAACCTTTGAAACATTTGAAGTTAAAAGTTAGCACCTTTTCAGATTTGAAGCCCATCGGGATGTCAACATTTTATAGTTGCCAATTCTCTTTAACCTAATGACAGAGGAGCATAGCATTAATTAAACCTTTGTTTATTTGATGAATCTATGGACTTTAAAAGTCTCAGGCTAATTAGTCAGATTTCATGGTGATTCTGTGACAAGGATTGAGACCATGATATTCAATTCAACTTGTAACTTGTTAGCACCATGGGATTAGAATGCTAGTCAGTCAGTATATGTTACTATTTGGGGAGAAAATATCCTTAACCATTTACATAAAATGTTGTTCTAAGAACTTAATTGAAAAATCTGTGGCATTTTCAAGCCAGTATTCTGAAGTAGCACATTCTATCTTTGAGAAGGCTTTCTCAGCGGGACCTGATTTCCAGTGCAGCAACATAAGGACATTAGCCAACTCTTCTAGCAGTAACAGATGAGATTAAACACATTTTTCATGAAGTATGTCTATCTACAGGACCAAACATACTGTGAGCAAATATATTCTTTAGTTACTCACTTAAACTTGAGCCCAATGGAGTACTCAAAACCTTACTCTTTGTGTCCTTTTAAGAATATGCTAATCAAAGAGGTTAGAAGAGTCTGTATAGTCTGTTTTTTTTTTCTTCTTCTTCTTCTTTTTTTTTTTTTTTGGAAAATAACCACCAACAATGTAAATGATAAAAAATAATCCTAAATGATTTCAATTTACTTTTGGTGAGATGGATAATAATTCTTAGTTTCGAACCACAAGTATTTAACCTTTGCAAGTAAGTTATCAGTAAAGGAAATTAAGACCCGTTGTACCTCTAGATGTTTCCATTCTACTTTGTTAAAATTAGAGGAATGCAGAGAGGTATAACTGGAGGTCAGTTATACCTAGATATTTTAGTCATAATTCATACCTTGTAAGTTTTTTCTTCAGTGAATTACCCATTATGTTTTCAAGTAGAAGTATTCAAGTCAGTCTAGTAATACCATTCAACACACATAAGCTGATGGGAACTCCTTTACCAGGCTGGTGAAACAAAAATAAAAAACAACAGACAAAAACATGGGTCCTATATTCAGAGAATAGAAAGTAGCACCTGTACACATTTAATTATTTTAAAACACGCCTCACTTCCAAAGTAGAGAGTAGTCAGCCTCTTAATTTTTTGGCTGTTTTTGTACTGATTGGTAATATTCAATTTGTGTAGTTGTGAAAACAAATAGCTTGGCAAGTAGATAAAGGAAATAGCCTTAAACAGCAATTCTCAACACTGGCACTATTGATATTTTGAGATGGATAATTCTTTGTTGCTGGGTGTTCTATGCATTGTAGGATTTAAGCAGCTCTCTACCCACTGGATGCCAATACTGTCCTCCCAGTTGTGACCATAAAAAATGTCGCCAAACATTGCCAAGTGTTCCTTGGGAGCAAACCCACTCCTCGTTGTTAGTCATTAGCTTAAAAATACCACACATTGGGATGGATGTTCTTTCCTGAAATTTATCTATTGTCGCTTTTGTGTGCTTCTCAACTCTTGTGTGTGCATGAGCATGTGAATTTTTGCATTGATCTACTGGTATGCTGCCATATCAGAATTCACATATTTATATTTGTTAAAGGTAAAAATAAAATTGTTACTAAGGCAGGAATGATAATACACATAGTCTAGCTGTCCAGGTAAACTTTCAGGCTACCCTATTATTGGGGAAAAAAACAGTTACTCAAGAAAGACTATGGTTTTTCTTTTTTTTTAATTATTTTTAAAGTTTATTTATTCTTGAGAGATGGAGAGAGAACGAATCAGGGAGGGGCAGAGAAAGAGGGAGACACAGAATCTGAAGCAGGCTCCAGGCTCTGAGCTGTCAGCACAGAGCCTGACATGGGGCTTGAACTGACTTGCAGGGAGATCATGCCCTGAGCCGAAGTCGGACGCTCAACTGACTGAGCCACCCAAGTGCCCTGAGACTATTGTTTTTCTTGACAGTAAATTCTATAACAGACTTTTTCAGATGGGGACTCCCTCTTCCCATCGGGGGATGGAAACAAGCAGAGTTCAAAAGTAAAATGAAACAACTTACATACATTACCTGACACTTGACTCAAACAATCTTAGCTTAAACCTGAGAGTGTAAGGATGATCCAAAACTTAATTCATGTGTCCCACTGAGGTGTTAGCTATGGTCAATTATCTCATTCATTTCAGACAGGCTTTTGGTTAGCACTAAAGAGATGGCTAAAAGTTAAATTCTCTGAAGAAGATTTTGAGTGTTTATTTTTTTTTCTATTAACTGAGAAAGAAGCCATAAGTTAATAACTACATAAGCAGGGTTAATACAAGTAAAATTATACTTAAGCACATTATTGCCAACTGCGGAATATCAAATATAAAGAAAAGGGAAAAATCCCCCCTCCCTTCTATTGACATAGAACACTGTAAAAGTTTAAAGTGTATAATGCGATGACTCGGTACAGGAGAATAATCTTAAAAGCACCCATAGAAGACCTGTGAGTCACATGCAGGATTACAATGAAAAGAATAATACCTGAACAAGAAAAATTGAGGACAGAACACATTTAACGTCTTTAAAGTACTAAGAAGAAAGTAGAGTGTCACCTTAGAATCCTGTGTCTACTGAAAATATCCTCCAAAAAGGATAGTAAAATAGTTCCATTTTTAGATGAAGAGTTAGAGAATTCATTACCAGCAGACCTGTAAAATAAGAAATGCTGAATAAAGCTTTTCAGGATGAAGAGGAATTATACTAGATTGAAAATTTAATGTATAAGAAAAACGAGAACTAGAAATGGTAACTATATAGGTAATTACACAAGACTTTATATTGAAAAAAATTTTCTTAAAATTTATTTTTGAAGAAACAAAGCACAAATGAAGACAATTAAATGGAAATAGACTATTTTTAAGGTTTTTATTTTATGTAAAGGGATAATACTGTTTTTATTTTAAGTTTACTTATTTTGAGAGAGCTGCACAAGCAGGGGCAGGGTCAGAGAAGGAGTAGAGAGAGAATCCCAAGCAGGCTCTATGCCTACGTGGGGTTAATCTCATGAACTGCAAAATCATGACCTGAGCCGAAATCAAGAGTTGCACGCTCAACCACCTGAGCCACCCAGGTTCCCCAAAGTGATGATAATCTTAATTGTAAGAAAACTGTTAAATTTGGAATATGCCCTATGATCCTGAAAACAAACAGTAAGTAAAATGAAATACAGCTAAAAACCCAAATGAAAAAGTAAAATGGAAAACAAATTTTTGCTTGGTCCAAAAAGACAGTAAAGGAGGAACAACTATGGAACAAGGATGACAGTGGACAAATAGAAAGCAAAAAGGAAGATGCCTACCAATAAATAGATCAAATGTAAATGGACTAAACACTGCAACTAAAATAAGCTTATCAGGATGGATAAAAAGGGAACTCTATGTTGTGCTTTTAAACAAAGATTCAGACAAATAAAAAGTAAAAGAATGGAAAATACATGCTGTGTAAATAGTATTGTGTGGTTCAATTAAACCAGATAGAGTAGAGTTAAGCCAGGAGTACTGCCAGAGATATAGGGAGGCACATAATACATTTGTTTTAAAATTGTTGAAGTAATTTAAGGGACAAATATATAACATAAAATAATCAGGAAGATCTAAATTGTAAATACATGTGTACTTAACAGTTTCAAAAGTAATGAACCCCCTCTCCACCAAAAAAACACCAAAAAACAAAAAATCACCAAAACTGACAAATAAAAATAGTTGGCAACTTTAATACCCTTTTATCATTAAATATATAAAAAAGTCTATAAAATAATTGAACAGTCAATGACCTAAAACCTAAGTCTCACTTACAGAACATGACCATCAACAACAAAAGAATATATATTGTTCTTATAAACTCATTGAATATTTAATAATATAGACCATATATGGAAACATAAGAACAGTGTCAATACATTTCAAAAAATTCAAATCATGTAGAGTATGTTCTTTGACTATGACGAAATTAGAAAAAAAATTAATTAGAAAACCTCAATTTTTGGTCAGTTAAAACACTTCTAATCAGCACATGGGTCTAAGAAGAAATCACAGAGGAAACTTAGAATAAATGAAACTAAGTTATAATAAAAGGACAAAATACCAAATTTTGTAGAATGCTGCTACAATAGTGTTTAGAGAGAAAGGTTTAGCTTTAAAGGCTCATATTCAAATTGAAAAGGTTAAAAGCAATCGTGTAAAGGTCTACCTTAAGAAACTGGAGAAAGAAAAGTAATTTAAACCCAAAGTGAGGAAAAGAGAGAAAATAAAAATAAAAGCATAAATCAATGAAATAAAAAAACAACTGAGAAAATTAACAAAACTCATCTAGAATTTTCATACCATGCTTTGTGCATTCAGGTCTTCAGAATGAATTGCTCCATGTGCAATATATCATGAAGTAAAACATGTACCTAGAATAACATGAATGATTCATGCTACTTTTGAAAGGTAACATCATTTAATATGACATGAACTTTATAGTTTATTGAGCCCCTATAATGTGCTGACATATTCAAACATGCTTTTTTTTTTTTTTAATGTTTTTATTTATTTGTTTGAGGGGGCAGGCTCAGAGTGGGAGAGAGAGACGCCTAAGCAGGTTGCACACTGTCAGCTTAGAGCTCATTGCAGGGCTCTATCTCATGAACCATGACATCATGACCTGAGCCCAAATTAAGAGTCAGATGCTTAATTGACTGAGCCAAATCTTGAAGAGCTAAAGTAGTTTAGTTTGCTCAAAACCACACATTAAGTGGTGGAAACAGGATTCAAAATACGAACTGATCTGACCTCCAAACCTGCACCACTTTTTACACATAGTTGTCTTGATAGTTATGTAACGTATTTATAGATCTGTTGGTCTTTCTTTTTGTATTATAATTCTTCTTAAAGCTCTTTTGTTATCAGCAGGTATAGACTGTCTTGGACACTTTATTTCTACACTATAGTTCTTCACCTAATTTATTATTTTTTAAAATCTGAAGTTAAATATACTTAATATGGAGTACTTTAGAACTTTATTATTGTACATATAATATTTACTTTGATATCTGTGTAATTCCCTAATGTCAAAATTTACCATGACTTTTTTGAGTCACTGAAAATAAGATTTTAAATCTTTATAAAGAGGACTATTTTTGTTAAGTGATAAAAATAATCAGGTGGAGAAAAAGAACAATATTCTACAAATAAAAACATTTTGCATATTTTTATTTTAGTAAGTTAATTATATGACTAAACTGTCTGATCCTTAACCTTACTTACTTGTTTCTCTACACTGAAAAAGAACCCAGGCTTACTTATCTTTCAGTTTTCTATTACAACTCCCTCCCACCCTCTAAAATACGTTGTCTGCCTTTGTTGATGTTTTCAAAATATATTAATGTTGACATATTATTTGTTTTGATAAGTGTTTTATATTCATTATCTCTTTTAATTCATACTGTAGTCTTTAAATACATGGAATCATTGCTATTTTATATATAAAGAAACAAGCCCAGGTTATACAAATGGAAAATCAAGAACCAGTATTTAGTTGAAATCCTATTGATGCAAATCTTGTCCTCTTAATTTTTGTAGGTCACATTATTCAATTTTTGAAAGATTTTTTTAGAGCAGTTTAATGTTCAAAGCAAAGTTGAGGAGAAGGTGTAGTTACTTTCCTTTATCTCCTGCCCCCAAACATAACATAGCCTCTCCCACTATCAACATTCTCTACTAGAGTCATAGGTTTCTTATAATTGATGGAACTACACACTGGCATATCATAACCACCCAAAGTCCCTAGTTTACATTATGGTTCACTGTTGGTGTTATATATTCTATTGGTTTGGAAAAGTACATGATGACATGTATTCATCATTATAATATCATACAAGGAATTTTTACTGCCCTGAATATACTGTGTTCTGCCTATTCATCTTCCTCCTTAAACCCCTGCTCACTGGCAATGACTAATATTTGTTATTATTTTCATAGTTTTGCCTTTTCCCAAATGTCACTTAGTTGGAATCATAAACTATATAGCCTTTTCAAGTTGACCTTTTCACTTAATAATAGATAATTAAGGTTTTTTTCATGTCTTCATAGCTTGATAGATCTTTTCCTTTCAGTGATGAATAATCTTCTATTTCTAAATCTACCAGAGTTTATCCATTTACCTACTGAAGGACATCTTGGTCACTTCCAGATTTTGGCAATTCGGAATAAAGCTATCACTCATGAACAGGTTTTTGTGTGAATTTAATTTTTCAGCTCCTTTGGGAGCATGATTGGTGGATCATGTCAAAAGTAAGGTACTTTTAGAGAAATTGTCTTCTACATTATTGGATTTTGATATACTACACACAAAGAATGATTGACAACTTCAGCCTATTTAGATGGGTCATTTTATTTCCTGGGTATTTAGAGAAATGAAAATCAAGATGTGAACTTAACATTCTGGTGAAAAATAAAGCATTTTTAAAAATTAAATCCTTATGAATATTTGTGATAGTATCTCATTACTGTGATTATGATCAAAATGTAGTGTACGTGTAAAATACCAATAGTATTTTTCAAACACTTAAAAATAATTCAGAAGGTGATGGACATGGAGGAGGGCACTTGTTGGGATGAGCACTGGGTGTTACATGGAAACCAACTTGACAATAAACTATAAAAGAAAAAAAGTAATTCAATAGTGTGTACTTTGTTGATTATTGAGCTTCTAACTTTGAAGGACAAGGCAGCTCCATAAGGGAATTAAGTAATTTGCTGAAAGTTTTCACAACCACCAAGTCCTGGAAGCTTGAAATCCAGAAGTATAATTTTGCTGTAGTTGAATTTTGAACTTTGCCTAAAAAACACACTATTTTCTTTTCATCTTTGCAAAATACTATACTTACTGAGGGTAAAAAGAATTAGTTTTTATTTTAAGTAAGTTAGTTTACTAGTTACATATGAATGTGTTTTTTTCAAATGGCCAATTATCTTGCATTTATTAAGTAATTGAAATACCTTAAACTATTTTTCTTTCTTCATAATAAACTTATCAGTGTACAATTAATCACGCAGTTGTAAATGATTGGGTTGAATTCTTGAAATTCTTTTAAAATTATAAAATAGATACAGAAAATCATATAAAACAAATATGTAGCTTAGTGAATTATTAAAAGTGCTCTGGGGGCACCTGGGTGGCTCAGTTGGTTGAGCATCTGACTAGTTCAGGTCATGATCTCATGGTTCCTGAGTTTGAGCCCTGCATCAGGCTCTGTGCTGACAGCTCAGAACCTGGAGGCTGTTTGGGATTCTGTGTCTCCCTCTCTCTCTGGTCCTCCGCAACTCAGGTGTCTCTCTCTCTCTCTTTCCCTCTCTCTTCTCTCTCTCTCTCTCTCTCTCTCTCTCTCTCTCTCTCCCTCCCTCTCGCTAAACTCTCTAGCTAAACTCTCTCTCTCTCTCTCTCTCTCTAAACATTAAATTTTTTAAGAAGTGTTCGAGTAACCACAATTCACATTAGGAAATCAATTCTTGTTCAGACAACCCATAAGTCTTCCATGTACCTCATCCCATTCATATCTGCTTGTTTCCCATCAAAATTACCAATATTCTGACTTTTTAGAAATCACTCCTTTACACTTACTTAGTTTTTTAGTACTGATGAATATATCCTTAGGCCCTCTACCTTAGTCTTGCTCATTGAAAATAAAAACAAAAACAAATACAAAAAAACAATTCAATAAGTTAAGTCTGGTAATCCAAAGACTGTCCTTCTATCAGTTTATTTTCAGTTTATCTTAGAAAATTCTAGTCTATTTGATTTATACTGTTTCTTGCACTTGATACATATTCCTGGTTGCATACTTATGGTATAGTTCAATTTTTCTGTTTTTTTTCTCCTCTGTATTACCACATGGAGACTGGATCTTAAAGTTTGATTAGACACAGGTTGAGTCCCTTTGGCAAGATTACCTGTGGTGAGGTTTTGGTTTTCTTTTAAATTAAGAGACACAAATTAATTGGTTGTCTCTCTTTTTATGATTGTAGTGGTCATTGGTGCTCAATTTAGATTTAATTGTTGCAAAATGCTAATAGTCCAATTTTATCATTTCTTTTCAATTGAATATTTGTAATACCTTAATATAAAGCTAAACAGCTTCATCTACTATTTGGTTACCTACTGGTATAGTTCATTAAAAAAAAGTCAGGATAGTCCTTTTTTTGTTCTATTGGTTTTTAAGACAGTGACTTTTAAAATGATAAATTAGTTTCCTTTTGTCCTCTGAAAGTGATAATTTATTGAGTGTCATTATGAATTTAAATATATTTTACTAGTTTAAATCTTATCTATTGAAACTCAAATTTTGTGCAATGGGAGTCTCTTTAAGTTGGTTGTTGAGTTCTTTGCACATTTTTTGACTGTTTCCTTGCCATAGGATTGAACAAGTTGTTCCACAACTATCTTGGACATTTCCTGACCTAAATCTGGAAAAACTGTAATTCAAGGCTATATTCTGGGCACTAGAAATGCTCATTGATTCTGGGGTGGTCCTTGTGCTATACTTTTTTAGGGAACAGAGGGCATCTGGTAATAATAAAATACTTGAGAAGATTCATACCAAATACTGACTTTAACTTGAAGACTATAGTGTTTGTACTTAAATTTTTCTGTTGCTTCTCTATTTTCTTTATGCCATACGGAGAATACTGGTTCTCAAGGACAAGAAGAAAGATAAAATATCTCTAAATAACTCATTTGCTTTATACCATATGATGCCTAAAGCAGACTCAGAATAATAATATTAATACAACTACTATCAATTGTATTTTTGCATTTGTTCTCCCCATATTCTTCCCTCATTTTGAAAAATGTATTTATTTTGAGACAGAGGGGAGAGAGAGAGAGAGAGAGAGAAAACACACAAGTGGGGGAGGGGTGGAGAGAGGAGAGAGAGAATCTCCAGCAGGCTCTGTGCCATCAGAGCAGAGCCTGATGTGGGACTCGAATTCACGAACAGTGAGATAACAACTTGAGCCAAAACCAAGAGTTGGATGCTTAACGGACTGAGCTACCCAGATGCCCCCTTCGCTCCTTTTAAAAATAGTTTTTAAATAGTCATCATTATTATTCCTTTCCTCTTAAATCCCCATTAGCATTACTTCTACAGGTAACCATGAAAATTTATTTTCATAGCTATTGAATCACTTTGGCTGACTGAATTTTATTCTGTAATATTGTCCTCAGAAAAAGTTCATGGGAGCAATAAAACCTGAGTCTCTGCTTGTTGCTAAGATTTTTTCTGTGTTCTTTCTAATTGAAATTCAATTTCTCTGATTATCCAATCTCTTTCCTTCTTTATCTTAAATATGTTACTCTATTTTCTTAGGATATAGAAACATTGATGTTGGAAAATGATGATTATTTTTCTTTCCCTTATAAATTGATTTGTAGTTTTAGTATTTTTTTCCTGTTTTACTTTAGCTTTTCCTCTTCAGAAACTCTTATTTATATATTGTATGTATTTTAACTATCTTTAATATTTGTCACTTTTTTCATATCATTTATCTCCTTTCCCTCTTTTATTGAAAATTTTTCTTGCTTTTCACCTTTTATTTATCTTAAGTCATTACATGGTGTGTTTGTTGTCTTCCTAGTTTAATCCACATTTCTTTTTTTAAATTTCTTTTTAAAAATATTCTTAAATGTTTAGTTTTGAGAGAGAGCACATGAGTAAGGGAGGGACAGAGAGAGAGGGAAAGACAGAGAATCTGAAGCAGTCTCCAGGCTCTGAGCTGTCAGCACAGAGCCCAATGTGGGGCTTGAACCCACAGACCTTGAGATCATGATCTGAGCCAAAGTCAGATGCTTAACCAACTGAGCCACCCACGTGCTTCTTCCTGCTCTTTTTAAAATACAATTGTAATCATCGTTATCTTTCTGACTTGTTTTTGTTGTCTGGAGGATGTTTTTTTGCTCCTTATTTAATCATTGTTCTTTTAATTACTTTTTACAGAATTTGACCATGAGCTTTTTCTATTCCCCATATTTACACTAAATTGATATCCGTGAACTTTAAAAAAGAAGTATATATAGTTCAAAATAGTTCTTATAACTTCACTGAGCTCTCCCTCTCCTATTGTGTTTGAGTAATGTTTTAAAATATGCAGTTCTGCCTTCTGACATTTCCTGCCTGTTTCTCTTGACTACCTTACTCTTTGTCTTTCTTGTTAATTTCTCAATCTACTCCTTATTGTTTGTCCTATAGAATCTTGTTTGTCTGGTTAGTGGTGAGAGTTAAGAAGTGTTCATCCTGCTTGACCCATTTATAAACTGAACTTTGGCTCTTGTATTCATCTATTACTGGTTTGGAGATAATGACCCCAGTTTTCAGCTGGCCTTACATAAGCCACTGAGCTTTCCAGCAGATACTAATGTGGTGGACATTATGGTGTCCTTCTGTTCTCAGGTCATTCCCAGACTCTTGTATTTGACTCTTTTTTTCATCCTGTGGAGCCAATGATACCATGTAGGTCTTGGTCAGTTAGTAGTTTCTTCTATTTTGGAGGCAAAGCAAACTGCTTTAGCATCCATGCTCCTAAGGGAACTTCATAACAAAGCTGTGAAGGAGGTGATGCCAGTGCTATATGTATTTTCATTATTTCATAGCTGAAGAAGCTAACCTTCAGAGAGACCAAGTGACTTGACCAATGTCACACATCTGGCATGTAGACAAAATATAACTAGAACTAGTATTTCCTGATTCTCAAACCAGCAGTTTGTCCACATGGAGTTTTGAGGCCTTCTCCATTGTAGCAGATACATATTTGCAACATGGTTTCTGAATACATTTGCCATGAAAGCCATTTATCCAAGGGTGCCTGGATAGCTTAGTTGGTTGAACATCATTCTGGCTCTTGATTTCAACTCAGGCCATAATCTCATGGCCATGAGATCGAGCCCCACATTAGGCTCGGTGCTGATAACACAGAGTCTGCTTGGGATTCTCTCTCTTCCTCTCTCTCTACCCCTTTTCTCTCTCACTCACTGTTTCTCTCTCTAAGTTAATAAGACATTAAAAAAATTCTATCCCGTTATTCCATATGCTTAGGAAGCACCAAAACAGTGTAATAGCAAATGTATTAAATTTGCTAATATAATTTCACACCTCATTGCCTGATTTTTTTTCTCTCTCAACTTAAAGCCAGTATTCAGCTTAACCTGGAAGTAATTTATAGGACAATGTTATGAAAACAGCAATAAAAATAGAGTCGTCTACATTCTTTGTTTCCTTACTGCCATGGCAAAGTATAAGTGATTGCCTAGAGCTTCTGTATGTGCTGTTCTTGGTGTATTTGGTTAGGAGGAGGACCTCACATGGGTAGATGTTAATTGATATGTTTGAAAATTTGATTTGACATGTCTGTGAAGAGTTCATTCAAGAAGCAGTTTCTTGTCCTTATAGGGATATTTCTGCTTCACAGATTGGTTTTATTGCCAGATCTTACTGATTCTTGGATTCACAGTGTCAGAGCTGATAATGTTCCTAGACATCATTGACTCAGACTCCCACTATCTGCTCACCATATAAGTGAGGTATTGGAGCTCCAGAGGGTATGGTTTTCTCCCATATCTTATCTCTGTTGAAGACTTGCTCCATTCTTCTTTATTAGATACTGAATCTCAACAGACACAAGACCCTCAGGACCTGGCCCTACTTACCCTGCTTATCCTTCCACTTTCATTTTTACTACTACCAACTGTCTAAAATCTAGTCTTTATTCAGGCTAAAATATGTTGAAATCCAAGAAAATACCATGTTCTTACATCCTAGGACCTTGACATGCTCTGTTTCCTCAGCCTCAAAAATCAGCCTTCATTCCTTTTTACTTGATTCCTACGTGAACTTTAGTGATGAGCTCCAGTTCACTTCCCCAAGAATTTTTACTTGGGCAGTCCAAGCCCAGTTTGGTGCCCCACTGGCCGAAAGCTTCAAGAAGTCAGAAACCTTGTCTGTTGCGTTAACTGTTCCATAGTTGGTATTTATCTAGCATAATGTGTAGTATGAAAAGAGGATTCCAGTAAATGATCATTAAATTAATGACTGAATTGGGGGTGCCTGGGTTGTTCAGTCAGTTAAGCATCTGACTCCTGGTTTTGGCTCAAGTCATCATGACTCGTGGTTTTTCGTGTTTTCTCCCTGCATATGTTTCTGCGCTGGCAGCATGGGACCTGATTGGCATTCTCTCTCTCCCCACTCACTTTGTCTCCAAATAAATGTACCTAAATTTTTTTAAATGAATGAGTGAATTGTTGTTCATATCCTTACTACCTTGTACCTGGAAGTATATATACTTCTAGCTACGTACATGCACACAGTTAAAGTCTCTAAGATTTTTTTTTTTGACTCTTAATGCACAATATTTTTAATTTCTGAATCAAATAAAATTTCTTCTATTATTCAAGGTCTTGTACTAGTGGACCCCTCTCCATCTCACTATCCTAATTCCTCAGTAAATTTGATGCTTGACAAGTCACTTATTAGATTAGTGTACCTATGGCTATCATGTACTTTCTGGAAAGAACTTTAATGCCTAAGGGATTTCAAATACCAGCAGAAACAATATGTTACTCTAAAAATGGTATATTTGTTCCACATTTCTTCTCAAGTGCATTTATTCTCAGGTGTTAGTTTCATTCAAGAGGACAACAAGGATCTGAGGTGGGTTTCTGTGGTGAAAACTGTTGGTTATAGAATGGTTATAATATGATTAGAATAACACATACTACCATATATTTTTTGAAGGAGAGTATACTCTGAATTAGCAATTCATAAAATTAATGTAGAACTCAAGGTCTGTGAAGGGCCCTCCATTATTCTGATCTTAGAATCTTAAAAGCACTTAGCTTAAGGGCTTGTGAAAGACAATAAATCAGTAGCACTATTGAGAATTTTGTTCATATTTCTCTGTCCAGATAACTTTAGGTATCAACATCCAAAAGGGCAAAACGGGAAACATTCAGTCTTACATTATACCCACATGTATGGAAAGATTAACAAAAGAAAGAGGATTATTTTCTGAGGAGAATTTGCTATTTATTTTATTGATCTCTGTAGCATAAACTTACTGTTATAACTCATTTTGGTTACCAAAATTCTATTTCATTTGCTTTTTTACTTTTTTCTGAAAGCATAGTTGAAACTGAAATATTTTCATAGGACATCCTCGTTGGCATTAGCAGTACTAGATATAATATACAGGGTATTTCTGAGAACTGGACATGGAACAGATTATTCATTATATTATTTTAACGTATAAAGTATCCAGCAATATGCTTTATGTCTTGACATGGAGGTTTATTTAACAATTGTGTTATTTACATTTTTCATAAATATTTTATTACTGAATTTACTAAATATGTTCATGAGTAGATTAAACTTTTTTTTTAAATGTTTAAATGTTTAATTTTGAGAGAGAGAGAGAGAGAGAGAGAGAGAGAGAGAAAACACAAGTGGGGGAGGGGCAGAGACAGAGGGAGACACAGAATCCAAAGCAAGCCCCAGGCTCTGAGCTGTCAGCATAGGGCTCAAACTTATGAACTGTGAGATCATTACCTGAGCCTGAGTTGGAAGCCTAACCCACTGAGCCACCCAGCTGCCCTAGATTAAATGTTTTTTAATGATTAAATTTGTTTTGTTGCTGTTTTATGTTGGTAAGCTAACAAACATCATTAAAATGTGTATATTCTATTGTTTTTATTTTATGTATATGTGGTGTTTATGGAAATAATAAGTTTTAATGTTAACTTGTGTCTTCCTATTAGTAAATTAGGTTTATGTTACATCAGTGATTTTTCTGGCCTTTTTTCTCTAGTTGTTGATTGATAATTAGTCTTGTTACTTAGGAAATATTGTAACTGTTTAAATGTAATCAACTTTTTTTCAGAATTAAGCTAAAGTATTCTGTTGGTACGGAAATGGGTGCTATAAATTGGAAATGTATGAATTAGTTTAGGCAGATAACATAGTAAATTCAAGTGGATTTTAAAAATTTGGTGATAGAATGATTTATCCATTAATTTGTTACAACATTTGCTACATTGTACATTATTGGTCTTCTGTTAGACAATAAGTTACGGAAAGAAGGACCCCATCTCATTTTTGTAGCACTGATAGTGGTTTTTCTTTTATACATTAGTCAAGAAATAGTTGAAAATGGGTGACATTAATTTGGATGAGTTATGAATTATTTGTTACAGTATATTTACATGGAATAACAAAGTTAAGGGTGTATCATTTTTCTTGGGAATTTTTTTTCATTGTGCCGTGCTGGATGTCCCTTGGATCTACTAAAGTACTCTATACCCTTCATCTCCTTCCTCTAGAAGGTTAAACTGACTGGATGCATCAACAGGGCATTTAGCTCTCTGTATTTTGGTTGATTTTGATTCATGGGGTGGCAGGAGATCAAACTGAGGTGAAGAGTGAGTTTGGGATATTTATTTATTCCCTTGGCTTCTTCTTGGAACTCCCCTAGTGAATGTCTCGTCATGGATCTGCAAGTTACTGCTTTTTGTCAAATGTGGTATTCTACGTGACTCTCGAAACCTCTCTCCCCTCTGGTCATCCCTTCTGGTCTAGAGGTAGTTGACATCTTGGCTGCTGGTAGCCTTGGGTTTCTCCTCTGTTCCCTTAGTTATAGTAATTGGATTGTACCATCTGGTTGCCATTGGAACCTTGAATGATACATGTATCGTACTGTGATTCTGTTTTAAAATTGTGTTCTCTTGCTAAATACTCTATTAACAGAACTTAATTTTCCTAAGAGTGATCAGTCTACAAATTTGGTGTAACTGCAGGACTTTATGAAGGCATGACGCAAATTCATCAATCCTTTGAAGATAATGTATCTTTAATCTGTATACTCTACCACAAAGGGAATGCTAAACCACTTAAAATTAAAACATTCACTAATTCAACAAATAACTGAACACACTGTGTTCCAGGAGTATAGATACTAAGTTGTGATGGAGATTTAGTAGATCGGGTGCTTCTTCTGAGAGTACGGGCTGAGATTACTCCCCTATACCAGTAATATAACTAATACAGGCTAAACAAGCCTGCCATTGCTGTTCCTAAACCACTTGTCTAAAATCAGTTTTATCAGGAGTAAATATATTTGTTCACCTTCCTGGCTATTGTATCTCTCGAATGGTTTCCGAATTTAGAAAGAGCAATGAGGTAGGTCGTGAGTTTACCTTCTCAAACCTTGATAGCTCACAAGTCAGAAAACGCATTCCAGCACAGGTATGAAATGCCTTGACACATTTGTATGTTATGCCACATTTTGGTCTCTTAATTCCTTAGCAGCGACTATAGGTTGAGGATCCAACTGAGATGGAATTGGTATTTTTAATTTCACGCTTGTATTTTGTAATAGTTATTTTATAAACTCAATCCGTAGGGAGTCACTGGTAGAGAAGATAATATTAAAGACGAAATTTATAAAAAAAAAATAAGTGGGAGATAATAAATGTAGGAGAGGGGTCAAATAAGAAAGGGGTCAAAAAGGTTGTTGATACTGGCAGTAGGGAGATATTTGTTATATTCTTAAATACTGTTTCAGGGATGGAAACCTAATTATAATAGTGTGAGCAATAAAGAAGGGGCAAGAAAGAGCAGATGGAAGGTAGACGTGTTTCAGGAGACTTAGAAATGAAGGAAAGGAGAGAAAATTTTAAGGAGCTACAGTGATACACAGTAGGGATTTTTGTTTGTTGCTTTTTTTTTTTTTAAGGATGAAAGATATTTGAAAATAATTTTAATCTGTAAAGAAAGCCAGCAGCAGTCTTGAAAAGATTAGGAAAGGAAAAAGAAGAACTGAACATCAGATAAGCTGAGGAAGGTTGAGTCTTGGGCTGGGGAGGACCTTTTACCCTGTGATCTTGGGAGAGGAGATGCAGGTGGTAGGGATACTTTCTTCCCCTCTTCTAATGGTTTTGGATAATAGTTCTGAAAGTGAACATGAAAAGGAAAGCAAACGGGGAGAGGGATCATCAGTGTGTGTGCCCCTTGAAACTTCTTCCCAGGGCGCCTGGGTGGTTCAGTCAGTTGAGCAGCCGACTTCGGCTCAGGTCACGATCTCGTGGTTCGTGAGTTTGAGACCCGCATCGGGCTCTGTGCTGACAGCTCAGAGCCTGGAGCCTGCTGCAGATTCTGTGTCTCTTTCTCTTTCTGCCCTTCCCCTGCTCACGCTCTGTCTCTCTGTCTCTCAAAAATAAACAAACATTAAAAAAAAAAAAAAAAGGAAACTTCTTCCCAGTGTCTTCCACAGTGGAGAACTTTGATTTAGAGCCTTCCAAAATTAAGATTTCTTTATTCTCCTTGGTAGGTCTAATTGTGTTATATCCTATCCAAAGCAATGTTAAGCACCATTTGGTTATTATACATGATGCTTTCAACTCTGTCAAAGTGAAATTCCTTGGAAGGTTCTTTCATGGTTCATTGATTTTATGGATAGATAAAAGGAACTTCCTATAGCCCACTGCAAAGCCTCCAGGCAACTGCTTTTTAGGGTACCATGTTAGAAACACTTTTTTAGAACTTCTGAATTGGTGGGGCAATGGCGACATCATGAAACTCACTGAGTATGGTTTCATATGACATGAAATCATTCTCTTTTTGCCTCAGTTGGAGCCTAAGTGGCAGGGTATTATCTCATGGAAACATAGAAAGCCAGTTGTTAGAATCTCCCAACAATGAGACTCTGATCAAAGGATTTTTTTTTTTTTAGGAGTTTCATTTTCTCTTAACTCTGTATATTTTATCTTTGAGGAAAAAGACACACATAGTTATGTAGCTTGAGCACAATAGAAAATAGTTGCAGACTGTTAATTCCATCTGCTTCCCAGAAGGGTTACCTAGAGATATTGAAGAGGCCCAAAAGGGCTTTCATATCACCTGGTTCTTAGATGTGTTAACAGATCTTTACTGAACAGTTCTTGCTGCTCCACTTAGCATACCATTTCTTGGTTTCAGCCTTTTAGCTTGCCCATATATATGTTACATACATAAACATATAATAGGAAAATCCTGTCCATGCCCCCTGGCCTGAATCCAGGAGGAGAGGCTCTGTGTCTAACTGGTCTCCTTTCCTGAACATTTATTACTTTGTCACTTGTCTTAACTCTTGTGCTTAGTTTCTTTTGAAGAAGCAGTATTTTGGCCAAAATACCGTTGACTTATTTTAACCCTAGGTCTGTTTCTTCATCTGAAAATCAGTGTGGCTCAGTCCCCTATTTTATTAAACTTTGTTGCCTCTGACTACCTTTTTCTTCTATAATTTACATCCAAGCAGCCAGTATCCAAAAGGCAAAGATTGTAAGTAATATGTTACACCTGATTTTTTTTACATGTATCTTTATTTTAGTCATGTTATTACATGATTTCTGTTAGGTATAGGCTTCACAGTCTTAAGAATTTCAGCATCTTTATTTCTTGTATGATCTTCTAAAAAAGGTTCAGAATATCAGTTCTCTCTAGAGAATTTTAATTCTTTTGTTCAGTGATGGGAAGTATGTGATGATACTATATTTGAAGCATAGGACTTTAAAAAAAAAAAAACCTGGCACATGTGAGGACCATATTTAAATTGAGAGAAAATAAATTCATAGAATTAAATTTTGTGGTAAACATATTTTCTTGAATTTTGAAAACTTAAGTCCTTATTATGTACAGACATTTTACTTAGAATTGCCAAATGAAGATATTCAAATATCAAATTAAATTTTGGTAGTATATTATTAATTTAGAAAACAGTAATTGATATTTCCCAGCTTACTAATCTTTTTTTAAAGGAAGAATGCTAAATGAGATAAAGGCATGCTTCATTACTTATGTACGCAGACATTGCAAACTCATTTACATCTGAGCTCTCTTAAAGAAAGCCTCACAAAAAAGCTAAAAATTTTCTGGTTTTGGTAGTGCTCTGCTGTCAGTCCACAGACTTATTCTCCAGAGAATAAATGTTTTTCTCTGCCTCCTGCAGATGTTCTTTTCTTGTATATAAGCCTTAAAGTGCAAGCTTCAGATGGTCCCTGTAAGAATATTCTTACTGTTTTAAAAATCAATGTTGTACATACTCAGGATGCATTTGACACTTTGGTTCCACCAGAGAATCAACAGCACAAAGGTACCAATTTACTTGTTTAATCTGAAATGCTGCAACATGAAAAATTTCCTTTATAGCTCCTCTGATTCTTTGAACATGAAGTAGCCGTCAGAAGAGGAAAAATACTTGTCTTCACTTACAAACTATTGTTTCAGGAATATATAAATTTATGTTTCTGCCAGAAGTCAGTTTTCAGAGTGATCTCTGTAGTAGCAAGTCTGTTACAGAAATTCTGCTTTATTATCCCTTTTCCTTAATTAAAAGAATACTTAATGATTTCACCATACCAAGAGCCCATGAATAATACGATTATAGACACATTTTCTTAAATTTTGTTTACTTTAGCAGTAACCTACTTAAGAATTTCCATTCTTATCCATTTTTGTTTGTAGACCAATCTTTGCTAACTACACATTTCTACTCCTTGTTGCCAAATCATGCTGCCTGAATCTTGAAATGATACAAAGGGTTAAGAAATCTACAAAAGCCCTTCCAGGACCATGATTGGGTTTTGTGAATGCCATATTGAAAAATTATTTTCTTTTTCAATGTTGGTTTACTTTTGAGAGACAGGGAGTGAGTAGGGGAGGGGCAGAGAGAGAGGGGAGACAGAGTCTTAAGCAGGCTCCAGGCTCTGAGCTGTCAGCACAGAGCCCGAAGCGGGGCTTGAATCCACGAACCGTGAGCTTATGACCTGAGCCGAAGTTGGACGTTTAACTGACTGAGCCACCCAGGCACCCCTCAAAAATTCTTAAAACAGGAAGCATTTGGCATTCCCTCACTTGGTATCAAAATAGCTAACTTGCATAGCTTGAACACTTTGCCCTTATTTATTGAAGGGAATAAAAATGTCTTCTAATCAAGAAGCACCTTTCATTGTTATTCCATTAACATTTCAACAATTAGTTTTAGTGGCTTGCAAAAACACTGCTTTTTGTTGTTGTTAGTTTTGTTTCAGCAAAATATAAATTCTATGTTTTCTAGAAGACTTGGTGCTTCAAGATTAATTTTATAATTCACTACTATGGTGGTTTTGGCAGATACAGGCTCTAAACAACCAGATGATAATTGGACAGTTTACTATTTTTTTTTTTTTGTCAGTTGCTGTTTATGTAAATATCTAGACCATACATTTAAGCATATAGCAAAATTGAAGTGACAATACTAATACAAAACTGGGTTAGTTGTGGCCTGGTTTTGGTTTACTTTGTGTTGATATCCTTCTTTCTGTAGATAAAAGTACAATAGTGCTCCCAACACTGGATGTAGTCCTGAGTATGGCTGTTTAGATCTAAATGGTGCTTCCACATAAACAGCATGTTTCCTGCATTTCCATTAAATAGTCTTTCAATTGATTTCCTAAAATGAGGCAACTGGAATAGACAAATCCTTGCAAGTAACATTACCCCACAGATTGGCAAATACTGGAAATAATACCTATTTCCATTCTTTCTTCTGTCTCCCAAGAACAGTGACATCAGTGTGGAAAAACAGTCATGTTGGATGAGTCAGTGGCCATATGGGAAAAATAAAATAAAATTAGTCTCAAACCACACATCAGAATAAATTATAAATGGATTAAATATTTACATTAAAATATGACACCATAAAAATACCAGAAGAAACCATGGAGTAAGTATATTTGGTATAGGAAAAGCTTTTCTAAAGATACAAAGTTCAGAAGACAAAAAAGAACACATTGAAAAATTCTTGGGACACCTGGGTGTTTTAGTCGGTTAAGCGTCGGACTATTGATTTCTGTTCAGGTCTTGGGATTAAGCCCCATGATGGGCTCTGCGCTGACAGATGGAGCCTGCTTGGAATTCTCTCTTTCCCTTTTTCTGTGCCCCTTCGTCACTCATGCTCTCTTTCTGTCTCACAAGATAAGCAGTTAAAAAAAGAAAATATTGATACATTTTTTATACAAATAAAAATTTTTGTCTGGTAAAAACTGCAAATTCAAGATACACATAATAAATACAAAAAATTACTTGCAGGTCATACTGCCAGAAAAATATATTAATTTCCTTAATATCAACAATTGAACAGAAATAAAAACATGAAAAAAACATCAATCACCTAAGCAAAATGGGCAAACTATCAATGCTTTGATAGTTCATAGATAAAAATTGTTAAAAATCTGAAAAAAATTATTCAACTTTATTTTTAATATGACAAAGGCAATCTCAGAAGACAAAAATAACATCTGTACATATGTAAATAGGCAAACTCATTCAAGTTTATTAACAAACTGTGTTGTCAAGGGCCTGCGAAGAACCAAGCATTTTCACTTACTGGTGTTGTAATACCATACTGTGGAACTCCAACAGAGGGAAGTTGGGCATTATTAAAATCACCAGTGCTTATACCCTTTAACTTATTCTACTGCTGAGAATTTATATTATAGACATATTAATGTATACATGTCATGAAGTTAACCAAGTTTATTCAATGTGATAATGACAAATTGTAAACAACCTAATTGTTAAGCTATGGACTGCTTTAAATAATTTCTGATGCTGTCATATCATGTAGAATATTGTGCAAAGTAAAAATAAAAGTAAAAATGTAAAAAAACATTAAAACAAGTCTTTATGAACTATGATGGAAAAATCAGCGATATATTATGTAAAAAGAGCAAAGTGAAGAATGGTACTGTAGTATATAAACACTGTGATAATGAAAATGTGTGTTTATGTGCATGCATGCATAAATATGCATAAGATCTCTGGAATAATTTGCCTAGTTGAAACCTAAATAGGTAGTTGCATGTAATAATGGGAACTGAGTAGACTGGAAGTCAAGAGAAGAAAGGAAAACATTTTGAATTGTAAATACACACACAAACCCAAACCCCAGATGCACATTCCCAGAAATAGACAAACTCAGTGAATTCATTTCTCAAAACTCTTATGTATGATTCTAGTTCTATGTTTGTAACAGAGGAGTCTTGAATTTAAGACAGCTATGAAGTTTATAAAATCCTGTGAAGATAGTCCATCATCAAAAATAAACATACTGTATTGAAAAAATCTTTGTACGTTCTTACATATGCTCAAACACTTGTAATAAGTACTGTTGCGTTCACTTAAGACAAAGTTTTAAGCTAGACTTTTTTCAGACCAAGCCAAGGTGGATTTAAGAAAGGCTTATGAACAAAGAGCTAGTTAACAGGGTCTAAGATGGCATTTGGAGAAGGGCTATATGTTCAGGTATATCCCAGACTGCAGATGAGTAAGACATATTAGGACTGGGAAAATAAGTAATTCATTGTTGGTTTTGTCTTTAATTAACCGTCTTACCTTGGGTATTTCATAGCACCTTTTGGACTCAGTGAAGGAAGGGATTATAGGAGATGATCTTGAACATCTTCTCAAGAATTTGATACTCTGTTACTCTGATATAAATGATAGTCTTATCACTGTACACAATGTTAGTATTACAGCAATCATCTTTATATTGTGATGAATTGGACATGGTACAGTAAACACCATAAAAATTAAGCTTTAGTTCAATCATCTAAATGGTGTATGCAATTAACTTTAATGACAGCCTAATGCTGATAGACTTTTTTCATTGAAATAAAGACTTTTAACATATAAATACTATATGTGACATAGTGTGTAGCACATATAGTAAGTTTTTTAGATTATAAAGGCCATAAATATTGTTTCAATTTTCTGAAAGACAAATCTTCCAGGATTTGTTAAAGAGGGTATCAGAGGAATTGGGACATATTTATGGGCTTTGAAGCATCTACGGAAGCATTCAAAAGTAGTTTCCCAGGAAGAATTAGGGCCAAGTATTGGGTCAGCATGTCCAGCAATGTTAAGAGCATGAAAAGACGATCAAACAAGGGGAGACATGCAATTAATTGGAAATTTATGAAATATTAAGTACAGCCAAGGAAGAGTAGAAAATGAAGCTAGAGAAGTTAGGGAAGGGAACATAATGAAAAAATGACACTGCATGGAAAGGGGTTGGATTTGTTTTGGCAGTGAAAAGTCATTAAAGTTTTTAAAGAAAGTGAGTAATAAACATTTTAGACAGATCATCTGAGTATTATAATGTATGGACTGGGAAAATGGGAGACGGGAAGCAGCTAGACCTATTAGGAAACTTTGTAATAATAGGTAGACAAAGAATGATAAACACCTGAACTAAGGTAAGATCAGATTCTTAAAATTGCATGTATGGATGTCTTGCTGTTTAGTGATAGTGTGAGTTTATTTTAAGCAAATCTTGGGGATTAGAGAAAAGCTAATGACACCTCAGGACAGCATTTTCTTTATTTCTTGGTTTCTTTCTGACTCTGCCAAAATTGAAACAGCGTATGAAGTTATTTCTTTCAAGCTTTGTGATATCCCTTCAAATTTTTGTCAATGTGTTTGTCTATATTATTTGGTTATTCTTATTTTCTGCCAATTATTTGATAGAAAAAACTAAAACATTGTACATTATAGTCTGTAAAAGTAGTTGTAGACCATGTTCTCCCTAAGATCATATGGTTGAAAAAAAGCACTGACAAAGAAGCAAGCTGAAAATGGAGCTGTTGAGACTGGGGGTCAGAGTTAAGTAATACATTATTTAGTCAGCCTTGATGAGCCCTCCTCTCCTAGATGCCATTATTGCTCTTTTAGCTTTCTCTTGCCCATCCTGAATGACATACATGAGGAAAGCTGCTTCCAAAGAAGCAAAAGGTGTACTTTTGATCCAAATTTAAAGGAAATATTTTAGGGAATATTTTGATGTCTTACTTAGGACTTTATTTGTTAGTGTTGAGTTTTTCAGTCAAGTCCCCATTCAAACAAGTCCCCAGCAAAAAGAATATTAAACAAGTTATTATTCTGGATCTCAAAGACCTATTTAATTACGTTGAAAATATTTTCCCAATTAGAAGCTGGTTCTTTAGCTTGAGTTCAGGTGCAAGCAACATTCCTACAAGTGGAACCATTAAAATAGTTTAAGCATTCAAAATTATTACCATCAGTTCTACTTTAGGGTACATATTCATTACATTATTTCTTTTTAAGGGAGTTATTGAACAGGGTTGTGAGTTTGAACTTGACCTAAACTTTTTTGGGCATCAAGTTCCAAAAAACAGTGTTTTGGGATCTTTTTCCTTTGTGCTCATTCCAGCTACTGGTGAAGGATCACTGTATGTCTGAGTTGAATATTTGCTTCTCAATATTGATGCTTTCCTGAGTAAGAGAAAGAACAACAGTATGTGTTGTTCACAATATGTGAACACCAGAGACAGTTTTGCTTCCTGTTTCCCACCCTCTCTCTCCATCTGTGTAATGATATCAAAACACACACATGTATGCATGTGGGATTAAAGATATTTTTCTGTTGCTTACCCTTTGATATTTTAGCTAGGAGCTAATGAATGATTCAGTAGCAGCCTGGCCCTCATAAATGAAGGTAGCTTTTTGCCCCTGAAGATCACTAACCCACTGACATCATCAAAGCTAAACATTTGTTTAGAATATCAAGCATTATTTTAATAGCAAGTGTACTCTTATTTAAAAATTAGTTATAGAACCTACCAGTTAAAAAAAAGAATCCAATGAAATTACACTCTGCAAAAAATTAATTTGTCTTGACTATTTCAGGATTTGTTACATGTCAATGTCACTGTGGATATCATTGGTTACACTGTGACTAGGTGATTGAGTGGAGACCATAGTACATCCTTTTCATAGCTTGTGAGAAAACCATTATTACTCCTTCTGTCCCATGTTGTTTATCATTCATACATTTGAGGTTGAAAGTAAGTAAAAACTGCAGCTCAAAGTGGTTAAATATGAGGACTTTTTTTCCTCATTTAACTGAAAGTCCAGAAGTTGGGAAGGCTCCACACATGATGTGACTAATAGTTAAAATAAATCATTTTAAGTATCCAGGTTAATCCTTTTTCTTTACTCTGTCATCCTCAGGGTCAACTTCCTGTTAGGATGGGTACTCCTCCTTTTGATTGCAAGATGGCTACCAGTGGCTATTGTGTCCAGACGCTTCCTTATTAGTGTCCAGTGAGAGAGAGAGAATAGCTTTTCTTTCCCAGAAGATCTGTTAAACCCTCTTCATGCATGCCACTCGCTGAAATTGATTGAAAACTGCTCAGTTTTGAGTCAGCAGAATGGATGCTGGTAAGTCCCATTGTTTACCACAGTAGGACAGTCTTCATGGAGGAAGAGTAGTGAGAACATTTAAATTAGAGTTCGCTAAAGGTCTAGGAATAACAAGGGAAATAAATATAGCCAGTCAGATATTCTGGTTGTATAATTGGCTTTAATTATCTTTAAAATAATTAGCTTATTATTTAGCTAATAATAGCTTTAGCTTGGAGTGCGTGGGAAGATTCTTCCCTAGATATACCCTACTCCTCCTATTACATACAAGGAAATCTGTACCTTTTGAATGAAACCAAACTTCTACTCTTTAGGGTTGTAATAAGTAATCTCAGCAGACAACAGCTTCAACTATAAACTCTAGCTATTCCTCTTTATGTGGTATTGGATTTTATTTTATTAAGGGAACCAGCCAGTATTCTTTCCAAGTCCAGGAATATGTAGACACTGGTATATATGGGTAACTATGTGTAACTGTGTGCGTGTATGTGTATGTGTGTACACAGAGAAAGGAAAATCATTGGCATCCTGTAATTTTTCATTTGTCAAACTGACATTGAAATGTGTATTTGGGCGTTACATGGTCTCATTTCACAACTCTGAAAAACATCAGGGCATATTACAGACATAATCACTATGGTTCCAAAACATCATAATAAATAACCCATAGTAAACTGATTACAGATAATGTTTTTCCACCAGGTAGAAATCTGAGATTGAATCATAGCCATGAAACCCTGCATTTGTTTTATACAAATAAACATGCAATACTTGAGGTCCAATGAAAAAGTCCAAAAGAAAAAAAATACATATTTAAAAGGACTCAATGGTAAAACCACATAAAAACTTCACAAAATAGTTTTAGCCCTTGCAGAACTTTAATGTAGGAATGTACTTAAAATGAGGTTGTGAGCTAGTCCCTGTTGAACAATTGCTTTATCCAAATAAAAATAAAATGTTTTATCAATAGTAATTGCTTTTAGAAATACAAAGATATTTAGTCCCAAAATTAACCAGTATTTGTCATAGATCATTCACACATTCAAAATCTTAAAGTATATTTATAAATGCTTTGACTCATTGAAAATACTATCTCATCTTCTTAGATTTTAGTCCATTTGACCCACTGAAACAAAATATCATTGAATGGATGACTTTATAAACAAAAATTTATTTATCACGGTTCTGGAGGCTGGAAGGTCCAAGATCTAAGTGCCAACATACTCAGTATCTGGTGAAGACCTGCTTCCTGGTTCATGTAAGGCACTCAGTGGAATCTCTTTCAGAAAAAGCACTAATCCCATTCATGAGGACACAAACATTCAGATCATAGCAGTATGTTGTCTTTTTATAGAATCCCTCCGAACTGATATATTGAGTAGTATCAGAAGGAATTCATGGAAACAAAACAAAATCCTAGGAACATTCTCCTGGAGAACTATTTATAGCATAAAATGAAAGAACATCATTAAAATAATCTTGGTAATTATGATTACAAGTAAATTTTTCTCAAAGTCAAAGAGATCAGTCACTCAATAAAAATAGCTATTGAATATTTATAAGGTATCAGTCACTATTACCTATTTAAGAGATGAGATAAGGTCTCCTCCTGGAGATGAAATTGCGGTGTGGAAGGGGGACACAGATAAAAAAAAAAAAAAAGTTTAATGGCCAAGATAATTTCATACAGTGATAAATGCAATGAAAGAAATAAAACTATGTAACCAAAAAGATTGATAAGGAGCGGTTGGCCAGTTAGAACAGTAGCAGGGCTTTTTCTTACAGTGTTATTCCTGTGGTTAGATTAAGTTACATGGCAAAAGAGGCTTTGGAGATACAGTAGAGATTATGAATCAGCTGATGTTAAAATAGGAAAATTAATCCTGGATTCCCATCTGGATCAATATACTTTAAAATGTTTTAAAATCCATGTTCGTTAAAATAGGGAAGAGGAAGGTAGAGAGGTTCAAAACATGTGAAGGACTCCACATAGTGTTGCTGGCTTTAAAGATGGAGGGGGTCACAAATTGGAGAATCGGGTAGACTTGAGAAGCTGCGAAGAACTCTTACCTGACATGCTAACAAGGAAGCATGGACCTCTGTCATAAAATTGCATGGTATTGAATTTTGCCAACAACCTGAATGAATCTGAAAGCTTATTATACCCCAAAGTCTCCAGATAAAAGCCCAGGCTGGCCAAATCCTTGACTTTGGCCTTGGGAGACTTTAAACAGAGAACCCAGTAGAGGCATGTTGGTTCCAGACATCTCAACTAAGGATACTGTGAGACAATAAATGGTTATTTTTTAAGCCGGTGGGTTTGTGATAATTTGTTAAGACAGTGATAGAGTCTCCTTCAACGCCAACCAAATATGGATGCTTTCTACCTCCTGGGTCAGCTTGCGATAGGCAGGAGACTCTGCCTTGGTCTTTATTTCATGTGACATTCTATAGATATATAAGTTATCTAATTATTACTATTATTTCATGTGATATTCTATAGATATGTTATCCGATTATTTATTACTATATTGTTGCAGCATTAGTATTGATTAATGTCACTTCACAAAAATAGTACCTGATAAACCAAGCACTTGAAAACTTAACCACCTCTCCCCTCAAAACAGTACTTAGTACCTAGCTAGCACCAGGCCATCTATTCTTGCTATCTGTCAATATGATAGGGCAAATTTGATAGGGCAAATGAATGTAGGGCAAATTTCCCAGTAAAATGGAATACCTTACAAAAGACATAAGGTGTCATAAAGGTGGTAAAAGTGATCTTAAGACTTCTCAAATGATAATCTTGGAGAATTAGACCATTTAACAATTGAGAAAAGAAGAAATGAAGATTGATGATAGGACAGTAGATTGACTCGAAGTGACCTTTTTTCACTCTTACTAATGACTAATAATGTGCACTTAACCAGCACTTTCTGTAGTATGCCCAGTTCTCCTTGTTTTGTTCCCCATCCAGTCATCATCCCAACTTTCTAGGGACAGCCTGGTCCTTTGAATTGATTTTTACTACCATTTTGGCTTCCACAAGTGTCTACCACTATGTTCTACCAGTTACTACTGTGTTCCAGCTGGTAAATTGGACCTCCTCATAGCAATGATCACCTGAATGAGGCATGATTTTGCCATACCTCTTAGTACTGCTGCAGAATCCACTGGTTCTCCTTTTCAGGCCAGGTTCTGCTGATTGAATAAAGGCACACACACCTTCCCTAGTGAGACCTGGGTAGCAGATCTCTGCACATTTCCAGATTCCTCTCTTCTTTCCAACCATCCCTAAGTTACTACGATTCTAGAATGTCTCACCTAAGAGCTAAATTTTTGCCAATGTGATCTTTTGAAAAAAATTTTAAATATGTCCAGTCCTACATTCTCTTATAGATAATTTTTGCTTTGAGGTCCTTAAAGTGCCTTATAAAGATAAAAATAATTCCTTTGTGGCAAAGACTCTCTTCTTGTCTCTATGAAATAGAGCTATCCCACCTTCAGTGTTAGGCAGGACACATGGCTACCCTGAAGACAGATGACTAACCTCCCTTAGAGTGTGGTGGGTCCATTTGACTAAAATCTGGTCAAGGGGAAATAACAATGTTGCAGAAAGTGTCCTTAATGGGATAGGGCACTCTTCTCTCTGTCCTTTTTATCTTTTTGAGTGGAATATGGACATGATGACTAACCAACATCTTCCTGGTCCTTCCTGGACCATAAGATGGAAGCAATAGGATAGAAGTAGCCTGGAGGTCCCTATGATTTTGGAACAGCTAATCTAGCCCTGGACTACCTAAATTTTCATGAGACAGAAATAAGTTTCCCATCTTCTTTATCTGTGGATATTTTGGTTTTCTGTCACTCGTAGTGAAATCTAATCCCAAATTGATACACTTCATATTATTAATTTGCTTAGTGTCTAAATGACTCTGAATTAACAACTAAGGTATATTAACATTTCTATTTTACAAGAAAAAAAACTCTGAAGAATCTTAATCTTTTCTTTCTTACACCTCTCTTTTCTAATAGTGTTAATGTTGTGTTAGGGATGTATTTTTTTGGGTTTAACTTTTTAAAAAATTGTATTCTAGTTTTATAATTACAATGGCTATTTTCATTGTTCTATAACTGATATTGAGCTTCTAAATTCTAATATCTTTTTAATTTCCTGACAGATTTCTTCCTTTCTTCCATGCTGCTGCTGGTGCTTTTCTCTTCCTCGTCTTCACTTATTCCTGTTCCTTCTCCATTTACTGAGGGAAATTATTAGTCAATTTTAAGAGAATCTCTTTTAAAGACAAGTCAATAAACCAGTCTGAGCAAACCTGTGGTGGTACCATTTCAGCATTTTCATACACCTCTTTGAGGACCCCCACTCTGCCCTGGCAGAGATGATGGTGACAAGCATCCACTGCACATTCTTCTTAAGTGAAGTATGGATGTTATCCATTCACGCTTTATCCTGAAGTATTAAGTCCTGAGTACTTTAATGGATACACCCATTGAAGTGTACAATTCCTGAGTACAATTATTATTTTTTTTTATTAAACAGTTTCGTGTCTGTTAGCAATACTAGATGAGCCTTGAATAAAGATCTCTGCCCTTTGTGTTTCTGAACACCTCAAAGAATATTTTGTTTGTTATTCAAGAAGAACAGAAAGGCAGACAGAAGTAGCTTCTGAGCCTGAGCCAAACTCTGCCCTGTTGTATTTCCTCATCTTTTAACTGCTGAGGCCTGGGAGAGGGTGGTTCCACATGCTGGACATTGTGCTTGGGTCAGCTTTAGTGCCATGTCTGAGACTTAATAGGGAAAGCCAAAAGCAGCATGACTAGGGCATCTCTTGGGAACAGCTCTTATGTAGTGTGCTCTGTGTGTGACCTTACACTAAAAACACCAGTCAGTACAATGGGCAGGGTTTTCCAACAATGACTGTAGAAATCACAAAATGTTCTTTGTTTGGATGAGTACTCCTAATAGCAACATTTGATTAAAAAAAAAAAAAAGAGAGAGACAGTGAAGTTTAAACCATCATTGGAAGAATGAATTTTTAAACTACCTTTGTGAGATACAGGCTTATAACTTTCTGGTCATCTACCTTGACCCAGGAAGGAAATTTAGAATATTTTGTACAGTTTTGGATTGTGTTTCCTGGACTACCCACTCTCACTGATCTTCGCTAGACCTAGCAGGACAAATTAAATACTCAGGTGATATCCTGAAGCATAAGCACTTTTTGTAGCTCTGTGGCTTGGCTGCTAGATGAAATGTTGAAAACTTTTACAACAGAATGAGGAAATTGTTCAATGGGAATAAAAATTGTTGCTAATAAAGAAAAGGAGAAGAAATTCAAATTAAGTTTACTGGTCTGCCCTCAACTTCAGCTCTTATTTCTAGTATAGGAAGTTGAAGTGAGGTGAGACTAGTGATTCTTGTTAATCTTTTTTCAAAGTAGGTTTTATCTTTATTCTTTCATCCATTTATTCCATTTAGTTTCCTTTCTTTTTTTATTGTGGTAAGAATACTTAACATGAGCTCTATCCTTGCAACATTTTTTTTTTTGTTGTTTATTTTTGAGAGAGAGTACATGTGTGCCCATTGGGGGAGGGGGAGAGAGAGAGAATCTCAAGCAGGCTCCATGCCATTAGCTCAGAGCCCTATGAAGCCTTGATCCCATGAACCTTGAGATCGTGACCTGAGCTTGAAATGAAGAATAGACGCTTAACTGACCGAACCACCCAGGCACCCCCAAACACATTTTTAAGTGCATAATTCAGTATCGTTACCTGTAGGCACAATATTGCATAGCAAATATCTAGAACCTATTCATCTTGCACAACTAAAACTGTATATCCATAGTATGTAGATATATAGTTGCATACTACATAGCAATTCCATGTTTCCCCTTCCCCCATTCCCTGGTAACCACCATTTTATTGCATGTTTCTAAAAAATTGACTCTTAGATACCTCACAGGGTGGAATCATGTAGTATTTGTCCTTCTGTGACTCACTTACTTTCCTTAGCATGATGTCCTTCAGACCCATCCATATTGTCACAAATGTTAGGATTTCTTTCTTTTTTGAGGTGAATAATGTACAATGGTATGTATATGTTACGTTTTATTTATCTATTCCTCTGTTGAGGAATACTTAGCTTGTTGCCATATCTTGGCTGTGATGAACATGGGAGTAGATATCTTTTGGAGATTCTAATTTCAATTCAATATGGTTGATCTTTTATTCCTTAAATTATGCAACTCATCAAATAAACCTGCTTCCCAATGTCCTCTTTCCTTCTGCTTTTCTGTAAGTAGTAAACTAGGGTGGGAAGACAGAATTGCAATTCTTGTCACTTTTCTTCAGTCTCACATTTACCATGTCCTGAGATACCTCACTGCTGTCACTTGAGCCCACTGATCTCATTCTTAGGAAAATAAATTATATTAAATGTGTCTTCAGAACAGCTTTAACACTCCCTTCCCCCCCATATTTCTCATATGAGGGGAAAAGAAAAACTGTGTCTGTACACTTCTCTTAGGGGCTTTAGGCTGAATAAGACTTTTTCTGCACTGAAGAATCTTAGTCCTACCTGACAACCTTTACCAAGAAATGGTCATCTACATGTGGGAATAGGCAAGTACCTTAAATACCCAAAGTTAGCTTTTCATGTTACATCTCTTCCACTTAGAGGGTACTTGCTAGTCCTTTGGCTCCAGAAGGGCTTCTGACTAGTAATTTCAGTGTTGACTGTTGGGGCAGGCATGGATCAGGGTCATACCATCTGGGAGAATAGTTCTAATACTATGATTATTTAAATGATGCCTATCTTCCTGGGAACTGTAAACTCCCTGAAGTCAGGGATTGTGTCTGCCTTATTCACATTGTTACCCTCAATGCCTAGCACTGCTCTGGCATATAAATAGCTGCCGAATCAATTTTGTTTTTGAATGAATGGATTATTTTAATAGCAAACCGTAGGAGGGCCCTTGAACTCTATAGAACAGCCATTTCTAATATAGCTTCAGATAGCAATGTGGGATTAAAGGGCAGCCATAGCATATAAGCAGTTGTACTTTGTTATAGAAATATTTTTTTCCATTTCAGTTTATGCACAAATTAATGTTCTATAAGAAATGACCAGCCAAGGGAAATCAAATTAGTAGTATTTAGAAGAATAATACATACTATACATGGATGGGTTTCTTTTAGCTGTATGTATTAAACTCAATCAAGCATCTGGTAAGCTATATCAGAGTAAAGCATTCTTAGCATAACTCAAATCTTGTTAACTTTATTGCTGTTTAGTTTAAGTATACTATTCCTTTCTGTGGCCCCATATAAAGCATAAAGATTTTTGAAGTTCATAGTCACTTTAAGTGACATCATTGGGTTTTAGCTACTATACATGTCAGCTATGCTAATCTTTTGCAACCTGATAAAGGAAACAAGACAAAGCAAAATCTGCCTTTATAGGCAGGTTCATCTGAAAAAAGCACCAGATTATTACAATTACCTAGCAATAACACCTATGAAACAGCATCTGTCATATTTTCAAAGTCTTTGCTGAAAATTTTGAATTATTTTTTCATTTCTAACAGTTTAAGAATTACTTTTGTCCAAGATATCAGGATCACTTAATAAAAAATTCCAGTGACTGTCAGTAATTAATTTGCTCAGTTTGCCTTACCAAAGTGAGAAAATTTCCCCCTTTTAATCTCCACCCCCATCCTCGTCTTATAAATAATCATTCAAAAAATTCTAATAAAACTGGTTTTAAAAACTAGTTGTACTGCACAGTGGTTTCTGTCGCTAGTGTTATGCCAATATTCCACTATCAGTTATCATTTAATAAGAGCAGGACCAGTGCTTCCTACTTAACAGTGATAAGCAGTCATTAAAGAATTGAGCATGAAAAAGGGGTAAAACCCAGAATATCTCTAGAGATGTTTCCTTTTACAATGAGCACTGCTTCCTTTGCTCAGTTGTAATTTTATCCATTTAGGCTGAACTTAATAAGGCCCTGATGTTACATATGAAAGATCAAATTATGTAACTACCTTTAATAGGCCAGGTTCTCAAGACAAGACTTCTAGTTGAGAAATGAGAGACACAGGCTCCTTTTGCCCCTAATGCTGATGGCAAATACAAACCAAAGCAGAAAGAGCAGCAACCTGAAATTTGCAGGTTTTTTTATGGAAAAATTAAGTATTTTATAACTCATGAAAACTGAATTGAAGGAGAAAAACAGTATAATAAAAATATGAGAAAAAACCTAAACCTATCAATGTATTTGTCCGTGGAATCTTGATCGGAACCCATGATCATTTGTCTGCTGTTTCTGAAGATGCCATTAGCAAAGCTTATTAGAACATCAAGTTCTGACATAATGACAGGACCTTGTCACTGGTTCCTGGTAGGTAGGTGTGTGACCTTGGCCTTTATTCCCAACCTACTAAGGAACTCAATTGCCACTGGCATGTGCAAAAGGAAATTTGCATAGCATGTTAAAAAATATTTTTAGATCTCACCTAATTAGGAAAAAAAGATCATGTAAATTCTTTTGGTTAGCTCTGAGTAATTTATAGTGTTTATTCAGTGCATTCATTCATTGCTTTCACATGTTAGTGGTTATCCACTCGCTGTTCCCTCTGAATTGCATCTTAACAAGATTATGCTCCTTTTTCTAATTTATTGAACTAGCATGGAATATATTTATATAAAAATTAGCTGCTTAAATACTTCCTTGATGAAAAACATAGCTGTTGTAATTTTATTATGAGTTTTAATCAGGGGAAAAAATGACCTTTGAAATTTTTTTCTATCATTTTATATTTTGTGTGTGTGTGTGTGTGTGTGTGCTTCTCTCTCTTTATGTGATTAGAAATCTTTGTGATTTAATTAAATTTTAAATCGAAAACATGTGACAGGACAGTAAAAGTTTATTTTGAAAGAAAAATCTTAAGGAGCCAGTTTATAAATTAATATGACTAACAGAAGACCTGTTTTCTCTAAAAATACTAATTCTTCCAGCACGTTGCATCTACTTCATAATACAATACATTGTGATTTTCTTTTGGTTTAGAAAAAAATCCTCTGAAGTGAATCCAAAAATGCCCTGCACTTAGTTTCTTTTGATGCAAGGTTCCAAGACTTTTGGGGATCCACTGTAATTGTTGCCAGTCAAACAAGTACCTGTACATACCATGCCCCAAATACTGAATTATGATGTTTCTCTAATAAGAGGAACCACTTTCTTAACTGTGGCAGTTTTAAGATTATAAGAACCTGTGTGCTAGAAGGAAGGACTCAATAAGCCAGTATCCCTCAATCTTTAATTTATAAAAATATAAGGAAGGTAAAAAAAAAAAAAAAAAAGTTTTCCTTGATCCTAGTAGGGTCCTTGGCTGGGTCTGAAAATTAAGTTGACAAAGACAGATTAACAGGAAAAAACATACAGATGTATTTAATGTAAGTGTTACATGACGTGGGAGTTTTTTTTAAGTAAATGAAGAAATGGTTAAATCTGAGTATTTGGATACTAGGTTGATCAAGAGTGGACAGTTGTAGAGAAATATGATAGGGCAAAGAATATGAGGTAACTGTAGTAAATTGGGAGGAAGTTAGCAGGGTCTGTGCATTCACATTCTTCTTTTCGTCACTTTGTTTTGAACATAAGGATGAGGATCTTATGACCTACTTCAGGGAAAGGTCAAAGAATCCTTCCTGAACCTGCCATTTGCTCTCATTACTTTATTTATAATAATGTGCCAAGGTGCCATATTTGGGGGTATTGGGTCTTGAACCTCATCAAAAGTATTCACTTGTGGATGTTGCTAAATGAGTATTTTCAAGCCCCAAGAGATCACCATGGTTGTCCCAGGAACCACACTGAGAATGTAGAGAATGCTTATTAAATTACTTATGAAATTACTCATTTCTTTGACAAGATGATAACCAGTTAAAGTTATGTCTACTTAAAGAAATTACAGTATAGTATATTTTTCTGTAATTTTTTTCAATGTATAGCTGGCAGCAAGCTAAAATTTAAGGTTAAAAAATAAGGAAGATAGGGAACATAGCTCTATACCCAATATGGGGCTTGAACTTAAAATCCTGAGATCAAGAGTCATCTGCTGTATCGAACCAGCCAGGTACCCCTGCAGATGCTTTAAAAAAAACAAAAAACAATTCAGTAATGACAAGTTGTGTTGGCATAACTGATTCTCATACATCAAAATAATCATTTTTTTTATTGTTGATATATCAAAATGGTTAACATTAGACGTATTGTGTTTGAGAAGTATACAAATTGAAAGAGATTAATTGGTCACAAACATTGCCAATTTGCACCACTTCATCATGGAATTATTTCCTCCAAGCCCTAACGGTGACAATTTCTTTTCCATGGTTTTCCCCTTCAGTGGTTTTTCAGTGCCAGGTGGGCATATAACAAGGAGGGGTAGAATTACACATTTCACCCCCGAAAGAAATAACTATTGAACCTTAGAAGGAAATGGAAACTGAGATCGTGTATTTCAATTGTCTTGTTTAATATAAGAATCTGATTTGTAGTGTGATTGTTTCTCTAACTTCCCCAGCAAGCACAGAGCCAGGGGCAAATGTTTATGTGATATTAATTTATTGTGGAGGAGTACAATCCCAGGGAAGCCAAATGTGGGAGAAGAGCAGAGCATGAGGGAATATGTTACCCAGATAGCCATCTCTTGGTACCAAGTTCAACTGATTGCTTGATTTTGCAGGACCATATTCTGAGTGGACATATGAACAAATGTTTCTCAAAACAGTCTGCCCAGGGGTAGAAGAGATGAAATTTTCCACAGGCTTTTACCTCCAAATGGTCAAAATTTTGTCTTCTAGGTGTCAAACATCCTATATTTCTAGGCTGTATTTTTACCAGCAATGGAGAAAACCTGGGGCAGAAAACTGGAGTCCTGTAATACAGAGGAGACTAGCAACTTTGTGGTCCTGTGAGGTTGGTAGTTCTGTGAGCTCATGCAACATTTGTTGCCTGGGCAATGCCTAGAGTAAAACATGTGGCCAAGGACCTAGAGACAAGTGATGCAAAAGGATTTCAGGAGACACAAAAAAATCTGATCCAGATACCTTCTTTCTAGTTAGGAGACATACTTAACAAAATTCTGATGATAATTTTTTAGCCATGGCACATAAGAAAAAGGAAAGCAGCTGACCTATATCTTGATATTTCATCTCTAGAAAAATTGGTTTTATGTTCTTAAAAAAAGGGAAGCAAATGGCATATATCTCTGACAATATGGCAGGTAATTGAAAAATCCTTCTGATAAAAAAAAATTAAAAAGATAGCAAATATGCCTTTACATTATACTACTAAACATGTGAGAAAGGACACATCAAACATAAGAAGTAGGAACTTTATCAGAAGACATTAAGAGACTGAAAAGACAAGACAATGAAGAAGAGAAAATATTTTACAACATAAACAACCAAAAACGTAATTGTGTCCAGAATATAAAAAAAAGTCCTGCAAAACAAATTATTAAAAAAAAAAAAAGATAGACAAAGCAATAATAAAATGGGCAAGAGTCTTGATTTTTTTCCCCTAAATATAATGCATTTCTATAGTCTCATTGGATATTTGGGCATTAGGTGTCAGCAGGCTGCAAACACTCACAAGAATAGTTAAAACTTAAATAAGATTGATAATGGAGAAGCTATGAAATAGCTGGAATTTGTACAGGACTGATTTGCTGGGTGGTATATATATGTGTGTGTGTGTACACACACACACACACACACACACAAACATATCCTCTATTCCAGAAATTAAATTTTTAGGATGCAGTCAATAAAAATGCATACATATAAGCATGAGAAGATACACAAAAGAACATTCAGAGCAGCTGTAATCATTTAAATATAATGGCTAAATAAATTGTACTGTAGCTTTGTGAGGGAGAAAAAACTTATTTTATGCCTTTTATTTCAGTATTTGGGGGGCTGTGAATTAAACTAACAAAAGACAGATTAACAAGAGAAAAGATGATTATTATTTACATATGTAACTGAGAGTTCATAGAAAAATGTGACTCAGGTGGTTAGATTGGTGGCCTAGCTATTATCTTAATAGGGAAAATGAAAGGGGGGGGGAGAAAGAGTGTTTATAAGAAAATAAATGGCTTTTGAGAAAGATAAATAGGACTTTTAGAGAATAGATAGGAAATATAATAGTTCTGTGACAATGTCTATTTAGGTGATTTCTTATGCTGAGTTGTTTCTGGTGATCGAAGTCTGTCTTCCCTGATTGTGACTCTCAGGGAGAGGATTTATGATGGCTGAATTCTTTAAGGAGGCTCTATTTTCAGGCAGATAAGGGAAATAAAGGAAAAATAAAAACTCTCCACAGTGTTATATTCTGTATCTCTTCAGTATTCATATAATTAAAATGAATAAACTATGCCTACCCATGACAACACAGTTAAATCTCACAAACATAATGGTGAGTGAAAGGAGCTAGATAAAAACAAATGTGTATAGTGTGATGAGTACATATTGGATAGAGTTAAAAAATGGACAAAATAATACATTGTGTGAGGATTCAGTATAGTAGTGGTTTCCATTTGGGAGTTTAGTAATAGGAAAGAGCAAGTGGGAGCTCCTCTGGGATATTAATAATATTTTTTATCTTGATCTAGATACTGATTATATGTATTTATCCATTTTAAGAAGTTCACTGAGCTATACACATAATTTATGCACTATTCTATCTATATTTTGCAGTATAAAACTGAGTTAGAAAAATGGAATATACAAAATTATTAGTTTGTTACTTGTGATTATGTTATGCATGAAAGAAATGTTTTTGTTTTTCAGAGTAGAATACTTAGTTTTTTAGGAATGGATGTCAACGTGCTTTTAATTTAACATACATTAGTATAAAACAACAAAGTATATTTTTAAAAGTTATGAGCAAGTTTTAAATACCTATCTACAGTGAATAAGGAAAAAGGGAAAACAATTTGTTGACATTTTTATAAAATGAGCATTGTCTAGCAAAATAGTGTATATCAAACTGACTAAAGAGGAAATACTGAAATCATCCTATAATCATTAAAGAACTTTATTAGTAGTTAAATATTAATGTACCAAAAAAAGTTGCTAATCACCAGATTTTTTTTTACCACCAGATTATTTTTAAAGAGATTTTACCAATTGTTTCAGAGAAAATTCTAATATTATACAAACCCTTCCAGAGAATAAAACAAGGAAATATTCCTGGAATCACTTGATTAGGCTAATATAATCTTGATAACAAAACCAGATAAAGGAATTTAAAATTAAAAATTTAGGGAACATCATGAAGATGGATGAAAAATTATGAAAAAAAAAAGCTGATGGGGTGACTGGGTGGCTCAGTCAGTCAGTGTCCAACTTCAGCTGAGGTCAGGATCCTGAGGTTCGTGAGTTCTAGCCTGTTCTGTGCTGACAGCTCAGAGCCTGGAGCCTGCATTAGATTCTGTGTCTCCTTCTCTCTTTGCCCCTCCCCCACTCACCTCTGTCTCTCTTTCTCTCCCCCAAAAATAAACATTAAAAAATTTAAAAAAATAAGCTGACAAAATCTAACA
This sequence comes from Cryptoprocta ferox, assembly GCA_028646485.1. Taxonomy (NCBI): domain Eukaryota; kingdom Metazoa; phylum Chordata; class Mammalia; order Carnivora; family Eupleridae; genus Cryptoprocta; species Cryptoprocta ferox. The sequence goes on from CM053572.1 coordinate 68,969,674, forward strand.
AGATACATACATATACACATACATGTTTAAGGCCAATTTAGGTGTATCCAAGAAATTGAAGAGGGTTTAACAAAGCATCTTTAAATGTAGTCATCTTCATAGAAGCATATGATAAAATTTAATACTTACTGATGCTTAACAGAGTGGGCAACAATAAATCATACTAGTATACCAGAAATAGAAGGAAAACTTCTTAAACACGGTCAAGATTATCAAGGTTATCTACTGAAACTACAGCAAAACACATAATTAAGAATGAAATGAGAGCATCATTTTTTTTTTTTTTTTCAAAACAGAAATGAAGCTATAGTGCTTGCTATCACTGCTTCCATTCATTTTTGGAGGTCTTAGGACATGAAGACAAGAAACAGTTATAAAACGTATATGATTAGAATAGTAGAAACATGGGGAGAATATTGTTTGCAAAGAAAACTCCAGAGAATCTACCAAATAAAATTGGTGAGAGAGTTTATCAGAGTGCTGTTTTAGGATTAATGTAAAAAATTTCTAAAACCAGTAGCAAATATTTAAAAATATATTTAAATAGGCTGACTCAGTTCTGACTTGGGGTACTGAAATTTTAGATTGCACACTGTCTCATGCTAAGATCTATATATAAATGATGGCTTTGTTTAAAACAGAAGTATAACTTTGCTCAAGGTAAGCAGCACTGACTGAATCTAGAAACACTGAATTGGAAAGCAAGCAATTTTAGTTTTTCTCTCCCCTCTTTCCTCCAACTGGTGGGCAACACTCTGAAGTGACATGTATGATGCCGGAGTCTGAGAGTCATTCTTGTGAAGAGGGAGGAATGAGTAGAGAGAAATGACACTGAAGGGAAGTTGAATGATCTTGTAAAAGCATTCTGAGGAATAAAGAGTGAGTTTGCGGCCATGGGCTTCCCGGACTTTTGCAGCAAACTCTTGTCACAGAGACTATTACTCTTTTCAGTCTGAGGTCTCTCTTATGCCCAGAGACCTACTATGTAGCCATGTACCCTGCATAACTGCGCCCAGAAAAAAATGTAGAAATAATAATCTATATGTGTGCGTGTGGTATAGGGCTTAGACCATAGACTTTGAGATCAGTCTGATCTGGGTTTGATTCCTGACTTTTCTATTCCCTAACTGGAGATGATAAATATGGATTACTGTTTTCAAAAGCTTGGTGGTGGAAGCCTAACAAAACTTAGGGTTGAGAGATGTAGAAGGAGGATTCATAGAAGATAGTTTGAGAATGTTTATAACCTGAGGGTCAGGAGATAGAAGGATCAAAGGAAGTATTACTTAAGTTACTGTGAAAAATAGGTGTTACACAGTTTTCTTTAAGGTTGATATTAGGATTAAACAAGATTTTTTTTTTAATGTTGATTTATTTTTCAGAGAGTGACAGAGAGAGAGTGAGCAGGGAATAGGCAGAGAGAGGGAGACACAGAATCTGGAGCAGGCTCCAGGCTCTGAGCTGTCAGCACACAGCGTGATGTGAGGCTTGAACTCAGATGGTGAGATCATGACCTAAGCCGAAATTGGAAGCTCAACCAACTGAGCCACCCAGTTGCCCCTAAATGAGATGATTTTATATGGATAGTATATATGTATTTAGATGTGTAAGTGTATGCATAGATGCATATACACATATGTATATTTATGTATGTATTAATATGCATATGTAAAGTATATGGTGTACATGTTTTTAAATAGAGACAAAACATCAATTTGATCATAGGGTGGGTATTCAGTATATCAGATATGTACTCAGTAAATCATATCTTGAAGCAAAACAAAGTATTTCCAGGGTTACAAGATAAAATTGGGTGTTTAAGTATAGTAAAAATGAGACTGCTATCAACCTTTTTCAACTAGGATTCCTCATTTGAGCTCCAGATGGTTATTTGAATGACTATTATTTCAATTCTAACGAGGCTGTTAGATAACTAGTATGAAGGGAGTTTCATGGAGATAAGTTCATTCATCACATACAGTAGTTGTTTATCTTAGGACATTAGGGTTTAATTATGTTATAAAACCAGTTGAGAAAATTCAGTTGATTCATCAACCAAAACATATGTAGATCTAGAATATTAACTTTTGTTCCATCATATCGTACTTAAGCTCAGACTCAGACATTTTCTGAGGATACAAGGTATGAGATGATCTAAAAACTTTACCCAGGCAGCAATGTCTACTTAGCTGTTTTTGAAATGAAGTCTTTGTATTTACAGGGATATAAGTATATGCATTGTATTAAAAAAAAAAAAAAACTCTAGGAAAGCTTCATAGCATTTAAAGGAAACGCATTGACCTCAGCGAGATAGTAGCACCACCATTTAACTATGCATGGATCAGTTAAATGATCTGATTCTCATTTCCCTCATGCATAAAATTGAAATAGTCATTATATCATTGTTAATATTAAGTGAGGCAATATATGTAAAGTGTTTAGAATAATGGTTGGAACAAAAGTAATATATTACAATCATTAATTTTAGTAATTGAGCATAGGACCCATTTTAAAGACAAACATGCATAATGATTTCCTCAAAATTATTATTTAATGAATACTGTCACTATTTTCATAAGGATCAAAGAGAATCTTATTTTGGGTGTTTGTATCATTTAGGATAGATGTAATGCAGTAAACAACAGCTTCAAACAACAAAGTTTTATTCTTTAACTCACCCTAAATGTTTGTTGCATGCCAATAATGACAGTGCAGTGAAAAGTTCTATTTGATATCATGCTCTCTGTGACTGAAACCAGTGGCAATTTCTTTGTTGGGAAAGTTGTGTGTCACAGTGGCAAAAGGAATAGTGGCCTGCTTAGCACTATTGCTCAAATGCTCTCACATGGTTATTACCTCTATTCACATTCCGTAGGCCAAAGAAACTCACATGTCCATACCACAGCGTCTCTGCAAATTGTAATCCTTCCAGGCATCTAAATTTATAGAACAACCAAACATTTGTAGAGCTTGAATGTGTGGGGCATACATAGTAGGGTAAGGCAAATGGGCTGTGAGATAAATGGGCCCCAGAATTCCCTAATTCACAGTTACTGAAATAAACAAATAAATGATAAACCAAGTATTTCATTTGTATATAATAGTTTCCTTATTTTATATAACTGAATAAATTTTATCATTATTGCTTAAAATGAAACACATTTGTGATCCTTGAGTATATTGGAAGTAACGGTCCAACTGATGAAGTTAAAATTTGTAATGTCCTTTCAAGTCTGTATTATAATTCATTTTCCCTCAGATTCCATTGAAATGATAGGTATATTTATTTTATATAGTCAATTGACTTTATTCACAGGTTCTGTATTTACAAATTTACTAAAATTTATTTGTAATCCACAGTCAATACTCCATAATTTTAGTGCCTTTGTGTTCATTCACAGACATATACAGAGCCATAAAGAAAATTAGGTCCCAGTTGCTTATGTTCGCAACAGAGTTTGAAAAAGGCACTGCTCTGCCTTCTTGTTTTAGTTCTCTTACTGTAAATAAGTATTCTTTTGGGGTGTCTCTGTAGTGCCATACTCTTTATGCTTTTTCTTTTGCTTTTTGTTGGTGATTTTGTTGAAGTAGTGCACAACACTAAAATGTATTGTAATGCTGCTAAGCACAAGAAGGTTCTGATGTGTCTTATGGAGAAAATATATGTGATAGACATAGACAAGCTTTGGTCACACAGGAGTTATTGTGAGTTGAACGTTACTAATTAATCAGTATAAAGTAAGGTGTCTTACACAGAAACACACATAAAACAGGGTAATGTGTTAATTAATTAACACGTGTTAATTTCTTGTTTTCTGTGTGTTTCTATTATTTTTTTCTAAATTTTTAATGTTTATTTTTGAGAGAGAGAGAGAGTCCGAGCATGAGTGGGGGAGGGGCAGAGAGAGGAGATGCAGAATCCAAAGTAGGCTCCAGGCTCTACTCAGAGCCTGACATGGGGTTTGAACCCACCACCATGAGATCATGACCTGAGCTGAAGCCATACGCTTAACCCATTGAGTCACCCAGGCTCCCCCTATGTGTTTCTATTTAAAGATGAGATGTTGATGGGGCACCTGGGTGGCTCAGTCGGTTGTGTCCAACTTCAGCTTAGATCATGATGTCACAGCTCATGAGTTCAAGCCCCACATTGGGCTCTGGGCTGATAGCTTGGAGCCTGGAGCCTGCTTTGGATCCTATGTCTCTTCTCTCTGACCCTCCCCGATTCATGTTCTGTCTCTCCCTCTCTCAAAAATAAAGAAACATTAAAAAAATAAAAAAAAAAAGATGAGATGTTGGCAAACATAACATGACCAGAAGCTTATAGAAACATAACCCTATGTTTCCCCTAGAAGCCATGTTTCAGTGTTGACTAATTCAGTGTTTGTGGTACTTTATAGACCACAACTATTATAAGAGATGAGACTTGGAAATTTAAATGTAAATATTAAAATAGAACTTTGTCACCTGAAACAAAAGAAGTTCAAAATCTGAACAATGTGAAATTGTGTCATTTAGAAGAAAAGAACAGTAAATATTAAACTGACTTGAAAATGCTTCATTCTCTGTAGGTAATTATTATCATTATAAAAAGTTAGCCTCTACAAGGTTAAAAACCAAAATTGCTGTATTCAAAATTTTCTCTTAAAGTTGGATACCACTGAGAAAAAAATGTATGGGCTTTCAGATTTTTAAGGTTCAGGTTACCATGAATGGTTTTTGCCATCTCAGATAAACTAACTGTAAGCTTTTGTATACCAAGGAAGAGCATTTTTCTTATATTGCTTTAAATAAGGGACTGGCCTTTAGGAAAGAGGCCTTGTTACATTGCCAGTTTATTGATTTGTGATCCATGTTTTTTGAAACAATATTAGATAAGATCTTGATTTCTTCCACTTAAACTTGGCTAATTAAAACTTGATTAATTAAACTTGGCTAATTAAAAACTTTATCACCAACTGCGCAAGCGTACTCTGTTCTCAGACAAATTAATCCAGGTTAATATAATGCTTTAAAATGTGGTGAATTACCATCCTCCACAATTACATCATGAAAGATGTTAGGTAAGTGCAACTGGTTCTCTGTGGTAGGTAAGGGGTCCTGGGGAGACGACGATCGACCCAATGACCTTCCCAAAGGCTGATGGCCAATGGAGACGGACCGCAAGAGCTGATTGCTAATGGAGACGGACCAAGAGCTGATGGCTAATGGCCAACTTTATTAGGAACAGCATCTTATTTTATACCCTCCTTGCAAGCTTGGAGAGCACAGTAAATGTTACAGTAAATGTTTTACTCAGAACAATAGCTACAGATAAAGGAAGGACAGATCAGGAACATCCTGCAACTGTGCGTGGGTATATCTCTGCATCGTGGTCCTTGATACACTTGGCTGGTGACCAGGAAGACACCGTCCTGCACGTCCCCCTAGGACTTTATCAAGTCCCATGTACCCCGCGTTCTGAGAACAGAGGTCAGGCAGGAATGGCTCCTTCCATTCCCCAGCAGTTCTCATTTACCAATTGGATTGCAGAATCCTCACTTTATCTTCATTTCATACTCGGAGAAATTCCATTTCATGGCTAATGGGGCATTCCTACACTTTCTCTGTCTCTAAACAAGGGAAGATTAGTCATAGGACATGCCAGTTACTTGTGACAAAAAGATATGGCATCTCTTTCTCTATTTTCTTCTCTCTCATCTATCTCTTATTATGGACACATACCTTAAATCATATGATCATTATTTCAGGTTACCAATGAGCAACAATCCTCCTTGTCATGCAAGTTACAATGCCAGTTTCTTTTCTATTACATCATTCTCAGGTAATAATTTAGAGGGAAATTGGCCAGAACTTTAAAATGGTTTTCCCTTTTCAACTATACCCTGCTCTCTTTGTGAATTCCTAGCCCTGAGGACCTGGGTAGATTTTGTGCTTATCAGTTCTTGGCTCCTATTGTGCTACATTAGTAGTCAGGTAATAAATCTCTGCCCAAGGGTAGAGTGAAGAGATGATCAGATCTGGGGATGAGGACACTAGAGGAGTCAAATAGCTTCTTCAGAATCTTATGGCAAAACAAAAGATATGGGCCATTGATTATTATCTTGGACACTAGTTGCTAACTTCTAAACTTGACAGTAAATCCCTACTTATTACTTTAAAATGTAGTGATAATTTTCATGTTGACTGTTAGGGGATAATGCTTTTTCTCAGTTTTAACTAGAAATGTCACTTAAAAATTGATACCTAGATACTGATAGGATATATAGCAAAAAATGTGGAGTTTCTGGGTATCTTTTTAAACAAGCTGGGCCCACCACAGGGTTAACTCTAAGATTTCTAACAGAGCTCTGCTGAGGGGATTTTACTGCTTGATTCTAGTAATGATAAACCTAGCTTTTCACCCTGAGGAGAATGAGTGGTGAAAAAAGGATGAAAAAGTAGAGCTGGTATGTCCTGATTAGTCAAGTCAATTAAAATTGACTGCTGGCTCAGAACAAAGTAAGAAATACATAGAAACACCTGATGAACCTCTAATTTGGAAACTGGAGGGCCCAGAAACTGATCTGGAAGATGTAGTAAGAATGGAGAGATGAGGATCCCTAAGTGGGCCTCAGGGCACATGATAAATCCAAGAAACCTGTTTACTTATCAACTACTAGGAAGGATATATGAAAGCCATTTGAAATGGTGGTATTTCCTAAAATAAATTTCCTAAAATAAATTTCAATTAGCAATCTACAGATGAAAAAATCTGTTATGTTGTTATTAGCTCATTTAACTTCATTCTAGCCCTATCTTGAGGGGTTCTTAAAAGAAGCATCAGTTTTCCAGTAAGAGTTGAAAGAAAATAAGACTTGCTGATCCACCTTCTCCCTGACTCCCCATTCAAGCTCATTAAAGTAAGTGTGCATATAAGGGTTACAACAGTGACAGAATCTCAAAGAGGAAGTATTCTATTGTGGTCGGTTAAGGCCTTGGACTTGGCATAACTAGGAGCTAGGTTGAATTCTGGCTCACTTAGAAGTTACTCTTTGAGTTTCAGAGTCCTCATGGCTAAAATGGCACTAACACCACCTACTTCATGTAACTATTGTGAAGATTAAATATTAAATGAGACTACCTCAGGGCACCTGGGTGGCTTAGTTGGTTTATCATTCGACTCTTGATTACAGCTTAGGTCATGATCTCATGGCTCACGAGGTCAAGTCCCATGTCAGGCTGTGAATCTTGGGATTCTCTCTCTCCTCTCTTTGCCCCTCCCCCACGCATGTACATTCTCTCCTCGATCTTTCAAAATAAATGAACATTAAAATAAATAAGACTATATAAAACACTGAGTAAAGTACTTAACATAGAGCAGGTACTCAATAAGAGGTTGCAATTATTACTTACTTAGTCTGTGTAGTCCTGACTAGAATCAAGGTTCTCAACCATGGGTGTTCAACTACCAGAAGTGTAATTCAAAATCTGGAGTGGGGACCAGGCATTTGTATTTTGATTCTGAAGATTTTGACGTGCCAAAGTCTTAAGAACATCTGTAACTTGTGAGATCTCCTTAAACCATACTTTACAGCCATGCTTTGCTGTGAAGATACCAGTTGCTTATAGGCCCTCAGAATGCTGCAGTGGGTGGCTGGCAAGCCTCCTTACACCCATAGCATAGCTGGTCTGTAGTCCTGAAGGTAGAAGGAAAATCCGGGTTCTGTCCTTTATGAAATAGATTCTGGAAACACACAGTAATGTTGCTCTTCAGATATGTTTTCCAAAGCCTTTCCCTAATGTTTATCTGAAAGTTATATTTTCTGTAAACTATTGATGCATGTTAGGTACATGTGATTAAGTGTGATCCTCTCTGTTCTCACCTCCCCCCACCCTCAGTCCCGTACTCCCTATAGCAACCCTCTGTCTTCATCTTTCCCAACATATAATCCCTGAGTACTCTGGGGGTTAACCTATTAAGCCAGTTCAGCACAATAACTGAATCTAAAATTTCTAAACATGGGCTGTTAGAATTTAATGACTTTCTTGTATCACAGGCATTGGATGTTACATAACTCATGCCTATGAGTGATGTTTTGTGTCCTCATTTACAAATGTCAACATATCCACCCATCCTCAAAAAGCTTTCATCTCCTTTACCTGGACAGAAATAAATTAAGATTGCTGCAGTGGCATAAACCCAGTTTATGCCAAATTCTCTCCCCAGAGAAGAATGGAAAGGAAGGGATGGAATCATGATCTATTTAGAGGGTAGAATGGACAGGAATTGACCGAGAGAGGGAGAGGGAGTATTGAGATTAACATTCAAGTTTCAAGATGAATCTATAGGCTAGATTTAGTGGCTATAAAATATGATGTCATTTTAGAGTACATCTCTGTTGCCCTCAATTAGACTATCCAAATCTCCTTTCCATCCGCACTGATGTGTGCAGCTAATGGAAAAAAGGACAAAGCTGCTTTCACAGACCAGTATTGCATTCCAAGCCATTCTGCCTGATTGGACATGATCGTCCCCAGGTGAAGGATGGTCATATATTTGAAGGAGGCAGATAAAATATTTCAGTTCCACTTATTTGGTCCCACTAGTGAAGCTTATCTTAAGACTTTAAGAACACAATCAAACTATTTTTCAATTGGTTAATTGCTCAATTCTACCATAAAGAAAAATTACTAGTAGGTATTGAAGAGCCTCACCATGTTACTATAGATGCACATTTGCAAATAGGCAGTTTTCTAGTAAGGAATGCCAATTTGTGAAATCTAGATCTCTGTACCAACCCTAACTTCAACTAAACAATAAAATAGCAATTGAGCTTTTATTCCTACTCAATTAGAGTGGAAAAACAAAACATGTAATTTTCAAAAACAAGTACAGGTATGAAATCTGGAAATTTAACAAATATCAGAACCTGGTAGAAAATATTTTTCAGGGTGTATAAATAAAAGCATACTCTGCCAAATCTCTGCCCTTTAAACTTTTTAATTCATTTATTCCCCAGAGCAGAATACTTGAAAGATCAGAATATATAAGAATTTATTTACTGGATGCATCTACAAAGCAAAGTCATATAGTGCCTCCTTTTGTCCCTAACAAATGCTAATGGTACTGACATTCAGTTGGTATGACTTTGCTTTTCTTTCTTCTTCTTTAGGCAATTTGCTGTGTTATCTCATTATAGTCATGGCTCGAAAGAGGAACCTAATTCTAAAGCTTGAAGTGGTTTATTGATCCTAAAAGATGAGGTAATCCACCGTCTGACATAATTCAAACCTCCAAAGAACAAAGCTCGAAACTATGCTTTTCTCCTGAAACAATTTGTAACGGAAGTATCAAATTCTGGCCCTTGCCTAGCCATCCTCAAAATAATTTGTTCAGACTAAATCCAATCCTTAAATTTCATTCTGAATCATTTTCCTCACCTATCTCCTTAAGCAAGGGTAAGATCCTTCCATTTGTATAACAGTGGTAATTACTGCTAATTGTCCTAATAATGTTAAGTAAACCTAATCCATTCCTGTCATTGTACCTCCTATCATGTGATTAATGTCAGGAGTTGGGGATTTTGTATATGTTAAATAACTTCTTAAAGGTTATACTCTGGAAATGTGAGGGAAAACTATGTGGCCATGTGATAGCACATAACTACAGGACTGACATAGAGTGACCAAACAGTAAAAGGATTTATGCGTATTCTAAATCACCCAGAGTGAACCAAATTATCATTTTGTTTCAGGAAAATGTGGATGAATATTTATAGTTGAGATAGGTAGCACTTGAATGGAATGTTGAATCTCTTTATTAATTCTAGTTGGAGAAGAACATCAGAAAAGATGTGATTAATTTTTCTTTATGTGATCTCAATCTTCAAATACTTCCTTCACAAATACTGCTTTGCAAAGAGTTTTGTTCTGTTGAAACTAATTAAACACAGCTTTCTGAGCACTTAGTCCCTACCAGCCACTGTATTAGGAAATATGTAAGTATTATCTCATTTTATTCTTAGAGAAGATCCATTTATAATCCTATGTTATTGATAAGAAAACTGACAGAGAGGTTTAGTAATTTGCCCAGCATTATGCAGCTAAGAAGTGCCCAAACAAATGAACTTCTACAAAGGGGATCCAACAATCTTTCTTGACAACTATTACTATACTGATTGATCTTGCAACAACATCCAGCTTGGATTGTAAGTCAGAATGAATAAGATTTTGACAGAAGAAGATGGCAGGGCAAAAGTAAGAGGCATTTTGAGCTAATGAAAGAGCATGAGAAAATATAAGCAAATGGAAAAATAGCATATTCAGGAAAAATTAAAAGTTTGTATGTGGTGGGGAGAGAGAGACAGAGAAAAATATATGAATTATATAAAGCAAGCACACAGGCTCTATAATGGAAGTGGACAGGCAAGGCAATGGGAAAGTAGTAGCAGCAGCTTAGATCTGATGGGTGATAGAGCCCATTTTAGGATGATATGCATGGCATGGGGTTTTTGGTCTTGATTGAAAGATGCCACAGTGACATGTTCAAGTTTTCATATTGGTCATCTTGGTCCACCAACATTTAATCTCTTGTTTATTGTTTAAACTGATCACCGTAAACCCTCTCAAATATATTTTTCCTGTCTAGGAAAGTATTCTTAAGAATATGCCAATGCATTTTCCATTCAGACTAACAACAGATGTTAGAAAGTAGCTCAGGCCTGGAGAAAAAACCCATAACCAGCTGTTTCATAGCTGTAATTACAACCTTAATAAATGAATCATTTCCTTTAGTCAGCACTGGTTGGGGTCTGAGCATAGCATTCTGTGGGTTAGCAGTTCTGGAAGCATTTCCCTGTCTACTGATGGTGTTTTAACATGGAGCTTTGAGAAATCAGGCACATAACAAAAATGGTCCTGACTATATAAATATAAGTTTAGCGATTGTTGGTGAGCTCATATGAGAAGGAAGCAGTCATCAAGTCCTTGGTAATATAATTGGCTTGACTTATTAGGTTGTAGCTTTGAATTTAAAAATCAAACTATAAAACATAATCTGCTGTACAGTGTGCTAATTAACCAGCTGGGCCAGCTTTTATGGACTTAATTTTACAGATTTCCTTGAGGACCTAATCTAGTTTGGTGACTCAGAGCTGTATCTCCCTCCTGCTAAGTCTTAATAATCATGGCTCCTGTTTTTTTTTTTCCCCTTGGGATGTCAGAGACTTCATCTTTGTGTCTTTTGTTAGATGACATTCTTTCCACATAGAAATCTCCTTGTCTGTATCGATATTAGACAATGCATTATAAAATCATAGATTTTGCTCCATCTACCTACATAACTCTTTCTCTGTTGTGATTAATGCTCGTATTACAGAAAAAATGAATCATATTTCAAAAAAAAACCCAAAAAACCCATGCTAGGTTGTAACAGAAGAGATAGAAACAAGTAACAATAAGGGCTGGATTGAAGAAAAGAATGTGGGCTTGGTAGAAAAGCAAAGATTAAGTTGGAAATCAATTAGTTGCAAGCTTTTTCACAATTACAGCAGTGGGGGGATATTAAAAAAAAAGAGTGCAAACAATAAAAATCTGTTATATTCCCAACCCTAAGTTTAGAAACCAACACAGCTAGGGAGACTGGTATAACAATAGGGACAACATAAAGCCTTCAAATGACATTTTTTAAATTGAAGTGTAGTTGACAATGCTGTTAGTTTCTAGTATACAGCATAGTGATTCAACATCATTAAATACACACACACACATAATGCTATGTTCACCTCAAGTGTAGCTGCCATCTATCACCATGCAATGCTATTAAAATACCTTTGACTATCTTCCCTGTGCTGTGCCTTTAATCCCCCTGACTTATCCATTCCATAACTAGAAACCTGTACTTCCCACTCCCCTTCACCCATTTGGTCCATCCCCATAGTCCGTCTCCTTTCAGGCAACCAACAGTTTGTTCTCTGTATTTATGGGTCTGTTTCTGCAAATTTTTGTTTATTTTTTTTGTTTTTGATTGCACATATAAAAGAAATCATGGTGAAATAAGTCAGAGAAAGATAAACAATAACTTTTTTAATAATGAAGATAATATATGCTTGATGTAGGAAGTTTATAAACTATAAAAGAAAAAAGTAACCAAGAGATTACTATTGTGACTATTTAAATGTATTATAGCCTTTTTCTGCTCAAAATTTTCCTTTCTACTTATTTATAGTCATCCTGTGTATATAATTTTGTATTCTCCTTGTTTTCCTATCATTATCCCACATTTTCTTAAGTCAACATAAATCTTCTGAAAACAACATCTGTGTAACTTTTATTGATGTTTTCCCTATCAACAAAATTTATACTTAAAAGTTTAGAGAGGCGCCTGGGTGGCTCAGTCGGTTGAACATCCGACTTCGGCTCAGGTCATGATCTCACAGGTTCGTGGGTTCGAGCCCTGTGTTTGGGCTCTGTGCTGACAGCTCAGAGCCTGGAGCCTGTTTCAGATTCTGTGTCTCCCTCTCTCTCTGCCCCTCCCCCACTCATGCTCTGTCTCTCTATGTCTCAAAAATAAATAAACTATATAAATAAAAGTTTAAAGCATAAAGACAATAAAAGCTACTGATGCTATTGATAGTGTGTACATGTATACATTTATACTAATTCTATAATCTTTATACCATGTATGTGATCACATTATGACTATTTTGCAATGATTTTTATAACTTAGCAATACACTATGAATATTTTTACATAGATGTATATACATATTATTTTAATAAATATATAGTATTCCATTATGTGGGTATTCTATAATTGATTAACCAGTCCTCTACTGTTGGCCTTTTATATGGAGTCCAAATATTTATGTTTATATATAATATTGTAATAAAAATCCTATGACTATTTTGTCATTTCCTATTTTTTTAAAATAAATTTTTAGAATCTGTAAGTTCATACCAATTAATAGAATTCACTCTAATCCCATGTTGCATATGATAGTAGTAGGGTGATTCTTTTGATCTTACCCAATTCAATAGGTGGACATTATTGCCTTACATTCATTTCATATTAATGTGATATTTTTCATATAAGTATTACATATTTTCATATTAGTATTTCTTTAAATGGTCAACTTCTATTTTTCCATTTTTACATTGAGGGATAAATCACTTTTTAAAAAATGTTTATTTTGAGAGAGAGAGAGAGAGAGAGACAGAGGGGGGGAGGGGCAGACAGAGAGGGAGACTGAGAATGCTAAGCAGGCTCTATGCTGTCAGCGCAGGGCCCGACATGGGGCTCAATCTCATGAACATTGAGATCATGACCTGAGCCAAAATCAAGAGTCAGATGCTTAACTGACTGAGCCACCCAGTTGCCTCAGGATAAGTCACTTTGTAAATTTAACTAATTTATTAAATTAAAATTTTCAATTTATAATTGTTATTTTATTCTTTACATGATATTATATATATTTACCATAATCCAGGAAGGACGGTTTGTTGTTACCTCCATTTTGGTTCAAGCCTCAAAGCTTATGTGATATGGAAAAGTAATACTGTGTTTTTAACAAACGGAACAGATACACCCTACACATCTTTAGGGTTGAGTTTTTCAGAGGCTTATCTCTATCAGGAGAACGCAGAAATTCATTTTTTATTTATTAGCTGAAAATACTTTGAAAGGGCTTTGGAAAGAGTAGAGAAAAATAGGTTGCAGAATTCTCCTCTTGTTCCAGTTTTCATGCTGAATGAAGGCAATACCAACATGGCTTGAAAGTATCCTTAGGGTTTGTGGGGCTTAGATAATTGAAAATCTGGCGCAGACCACAAAGGCAGAGCCATTAGAGAGGGCAGCAGGAAAGTATGGCTACTAATCTGGAGTTTGGCAAGGTGATTTGGAATATTCCCCTACAGCCAAATGGTAGTGGACCATATGTCATCTTGTAAGGATCTCCTCAGATTGACAATTCTGTTTTTCAGGTGTTTAGGTCTCACATCTTGAAGTCATGGTTAAATGTTTTATCTCCTTCATAATCTACAGCCCATCAGCAAAACCTGTCAGCTTCAGAACCCAACCATCTCCTCCAAGATTACAACTTAGTTTCAACATAGCGCTCAGAGTGGTTCTTTTAATATTTAACTTGAATTATGCCATGGTTTGTTCAAAACTTACTTCTAATGGTGTCATGTCTTACTCACGGTAAAACTTAGTCTTTACTCTTGAATACTGAAAACAAACTGAGGGCAGAAAGGGTAAGGGGGGTGATGGTCATGGTGGAGGACACTTGTGGGGAAGAGCACTAGGTATTATATGGAAACCAACTTGACAATAAATTATAAATTTAAAATAATAAAACAAACTTAGTCTTTAAAATGGCCTATAAGTTTTTATATCATCTACCTCTCCATTCATTCCTTTCTGAGCTAATTTCCTAGCACTTTTCATGTTCTCATTGTGCTACATGCATGGGAATTCATACTATTCTTTTAGCTTGTCAAATGTATACTCATCCTGGGATCTTTGCACTTACTGTTCTCTCTACCTGGAACACATATCCCTAAATACGTGTATACTTCTTCTTTTACTTTTTTAAGGTAGTATCTCTGAGGTCACTTTTTTTTCAGAAAGACTTTCCCTGGTCACCCTTTACATATTAGCATCCCTTTTAGTCACCTTATCTTCTTGAATTACATTTTATTTTTCTTCTAGTCACTTAGTATCATGTGACACACATATCATGTGACATATATTTTATGTGCTTACTTCTTTATTTTATAGTATACCACTGGAATATAAGCATGCAATCTCTCAGAGTCTCTTGTCTTCTCTGTTCTATCACCATAGCCTCTATAGAGCAGGGCATGTGGAAGGCACTCAATAGTTAGGTATTGAGTAAATGATGAACACATTGTGATTTAGAAGCAGTGTTTCCTTAGTTCAAAGATGCTTATTGTCTTTACTTTGTGTGTAACTTTTTAGTCATTTAAGAGGAATAAATTTCTATTCTCAAGATGCCTATTAATAGTCTGTATTTTCAAGATGAGAATAACTGGTAGATGTCTAGCCCTTGGATATATTTCAGGGTAGTTATTAACCTTGAAATAATGCTTTGCTTAATACCATAACATGTAACATGATTTTATATCCTGCTACAATTTATTATTGCAATTTGCTAAAGCTGACTTGTGAAGAAGTATATTTTGTGTTACTGTGGTAATTACCATAAATATACTGCCTTAAAACAATAAAATTTGTTAAAAATGTTGATTGATTTATTTTGAGAGAGAGAGAGAGGGTGTGTGAGCAGAGAGAGGTTCAGAGAGAGAAATGAGAGAGAATCCCAAGCAGGCTCCCAGTGCAGAGTCTGACACAGGGCTCGAACTCACAAACAGTGAGATCATGACCTCAGCTGAAACCAAGAGTCAGACACTTAACAGAGCCACCTAGGCACCCCTAAAACAATACAAATTTATTATCTTAGTTTTGGAGGTCAGATACTCAACACAGGCCTCACTGGGCTAAAATTATGGCGTTAGCAGGATTGATTCCTCCTGGAGCCCTTAGAGTAGATTCTGTTTCCATGCCTTTTCAGTCTAGGGATTACCTGCCTTCCTTGGTTCATGGCCCCATTTCCCCATCTTTAAGCCAGCAAGGTAGCGTCTCTGACACAGCCTGGAAAAGTTTTACACTTTTAAGGATTCATGTGATTAGATAAGGTCTATCCAGGTCATCTTCCCATTCCTAGCTCCATGACGACATTTTTCACATCTGCAGAGTCCCTTTTGCCATACAGGGTAACTGGTTCGGTGGCTTAGGATATGGGTATTTTGGGAAGGGAGGTCTACCACAAAAGGAAAGAGAAACATTGCTATCTTTAATGCTTGTCCCTACTGACCTCTAAGACTAACACCTTATGTTTCTCTTTTGTTTCAAAACAACTTTCTTAAAAGAATGATCACTATTTTATTTTTTGTTTCACTGTCAGTGTTTGATCTCTTTAGTTAATATAACTTTGAATCCCATGAACATACTGACAATGTTCTTTACAAGTCCAGCATTGACCACCTTGTTTTAAACTTGATTTTTTTTTTCTTCTGTGTGTCAACGTGCCTATGAAAGTAGCAGATAGGTACTTATTTTCCATAATAGCTGGGAAGAATGGAGCCTGATGGCCTAGGTCAGATATAGAACACAGCTGCTATTCCCTGTCAGATGGAACTTACTCCTGGACTCTTGATGACCTGCTCTTTCACTCCTGTAGAAGTGTGGCTTACTTTCCTGATCATTTACTTACCTTACCTGAGTTTGAAAGTCTCTACCTTCAAATTCTTTCTCCTTAAGTTTACCTTCTCTTGGATCATGTTCTTTCTGTGACACCTGCCCATCTTTCTAACCTTTTAAACAATCTCAAATGTCTGTTCTTCCTGTTTGGGACTCCTAAGCCAGGGGCTCTTTTTTTCTGGGAAATAATTCTGAGCACCACAGCTTTCCCTAAAGTAACTTAAGTACCTCACTTATTGCCTGGTCACTCTGTTCATACAGTCAACAAAACTATAGCGGCAGAGCACTACTCTAAAGAGACTAGATATTGGGCAGTTATGGAAGTTGGCCCAGTTCTGAATCAGGGTAACCTCTGGTGGACACAACTCATCCTTCTCCCTTGTCATGTGTTACTGCTGTTTTTTTTAAGTTTGTTTATTTATTTTGAGAGAAAGAGGGATGTGGGAGGAAGAGGGGCAAAGAGAGCAGGAGAGAGAGAATCCAAAGTAGGCTCCATGCTGTCAGTGAGGAGCTAGACACAGGGCTTCATCTCACGAACCATGACATCATGACCTGAGCTGAAATCAGGAGTTGACACTTAACCAACTGAGCCACCCAGGTGTCCCTGTTTTTTTTTTTTTTAATTGTAGTAAAATGTACATAATATAAAATTGACCATCTTAACATTTTTTAAGTATATAGCTCAGTAGTGTTAAATACATGGGTTGTGTTGTATAACTCATATCCAGAACTCTCTTCATCTTGTAAACTGAAACTCTATACCCATTGAACCCTCATTATTTTTGATTGTAGCTATCCTGGGACATGAAGTAGTAGAAATGGTATTTGAACCTACATCTGCTTGTCTGAGCTGCATAATTTGAATGGTGATGTTCCCTCAGAAACTGTGTGCCTGATGTCGTTTAGGATTCTGTTGCATTCAGTTATAAAATACTTGATTTAACCTCTATATATTGATTTTTGTCAGTAGGAATTCTATCCATTGCTCCCACAGTTAGAGCAGCGATGAAAAGGAACCAAATTCTCAGCATTCTGTGGACCAGCACCTTTGTTGTTCCTCTTCACTCATCGAACACATATGTATTGAGTGTTTATATGATGTGCTAGATCTGGTGCTTGGAACACAGCAGAATACAGACATTAGCTCATTGCTTTCATTGACTTTCTTACCCTCCACCCCCTGGTTTATTGGGATAATATTGACAAATTATATGTATATTTAAGGTATACAATGTGATGTTTTAATAGGTGCATATATTGTGAAATGATTACCACAATTAAGCAAATTAATATTTGGTTGTTTCTGTTAAGAACATTGGAGATATACATTATTATTTACTATAGTCATCATCTGTACATTAGGTCTTCAGAACTTACTCATCTTGCAATTGAAAGGTTGTACCTTTTCACCAAAATCTCTCAATCCCACCACCAGTCTTGGTAATGACCATTCTCACTATTCTGAGTTTTTTTTTTTTTAAGATTTTATACATAAATGAGATCATGAAATATTTGTCTTTCCTTTCTGTGTCTAGTTTATTTCACTGACCAGAATGTTCTTTAGGTTATCTGTGTTGTTACAAGTGGCAGGATTTCCTTCCTTTTTAAGGCTGAGTAACATAATCTAGATAATGACTTATTGATCTCCCTGTTGATGCTGTGCAAAAAAGTGCTTAGCCTGAAACCACTGAGGATGCCTTAATATTTGAATGCTGTACAGGCCTGGAAAAGGAGGAGGTTATTGTGTCAGGTTAAAGCTGGAGATAAAGCACACCTTTGCATAAGGGTGCTTTATCTTTACTTCTCCTTGGTATCTTTTCTACTGCTGGTGTCCCATAAATGTGTTGTCTCCTTAAAATTTTCTCTGAATGTGACATGTCTCTTCAAGGTTATGAAGTCTAAAATTAGCTTATACTTCTAATATCTTTTTCTGTCAAGGTATTATTACATTTACTCAGTCTTCATACATTAAGGTTATTTTTTATCTTCTTTCTTCAATTGACCAATAATTTAGTGTTGATTTGTCTTTATTAATATCCTATAATTGAAGTCTACTGTGGAACATAACTGTGGTCAAAGTTAGGTTTATTTACCTTACTATGGCAAGGGAGACTCTAGAAAAACTTCAGAAACATTTTACTGAAGGGAGTTGGATGGACTTTTGTTGGGTTTGGGTTTGTTTTGGATGATTCTGAGGAGGTATTAGTGAAGTACACTCTTGTTCTTAAATGCTATCAAGAAGAGGATATTACATCACGTGACATGTCAGACATAGAATAGAAAGACAAATAATGTACATTTCACTTATATGTGGAATCTAAAAATAGGGGAACTCATAGAAACAGAGTAGAATGATGGCTGCCAGGGGCTAGTTGGGGGGTGGGTTGTAGAATTATGGAGATGTTTTTTAAGGGTACAAACTTGTAACTAGAAGATGAGTAAGATCTGGAGATCTAATGCGAGCATAGTGAATATACTCAACAATACTATATTAGAAACTTGAAATTTGCTAAGAGACTAGATCTTGTTTTCACCACACACACACAAAAAAGAAATAAAGAAGCAATTATGGAACCTAATAGAGGTGTTGGCTAGTCCCATGATGGTAATCATATCGTAATACATAAATGTATCAAACTCACAAGCTATACATATTAAACGTAAACAATGTTATATGTCAATTATATCTCAATAAAAAACAACGGCGTCAGTAATTGGGATTCTTAATCATTTTTATCTGAAAGGGGGAATTAAATGGGGATAGAATTATCATTGGTAAAGAAATAGCAACCCTTAAAGAAAGGTGATATTAATCAAGTGAAGGGAAACAGCTCTTTTGTGGTCAAATAGTCTAGCCAATGCCTTGCACTCAACATGATGATAGACTGATATGAGAACTTTGTATTTCCTCTTGTGAACATTGCAGTCTGTTTTCAGTTGTGTTAATATCCATTTATTACCTCTTTTACCTCATTTTCATCCCCATATGAGCATAGTCCCTCATGGGTGGACAACTGGAGTAGCCATCTCACTTTTTCCTCTGCCTTTCTCATTCTACCTCCTCCACTCTGTCCTTCACACCTTTGCTGAGTCAGTGAACACTACTTTGACCTCCTTACTCCTCTGCTCAAATTAGTTTCCCGTGTTTACAAAAAGAAGTCTATGCTCTTTTTCCAATCAACCATTTCAAGCCACTTCCCCAGGCCTCATCTACTTTTCTCTATATTAGTCTTTAATTTGAATATATTATTTGCATTTTATTCTTTATGCTAGTGATTGCTTGACATGCTATATAAAAATGTATAGGGAAGTTGCAGGTGGTGGGGGATAGGTGGAGTAGGTGATGGGGATTAAGGAGTGCACTTGTGATGAGCACTGGGTGATGTATGAAATTCTTAAATCACTATGTTGTACAGCGGAAAATAATATAAAACTGTATGTTAACCGTACTGGAATAAAAATAAAAATAAAATAAAATAAAATAGTATATTTTGGGGCTTTAAAATGTCTTACTCAATCCAAAACCTGAAGAAGGAATATGACTAATAGTTTCTTAAAGGGATTGTGTTGCAGGTTGTTAACAGACCCATTTTGAGGAATATTGTTTATGTGAATTTGTTCATAGAATTCCCTTTCTCTGGAATACACTCCAGTTATCTGAGTTTACCACTGTTTAAAGTCTCGTTGAAAAATCTGTCTCTAACTGCCTAACTTCAGAACTATTCTAAGTCAGACCTGTTAAAATATTCATTGCATGTATCACATTATTCCTTTGGTATTTATCCATTAAAACCTGTCAGTACTTTGAGAATAAGGGGCTTGCTTAAACATCTTTTTATCTCCTATAACATCAAAGACAGAGTGTTGTAAATAGTAGGTATTCAGCGAACATTTTGCTAATGAAGAGTAATATAATCCATTGACATAAAAATAATCTGGACATAAAAATAATTTTAAAAGTTTTTTAAATGTTTATTAATTTTGATAAAAAGAGAACTTGAGGGAGGAGGGGCAGAGAGAGGAGGAGAGAGAATCCTAAGGAGTCTTTGCACTGTCAGCACAGAGCCCAATATGGGGCTCAAACCCATGAACTGTGAGATCATGACCTGAGCCAAAATCAAGAGTCGGGCACTGAACTGCCTGAGCCATTCAAGTGCTCCTAAAAAATAATTGTATTTTACTTGATTTTTTATTTATTTTTAAAAGTTTGTTTATTCAAAAAAATACCTTATTTTTGAGAGATAGAGAGAGAGACAGCGTGAGCAGGGGAGGGTAAGAGACAGAGGGAGACACAGAATTCAAAGACAGGCTCCAGGCTCTGAGCTGTCAGCACAGAGCCCGATGCGGGGCTCGAACCCACAAACCGTGAGATCATTACCTGAGCTGAAGTCGGACGCTTAACCAACTGACTAACCCAGGCGCCCCTAAAGGTTTATTTATTTTTGAGAGAGAGAGAGAGAGAGAGCAATTGAGCGAGTTGGGGAGGAGCAGAGAAAGAGCGAGACACAGAATCTGAAGCAGGCTCCAGCCTCTGAGTTGTCAGCACAGAGCCCTATGTGGGGCTCGAACTCACAGACCATGAAATCATGACCTGAGCTGAAGTTGGACGCTAAACTGACTGAGCCAGCCAGGTACACCATAAAAAATCATCTTAAGTCAATGGAGTAGACATTCCTCAATACTGATCTCCATTGGAAGTTAACAATATCTGTGTAAAAATTTAGTCAACTGCAATTATAAATTTATAATTAGAAATTTAAAAACTTATTGAGAAATATTGAAGGTGTTTTTTAAGTTTATTTATTTATTTTGAGAGAGAGAGCACTCAAGAGAGTGCAAGCAGAGGAGAGAGAAGGAAAGAGAGAATCTCAAGCAGGTTCCACGCTCAGCGAGGAGCCCAGTGCAGGGACTTCATCTCAAGACTGAGAACTTGACCTGAGCCAAAATCAAGAGTTGGTCATTCAACTGACTGAGCCACCCAGATGCGCTGAAATATTGAAGTTTTTTATGTCTGCTTTGGAATATGTATATTTTGAGAGACAGTGAGAGAAAGGGAGAAAGATAATTTTCCTTTAATCTATGTTCTTATATTCATGAAATAAATATACCCACGTAACCATTACCAAATTGAGAAACAGAACATTCCTATCCTGTACATTTCTATGATAAATTTCAAAATATTTAGGAGTTATTTTCGTTTATTGGTTGAAAAGTTGTTAGTCTGAGAGTCTGGTTAGCAAAAGTGTATGCAAAGTTTACATAATTTTTAGACATTTTCTCCATGAAATCATGTTTTTGGACTTGAACCTAGTTGATTTAAAAATGTTTTTTTTAAGGTTTTTATCACACCTCACTGCTTACAGTTCAACCTTTGCTTGAGTATATAAACGTAGTATTCCTTTCCTCTTGAGGAGCATGGGACTCTAAACAGACTCTAAACACTAATTGCCTTTAAGGCAATTTCTTTTCTTTAAAGTGTAAATGCCACCTGTGCTACCAAAGTATAAAATGTAATCAGCCACAGATTTCATTTCTTATTTCCATGCCTTTGAATCCACAAGAAAATTACCTTAAATTTGCTTTCAGTGTGCCACAATAGATATGCTTTTATTAATATCCTTTCTTCTGAGGAGAATACATAAAACTCATTGCAGTCATGACATGTTTGTTCATGTTGTCCCTGGGCTTTTGGATCTCAGTGAGGCTCTAGAACCCCCTTGAGAGGGTATTGCAGCTGAGTACCCTGCAGTTCTGAGTGCTATCCAGCAAGTGGAGGCTTTGTGTTTATGATCCTTTTCATGCAAATCTCTTGGACTCTGTTTTGTAAGGAGCAAAAAACTGAAAGGGTATGATGTCAGCAATGGAGCCATTACCTGACTCATACATTTAGACTGAATGCTCAGAGCTATAGAACACGGAAGCAGCACTATTGGTCTTTATTGATAAATTCATCCTTGAGTTCTCCTAGGTGTTTTGTTCATTTTTAAAATAGATTTCTCCAACATGTTCTTCACCAGCAGAGAGCAAGTAGACTGCCTGTTATCTGTTGCCATGAGGTGCTAAGGAGACAGGCAATCTCCAGGGTAACTGGACAAAAAGAAGCGTACTCACTCTGCTCTCCTCAGGACGGTGTGCTTGCATAAGCCCGGTGCTTCTAGTAGTACTAGGTTATTACACCAAGACCTTCTTCCTTCTCTTCATTGATTATCTGTGGAATGTATAATGAACAAATGGTAACTAAAAACTTGGATATAAAGAAATGCTTGCTTTTGTGATCAGATAGTTTGTGCATGATTGAATCACTGACCTTTTGACTACCAGATTAAAAACTTATAGTACCAGCACATAGAGGGACCTCTTTGTGGTGAAGGTGAGCCTGTGAGAGTAGAGGGAAAAGAAACCAATATCAGTGAAACATGAGGGGCATTTTTACTGTTACTCAACCTTAAAAGAGACAAAGATCTGAGAAAAGTGTAAGAAAAATGCTAAGTGTTGTAAGGAACAATGGTAGATGTCTACTCTTGTAATTCTCAACTTTGGGCTGCATGTTAAAATTATGCAGGCTTTTTTAATATTAACTTATCATTGAAATATGACATGTACAAACCATGAGTGTTTAGCTTTATTAAGTTTCATAAAGTGAATATACCCATGTAACCATTACCAAATTCAGAAACAGGACATTCCTATCTTTTAAAGGCCCTCATGTTTTTCCTAGTCAATACTGCCCTATAAAAGTAACCCCTGTCCTGATGTTGAACCCTGTAAAATATTTTTGCTTACTTTTGAAATTTATATCTGTGAAATAAATAATACTGTTTTATGCTCTTTTGTGTCTGTTTTTCCTTTTCCTGCTCAACACTAGGTTTGTGAGAGTCTGCAAGTAGCAGTAATGTATTCATTCTTATTATTGTCAAATGCTTCATATATGAATATGCCAACATTTACTTATCTCTTTTATTGATGGGCATTTGGGTTGATTGCAGTTTTCGGATTTTGCAAATAGTGCTGCCATAAATATTGCTACAAATGTTTTGGTGAACATATGTAAATATTTTGTCGGGCATATATCCAAAGTAGAATTTCTGGACCATGGTATATGTGTGTGTTCAGTTTATTGTATACAACCACTCATGTTTCAAATAGTTACACCCAACTATACTCAGCTTCTAGTTGTTCCACGTTCTTTGCCCATCTAGGAACTTTAAAAAATGCCAAACCCAGAGATTACTCAGACTCCACCTCAGAACAATGAAATTACAGAGTTTCTGAGGGTAAGACGCAAGAACTGGTGTGTGTGTGTGTGTATGTATGTTTGTGTATATATATGTGTATAACATATTACACATATATTACACACACACATATATATATATAATTTTTTTAATTTTCTCAGATGGCATTATGGCACTAATGTCACCAGAGGAGAGAAACAGAAAATCATCATTCAGATGAACTATCTGGGTATGAAGAAATAAATGCTTTGCCCAAACCACCAAGACAGTGACAAGTCCAGGGTAGATGCCAAGTATCCTGATTCCTGATCCAGGCTTTCTTGTCACTGCCATTCTCATTTGGAGGTACTTCTTCATTATTTCATTCATATACTGTAAAAGTGAACTTTGACTTATCCTATACAATTAGAGCTGTTTAGTTTACCAAGAACTTTTTCAGACTTTGTGAAGCAGGTAGAACAGGTATGAAGGACTGGCTACAGAACATGTAGGATGCAGTACAAAATGAAAAGTTGATCTTCCTTGTTCAAAAAACTTATGATGAATTTCAAAACCATATAAATAGAGCATTAAACTAAACATGGGCCCTTTTAAGACTGGGTCCCTGTGTTATTGCACACCCATGAAGCTGGACCTGCAGGTGCTATCATTTTCAAGGATTTTTTTTTGTTTTGTTTTGTTTTTGCTGATTTAAAGATTTATTTATTTTTTTATTTGTAGTTTATTGTCAAGTTGGTTTCCATATAACACCCAGTGCTCTTCCTCACAAGTGCCCTCCACCATGACCATCACCCCTTCCCCTTTCCCCCTCCCCCTTCAGCCCTCAGATTGTTTTCAGTATTCAAGAGTCTCTCATGCTTTGTCTCCCTCCCTCTCCCTAACTCTTTTTCCTCCTTCCCCTCCCCATGGTCCTCTGTTAGGTTTCTCCTGTTAGACCTATGAGTGAAAACATATGGTATCTGTCCTTCTCCGCCTAACTTATTTCACTTAGCATGACACCC
>CM053572.1:68994672-69032127 GCA_028646485.1 Cryptoprocta ferox
TTTTCTTTATTGGGAACACCTTTATCTCTCCTTCTATTTTGAATGAGAGGCTCGCTGGATAAAGGAATCTTGGCTGCATATTTCTCCTGTTCATCACATTGAAGATTTCCTGCCATTCCTTTCTGGCCTGCCAAGTTTCATTAGATAGGTGTGTAACCACTCTGATAGGTTTCCCTTTGTATGTTAGGGCCCTTTTATCCCTTGCTGCTTTCAGAACTCTCTCTTTGTCTTTATATTTTGCCAGTTTCACTATGATATGTTGTGCCGAAGGTCGATTCAAGTCATGTCTTAAGGGGGTTCTTTGCACCTCTTGGATTTCAATGTCCATTTCTTTCCCCAAATTTGGGAAGTTCTCAGCTATAATTTGATCAAGCACCCCTTTAGGAGCTTTTTCTCTTTCTTCTTCTTCAGGAATTCCTATGATATGGATATTGTTCCGTTTGATTGTATCACTCAGGTCTCGAATTCTCTTTTCGTGCTCCTGTATCAATTTCTCTCTCTTCTTCTTGGCTTCCTCTTTTGCTATAACTGTGTCTTCTAATTCACCTATTCTCCTCTCTACCTGTTCAATCGGTGCAGTGGCTGCCTCCATTTTATTATGGACCTCATTTATAGCGTGTTTTAACTTGTCACAGCTATTTTGAAGGTCTCTAGTCTTTGAATCAATAGTTTCTCTGATGCTTTTTTCAAGTCCAGCGATTAATCTTATGACAGTTGTTCTAAATTCTTGTTCAGTTTTGTTGCTTATGTCTATTTTGAGCAGTTCTGTGGCTGTGATTTCTTCCTGGAATTTCTTTAGAGGAGAGTTCTTTTGTCATTTTGGCTACCTTTCTGTCTCTTGTCAGTTTTAAAAGCTCGTTCTGCACAGTGCACCTGTTAGTATTGCTCTATTAAAGGAGGCTCATTGACTGTCCATGGCCTGTCATTTCAGGAAGTGTTCTTTTAATGGTGTCTCTCGATTTCTCTTGTTATGCCTTTGATTATTTTATTTCCCTACTCAGTGATATTTGGGACTCTCCACCATGTGTACTTTGACTTGTTTCTTGAGGTAGCCCTGAATAGGAAAACAGCAAACACACAGGGAACAAAAGCATGCAAACACACAGACAACTCAAACAAGCAAGCAAACAAAAGGCGAAAGGAAGGAATGGAAAGGAAAGAAAAGAAAAGAAAAAAGAAAAGAAGAAAAGAAAAAAAAAGTTGGGGGAGACTGAGACACCAAAAGACTATGGACAGTCTCTTAGCGTATAACCAGCCGAGGGGAGAAATAAGAATGAGATAAGGGAAAAGATATCTGGATGGTAAGAGAAAAAAAGGAAAAGAAAAGAACAAGGAAAAAAAAGGGGGAGCAGCTCTCCCGTGTGGATGTGCGTGGTTTGGTGTGTGTAGGTCAGGTTTTGAGTGCTGCTCTCCGAGGCCCCACCTTGGTGGTTGTGGGGAGAAGATTGGCGGCGCCCCAAGCTCTGCTGGAACCAAGAGTTGCAAGCCTTTCTTTTGAGTCTGATCTCTGTGTTTGGCAGGCGAGCCAAGTTGTATTTCCAAGCTCCGCCTCGCTTCCAAATTGTAGTCCATGCACTTTAATGCTACCACAGAAGATGAGATGCACTCCTGCTGGCTGCCGGCCTCCCAGCAGGGATCCTGTTGTGGGGCGGGGGGAGCTGTTTTCCCTTGAGCTGCCTGGAATGGGCGCTGTTGCCACTGAGCCCAAGGAAGAATTCGTCAGCTAGATGGGATGGATTTCTCTCCCCGCACCCAGCGGTTACATATGGGGTGACAATATCTCTCTCCGTCCCTGGGCGAGTTTTTTATCTCTTCTTTAGAGACAGTTCTATGAGTGTGTTCAGTCTCTCTTTCTCTTCCCCTTGTCTCTCCAGGGCACCGAGTGCTCTCCCTCTGTTGGGCTGGGGCTCCCACCCCTCCGCACCTCCAGGGCCCTACCCGTTTTTTAATTTCCCCAGTTAGCACTCACTCAGGTATCTTTGAGGTTGTCTTCTTTCTGGAGTCTGTGTGTTCTCCTCCCACTCTTGCAGATCAGAGTATTGTCTCTTTAGTCCTTCTCAGTTTAATAGATGCAGACAGGTGAAGATTACAGAGCTCCTTACTTCTCCGCCATTTTGCCCTTCTCCCCCGCTGATTTACTGATTTAAAAAACTGCCTTTTGTTGACAGAGTTATACAAATCCTATTTAACAGCATGTACTGCTCCCACCATTAAAAGAAAGGCAATTAAGAGGCGCCTGGGTGGCTCAGTCAGTTAGGTGACCAATTCTTGGTTTCAGCTCAGGTCATGATCCCAGGGTCATAGGGATCAAACCCCAAGTGGATTCCGAGCTAAGCATGAAGCCTGTATAATTTTCATGTTCTCTCTCTCTCTCTCTCTCTCTCTCTCTCTCTCTCTCTCTGTCATCTGCAAGTTACAGATGAAAAAGCAAGGCTCAATGACTTAGTTAGTGGTCATGAGTAGAGACTGGCCTGATGATGCCTACTTTGTCTTTCTGGTCTACAGGGTGGGCATGTCCCTTTTCTCAAGGATTTTCCAAGATAAAATGAATAAAAATGATACAGACTAAATGTAAAATGATCACAGGAAGAGAGCATTTGTTTTTTAAGTAAGGAGAATAGAGGGTCATTTTGCACAAATAGTAAAGAATGAATTTTGAGAAAAGAAATCCAACTAACTGCTGTTAAACCTGCTATGCATTTTTGCCATGCCTCTTTGGACATATCTTTTGCATTTTGTGAGACATTTGGTTGATAAACTCTATCCAGATGTTTAGACCCTCTCAATAGGTGCCTTCATAAGTCTTGTGTTGAGGTGGTGGAAGAAACAGATTGAAATAACTACTCTTCTTTCTGGGTTAAAATCTTCTAATACATGGAAATATGATGGAACTATCAAATGGGCATGGATTTGGAAAAATATTTTAAGGAGTGACTGTAAATTCTATGTGTTGTATGCTAAAGTAGGAATTATGAAAACCTGCCCTGATGTCTCCAAGAAATCCCTCCCTTCCATCTTCCCAAGTTATTTTTATAAGTCTATGAGTAACTAGTTTATTTAGAAATGCTTGTGAAGACAAGAACTAATATGTAACTATACTTTTCTTCTTTAAAATGGTAGAATTTTTTCTTTATGAATGGCTTCAGCTGAGTTAGTTTCTCTCCTGAAGACATGCAAAACCATTTTTGACTTCTGAGTATGGCTCCTCTCCCACACTAAGACCTTTTTGGCTCCTCCATCCCACAAGAGTGAGGACTCAAGAGTCAGAATTCAGTACTCAAGACTAGAGCCACCAGACTATTTAAGGAGCCTAAAGCCCCTACAGAAATCACTTATATAGTTTACGTGCATTTTTCCATTGTTAAATGGGATGCTATGGACTGAATTGTGCCTTCCCCAGCCCTGAGTTTATATGTTGAGGTCCTAACCCTGGATACATGAGACTGTGACTGTTTTTGAAGATACGACTTTTAAAGAGTTAAGTCAGGTTAAATGAGGATATTAAGGCAGCCCTAATCCAATATGATTGGTGACCTTATAAAAAGAGATTAGAACACAGGGACACACAAAGAAAAGATCATGTGAAAATCGAAGGAGAAGATAGCCATCTACAATCCAAGGAAAAAGGCCTCAGAGTACATCAACTCTACTGACACCTTGATATCTGACTTGTAGTCTCTAGAATTGTTAAGAAAATAAGTTTCTGTTGTTTCAGCCACCCAGTCTGTGGTATTTTGTTACAGAAGTCCTAGCAAACTGATGCAGGGGATAATGTAATAACAGGGACATCAAAGATTGTATTATGGAATGGATGGAATTGACATGTTGATTAACTGTGAAGTATAGAGTGAATGTTAGTCCTATAGCCGCCAACTTGTACTTGTCTCTCTATAGCACATGGTCTACTGGTCTCCCTTTATCTCCTTCTTCATTACACTCTCCAATTTTTGCCTTCAACATGGAACGTGACTCCTAAAAAAAAATGAGTTAATTCAAAAGTGAAAGACCAATACCTTCAGATATTTCTCCAATTGTATTTGTTTGTTTACTTACCAGCTTCTATTTTAAATCTAAATAAGAAGCCTTAAGTATCTGTTTGCTTGCTGAGAGGTCAAATCTAAAGTAGGCACCCAGTTGTAAATGTGCTCCTGGGTCTAGTGAGTCTTAACTGAGTTGCAGCTGTTCCTACCTACTCCCCACTCTTGTCATTCATACTAAAACAAATTTGAGAAAGAGGACAGATTAATGTTTGAAGGGTAATCCCCCTGATAGCTTTTGTTGAAGAACCATTTTTCTTGTTTGCTATCCTTAATAAAAGTCCTCATTTTACTCAATAGATGGTGCTAATAGTACCATGAGAATAGCTAGTATTTATATAGCAGAGTTTCCCTAGAAGCTCAAAGCACTATGTAAATATTGTCTCATTAAAAACTCATACATCCCCATGAATTAGGTTGGTGGCTGCTGCAATTTCCCTGATGTGCAGATGGAAAAACAGGGTGAAAGACTTTTGCAAATTCAGCAAAGCTGGGAGGGAAATACAGAAAAGCATTGCCTTTTCACATTTGGTGAAAAAACCTCAAGCCAATTCCCCAGATTTCAAAGTGAAAGGCATTAAGCATAAAGTCACAAGCCTGAGTTTTGATGAGTTATTAAAGCATTATAAAGGGTCATTGCTTTTCTTTGGGGACTGAGGCCTTGTTTGAGTGGGTGCAGGGAGGCACTGAGAAGAAGTACCTGCAAAGTCTTAAAAGTAGAGCATGACTCTTCTAGCTTTTTCTTGGTTGTTGATCTTGCCATGGAGCACTGCTGGTTTATTCAGTTCACTTTTGTCATTCTTATTTCTGACTTAATGTCTTCAGTAATCCTGGAACACCAGTGCTTATGACAAGGTGTCACCACAGCTTTTCTATCTTCTGGTTGCTCTGTTCTGATGTAGTCAGCAATCTCCTGATTCAAAGGTGTAATCCTGCATCTATTTTCCATGCTTGTAGTGCATTGGTCTTCCTTTGTCTTTATTTCCTCCTCTGCAAATCCTGCATGGGTTAGTTACATGACTACAAAAACTAATAAATAGGCTAATCAAATTAATAGGTAATAAGAATTGCTTAATAAAGTCTACAAATTAACAGCGCAGAATACCATTTTGTCTGTACGATTAAGCAATTGAAAACAGAGTAAGCATGAAAGAGCTGTTGGTTTAAGGTTTCTTTCTGCCCCAGAAAATAATTGGTTAATGTGAGTAACAGTGGAGATGGTAATGCAAAAGCAGTCCAAAGCTGAGAAAGAAGCCAGAGGGGAACTAAGACCCTGCAGGTGGATTTCCCGCTTGCTAGTCAAGACTGAATAGAAATTGTGACTACAGGACTGACCGCTTTTTATTGTAGTATTTAGGTTCTAAAATCTGGTGAACAGCTTCTCCACTGGTTCAGATAATGCCTATTGCTGAACATCTGCAGTTAGAGAAAGGACTATTACTTTTTGCTGAAAGCTTTCCGATGGAAGATACTTCATTAGAAAAGCAGCAGTAGCCTTCACCTGCAGTGAAGTGGGGATACACCACAGATTTTTGATTCAGCATTTTCACAACACAGCACATTCAGATGTACTTCGCTTAATTGTTTCTTGAAAAGTTTTAAGATGTGTGCCATGGATGGAAGTGTTTCTGAGGTTTTTGTTCTCGACAGCATAAAAATACATCTCCCTCTGTCTTTTCTTATAAATTACGAAAGATTAATTTTTTTTATTCTATAATCAGACTCGAGATTTGTAGAAGTATCCTTTCCTTTTAAGTATTTTTTTCAAAAAGTAAGACTATTAACTCCACATACGGATTTTTTGAAAAAAAGAATAAAATAAGAGGTTTTTTTCCTAACACCTACTACTGCATTTCTCAAGAAATTTATAAAGGAATTTGTTAGAAATTGCAAATAATATACACAGTTGAATTGAGCAAGTGCTAACCATTTGCATGCGAGCAAAATTTTATCTGCAACTAGGTTTAAAAAGACACAAGTCAGAAATGTATATTGTTAGAATTCCAAGAAAATTCTTACAGGAAAAAATATGCATAAATCTCAAAATTTATTCTACATATTACATGTCAAAAATAAAATTACAGCTAATTCTTGAGTTTAACATATTTTAAACCTTAAAAATCCCTAGTTACTTCATTCTCCGGTTCTTACTCAATTTGTTCAAAGACATTATCTCTTGTCAGAAAATGACATCTCTTCCTATCGATGATCCTTTTTCTTTTTGCATAAAAATATTAATAATTTTTCACCATTGGGAAAAATAGGGCAGTGACAGCTGCTTCCCATTCTGTGTCTCCCTCTCTCTCTGCCCCTCCCCCTCTCATGTATCAAAAATAAATAAAAACATTAAAAATTTTAAAAAAAGATTTGAGAAAAATCTGGAGAAGAGATCCAGTGTGGCCAGTATTACTGTAAATTTGAGAGACCCCAAAATAGGAAAGTGAGGTGCTTTGACCTAACTGGTTCATATATCCACCCTGTGTTCCAGAGGAGTAAGCCCATCCATTGAGGTTCTGCCAGATAGACGTGTCCAGAGAAAGGGGCAGGAGAATTAAGGCTTGGGAGTATGAAGCAGCTCAGTAATCAGTTGTTGCTCTCACCAGTGCACTGGCCTTTCTAAGCATCAGAAGGTTCCCATAACCTAATAGCTCATCCTTTGGTGGTCCATAGTATATGCTAGGAATTGTTCTAAGCACTTCATATAAATTAAATCTTTTAATCTAATGATGAGAATGGGTCCTGATTTCTTTTCATCATTACTCACCTTGTATACATATACCCATAAACACATGTGCATATTTATTACACACATGTATATATTAGCTTTTAGTTTTTAATAAATAATGTATATTATATGTATATATGTAATAATATATGTATATATTATGGTGTATGTATATATTAACTTTGGATTTAAAAAAAAAATCAAGGACACTTACGTCCCGTCTCCTTTGGCAGCCCTTTTCTGTGTAACTCACAGTGGCTGCTCCTGCAGTACCACTGATAGAAGACTCAGCAAGCCCTGGCTTTTTATAGACCTGCTGGGATTTTGTGCCTGTCACACTCCTGCATTTTAAACTGCTTGAAGGTGGGAATAATTTTTGACACATTTTGGTGTGCCAGGAAGCTCTCACAGACCTGGCACAGAGTACATGCTCATCTGTTTGGTGTGGAGTTAGAAACTGACTGGCGCTTTGAAGAAAGAGTGGAATTGTGGTTGGCAGTGTTCAATGGAATTATTTATTTCGAAGATCACATGTTATATTTGCTCTGTCAAATCATGATCTCTTCTCAAGACTAAAATTCCAATCAACTGAATGTATAAATATGGCTAGAAACTGAAAAATGAGATTATACAGATAATTAGACATTTATTCAGAGAGTAAATGGCTGTACTCTTTTCCTCATGCAACTGGCTTTACTGATCTTTATTTTTAATTTAAAACTAACTTATATGGCTTTTATAAAAATATTACTTACTTCCTTTATTTGTAACTATAAAAAGTGAATTTCACCGAGTTCAGTGTATTCATTGATGACTCAGATCAATTGAACCAAAAGCATGCAGAAAAGCATGATACATGAACATTTTTCCTCTTAGTTTTGAAATGTTAACATGCAAAGAGAAAGAGGGTAGATTGAGCACCTCTACTCAATTATGAGCCAGAGTAATCCTGCCAGAAAGTCAGTTCTTTCCTACTTTATCACCACAAAAAGTCAACAAATGATGCATAAAAGTTAATACACCTAGAAGTAATGGTATAATATTTTCTAAGATTACCAGTATTACAACAGAAACAAACAATTAGTAGAATTAAAATGGTTTCCCCTTTGCCAGCAGGGATAGGAGATATAAAAAGCATGACAATTACTTATTGTCCTTTAAAATAAGGCTTTTTCTACTAGTTTTTGTTTGAGACTTTTACACACAATAATAAATACTTTTAATATCAAAAAATAATTTTTTTCCAGAGTGAATGCCCTGCTAGGAGCCAAAAATTTGAATGGAATGGGTCGGGGGTGTTCCAAGGGCATGTCAATAGCCCCCAGTCTTGTTTTTAATGAAAGGGAGTTGTTCAATCAAATGAAGATATGTTTCACTTTCCCAGTGCCTTTCATTTCTTTTTATAGCTACTTAGTGATTCATCCCTACAATAAGGGTTTAGTAGAGGTAAATGCAAGGAGTGAAACATTCTGTCGTGTACCAAAAGCCAAATCCAAATCACTATTTGGATTTTAGGTCACTATTTTATACTGACTATATTACTATTCCCTCAGTTGGTGTAAATAATGACTCAAAGGCATTTTCAAACTTCTTAATATTCTGCTAAATAAACACAGCTATATCATACACATATAAACATTGATTGAATTTCCCTGAGAGGGAAAAACAGCTGATACATTTCTTTTTGAATCTTCCATATTAGGCATTCTGGGTATGTCTCTTGGTCAGTTTGCCTGAATTGTAAATAATATGAATGTGTATACCCATTGACTACCCAGGACACAATAATGTTATTGATCATCCACAGTTTCACACCTACATAATTATCACTGAAGTGATCAGACCTTCTGAAATCTGAGCCATATGCCACCAGCACATAAATCAAAGCTGGAGCTCAGTGAAAGGCTGAGTGCTCTGAACACAGAGATGGGATGCTTGTTTGCTTTTGCCTCATTACTTCTTGTGAACTCTAGGGAGGAATACTTTTCCTGTGAATCCCTTAATTGGCTATATTCTAAGAAACTTCAGCTATGGTTTGACATTCACTCACTGTTAGTGGAAGGCAGTGTGATTTAGACAAAGGAGAAAGCTGACAGCCTCACTCTGAAATGTATGAATATTTAAAACAATGTTAGTGTTGCACATGACTGGTAAATAGTGATTTGTCATGCTTAGACTGAATGAATTTTGCATTTACTTTGCTTTTATCTTTTGAATGACTAAATAAAGGGTAAAAAGAGTCCTTTAACCTCATAAGCATATCATTTCCACTATAAAACTAGCTGTACCTTGTTTTAGTCAATTGACACAAATTAATAATTTATACCTGAGAAGGACTGCATGTGAATCCTTAATCTCTAATTTCATATTGTACTTCCCAGGTACATGAGCTGAAGTTATAATAACCAAGTCTTCTATTTCCTAATTGCAGGGCCTTTTACAGGTAATCTACCCATATTGTCTCTTTATTTCCTCAGCTCTAGAGGAAGGCTTCAGTCAAAATAGAGTGCATGTTTTATTTGAATAGCACCTTGTTATCGAGGCAGGCCTTAAAAATTTAAAGTAATTAGTTAATTAATGTTTATAGCTGAGATGGGGGATTCGTAATAATAATTTATGGTTTTGGTTCCTCTTGAAAAAATTCTCAATATCTAACAACACTGGGGCCAATAATCATTCATAGGTAAGAAGCTACTGAGCCATTTAGATGAGGGGCGTGCTCTCTAGTGTGCCACATTTCTGCTGCCCCTTATTCAGTTGCAAACACTGAGGCATAATGATAGTTGCCATTTATGCAGCCCTTCCACTGCTATGTTTTCCTACAGCTGAATTGTTTTGCTCATTTATATTCCTTGTCTGGTCCTGTGGGCATGTATTTGCAACCTCTGGAGACTAATTTCTAAAAATTCTATGATTCATGACTTTATTTCTCAACAAGGGTCAGGAATAATTTAACTATAAAACAAGAAATTTTGTTAAGTCAAAAGCCATTTTTCTTAAATTCCTAAAAGATATGTTTGGGTGGTTCCCAGTAACCATATATGAAAGAGCCTGTATTTTGCTGGCATTGGCTAGATTCTGCCTAGGTCCTAGAGACTGCCTATAGTTTATTACTACATGGATTTCTCCAATATAGGTAGTCACTTCAACAAGCCAGAAAGAAGAGTCTATCTCTCCAGTTACTAAAATTGGAGTTTTATAAAAACTAATCTAATCATGGGAGTGCCCAGCTATCACCTTTGCATATTCTATTGATTAGAAGTCACAGGTCCCACTTGCACTAAGGAAATTGTACAAAGGTATAAACACTAGTAGTTGGGAATCACTGGAGGTTCCTCTAGGTTCTGTCTGCCACAAGAACATTTTCTACTTCAATAAACATTTATTCAGCCCTTAACACATGCAGACTTCATTCAGTCAATGAAAAAAGAAAGAACACTAAAGTGATGTGTTTTTAAAAAGAGAAAGTTGAATAAGATACAGTCCCTTCTTTCCAGGAACTTAAAGTCTAACATGAAAGTCAACAAGTTTATAATCCTATTTATGCTCTAAAAATATTTAAA
Organism: Cryptoprocta ferox; assembly: GCA_028646485.1. Lineage (NCBI taxonomy): Eukaryota > Metazoa > Chordata > Mammalia > Carnivora > Eupleridae > Cryptoprocta > Cryptoprocta ferox. The sequence goes on from CM053572.1 coordinate 69,004,998, forward strand.
ATATCTTCAGAATGTGCTTCTGGATCTCTTGAATTAAAATTTGTATGTTAGACTATATTTTCTTAAGGCAGTGGACTAAAAATTTCAACAAATTATTTAAAACATATCAGATTCTTTTGCTTAGCTTTCACCAGCAAAATGAATTTAACGATTATTGTAGATTGTGGCTTCCATTCTTCACCTCATCTTTTATATCATAAGTATGACAAAAATTGATGAAGTAAAGCAGTGCATGCCAGGCATGGAAGAGGTATTCAATACATGTTTTTAAAAGTATTTGCTTATCTTCTTCATTACGGAATAGGAAGCTATCAATGGAGAATGGATGCTAGAAATCCTGAATAAATTATTTGTAAGTACTTTAACATCACACTGAGTTTCTCAAGATGGATTGTCTATGGAAAGGATTCTAAACCATTTACCAAAATAAGACCTGTGTTTCTGTTTTGCTTGAGCTCGCTAGTGCCTGTCCCCACCTACTCCTTAGATCTCAGAGAAAAAAAATTGCACATTTCAAGTCCTGACACAAATTTCTACAAATCAGATCACAGTCAAGGAATTTAATTGCAGCAACTCCTAAAAGATGCAAATATGTGGAATACATAGAACTATATATATATATATATATATATATATATATATATATATATATATGTAGTCTCTACTTAATGTGATTGATACCAAAATTTCTCTGGGACTAATGAGATCTTTGATCACTGCAGAGTCAGCATGTGGCCCTTAATTAAGAGAAGAAAAAAGTGCTTTTTACATTTTTACCAAAGAGAAAAGTAGATTATTGTTCACACTGTGCTTAAAATTTATACACTAAAATTTGCCCTGCAAATTTTTCTCTCAGAGACAAACATATATATATATATATATATATATATACACACACACACACACACACACACACACACATATATATGTATATATATATTTTTTTCTAGGTTCCTGTCAGATTATGTATATGTGTAAATAGCAAAATTAAGAATGTTAATGGATGAGCCACTATTCCCTTTGGAAAATAAAGTTATATAGCATGAGCCCAGGTTTTTGCTATTTCTCAGAGGAAAATGTGACTGTTGGTCTTTTTTTTTAATACTTATTTTGTGGATTAGAGATTCCAATCTAAATTATTTGGTCAAATCAACTTTCAACATACATTCTTGCCAGCCTGTTCTCTTTGGTTTGAAGGTGCTACTCATTTTTACTGAATTTAAAGGAAAAATTGCTCAATTTAGCATATTTTTCTCTTCATTTATTGCTGAGCTGCAGGATATTTAGATTAGATGACTAAATGAGCTTTATCCCCATTTTATGGAGAAAAACAAGACTTAGGATGTTAAATCCTGCCTAGTGCTTCCTGATGGCTCTGGTGTTTGGGATGAATAAATAGAGGCATGAATATAAATGTGTTGATTATGACAATGAAGGAATCAGAATCTCTTTTATTACATCAGATATGCTATTTGCACACCCATGTGAATATACTAGATGAATATTATAGATGCACATTTTACATTTGCAGCTGGGAAAATGCTATATGTAAATAAGGCCATTCATATGCACTCCATTCCCAATCACCTAGAAGCTGATTGAATATTCTGAGTTTAGGCTTTTCCTCCAGTCATTTCATCAGATAAAGAATTCCATCATGCAGCTGCTTCATTTGCAAATATCTACTTACTTAAATTTTTTTAAACTTTTATTTATTTTTGAGAGACAGAGAGAGACAGAGCATGAATGGGGGAAGAGCAGAGAGTGAGGGAGACACAGAATCCAAAGCAGGCTCCAGGCTCTGAGCTGTCAGCACAGAGCCTGACATGGAGCTTGAACCCACAGACTGTGAGATCATGACCTGAGCTGAAGTCAGACAGTTAACCGACTGAACCACCGATGTGCCCCACAAATAACTACTTATTTAAAATTCCCCACTGGGGTGCCTGGGTGGCTCAGTTGGTTAAATGTCCCACTCTTCATTTTGGCTCAGGTCAAGATTGCATGGTTTGTGGGTTCAAGCCCCATGTCAGTGGAGCCTACTTGGGATTCTCTCTTTCCCTCTCTCTCTCTCTGAAGAAAAAATGCCCCATTAATCTTTGTTGGGCTTACACTATGAAATAATGAGGCATCAGTTGCCTATATCAAAATTATCCTCTGAATATTTTTGTCCCTTTTGGGCAGTAGTCTCAATGGAATTGTGTTGAGTGTAAGTATATTGTAGATAATACTGTTTTTAAACTAAATTTCAAGGATACAATGACTGTCTTCGGAGAGATTTTAATTCTGGAAGTGTTTTCATAATGCCAAAAATGTTTATAATGGTTAGTTTTTTGTCTGATTCATTTCTCAGCATTCTACGACATCAATGATTTTTAAGTTTGTTATAAAGATGTTTAAGAATGAGGCAGAAAATCCTGAAAGGCAGCATTAGTGAACTTTGTGTGTAAGCGAACAGATCAGCCAGCAACTTGGAATGGAAAAAGTGTTGTTTAGGCTAGGCTGGGTGAATCTCCAAACTGAAAGTGAACTCATGTCATTTGTTTGCATGGGAAATTCGCTTCTGACAATAATGTAATAATGTGCATGTTGCACAACCTCATACTTTATAATCAAGTGGATCAAGCTTAGTTCTTATTATTTTGAGATCCTGTGCTGTGTCCTGTGGACTAAAAGCTGGATAATGTACAACTTTTGCTCTTCTGAAGTTCACAGGCTGGGGCAGTTTACCATTAAAGGTGTAAGCCAATAAAAATATACACGTAATAGAAACCTGTAAAAGGCACTAACTGGGCACTAGGTTAGATAACTTATATAAACTGGGCACAAAGTTACATAAACTGTTAGATAACAAAGACCTAATTTTTTTTGAAAGTTAGCTGAACTGAGCTCTTAGTTTGCAAAAATGAATATGAAGTCTCAGAAAAAGAGTAGGTTTCCACAATAATTATCATAATAACTATCTTGGGTGGAGTTCTTAGAAGCAGAGTCTGAAAAGGGTGATTTATTGAGAGTACTCTCTGAAGAAACCTGGAAGACAGGTGAGGGAAGCAGGATAAGGCAGGGGAAGTAGCCAGGTAAAGGTAAAATCTCAGCCTGATCCTACAAGGAGTTCTGGGGCATAACTGACACCACAGAGTTGTCACACTTTGGGGCAGGACTTTATACCCAGTAGGCTGAAGGATGTAGCATTTCTTGAGAAGCTGGCTCCTGTCCCCTGAAGGCAGTTGTCAGGAGAGGCACAGCCATGAGCTATTTGCCACTCACTGTGACAGCACCGGGTGGGATGGATGGCTGCATGGGCCTGGTGTAGCAATGACCAATGTTTATTACATGGTTAAGGGTCCAACAATCTTAAAAGAATTTCATATATCTGACATGTGTTAATTCCATAGGGCATATAATAACATTTCTCCATTTGAAATTCACGAAACCTAAAGCACAAATTAGGTGAACTAATCGAGGTCATCATGCAGCCGGAAAGTGGTAGAATGATGATTTGGAAACAGTCTGATTTTGAAGTAGAGAGAAACTATACCCTGATTTTCTGCTAAATGGCTGTAGTGAGTAATGTTATTTGAAACATAAACAAGTAGCAACAAAATTGGTTGTAATTTGTTTCTCATTTCTTCATAGAAAGAATTGCCTATGCTGTGATTAAATTCCCCACTATTCTACAGGAACTGAAGTTTTACTGAGCCTTCCAGGAAAATACCTTTCCATATCCCAGTAGCAATAGCAGCTCCTGGATGTAGACTCAGCATTTTCAGGGAAAGACACCACATTCACATCTACAGACATTTTTTTTTCCCAGGCTGGCCATGTTTCCTCTCATTTTCTGTATTCTAGCCTCATGTTTGTTTTGTGAGTGCATAATGCTGCCTCCTGTCATGGGATCTTTGCATATGCTGTTGCCTGTTACTGGGATATGATTTCTTACATACCCTTCCTGCCCCAAGCTATGTGCTTAGTTATCTCCTCATGATCCTTCAGATCTGATGGATTAAGTTTTGTTTACTTTACTTCCTACCTCCTTGTCTGGGCCAGCTTCTACCTCATTTCATGTTTAAACATATATTGGTGGGATTGTTTAATGCCTGTCTCCTCTCAGTACTGTACTGTAAGTTCCATGAGGGCAGAAACTGGGTTTGCTTCCCTCTCTGTTAGACCCAGCACAGTGCCTGGCACACTGTGGATATTCAATAGATATAGGTTAATAAATGAATAAGTGAGGGTAAGAATGTGTACTGTCCTCTCATAGATTTCGCCCTACTGACCAGTGACAGGCTTGTATCTCTGCCCAGAGCTTTCTGTGCTCTAAAGTTGGGATTACCTCAAGGACATGAAGTAAAGTTAGGATTACCTCAAAGATATTTTTCTCCATGTCTGGAAACTCTCAGTGTGATACAGCTAGTAGCAACCAAGCTCCGAGTTGCTGTAGGGACACTCCCTCCCTACCTTTTATCAAAGGTGCAATTAAATTTTGAATTAGAGCTCTTTGGGGAATAAAGACCCAGTGAAGGCTGCTATCATATTATACTCTTACTGTAAGAGTTTAATGTAGAAGCATTTGAGTTTTCTCAAGACTTCTCTGTTTCAGAGTCCCTCTTTTACAGTAGTCAGATCCATTAAAAACATGTCCATATAGGAGTATGAATATTTACAGTGATATTTTAGTAAAATACCTTAAAGAAGACAGGTGTTTTGATACTTTTTAATAATGCATCCTATTTATCTATGAATAATTTTTTCTGTTGGTATGTATTTTTATTAGCAACAACTTTAAAAAAAATCTTAAGACAATGTTTGCAATGAATAACTCACTAGGATTTGAAAAGGGAAGCATGAATGCATTCACACCTGTGTTTTTCTTTTTTCCTGTTTTTCAATTACATTCTCAAATTGATTTTTCTGTTGTACACACTAATTTAAAAGTAGAAAAGTTAAGATGATTAATACTTCAATCCTCTATATTTTCCATGTTATTTTACTGGCATAAAGAAGGTGCATCTGTGATTTGAAATGATAATTTGGAGGAGGGTTTATTACAAAAACCAACTGTGCATTTATAAGCTTATTCATTTTCTGAGAATTTATTGTATATTAAATAAAATTTGTTACTGTCTTATCTATTATTTAAACGACTGAATACTCTTTTGTAATTGTATCCAGGTTTGCCAAAGAAAACACAAAGGTGTTCATTATTCTTAGAATACTCTTGTGTGGTTTGGACTTTACGGCCCAGCAGGTCGTTTACATCTCTTTCCTGAGCAACTTAACTGAATATTGAATTGGGGCCAGCTCTGGTAGGGAACACTCCAGTTGCTTAAAGTGTAAAAAAAAAAAAAAAAAAAAAAAAAAAATGAATATAATAGTGGGATAAAAGAATAAAGCTTGGTCTGTCAAATTGCAATTGGGAAATTTTACATAATGAAATAACATACATTGGAATTTAAATATTTAAGATGGAATGCCTCACATTTGGTATTTATTTACCTGATAATTTTCCAAGCCCACCAATATGATCCAAAATAATAGTATTTTATATTTTAATAGATTATCATTATACTTACATTTTCCATATACATCTAGAGAGAAAACAAATATCTAAAATTGGAAACTTAGAATAGATCTCTCTAATGGTATAGCGCATATTCATTCCACAAAGGATTCCACAAATTGCCTTTATGACAAGTAAGATGACCATTTAATTTACTGGTCAAACTGTAACAATTTTGAAAGTGGAGGATGGTGTTCAGCAAAATTATGCCAGGACAAAAATTAGAAACATTTCAGATAAATTTGGATGTATAACCACCTTGGGAGTGAATAAATTCAGATCTTTAGCCAATTCTGTTTCCATGCCTGTGAAAGCACATCCATCAAAGACTATTACTTTTTATTTAAGTTTATATTAAAGTAATAATTTAAAATACCTTTGTTAATGAGTCTTTGGATATATTTATGAACAAAGACTATATAAACCCATAAACATAGATAAACCCATTTGTTCAATCATTCATGTATCCAAGTAATATTAATGGAGTACCTTCTATATTCTAGGCAGTATGTTAGGTTTGGGGATACTGTAAGGGGAAAACAGGAAACAATGTCCTTGCCTTTTTGCACATTGTTTTCTAGTGTATGCAGTGGACACTAAGCACAATTACACAACTTACTGTAAATTTAAATTGTGCTGTGTTACAAAGGAGATATACATGGGACTACAGGGAAATATGAATGGGGGCACCTGAATGGCTCAGTAGGTTAAGTGTCCGACTTGATTTCAGCTCAGGTCATGATCTCGTGGTTCATGAGATTGAGCCTCAAGCTGGGCTCTGTGCTGACATCACAGGGCCTGTTTGGGATTCTCTCTCCTCTCTCTGACATTTCCCTGATTATGCTCTCTCTCTTTCTCTCAAAATAAATAAATAAATTTAAAAAATAAATATATAAAACAGGGATTTGACTCTGTCAAAGAATCCAGATAAGCATTTATGAGCAAGTGATAGTTACACTGAGATTTAAAGACTGAAAAGAGCTGAACAGTTATAATGATTGTATAGGCCAGACGGGGCAGTTTCCTTAAGACTGAATTAATGCTAGCTCTCATCAGTATAGATATACCCAAGGAATACTGGTGTACACATCTTTGTGGCAGAGTGGGTTTTTAATCTTTTTAGTTGATAGCTTTAGCTTTGTGAGTGTAGAGTGAGGTTTTGGCTGAAAGGTAGAATGGAGATGGTCAAAGAGGCTAAGAAATTAATTTGAGATGGAGAGGGAAGAGGTAGGTAGCTCTCATAGGAAGAGAACTGAATGGATCAAGCACAGGTATGTTGTGGCAGGTATGGAAATGCAAACTAACTCTCTCTCCAGAAATCTTGCAGTAAATGACCTGATCTTTGAAGATGGATTTGTAGTTGAGGGGCTAATCCACTTCAATTTGTACATGTATGTACATGTATGTTAAAAGACATTTATCATTCTCCACATGCTTTTGTATTCCTTATGTCTTCTAATTCTTAGAATTTTTTTTGCGATTTCCAGAAAATAAGTCACATCAATGATGAAGTGAGTCAGTTACCTGCTTATTAGAGTTGTCCAAATATGCTTCCCAGTTTTAACCACTTGTATTTTGTATTCCCTTCCCAATCAGAGTTTTTGAACCAGTTTTGGAACAGTTTGAGATACAGAGAACTACCATGTGATCTGCTCTTATTTATAAGTAAACGTTTTTGAGGATGTGGATTCAAGTGTTATCAATGTGGATGATGTGTATATTGATGTGTATGAGCCTGTGCATGTGTGCACAAGAAGGACAGGCTAGTTTGATGTTGTCCTAGCCCTTAAGCTTGTTAAAATTTACTTAGGACACTACCACTGACATGCAAAAGGTAACTTTTGAACAATATAGAATTTACCTAAATGTTGATTTGTCCAGCAGCTTTAAGGGCAAAGACCAGAGGTAACTAAATAAAGATTGATAGAAGAGTTTTTTATTAAGGATGTATGTTTATAATTAAGAACAAAATCAAGAAAGATGTCATCTTAAATTTAGACCTGAAAATTTCTTTAAATTGATAATTGTTTTTTTGTTCAGTTGACCTATGTCTCTTAAAAGTTTTATTTGCTTTCTGTTTCAGTGGCTTCCCTGACTTCCAAATGTCCTATGCAGAGTTCAGCTCAGTGCTAAATGATAGAACAGAAAAAAGCTTTAGTGAATTCTATCAGATTAAGCCTTGGACAATAGCTCCTAAGCAGAAAGCATAACCCTGTATCTGCAAGGGTAAAGCAAATGGCTCTGAATAATGCAGCTGAATGCAAGAAGAGAATAGAGAGGTAAAAGAAGTTTCCAGGCTTATTTCTGGTTCAATTCCATGACTCTTTTTATGTATCTGCAGTGAATACAGGATTTTCTCAGGCTAGCCTAAACTGCTACAAAATTCTGATTTTCATGCTATTCCTTTTCATGGAGCATTTTACTGCATTCCTCTTTTTTCTAGGATAATAAAACTCTTTATATCCTAATTGCTCAGTGGAGGATCCACATGGTTAGGATAATAATGAGCTGGCACAAAGCCTCGATTTCTGGAAGGCTCTGTGGATTCAGAGAAGTCACAGGGTTTGCTAAAATGAATTCCTTTTTGCTTGCAATTGGTCCCCCAGGTAATGGAGACCAAAGAAGAAAGATGCAGCTTCAGACATTAGTGAAAAAGCCCCATGATCTGGAAAGAAACTTTGTTCAAGTGAAGGCATGTCAGCCACAGAGCTTTTAAAAAATGAATCACAAAGTCCGTATGTTTTAGCAAAGTGCCACTGAAGTAACTTGACATGAGCTGGTTGTATAACGTAAAATCACCTTTTGTTGAATTGGAGCCAAACCATTCACATTAGAGATTGAGCTGGAAGCCTGCCTAATGTTTGAGGGATTATTTCTACAAATCCAAGATAGATGGTGTGAATACTAATTGACTAATGAAAGGAAAAGCTGTACAATAATGAAGGTCACTGTTGATATCCAAAAATGAGCACTGAACATGATGTGGGGTTAGTGACTCCAGTCCTCACAATGCAGGGTCAGCATTTTAAAAAGTACTATTCCTTCAGGCGTGGGTGATGGATGCCCTTCTCCTGACTCCTTCCCATGATGCGAACCATGAAATACTCTCAAGGATATTGCTGCAATGTTTATCCTCAGTCATATTATTATTACTTTTTAAATGCAGCGAGCTATCAGTTGAAAAGTACCAGGCTCATTATGTGCAGAGGAGTTAAGAGAACAAGACTGATTATCAAGTTAGTATTCTGTTGTGCATTTTAGGGATGATCATGATGTCTCACTGAAATGCTAAGTATGTGTCTGCATATAGTGCCTTTGCTGGTGTTATTTTTATCTCTAGAAAATAGTCTATGGTCTGTGGAGTTTCTTTCTTTGTTTTGTTTTGTTTTGTTTTATCTCTGTGCCCAATGTGAGGCTTAAAGACATGACACTGAGATCAAGAGTTGGTAAAGTGACTGAGCCAGCAAGGTGCCCCTGGTCTTTGGAAGTTTAACGTTGATAATTATTTTTCAGCCTGGTGGTTTCCTCTTTATCGATGTGACTTTTACCTTCCCCCACAATTTCAGTCCCTTCCATCTACTCCCAAAAAATAAAGTAGTGAAAGGAAGACAATGTTGGGGTTCTGAGCCGCTTGGGCAGTTAGGGAACAGAAGCCAAAATAATCACTGGATGTGACAGAGATTGATCATTGAGAAGTCTAAATCAGAGCAGGAAAGGTGGTAAGAGAAAGGAGAGAAAGGTGAAGTACTGGAAGCCACCTCCCCCATTTAAGCCTCCTGCTAAGAGGGGCTGGAGGAGAGCTTCAAACATTAGGAAGTACAGGTCTTGAAGAAGGGAGGCAGTGGTTGGCCTTAAAGAAGTAGTAGGTCTAGGAAGGGGGGGACACCTCTCTCTTTGTAGAATGGGACCCTCACCTCAAGGGCAATGCTGATACATTTTTAAAATTTAGAAGAGCAAAATAGGGGGCACCTGGGTGGCTTTGTTGGTTAAACATCCAACTCTTGGATCTGCTTTTGGCTCAGGTCATGATCTCACGGTAATGCGATTGAGCTCCTCATCAGACTCTGTGCTGGGTGTGAAGCCTGCTTGAAATTCTCTCTCTTTCCCTTTGTCCCTCTACTCCCCCTTCTCAAAATAAATAAACAAACATTAAAACAAAAGACTAGTAAAATAGTATTTGTTGGTAAAAGATTGTGTCACATGGTATAATATATATCTTTCCTTGAATGCACTTTTCAGTAACACTGTGATTTTTTACTGTAATTTACCATACTAGATTATTAGATATTAGATGTAGTTTTAAACTTATGATGCTGTTGCAAAACAGGCTCAGTTATTTATCTATTTGTTTTGAATGAATGCCTATATTGCAAAAAAGCCTGGGCTTAGAACAAGAGAGGAAATAGTTCTTCCTACTCCCATACCCTGGCTTTGTCCTAGTATCCTTAGGGTTTGTATTGGCTATAAGAATATATGTCACAAGAAAAATGATTAAAAAAGATAATGAGAATATTTACTTGGGAGAAGAGAAGACTGAGAGGAAATGTGCAAGCTGTCTTCAAATATTTTCAGGCTTCATGGATTTATTAAATGGATGGATAGAGGGATGAATGAATGAATGAATGAATGAAAAAATAATGAAACATTAAGTGGAAGGCATTGGAGAGCAGCATACAGTGGTTGCAATGATACACATGCTCTTCATCCTTAGCTTAATTTCTAATGGGGCTGAACACAGTTGAAAAGGCAATTATTCTGGAGTCCATTAAGTAAAAGAGTTGAAGAAACTGGGTTTGAGTAGCTCTACAGGGAGGAACCCAAGCAAGTGTCAATATTTGTTTCCGTTGTTGTTGCTGTTTTTTGTTGCTGTTGTTGATTTTTTTTTTTATAGAGAGTATGCATGTGGGGAAAAGGGGGATAGGGGAGAGAGAGTGAGAAAGAATGAGAATGAGAATGAATATAACTTAAGCAGGCTCCACTCTCAGCACAGAGCCCGATGTAGGGCTCAATCCCATGAGCCTGGGATCATGACCTGAGCCAAAATCAAGAGGTGGACATTCAACCAGTTGAGCCACTCAGGTGTCCCATGTTGCTGTTTTTTAATGAACTGTATATCAAATGATTTCCCAGTTCTAATACTAAATCCAATTCAATATAATACATATTAATTGAAAACCAACTGTGTTCAGTCTACCCAGAGAGTATGTATCTAGAATATAATGTTGAAAGGAGCAGTAAAAGGGTGACGAGAATAATTAGAAATTTCTACTCCAGTAAGTAGTTATCATCTAAATCTGCAAATGTATTTTAAGTGTCTCCAGTGTGGCATAGTTTAGGTGTTTAGATAGTATGTTGAATTTATTCAACTGGAATAGGTTAAATATTTTTTCCTATCTAGTTTGTAATAAATCTGATTTATGCACATACTTTTCACTATATATCAACTTTTTGTGACAGTAAATGGTTTTGTGAGACGTAAACTGGTGTTTGTGTCTGAGCAGAGAAGAAACAAGTCTTTTCCATATTCCTATTTAGTAAAGTGGTCATTGATTCATGTATTTCTATAGAGAAATTTAAGACAGCATTGAGGACAGACCCGCTCCAAGCAAAGTCTGAGGTGTTTGCTGTGTTATAGCCATCCTTAGAGTAATAACATAGCATGAAGCAGCCTACTCTTGGCAGGGTTTATTTTTAGAAACTGGACTTAGCGCTGGGTATTTCTATATTGTGGGATTCTGGGTTAATTTTTATAAAGGCTAAGTTACTTCATGAAGATTAACAATTTTATATGTTATAGAAAGTGTTGAGCTAGTTAGAAATCTCATAGAGGCTTTCAGGAGAGTTGAAAGTACTGAGGGTGTCAAAGAGCAAATTAAGCAATTAAGCTTATAGCAATTAAGGAACTATTAAATAGTATCATTGTTGTTCTTAGCAAAATTACTCTCCCCCACTCCAAACATTACTCTTTCTTGATTTAAAAAAAGACATCTATTATTTGCTCTATATTACAGAATTAAAGTAGGTTCCTGGCAGGTGACATTTTTCGTAGTTTCCTTTAAAGCTATTTTGATTATTGCTGTTGTTTATGTTTATGGTTGAAAATTTGGAAACTATAGAACATATGAAGAAAATGAAAATCACCAGTATTATCAGCCGCTTTCCATCTACTTTTATTGCCTATTACCTAGTTTCCTATTCATACCATTTGGACGTTTCTGTTGAAAAACAGAGAGTAAGAGAGGGAGCAGGATGAAGAAGAAAGAGAAAGAAAAATGGAGATGGAGAGGAAGAGAGAGAAACCCATGTGAATTTGCTCTTCTGTTCCAGCCTGCAAGGTGGCGTTGGTGGCCCTGGCTAAATGCCATTCAGTACATATTGGCTGTACTGCCTGAGATTCTTAAAGATAATAAACTAATAGACAGTAGTCTAAATACATATTTGAGAAAGAAACATTTATTTTAGGAGACATAGTCTTTAGTATTTCTCCTCAGCCCAATGGTAAGCTTTTGAAATTTCATGGACAGTATTTTAATCCTTTGAATCTGCATTCTTTAGAAACTCCATTCCAGAAAAGGGAGTTTGTAAAACTAATAGTGCTGGGATGTTCTTCATGCCAAAAGGAAAAACCTGCCTCTAACGTAAATTCCCATTAATTACTTTAAGATAGCAGAAAGACTACTGGGAAATTTTAAAAAAATTAATGTTTATTCATTTTTGAGAGAGACAGAGACAGAAAAAGAGCGTGAAAAGGGGAGGGGTAGAGAGAAATGGAGACACAGAATCTGAATCAGGCTCCAGGCTCTGTGCTGATGGAGCACAGGGCTCCAACCCATGAACCATGTGATATGACCTCAGCCAAAGTCAGATGTGTAACCGACTGAGCCACTCAGGCTCCCTACTACTTGGAAATTTTAAATAGCTACTATTATTTTTTTTTACCTCTAAAAGAATATTAAAAAATGCCTTAAAGCCCAGATTCTGTGAGGTCATTTCATATATTTCTGATAGAACTATAGTGTCTAGTTTCTGATGAGAACATTCCAAACATTCCCATTTCTCCTTCTCTAAATTAAAAATGTTGACAGCAGTCATATTCCCATGATGACTCCAGAATAGTTAAATCTTATTCTTATCTTGGTTATGTTCATATAGGCAAAAATGTAAAAGTATAGATGATTAACTTTGTAGTGGCCCCTTTAGGTTATCCAGCTCAATCTCCATTTTGCAGATGAAAAAACTGACATCTTTAAAGCTTAGGTGACTATCTTAATGACAAAAAGTAAATTAATCAGAGAACCATATCTCAGTCTGCTTTCTTTCCTACAAAACTGTCTCTACAGAATATTAGATCAATGGTCCAGAAGAAAACTTAGGTCTTAGTTCTAATTCCTCTTCTATGTAGTAGATTATATAATCACTTTTAAAATTAGAAGATTTAAACTAATCATCTGTAAGTCTCTTTCACACTTCTAATTTTTATGATACGTAATACATTTTTAAAATAATATGATGGATTTATAATTAAAATTCCAATAAATGCTATTAGTAAATATTTATTCTCATTCATATTGCTTTCCATTTCTCACTTCTGAATTTATTTAATGAAAACAGATTGTTAATTTAGAATGGGAATTAGAAATTACTGAAAAGAGCCCAAAGAATGGGGAAATGTGAATCATATTTGCCCTGTATTTGTTTTTCACCAAAATTCTACACTGAATTCTTCTGTTCAAATGAAAATTAACACTCTAAAGTGTCACAGATGACCTACTTCAGTTTGCTTAGCTTGACATGGTTATCAGGGATTTTAGAAAATCTGCAAATGGTTTCTTGTCAAAAGAGAAAGAATGAATGAGAGAAGGGGGCATAGAGCAAAGGTATTCTTTTTATGGTAATTCTTTTCCTTTTTAATTGAAATAGAGTTGTCAAGCAATATTATTACTTTGAGATGTACAACATAGTGTTTCAATGTTTATATACATTATACAATGTTTATCAAAGTAAGTGAAGTTACTATATATATATGTCACTATGCAAAGGTATTAAAGTAATATTGACTAAGTTCCCTATGTTGCACTTTCATCACCATGACTTACTATATTACTAGAAGTTTGTATCTCTTAATCACTTCACCTATTTTGCCCCCACTCAGCTTCCCTCTAGCAACCACCAGTTTGTTCTGTTTATGAGTCTGTTTCTATTTTGTTTGTTCATTTGTTATTGTTTTTTTTTTTTTTTGCATTCACATATAAGTGAAATGATACAGTATTTGTCTTTCTCTGTTTGACTTATTTTATTTAGCATGATACCCTCAAGTCTACCCATGATGTCATAAATGGCAAGATCTTACTCTTTTTTTATGAATAATATTCCATTATATGTGTGTGTGCGCGCACACACACACACACACTCATACCATATCTTCTTTATCCATTCATCTATCGATGGACATGGGTTATTTCAATATCTTGTCTATTTTGTCAGTAGTGCTGCAATAAACATAAGCATACATATATCTTTTTGAATTAGTGTTTTTATTTTCTTTGGATAAATATGTAGTAGTGGAATTAAGGCATCATACAGTATTTGTATTTTTACTTCTTTGAGGAACCTCCATGGTGTTTTCCACAGTGGCTGTACCAGTTTACATTCCCACCAACAGTACATGAGAATTCTTTTCTCTCCATATCTCTGCCAACACTTGCTATTTCTTGTCTTTTTGATTTTAGCCCTTCTGATGTAAGAAGATGTAAGAAGGTATCTCGTTGTTTTGATTGCATTTTCCTGAAGATGAATGACATCGACCATTTTCATGTGTCTATTGGCCATCTGTATGTCTTCTTTAGAAAAATGTCTATTAGGGTCCTCTACCTATTTTTAATTGAATTATTTGTGCGTTTTTTTGATGTTGAGTTGTATAAGTTCTTTGAATATTTTGGATATGAGCCCTTCATCAGATATATTACTTGCAAGTATTTTCTATTTTTTCTAAATACCTTCTGTTCATTAGGTTGCCTGTTTGTTTTGTTGATGGTTTCCTTGACTGTGCAAAAGTCATTTATGTTGGTGTAGTCCCAGTAATTTATTTTTGCTTTGGTCTCCCTTGCCTTAGGAGACATATCTAGAAAAATGTTGCTACTGCCAGTGTCAAAGAAATTATTGCCTATGTTTTCTTCTAGGAGTATTATGGTTTTAGGTTTCACATTTAGGCCTTGAATCCATGTGGAGTTAATTTTTGGATGTAGTGTAAGAAAGTGGTCCAGTTTCATTTTTTTTTTTACATGTGGCTATCCAGTTTTCCCAGCACCATTTATTGAAACTGTCTTTTCCCTACTATTTATTCTTGCCTACCTACTATTTATTCTTGCCTATTTTGTCATAGATTAATAGACCATGTGAGAGTTTCTTTATGAGGTTTCTATTCTGTTCCATTGATTTATATGTCTATTTTTGTGCCAGTACCTACTGTTTTGATTACTATAGCTTTATAGTATATCTTGAAATCCAGAATTGTAATAGCTCAGACTTTGTTATTCTTTCTCAAGATTACTTTGGATATTCAGGGTCTTTACTGGTTCCACAAAATTTTAGTATTATTTGTTCTAGTTGTTTGAAAAATACTGTTGATATTTTGATAGGGATTGCATTAAATCTATAGATTACACTGGATAGTATGGGCATTTTGACTATCTTTGTCTAGTGAAATTCTTGATTGAATTAGTAAAGAGAAAAAATGCTTATTCTAAAAGTAGATGTACAAATATTAAAAATATAGAACATATGTTTTCATACCTCTTAAAACAAGCATGTTATAAAACAAATACAACATTATTAGGTTTCTTACTGTTTGGGATTTTGAGGCTTATAATTTTTTTCTTTTTCTATTTTTATTCATAATATTATACATTTTTTATATTTCTACTTTGATAACAATGTTAATATGTGCTGATACCTCTTTTTTTCCCCAAAACCTATACCTCAATTTATTCATTACAGCCATTCATGTCCCATCTCCTTACCTTCACCTCTTTAGTCCTAGGCTTATTTGCCACTACCAAAACTTTTACAAGATTTCTTCACATGTAGAAGATTCAAATCTCACATTCCTCCCATATCATTGCTAAGTTTAGACCATTCTATGGTTTCCTGTTACTTGTTAAATTAAATTTTAAAATCTTCTTTCATTGCTATTTCCTTGCCATGCTTTTTCTTTTATTTCAGCTTAACTTCAGTATTTTTGAAATTATGAAGCACAACCGAACGAGGTGGCCCAGGGATCTCTGTTTTAAATAAGTGATTCTGATATTATCAGTTCATAGACCAAATGTTGGAAAATACTGATGTAGAATACCTGCTTAGGCAAAACTTATTCTTGACCTTATCGAGACCTCCTTAATTTTGATTCCTAAAGGCCATCACTCATTAAAATTGAGAAAGAAGAAAAATTCCTTTTGAAAAGTTCATGTGCTTCTACATCCTTTTTCTGTCTTCTTTCAGGGTCTTCCAGGTGCCTTGTCATATAACACTATTTTCTGGCCACACAAGATTCCCTAAATTACATCCCCTCTGGGGTTGCCCCATTATTTCTGTTCCATTCCTTTTAGTATTCTATTCTCATGTCCTTTATCCAGTACAAAGTTTGAGGACATTACATATTATCATGTACTTTGTATGGTAGGCCCTGAACACATAGTAGGTCTCTATTGTCTGAATATTTGTTCCATCAGTGTTCCTAGTCAGAAAGCCTACTGGCCAGAAACTACATAATTCACATTATGTCAGTACAATTTGGGGGCTCCATGAGCAGTTTTGAATACACCAAATTAAGAGTACTAGTAGTGAGGGAACCAAGGTGTTCTTTTCAAAACGTAGTAGCTGTCAATCTCAGCTATTTATTTTATTCATTTTTTTAAGTTTGTTTATTTTGAGAGAGAGCACGAGTGGGGGAAGGCCAGAGAGAGGGAAGACAGAGAATACCAAGCAGGCTCTGTGCTGCCAGTGCAAAGCCCCATTGGGGCCCCAACTCATGAAACTGAGATCATGACCTGAGCTGAAACCAAGAGAAGGATGCTTCACCTACTGAGCCATCCAGGTGCCCCTATTTCATTCATTTCTTGAAGAACCTCTTTTTATTTCTTAAAAGGATCAAACATTATTTTAAGGTTTTGTTTAGGTTTTAACTGAATGAAATATTTTACTTTCTTAGTATTTTAAGTAAAGAAATCTATTGTTTAGGATTTAGATAGGAGATCAACATTTGTAATGATTTTTTTTAAAAAGCCTGTGAAGCCCAGTCTACATCCTGATTTCCCAGGATCCCTCACATCATTTATGCAGATATTCTAATATGAATTGGCTGTGCAACATTAATGGGAGCCACCCTTGAGGATGATTTTTCATGGAGATTCTGAAAAAAAAATATGGTAATACAGCAATGCTGCTTAATGGCCTCCTCTTGAACTTTGATTCTTTCAAGATGTTGCAGATAAAATAGATATCCAAAAATATTCCAGAATTAGAATGACTATTAAAATTATTAGCTAGACACCATCAGTACTCAAGAATGGATACTATTACCTTGAGCAGGAAGGCAAACGTTTATCCTATGCACATGTGGAAATTGGTTTTTTGACAATGTCTGCTTTTTAATGGAGGATGCTTGATGTTTCTTTCAAGGATGCTACTTTGGCCTTCTGGCTCCACATACAGTTAATTAGCATGTAAATTGTTCACTCTTTGATTTGGAACTGAGTAGAGGTCAATATGTAACAGATCTATCTTGCCTTTACATTTAATGGGCTTTTCTATAAAAAAGGCTTAAGGAAATATGTCTAATAGAATAACACATGGGGAAGATAAATATCTATTTTTAATGTTGAACATTTTTATTACAATAAAACAAAAATATTGGGGGCTGTGAACATTCTGGTTCAGTACTATATGGATAATGTCTAAATCCCTCAAAGTATAAAAATGTTCATTTGGACTTGATTTAGAAAAATAGGGTAGCAGAGAGGAATGATTAAAAGTGCAGGCCAAAATTATGGAAAGAGCCCAAATGTCCATCAATTGATGAATGGATTTAGAAGATGAGGTATATATGCACAATGGAATACTACTCAGCAATGAAAAAGAATGAACTCTTGGCATTTGCAACAACATGCATGGAACTGGAGGGAATAAGTCAGTCAGAGAAATTAGAAAAAGACACATATCATATGACTTTACTCATGTGAAGTTTGAGAAACTCAGCAGATGAACCTAAGGGAAGGGATGGAAAAATAAGATAAAAATAGAGAGGGAGGCAAACCATAAGAGACTCTTAAATACAGAGAACAAACTGAGGGTTGGTAGAGATGGGGAGGTGGGAAAAATAGTTGATGGGCATTAAGGAGAGCACTTGTTGGGATGAGCACTGGGTGTTATATGTAAGTGATGCATCACTGGATTCTACTTCTGAAGACAAGACTACACTATATGTTAACTAATTTTTAAAAAGTAAGATAAGCAAACAAACAAACAAAAGAGTGCAGGCCAGGAGTGCCCGGATGACTCAGGTAATTAATCATCCAACTCTTGATTTCAGCTCACGTCATGATTTCACAATTAGTGAGATTGAGCCCCATATTGGGCTCTACATTGATAGCATACAGGTTGCTTGGGATTTTCTCTCTGTGTGTGCACATGCATGCACACACATGCTCTCTCTCTGTCTGAAAATAAATAAACATTAAAAAAAATGGCAGTCCAAATCAGGTAACAGCCATTTGGATCATGACTGTTATTTATAGGTTGTTTGAAGTTGGGATCTTCTCGATCTCTATGTGCATTGTTTTGTCATTGCAAATTAAGAATTAATTAATAGTACCTGTTTCATAAGACTGTTTGAGGGTTAATTTAAACTGCTTAGAACAGCTCCTGGTATGTAGTAGGCAGTGGTGTGCTGGTATATGGTTAATAAGTGGTGCTCCAAACAGGTTCTGATTTGCAATGTCTGACAATTTCTGCAGAGTAAAACTCCCACCATGGAGCAAATACCCTCAATATAATATCACTGAATGCTCATTTGGAAAGAGATATATACAACTGCTGCTATTAGCTTATGTAAGCCATCTCTAACACATCACTGATAGTAAACTTTAAGTGAATTTTACTAATTGTCTTCATATTAAAATAATAGAAGACGCTGAAGGACTTTAGCCCAATCAGATGTGACCTGTATTATGACCTTTTATTTTGATGGCATAGTTAGCTTGTTATTTACTACATGAAAGTCCAATATGCAGTACACATTTGCTCTAGTTTCTCTGGTAGGATTATTGTCCTAACTTTAAATTCTGCATTTTGATTTATTAGTTTGCAACCCACCTCTGAATTTACATTACTGTGTGTACCTAACATTTACATCTTCCAAGTTCAGTGTATTTACATTTTTTATTGTGATCTTGTCTCCCCACTGGAGTTGTACTTTTTATTTATGTTCTCACTGTCAGTCATGATCAATTTTGAAAAGAAAAAAAGAGCTAAAGGAGCAGCTTGTTAAGTCAATGCCTTTTAAATGAGGCAGCAACTGCCCATTTATCAGGCTGTGAGTTCTCAGGAGGCTTCCCCGGGTAAGCCTTTTTTTGCAAGCATCTCTACCAATCTCAGGCAATATACAGTTCACTCCTCCTCCTTTCTAGGACAGCCTTTTGAGAGTGAAGTATTGGCATCTGTGACAAGTAATAAAAAAGGCTGTGAGAGCCTTGTCTTGGAGAGTGGCAAGAATTTTTTTAAGTCTAAAAATGCAGTCTAATAAACATACCAGGTCAGACCATATAACTGCAAAAAGAAGGTTCAAAATGTGCATATCAAAATTTAACTTGGGTGTTAACCAAAGAAATTACCTTTATTCTGAGATTGGACAAAAAATTATACAAATTAATAACAAAGCTCTCATGTTAGAACTGTACCAAGTTTTCTTCAGAACAGTTAGAACAAATAATTTATTTGGAGACTGATATTGTAAATATGAAAGTATATAACTGACACTCTTTTAGATATACACGGTTTAGATATATACACAGCTGCCTATGACATTGCTATCTTGGCTTGCTTCCTAGCTGGAACCAGGAAGTATGTATCATTCAAGGTGGATTTTCATAATTTTAAAATGAAAGTTATAGTTCCCTTAAGTAAAGAGAGTCTCATTAGTAGAATTTGGAGAATGGTTCAGAGGAGTTTGGGAAAAACAGGCCATTTGCTTTTTGAATCACTCGCACTTTATCTTCAGAAAGTTTAGGGAGGGTTACTTGAGAGATATCTCTACCCAACTAAGGTGACAAGGGCCAAGCTAGAGCTTTCAAAACTTTTATTATTTAGCTGTTGCTAATAGTATTAGTGACAATTACAGAGCCTCTATTATGTGTCAAGCACTTGTTGAAACTGCTTATCTCCACAGCAACTCTGTCAGGTAGATTATTATTATTATACCAAATTTACCAGTGGGTAAAATGAGGTTAAAAAAGACTACTTATTAATTTGCCAAAGGTTATTATAGTTACTAGTGAGAAAACCTATTCTTCAAATTTCAATCTATGCTTCCACAGCCATGTTTCTTCTATTATCACACTGCCCCCAGTAAGACATTTAAAAACAAGACTCATTTTAGAATTTGTCTTCAAATACTTGTGAGTTACAATTTTTTTTCTTAAAAAAATCTCACCAATTTTTTAGGAAGCAAGATCTATTTTTCAAATTCTGTCATTCTTTTATATTACACTGTACCGAATGAATGAATGAATGAATGAATGAATATCAAGAGTGGAGATGGCAGATTTGGAGTGTAAGAACAGGAAAGATCAACTTAGAAATGTAAAATATGGGGAAATGCATTTGTTACCAATAGAAGCAACAAAGCCTAGTTCTGCTGTGATATTCCATGGAAAAATAACTACTATTCATAAACACTTGGGTTCTAGAAATACAATTTATAATGCCAAAATGTTGCTTATCCTTTAAATTAGTTACAATTTCAAGGGTATCTGAAAGAAAAACTATATTTGGTGAGTATTGGAGCTATTTGGGGGATTATTTCAGTATTATTTGGAAAAACAAATGATTTTGAAAACAGTCACCATTTGGAATCAACTTTTCTGTATGAGAAAAAAGCAACTTCGGAAAGCTCACATTGCTAAAACACACAATGATCCCTATTGTGTTGATATTGTGTCACTTGGGGTCAATCAGTTCAAACAGCCAACCCAAGGTAGCTACCATATTTCATAGAATCTAAGAAAGTACAACCCAGCAATAGAATACTTCGCACACTTTGATGAGAAACTCATTAATTTAACTCTCCTTTTGTCTGTTAAGAACTGTTTCCTATCATTGCCTGAACCACTTAAAATAGAAAAGCTAAATTTGTTGTGGCATGTGTTGCATAATAGAACCAGGGACAATTGCCTCTCTGGGGCCACTGTATAGGGAAGATGAAAAGAAATTCCTGGTAAAGCATCTGAAAGAAATAAGTCAACAAGGGTCTTGGCAAGGCCATTCAGAGGCTATTGTGAACCAATGGGTGAGTGAATGGTGACATACAAATTAACATTGGACAAATGGCAAAGGTCACATTGACATCAAGTCCACTTTCACCAGTTATCCTCAGATGATTATTTAAATTAGTCAATGTTCTGCTTTAAAGGTACTTAAAAAAATTTTTTTATGTCTTTTTTTATTTTGAGAGAGAGGTAGAGAGTGAGCGGGGGAAGGGCAGAGAGAGAGGGAGACAGAATCTGAGCAGGCTCCAGGCTCTGAGCTGTTAGCACAGAGCCAGATGCCCTGCTGGAGCCCACGGACCGTGAGATCATGACCTGAGCGGCAGTCGGACGCCCAACCGACTGAGCCATCCAGGCGCCCCTAAAAGTACTTTAAACTTATGAATGATAGAGCTTTCTATTTAATTCCAATTCTCATTTTAGGAAAGCAAATTCAAAAAGCATTTTTGCAGAAAATAGGAGAGATGATGCCCGCGCTGAGGTCTGGCTAATCCTGCACCTTTTCGGGGAGGTGGGGGGACCTCCCTGGTCCCCCAGCCTCCTTTTTCAGGCTCCTCTGGGGCCTGGGACCTATGTTGTAATTTTACTTTTTATCCCCAAAGTTGTAGCAAAGTTCTCAACCACAATAAAGGTTGTGAATGTTCTGGAAAACAACAACAACAACAACAACAACATTTTTTTTGTATGCATTTGTATGCAATGTAAGCATTACATAACAATTAAGAAGTTTCAAAAAAGTAGAACAGAATACTATAGGTTTTTTTCCCCTGTTTTGATAAATCAGACTCATCTTGTACTTCAGACTAAGGGTTTGACAAGGTCCTGATCAAAAATCCCTCGTAGCAATACTTCTCTGAGATATTATGTTCTTCATAATCACATCTTTTTATCAAAGATGATAGTTTAAAAATTGATAAAACTTTGGACACATTATTGGAGAGGCTTAAAACCCCAAAGTATCTAACTAAAATTTTCCTTACTAATTAACAATAAATCTGATGGCAGGCTAAATGAGTATATCCTCAGATTTCTTTCTCTTCTTTTTTATTTATTTAAATTTTTTCTCTTCCTCCCTTCCTTCCTTTCTTTTCTTTCTTTTCTTTTTTTCTTTTTTTCTTTTTTTCTCTTCCCTTCTCTTCTCTTCCCTCCCCTCCCCTCCCCTCCCCTCCCCTCCTCTCCTGGGTTTAGGCATCTGAACCCTAGCTAATTTGCAAGGATGAATTAATTACACATTTCAGAGAAGTTGATAGGAATTTCCTAAGTGTAAATGGTAAAAAGATGGAAAAATCTTTTTCCAACAACTTTAAAATAAAATTTTAAATTCTGTTTCGTGTAGGTTGGGTCTACAGAATACATATCGATTTAAAAAAATTTCTACAGTAAAATATCAAGAATGTTGATATATAGAATAATAGGTAATTCTGGATATTATGTTAACTGATAAACTATCAACTTTTTAAAGGATAATAGCATCATTTACTCTTAACTAATTTAGTTGAAATACATTAAATAAATGTGTACCCCAAGTAGAGTCCTAAAAGGCCTGAGCTTAATTTAAGCCTATCCATTTAACCCTTCATTACATGATGTCTCATATTGCTATCAGTTTATTCTGTTCTACTCTTGGCTTCCTGGGAACATCATGAACTTCCTGATGATAAGAATTTGCTCTTATATTACTGTTGCACTTTCATGGCATCTCACACTGAATCTTGGATATGGAATGATGGGATTTTGGGGTGATGGTGGGGTGGCCTGGAGCCAATGGCCAAGAAAGAATGCTTAAAGATGTCTTTGGTGGAAAAAGGTGATTTAATTAAAGCACGGGGACAAGAGCCATGGCCTGAAAGAGCTACACTGGGGTTGTGATGGGTAACTGATTATATATCCTTAGGTTGGGAGGAGGTTAGCAATAGAGTAAATCTCTAAGGTGTTTTGGAAGCAAAGTTTCCAGGATGTTCAGGGGCTAGCTGCTGTTAGGAAAACACCATTTATTACCATTTAGTAAAACCGCAGTCATGAGACCCTTCAGATGTATATCCAAGGGCCATAAGTTTGGAGTATGATTGCCAGCATGTATCTTGAGGGAGTTGAGATAAAGAAAGTTTCCAAAGGAAATTTTGTATGTTAAAGTAGACTTACAGGTCCTGGGGGATCAGGGTAATGTTAAGCCAAGATTCCCTTTTGCACCTAGCAAAGTATCATCAGTGAGGCAGCTGAGTTCCTTGAGGGAGGTCACTGCCTCTTTCAAGGACTTGTCGATGGGTTGTAGGCAGTAAGGAAATTTAATTTTTCATTTGTCTGTGTTTCCCACATCACCATTGCAAGCATCTAAACCCCTTTTCTTTATTCTTGGGTATCCAGGAGTATCTGAGGAATATCACACATATTCCACCTAGTGGGGGAGTGCTATTAGCCTGTACTTTGCCTTCAGCTTGCCCCGTGCACCCTCATCACGGAATATGCTTAGTAGTTACTCATTGCTTCTTGTGATTAAATCTTGAATTCCACACCGTGTGTATTCTGTACAATGAATTGTATTTTGTATATTTTAATTATGATACATTTTCTACATCACAGCCCAAGACTAGGTCACCCATTTTTTATAAATAAAATTTTACTGGAGCACCAGCATACCCATTCTTTTGTGTGTTGTCTATCGCTGCTTTCACATTGCTATGGCAGAGCGCAGTAGATGGGACAGAAAACTTAGAGCCCACCAAGCCGAAGTATTTACTATCTGGCATTTGGGGGATTATAGAATTGCCAACCTCTATTTTAGATACTTACCTTTAGTGGAAAATACAAATACAATCTAAATCATTAAATTTTTTACATTCCCCGGAAGTAAATTAGAGAATAATACTTTCTGATGCTAAATATTTTAACCAAGATTTTCCGGTAAGCATAAGTACCAAAAAGAGAAAAATATAATAATGGAATATGTACCCTTTTTTTTTTTTTTGCCACAATTACAATATTTCTGATTGACTACAGAGAATACACACATTAAAACACACCCTAAAAATGCAGTTTGGTTTCCTGCCAGGATAATCCTTTATTAAGCCAAGATTAGGTTTAAATTAAAAGGTTGAGACAGTCACATTGTATTAGAGAAAATATATAGCTCCTTTTAAAAAGGATTGAATTGGCTGGTTGTGCTAAGCTGCTCTTGGAGGCTACAAGTCTACCTAAAGCATTTTCTTAAAACACGTTTAGCATTGGTTGAAATAACGACTTACTTAGAGATCTTAGAAACACAATTGTTTCATTGTTATGTTAATTTTGCATGATAATGTTCATCTTCAAAAGGTGAAAGGCAGCCCCTTAAATTCCTTGCTACATTAGGATAATCTCATCATGCTATAGAAAGTTAAATCTTTATTATTGTTTCAGATAGAATTAACAGCTTTCTATTTAATGCTGTCTTAAAACCCAAGGAAAATACTATCAAGCACTTAACATAAAACATTATTTTATTTGACTATTTTTAAAAGCAATCCAGATCTTCAGTGAGCATTCAGTTATATCAATTATTTAGTGTCTCATATTTTGTTAGTTTTTATATTTTTTGTTTTGTGTTATCACTTACTACTTGTTGGTAGGTGTTTAGATGAGAAATGTATTTCCCTTGTATAATAGAGAAAACACAAAAGGATTTTCTTTAATAGCTAGATAATTTAGAAAGAAAAATAGTAGTGTCTGAGAATTAAGAGACCAATGTTTCATATTGCTGACCAAGAAATAACTGTCACATGTGGTACATTTTCTGTATGTTCATACTGTACTAGGCATTATTTATAGATTATTTCTAGTATAACAACCCTAGAATACAGGGATTAATATTCCCATTTTGCCTATAAATTTCAAAGATGGTGAGTAATTTGCTCAAATTCATACCACTGGCCAGTTACAGAACTGAACCATGTCTGTCTGACAGGGCAGTATTAATTACTTATTTCAAGGGTTTCGTGTAGAGGTAGAGTACAAAAGGACCTTTGCTATTATTAGAAAAGATCACATCCTGGTAAAAGGTAGCAGAATAATATTAGGGGAAAGTTGGTAGGATCAGATGGTTGTAGTACTTTGAGTTCTCATCCTAGGAACTTTTATGGGAAATCTGTTACCTGCTTAGTGTTTTACATTTACTTTATGCATGGATTTTCATAATCATTTGGATAATGGACTAGTATTTACTTTTTTTCATAGATGAGGATCCTGACTGAAAAGCTAAGTACCTTGCCCAAGAACACATAACTATTATAATCAGTGCAGATAATATTAACACCTATATCTGTCACCATTTTTTTTTTTTTTTTTGGTCTGTAATCCTTGTGTTCTGTGATATCCTGGAATGCAATAATATGAATTGGAAATTCATAAAGACCCTGTGGATGAGGTTTTAGTTGACTGAGATTTCAAATAATCTCAGTAGTTTATAGAATCTGGATATTCATTTTTAGATGGATGTAGAAGAGTTAGCTAAATTGTTCTTTGATGTATAGGAGGTAGATAGAAAAAAGAATGTTACTTTTGAGAGGTATTTACATCAGTACTTGAGCTGGTGGCATCACACATCTTGACATGCTGGCTTCCTAGAAGAGACCTGAATATTACTTAACAACCAGCTTTTCATCCTTAACACCCAGGCTCTCTGCTTATTTGAAAGAGAGAATTTTATGAGGGATAAATCTATAACAAAATTATAATAAATGTACTCACTACAAAAATTTAGACTATAGAAAGAAACATAAGAAATGAAAATGTCAACTAAATTCCGAACCTCCCAGTGATACCAAGAATAGCATTTTGTATCCTTTATGGATATTTTCTCATGTATATATACATGAAGGTGTGTGTATGTGAGAGAGAAACAGAGAGAGAGCAAGTTGACTGGTCTTGTAAGACAAGAGGCTTTTTCATTTACAAAAAGTGGAATTTGTGAGAGGAAAAGATTTTTTAATGTAGAAGTTAGATATTGAATGTGAAGAAATAAGCCCACCAATTTAGAAAAAAAGTCTGATAATTTAAAAACTATATCCTGACCTGTAGGAGATAAAGGCATCAGCTACAGGAAGAAGCAGAGAATTATGATGATGGTAGTTACCTGAGCAGAGACCCAGCAACCTATCCACTTACAGCTGAGTACTGTGGGGGAAGGTGTTGAAGATGACAGGAGTGAAGGGAGATCCCACAGCAAAGAAACTAGTAGCTATCTTCCCTTCATGAAATTAGTGGAACCTGTAGTCTTGTGCAGAATCTCTGCATTCAGCCTGATAACTACTAGCAATGATTAAATGAGGCATCTTGTTAGTGGGCTTAAGAGGTACCTTAAGAGCCCTCTACTCTTCCCTGTTAATATAGGAAAGATTCCAAGAATATCATTTGTCCCCACGAGGGCTGTGGAAGTGATGGGGATCCCACAGACAGTCCTGAAGAGGTTTAACGGTATGAAAGAGGAGGGAGCAGAATGAACTATATGGACAAGGTGCCTAGAAGACAGAGGATGATGAGGCAGGAAAAATTGTGGAATGGGGAAGACCGGTGTGGTCAGTACACATCTGCTTGGACAGAAGCCCATCAGCATGGCCCAGACAACTCCCTCTAATGTGAAGATGATAGAAGTTCTGTAAGAGCTTATATCACCCAAGGCCAGAAGGGAAGGTAAAGATGAAGTTGTGGGTGGGAGAGGGGAAGGAAGAATGTTTGCATTTTAGAATACTGATGTAATTGAATATGTACCAACCAAAATACTTTTTTTTCTTTTTTTAAAAAAGTTTTTAATGTTTATTTATTTTTTTAAATATTTTATTTTATTATATATTTATTTATTTATTTTTTATTAAACTTTATAGTTTATCATCAGGTTGGTTTCCATATAACACCCAGTGATCTTCCCCACAAGTGACCTCCACCAAGACCATCACCCCCCATTACCTTTCCCCCTTCCCCTTCCCCCCTCAGTTTGTTTTCACGATTCAAGAGTCTCTCATGTTTTGTCTCCCTCCCTCTCCCTAACTCTTTTTCCTCCTTC